>JALDNG010000035.1:1402500-2002500 GCA_024349245.1 Neodontobutis hainanensis
TGTAGGTGTTTTTTCTTTTGTTTACATGAGAAGGGGTCTTTCAGAGTGACACAGCTCACAGAAGAAAGGAAAGGGAAATGTGAGAACATTTTAAATACAAAACCACCAATTCAAGCACAAGAAAAAATTGCTCCGGGTTCATAAACATGTTCAGTATACAAAGATTTATTTCCTGTGTTTTATTAGTTTGGGATACATTTTAATTAAAATGCTTATGATTAGTTCTGTAACAGTCTTTAGGATTCCCACAGAAACTGACCCTGAACTTAGGTGGAATGTGTGAACATCTCCAAACCCTCCTTTTCTTTTTTAAATACAAATTTTAATCACACAAAATTTGCAAGTTTAAATGAGGTCAAGACTTCCGACAGAATAAAGAAGTTAATAGACAAATGCACAACTCGCCACATTATTAGACGTCCTCACTAGAGCTAGAGTCTTTTTAGTCCTGACACGATAGAGGTTCAGTGCTGGATTCATTCTGTGATTATAACAGCAGCCCAGACTGGAAGATAAAGTGGTGTTATTCAACTTTGACACGGAGCTTAGGAGCTGTATTGCTAAAAAAAACATTCCCTCTTCGTCCATAACGTCAGTGAATGTTCGTAATGTTTTGCCATCGCAGCGCAAGCTCAACTTTTTGATTATGGTTGTTTCTAACTCATCTGCTGCTGCTGTGTCCGTAACCATAGTAACCTGAGGACCTGCGCCGGTATACATAGCTGTCCTAGAAGTGCTGGGTCTAAAATAAAGTCTCTACACAAAGCACTTGTAATTATGAAAAATGCCTTGCGGTCCGGATCAAAGGGGTCCTTTTGGGGTCCGGATCTGGACCATGGTCCACCTATTGGGGATCCCTGATGAAATAAACATGAATATACATATAGGGAGTTTCAAAGATGAAACTGTCTGAACACAAAGTCGAAATGCTGGAGACGAGGCTGAAATTTTTTGATCCCTTTTTCTTTGATGACCTGAACTCAACATGAGCAACATGACTAATTGTTCCTGGGGTTTGGTGCTGTGAGTTTATGCCTACATTGATAGATTGTAGATTCTTCATAAAATATAGAAAGGACTACATGTATTATATCTGAGACGCACTTCTGTAAGATACTATCATTCATTTTTATCACATCACAGTAACACGGGAAAGGTCACAACCTTCTTGCTCTGAGGCAGATGTGCTTACCAATCTGCCACTGTGCTCACCATTCTGATCAGTAATATTTGTCCGTGAATTAAATTTTAGGTTTTAAGTTTAATATATAATAGTTTGAACTCATTGTCTATTAACTTAAAATACATGTCAATTGACACAAAATATTATTTTTAAGTATTTGAATAGAGTTACTATTTCACATTCAGTATATCTTTTGAATTTAGTCACATTTTGTTCATTACCAGCTCAGTTGTTGTTAGTCTTAACGTCATCTGCCATCCAGCTCTATTGTGTTGCTGTTTTTGCAGGTTTCTAAAAGTGACAAGAGCAAAAGCAGAGAGAGTGATCACAGGGGAAGCAGAAGCAGTGAAAGGGAGCGCAACAGGGATGAGGAGCTCCCCTCCGCTGCCAGCCAGGCAGCAGCACGAGACCGAGCCATTCAAAAGAAGAGGAGAGAAATAGATGAGGTATGGTACAGACATCTTGGGAAAAGGGATTGTAATAAACAGATTAACAGAGAGGGAGATGAGAACTAAGAGAAACTTATATTACAAAAGCACTGATAAGATCATTTATTCCTGCTAGGAGACAAAAATCAATAAAATCCATTTACTCTTAAAACTGAAAACTTACATTTTTAAGTCTTAATGCCAGTATTGCTGCAATATTGCTCCCATGTTTCAGATTGTGGTTTAAATTAGAAACCACAAAGTAATTTTACACATCCTAAAAAAAGTGTCACATTGTGTCTTTCAGGTGTACTACCAAGAATGTGAAATGTTTGGCCTTGTGGTAAAGATGCTGATAGCGAAGGATCCGTCTCTGGAGCGTCCCATACAGGCCTCGCTACAGCAGAACCTCAGGGACATTGGTGCTCGTTGTGTAAAGGCCATGGAGAAGTTTATAGCGGAGTATGACTCCAGGGAGCTGTCTCAGTGACCCACACAGTGTTCATCTCATGTGTTAGTCTATGAGCTCAACAATCTTTTAAATTAGATGAAAAGACTATGAATGCGACTATTGGACTATTGTCCTGTTTCTGGCTCAGGTAAAATCAAAAAGGGAAACTAACTGTGATTATATGAGTTGCTATATAATACAGACTGTTTTTGCTTTAAATATTTTTTAATTAAACTTAAATTATTATTGTTAAATTAAAGCAAATATTGTATGTGGTATAGTAAATAATGTAAGAGAACATTTTGGCTACTGTCCTATTTGGGAAATAAGAAATCACTTAATGTTGCACATTAATAACTGGGTTGCAGAAACTAGAGAAATATATACAGTACTATTATCATAATCTTATTGTATAATATATGTACACTTTGTTGCATGTATTGTTTTTGCATACCAAATTATATAGTTTCCTGTCCTGATTGACTACTAAAATATTCAGATAACACTTGATTTGGTTTCTGTCAAATCTTAGTGACACTTACTTATTTGGCTGTTAATCGTAGAACACTTTATTTCCAGTATGAGACAACAACAACAAATAGACATGCAAGCTTCCCTATCTTGACATCATGTTATACAAATAATGATTTTTTTATAGTTTACAAAATATATAAATATTTAAGACCATATGTACAGAACATTTACATTACTACATCCATTAGTTTAATAAGTTCATTACTATATATACATTTAACAGGTATTGTTTTAAATATAATAATTAATGGCATTTTAAGTTTATTATTGTTAGCATTATTATTTTTCATTGTCTATAGCTATCTAACTTTCAAGAAACAAAGCATGTTGCAGAAGAGAAAACAGGACCATACCTGACGTTACTGTGCCTGAATGGTCAAAGAGCAGAGGCTGTCCGGCGCTCTGTCCTTGTTAAAGCATGGAGCTGGCTATGTAGAGCACAAGGTTTAACAGACTATTTGTACAAAGTAATAAACGGGCTAGCAAGCCAACACTATTTTCCAGCAGCATTTAGTAGATTCCACAGAGGTAAACCAACACATATCCTGGAATCTAACACATAGTTTTCCCTATTCCAACACAATTTCTTTGTCCACAGACGGGTTTAAGTCTCCAAGAATTAGATCACTGAGAATTTTCATGAACAGTCACTTTCATCAATGTGATTAATCTTTCAAAAAGTTAATTTGTTGTTCAATCTTTCAGTTATGCGCACCTACAGTGTGCAGTGTATTTAGTAGTCGGATCATCGATACTTCCAGGTAAGGTGGTGGAGATCCACTCTCCATCACTGTTAACATTTCTGTTGTGTAAGCCAGCTGAGCTTCCTATTATGATTAGATCATCCTGTGTAGGAGTACATAAACACTAGCCAGTGTAGAGTTGTGTAAGCTCACAAACACAAAAAATAGGCCTGTGTTTGACCCCACAACACACACACACACACACACACACACACACACACACACACACACACACACACACACACACACACACACACACACACACACACACACACACACACACACACACACCATTTTAAAGTTACTCTCACCATCCTCCTCCCACTTTGCCACCATCTCCTTACCCCGCTCTCCATCCTTTACACTCCTGCCCATCCCTTTGCACTATCTAGCAAATCTAAGAAATTATGCAGTTTTTGCTCTTCCTCCTCTGACGGGTGTGCAGCTGGCCATGAATTGGTCCGTGTAGAGGTCCATGATGGCCACCCATCCCAGACGGGCTGTAGCGGTGCCGTAGTTCCTCATTGTTAATGTAGCAGAGCTGCACAGGTCGGGGGATTGGTTCACCCATGAAATAACCCTCGTCCTCCTCAGACTCAGAGGAAGAGGAGCAGCTGGAACACCAGAGGTCAGCAGCCTCCATGTACCCCTCCCCCCAGCATGGCCCACCAGCAAGTCCCACAGGAGGCCAGCCTGCGTTGTGCAAAGTTAGATCAGAGGTGGTCCGAGGACAGGGCCGTTGCGGCTGTTGTCTGTAGCTGCCAGCCTCCAGACTCAACAATTCTCTGGCAGCATGACCGGGTGGGAAGCGGTCATAATCCTCCTGGACACGGCGGTATGGAGGCTCTGCCATGTGAGTGGGCCGGTCTGCCACAAGGTGCAGGGCGTTATCAGAACGCGAGCGGCGAGAGCGTTTGTGGTGACGTCCGCTCCGGTGCTGGCCGTTACCGTGATTTCCACGATGATGTTTGCGACGCCTGGGTTGTGGCTGTTGTTGCTGAGAAACAGAGTCCTGAGTGGTAATGCGTCGACGAGGCATTCGGTCACTCATCGGAGCCATGCGCAGGTTTCCACTGCTGCCCATCACCCCAACACGACCTTTGCTTTCAAAGCTCAGAGGCTGTGGACCATCCCAGTATCCCAGTGGGTATCCCACTCTGAGCGGGTTGTACATGTTGTTGCTGAAGGGCCGGGTGGAGGACAGTGACTCTGTGCTGTGAAACTGAACTGAAGAGCTGAGAGTCCCCATGTTGCTCTTTTCAGACACATTTACACCTGAGTCCTTGCTCAGGTCGGGCATAGAGAACCTTGACAAATGCTCTTGGCGCTTACTGACCCCATCCAGAGAGTGACCTACAAAATAAAGAATGTCTGTGTTATATTTCATTAAGGCAATTATTTATGTTTTAAGTTGTATTAGTAACCTCTTTACCTGTGGCATTGGACATAGTAAGGGAATCAATGGATCCATGTGGAGTCTGTTCTAAAGGAGTGAGCGGCTCATTGAAGCTCATGGCAGTAATAGGGTTCCTTCTTGTTAGTGGGGGTCGGCCATCCCTCTGGAAACCATGAAGGCTGATGCTCCTTTTGTCAGAAAAGCCCTGATTCTGGCTTGACACCTCATTGAAGCTCATTTGGGTGCGGAGCTTGTTAGGCCTGAACTCATCCTGGCTATGGTGAATCCAGTTTTCATTAAATGACTGACCCCTCAGGGCTGCCATAGGTGTCCTCTTCGCATTGCCTTGCTCTTTCCCCCAAGAATCAGGGCGCTTCCCTGGATTTACGGGACTCTGGGCTGGAGGATGGGCATTAGCATTGGGGTTGTATCCCTGTCTGGGACCCAGCATATGGATAGGTGCTGGGGTAGGTGAGGGCTCCCTCTGAGGTCCTTCATAAGCCGCTGGGACATACGGGTCATCCCGGCTCATCCACACCTGATTAAGGCTTGGGGCGCGGCTTGGAGTGCGGTTAGGTGTACGATTAGGAGTCCTACTTGGGGTCTGGCTCGATGACAGGCTTAAACGGTCCATCTGAACAGATAGAGGATCAATTTCGGCAGACAGACGGTCATGCATTGGAGCAGGAGCTGACTGGCGAGCCTCTGCACTCCTTCGTTCCTGCTCAGCATTTCGACGCTCCTTTTTTCCAATCTTTGTACTATGACGAGACTCACGTGACCGAGCACTTTGGAAAGCAGAGTCTGAGGAATCCGACTCATCTGGATCCTAATCAATGGAGAAATATGAATTTAGCAAACCATATTTAGATGTGCATATGCTGTATCATTGAATAAAGTCAGTAATCATATGCTTTCGTTAAGCACCTGTCCAGCACTGCAAGACCGTGAGCAGAAGATCTGACCCTGCTTTGGCAGAAATGGACGTCCCAGCAGAGAGCGCTTACAGTGGGCACAGCAGAAGCATTCTTCAGTTGCATGCCAGTGCTGCCCATCATATGTCATCTGGCCCTGGTCAATCCCTTTAACAGAATGGAGAAAACCTTAAGAATGCAGTGCTTTTCAAAAAACATTTACCTTTTTGGTGCATTATCTGTGTATATAGTAAGTTCTTCTTTGCCTTCATCAGTTTCTATATTTAATCTTTGTGATAGTACATCAGTATTTCTAAAATTAATCTTATCATCCTCCACCTGAGCTGAAGGAATGGAAATCCTCTGAAACACAGTATATAGGCTTGGGACCATAAAGACCAGTACATCTCGCTGCTCTTTCTCCACACAGTTGTGTTTAGTTTGAATTATATCCACCCTTAAAGTCTATGCATGAAAGTGCATATTATAGGTTTTTATTGCATTAGCACTGAAAAAAATGTATTCATCTCCACAGTAGAGGCACTAGTTTATATATACCTATGTGTTCTCCACATGCATCACAGTACTCAGCATAAAGGGACTCGAAGCAGTTGCAGCAGTGTGGCCGGCCATCCTTCATGATGTATCGCTGACCCCCGAGCGTTGTTGCACACTCGTAGCAACAGAAATGCTTCATGTGCCAGTGCCTGCCCTCTGCCTCGGTGCATTCGTCAGCAAAGATAATCTGTGTAAAACAGACAATGAATTCATCAGCACACTTCATACAGCTTCTTTAAATTAGGTTTCATGGCGGTTTGAACCAAACAACCTTGTTGGTTTCAGTGTGTGATAAGTGCAAATTGTACAGGTAATTGTTGATCTTTTGGCTTTATACTTTGACTGTTTTGATTTTATATTGTGAAACCAATAAGAGCAGAGTCTTGATGATGATGATGTGATAACCCTGCAACACTATCCACAAAAATTAATTCTTACACATTTTATATGCCAACTTTTTGTTATTTAAATCAGACTGTTGTAATAAAATGACTTGACGCTCTATTCCAACTGACACCTGTTCAACTGCACATCATTACAGTTGAAGTAAACAAATCACACATCAAAATGAAAGCGTGTGCCCTGCTGCCAGGTATATCAGGAATATATAATGATGGAAAACAAGCAGCCTCCGAGACATGGCAAGAATACTGAGCCATCTTTTCACACGAGACCAGTTTCAACCGTATCCAAGTTTTTAAGCTATGAACCATTCAACAATTTCCAAGCACGAGGGGCTTTAGTCCCAGACAGTACCTCATCACAGGCACAGCAGCGGGGCTTCAGTCTTTCAGCATGGTGCCGGCCACAGTAGATCTTTCCATCCTGGTAGAAGTAGATGAGATCCACCAGCAGTTCCTCACACATGCTGCACACAAAGCACTGAGGATGCCAACATTTCCCATGACCAGCCCTTGCAGCAAAAACCACAATGTCCCCTCCGTTTATCTGACCCCCACACTGGAGGGGAAGAAGAGAAAAGAAAAAGAAAAAATATGTATTTAACAGTGGTCCAACAGCTATTTGAGGACACTAGGTTCAATGGAATAAGTACCAGACAGATAACAATTATTATCTCATTTTAATGATTTAATTGAATTAAAGTGAAGGAAAGAATGATGATCTTTTAGTTTTACCTTATCACAAATAGCCCCATTGATGGTAAGGGGAAAGGGACGGGTATTGCCTCTGCCTAAGTTATCCTTCTTTCGTTGGTTACTGAAGAGCTTAAGTTCACGTTTTTCTTCTTCATCTAAATTGTTACAGTAGCGCACCTGAAACAAATGTAAAAAGGTTAACGATAACGATTACATTTGCAGTTTAGTAAATTATTTTTTCTGTATGGTATGTATTTTATTGGAACCTCATTGTCATGCGGTGGCAGCTGGTGTAGCAGTTGTTTGATGCGATACTTTTCTCCAGGGCTGTTTATATATGGGACTTTCTCTTCGGGTAAAGAGTTGTAATACTGATGCACCTGAAACACATAAAATGGAATAAAATACCATGGAATGGAATAGCACAGTTGATGCTAAATAACTTCTGCCCTTCACTGCTGCCTTGGACATCCGTTTGAGATGACATGCGGCTGTACTGCTGCAGCAGGCACAGCCTTGAAAAGGATGAAACTATTAAATTTTTCAACAGATTATTTGCAAAAGGTTAAAGGAAACCTCATTTCCCCATCACTATGGTAATTCTAATTTAAGATGCAGTAGAACTTAATGTCCATGGCCTGAATTGTCTTTAATATTTCCATAGTAAAGAAAATAGAAGAGAGCTTGATTGCTGTAGAAGATAAGAGCATTTTTCAACTAGTAATGTAGTCTTATTACTGTTTGATTTTCCAGCAGTACGCAACACAGAGCAATGTGTTCTCTTTGGTATTAAGTTTTTCTTTTGTTGTGTTGCAATTTAAACATTTTTAAACCTGTTTCTAGTGGAAATAATAAAGAACAGATACTTTTCTGTTAATTCAACACTGTATGTCTCTTGGTGGTGGTAAAATGTTAATTATATATTAAGTTTAACACAGTGCTTAGAAGCATACAAGAAAGACAATGTATGTATGCAACTGTAGTATGTAAACAGTACGACTAGTAACAGGCTTTCTAAAATATATAAGATTGAATTATTTTATTGTCATTGTACACTGTACAACGAGAATTGTATGTAACTTTTCAATAAAAACAGTACACATCACACAACAGCCCTCAAAGATAAATACATAGCAGTGAGTATCAAAATTATGTACAATAAATATTCTTTTGTACTACAACAACCATCTTGTAACAAGAAAGTTCTATCAGATTAATGAACTGTGCATTTATTTGATTTTGCCTTTCAACATCAAAGACATTAGCGAGACAACAGAAGTGACAGGCCTAAAAATGATTATAAGTGTGTTAAAAAGGCAACAGGCAGCGCCACTTGCCTCCACCTTCTGTTGGATAAGAGAGGCTGCAGCCTCTTTGAGCATCCTGTCAAGATGGCTGACTGGAGAAAATGACTGTTATCAGCCCAGCCTGTCATCTGTTAACAGAGCCTTGGGAGGCCTGTTGCTTTAGAGAGCTCCACATACTAAATAAAGACACAAGTATTTTACTCAGAAACCTGCTTATTCCAGCACCTAACAAAACAACAAAGTCAAATTAAAATGATATGTGCTTTGTAAAATTGGCTCCACTCATCATTTTTTATTATAGAAATAATCCACATAAGGCTTTCTAAAACTACTTAATTTAGTGCTTTTAAATGTCTAAAATGTTTAGACTGAAGTAATATAGTTATTGTCAACAAAAAAAAAAAACAATAATCTTTGCGTTTATATTTTTTTTCCTCATAAAAATGTTGTTAGTTAATCACTTTCTTTTCATGATCTGGTTTATGGTTGTCATTCCGTTCAGCTGTGATCTTGGCTCCAACATAGTGTTAGTAGTGTTAACACTGACAGCTGAAAAATGTCCTTACAATTACTCTACCACAAAAGGCCTGACAGCAGCAATTTGTATGTCACCCCTGCCCTTTCCTTTCCGCGCTTTTACGAAGCTGTAAAATACAACGAAGCACATTTAAAAACAGCAATAAACCATTGTCTTGTTTTCATAAGCATGCATTTTCCATCTCAGTTCGAAAAATGCCACCGAAATGTAGTGTCCAAAATAATTTAATTTTTCTGACCGTTATGGTTCAATTTGACACAGTCTGGCTATCCAGGACAAAAATAAACATTAGCAAATGAAGCCCTGGATGTTTCACAGTTCTCACTGGGATGTGATTGTGTTAGCAGATGTGAGGAGAATATATTGAAATACTAAACAAACAGGCCAGTGCCACAGTGATACCTGCTCAGGGCTGAGGCCAGGGGGAACCCAGACATATTCTTCAAGAGCACAGCCAGAGTCATCGTCAGACGTCGAATTCCTCTGTAAATCATACATCAGCTTGGTGATGGTTTTCTCCATCTCCAGAGACATGGCTGTCACAACATGCTTCTCCACACAAACGGAAGAAATGGGCACAGGTCTCACACCTGTTGGTGTGAAAAGAATGTGTACTGTAAACAGAATGGCCATTGTATAATAGGTTTTATTCATCATCTATGAAACTTTGTAGATGTGCATACTTCAATAAAACTAATTAAATAAATCACATAAATGAACAATGGTAGACATTAATGCTACACACAATAAAATGTAAATTTGATTTTGTTTGGTCACATTAAAGTATATTGATGATATGAGGAAAATGCATTAACGCTACTGAAAATGATGGCCAAGTGGTATGAATAAATTAAACATGGTTTATCTTCTCTTCATTTTTGGCTGAGGCCAGAACAGCTGTACTCATGAATAATTCACACAGGTAGGTATTGAGCCAAATGTTTCAAATAAAATGCAAGTCAAATAGCTGGCAACAGAATTTTTTTGTGTTTATATCATGAGTGGAGAATTAGAGATAAATGTATGCACAGTTGGAAGTTCTAATCAAGTCAGCAGTTATGTGAATAATGAAAAACAACAATGGGTTTTGAAACATAATAAGGATGATGTTTTGGTCCACATAATCAATGTATTTTAAGAAGTTATACAGATACCTCAATGCTTTGATAATACATGTAAAAGTAAAACAGCACATAGCATTTCTCATTTCAAATAATTTTTTACCAGATGTTTGACTGGCAGTTTTCAACAGTTCAGCTATTTCCAGCCGGCATGAATTCATTGAAAAGCAGGTCTTAAGCAAGAGCCAAGCAGTGGTCGACAGTTCCACAGACCAAGCCAGAGAGCCGGCCTCAGCTGAGTACTGTTTATGTCTGTGAGATGGGTGCTGCTGATTTCTTTGTGAGTGGAGATTGTCTGTATGTAACCTTGAGCCTCTGGGCCGGCCCCAGGCTGTTCTTCATTACTGCATGGAGTCTGAGACAGAGAGGAACACAACCAGCATTCTGTTAAACCTGTTAGACTCACTACGAATTCAAACAGGACACAGGTTGGCAATGTGAAAAATGTGACAAAGCTCTAAATACATTTAAATATACTTTTAAATGTCCTTCTACAATGGTATCATCTTACAGTCACAGCTACAGCTAGGCTTTAATGCACAGTTTGCATTTAAACAGTTATTAAGTGTTAACGGATAAAACAGCAATATGATGAACATGAGGAACAGACGCAGCTTGGGACTGTGTGAGACGCTGGCCAATGTAGTTGTTCTTATGGAAATATACAAACAAAAAATACATGTTTACAGCTCCCTTACATTGCTAACAAAAATAAAGAAGCAGCAAGAGCAAACAACTCTGTCTAAGCAGATAAACATAATACAACTTAAATCATTTATACTACTAGTTTAAGATTAAAAAGTCCAAGTAACTACGGACTGCTGAATAAGTAATACATATATCATCATAAAAAGTCTTGCTTGATAATTTTACCTGAATATATTACAACATATTGCCGGAGTAAATAATGCTTCCTCAAACAGTGGATAAAAACTGAATTAGTAAAGACTTCCACCATTAGTTAAGTAGTCAATTGCAGTTCATTTACCTACATTGGACGTCTTTTATCGAAAACCTATTGTACAATTGTTCTACTAACAATACAAAAGGCCCACAACTGCATCAAAACCAAGTAATATTTCATATCATTAAAGAGGCAAGATACCAAGCTGCTCAGAGCCCAGAAAGATATTTTGAGTTGGGAAAATAAAAAGCGGGAAAAGATGTTACTCTGTGATTCTAAACTAGCTTAAAAGTAAGGAAGCCTCATCTATGTGTTTTACTGTGAGTGAAATGACCACTTACTACATGTAAAATCATTTTGGCAAATATGTTGGTACACTAACACACTAACAGAATTACAGAGAGGACCAGTGCTTACATTAATGGTCCGTTCACACAGAACTTATGAAGATGTAGTGTGCATTATCAAAGAGACAGATCTGGTGTCAATGTAGTCTTTAACTTTAAACTGAATGCTCTTTGAGCTGCTACAGAAGGCTGTGGATGAGTGTGTGACATTTTGACGTAATACACACAGTGGCAAGACTGAGCGGTTACTCATAACACATACACAAACAGACACACAATGCTCTGTTCTTCCCCAGCAACACAAGTTCGAGATGAGACCTGTGAACTTCTGCTTCCTGGAGGAGGCAAAGTTTGGTATCTATAAAATTCAAGAAGGATTGAAATCAAATTAAGAATATAAATCAAATATGTCAAATATTCACTGCTGTAACATCAGTGATGGCTTTGAGAGCCCATCATTAGTGCTGGATCATGTAAACCAGCCAGTCAGGTCTCAGGCTCAGACTCATTTTTTGCCACAAATCAATACAGCTACATCTATTTGAGGAACTAATCAGTGAAAATGGCTTGAGCAGTGATTGGCTGCAATATAAATACACACTCGCTCTGTATTGTGTCCTTCCCAAAATCATAGTTTAGAATAATTACACACGCCGAGATTTTCCATCTCTTTGAGTCGATATTTGACCTTTGGACCATGATAAGATTGTAATTAGCGCCATTGACACAAGAGATCCTGTGAAGTCTGAAAATAGCTAGAAGATTGACTTGACATTTGTCTCTAGAGAAAAGGCAGGATATGATGGACCAGATCATATCATAGTCCTGTATTTGATGATTTGAAGTAGGTTGGATTCCAACAGAGATACAACAAGTGGAATGACAACCCTTTTCTCACTTGTACAGAATCAGCAAAGCATTTGGTTTATGCAGAAAAAGTGGCCATACAATTCTAACATTTTCTTCACCGATTAAGCTTCAATTTTCAATTCATACTTTGTCACTCTGCATGTTAGGTTACCTGGCTTTCTGCACAGTTAATTTCCCTAAAATTTAATCACCTTTTGTGAAAATGGTAGAAAATGGTAGAAAATTACTGCAAAAAGTGGAGTTCTTACATGAGTTAGATGCTGCGGAGAGAAGCAGAGAACTCATCTAAAGTGCACCTCGGCATAGCAGCAGTCAGCCGACTCAGCTCCAGGTCAGTTGGAAAACTCTGCAAGTTGCCGTGGCAACAGATTAGTGTGCATAGTCGTGAACAACACCGCTTTACGAATACCTGAAGAAATGCATGCTATTGTATAGACTTTGACAGTCTATACAATATTACCAAAGAATGGTAATATTTAGATTTTGATCAAGGGGACATTAATCTTAGTCGTCTCTTTTCACATTATGTTGGGTTATATAATAGATAATACCCGCTGTAGGCAGATCATGTTTTACAGATCGTAAATCATCACAGACTGAATTTGGTTTAACCACAATTTGCCTCTCTCTCAGTTGGATCCAATTAACAGTGTGTTAATTTAAACATAAATTAGCAGAGATTAATCAACATCTCAGAGCCAGAGGGGAGAAGATCTTCACAAACAAATTGCTTCATTTTCAGAACAACACAAAGTGCCATTAGAAAATGACAATAGCTCTAGTGATTTGAGCCGGGGGGAAATGGGCCTTTATCTTGAGACAGAGAGCGAGAAACAATAAATGGAGTGCTGTAGACGCAGCGTTGAGAGCAATGCTGTTCCCTTTTCACGTGTCATGCTTCACCCACCTTCCTCCGTCCTCCTCCCATCCTCATGTGCCTCTGACAGGCTCTGTGTGGGTGTGCATGAGAGAAAGAAATGCAGAGGGAGTGATGAGAGAAAAAGCTCTTATTTATGTAAAAGCTGACATAAGAGGAGGTGCTCGGCTCAAGCACAGAGCCTGACCGAGCCTCTATTAACTCTTCACTGTGAGAGCAACTCCAATCAACGCATTCGTGTGAGCTGGCTTCGGCATAAAACACAATGCAGTCTGCCATCTATATGTTTTATGATGCAGGCATGTCAGGTTGTTTTTATTTAAACAAAAAGTCATTATAATTTACTGTGGTCATTTGACTTTCAAATCTTCTGAAGATATTGGCTTATACTGTTTCGTTCATTTGGGTTTGCAAAAAAATAAGATAATCATTGTCTCGACAGGTTCTCAGTTGTAGACTAATCTCGTGTAGGCTCATTATGTCACTGTAAACAAACATTGTGTGCAATTGTTGTGCTGCACGGCATCATTAATCATGTTTTGTCTGATTTGGACACAGCTGTGGTAATGTTTTGCTGCATAGAGCTGTTTAAAATCACAGTGAAAAGGTTTGAATTGTGCAGTGAAACAGCAAATGTGAAGTCAGACAAAGCAGAACATGTCAGTCACTTGTTTGTTTCGCTAATGGTGATGCTTTCGGAAGACTCAGCAGCACAATATTTTCACGTGAACACGAGCATTATCTCTAAAAGAAGTTGTAGAGGATTTGTTCGCCTCCAGGTTTGTGCTGTCCCCAAAACTGTTCAGCATCAAACGCTTCCACTATTCCCCGAGTGACTGGGAGAAAAGAGGCAAACAAATAAATGATGTAAGACTGTAAGGGTCAATAATTAAAAAATAATAATAACAAAAATAAAATGCAAATAGATTTGGGAAGAGCAGCTGCAAACCAGTGTGAGAATAAACAAAACAAATCATAAAGATACGTCTTGTGTGTCCTGTTATCTGTGGGGACTGGTTTGTTTATGCATACAGCTGAGGTAACAGCATTATCCACAAATATCAACTGATGACTGTGTGTGAACAGATAATGGAATAAAAAAACAATACATTTTTGTAATTAGTGGATTGGAATAATGATGAGCCGCCTGCCGACTATAAATACTGTGTGACAAAATTAAATATTCAATAAACAAATACAAAGTTACAGTAGAGTAATTGTTCTTAACCTTGGATTCAAAATGAAATGCATTCACCAAGAAATACATCTGGCCCTTACATGTTGTCTCATCTACTTCATGATTCATTTGATCAATCTAACGGAACAACAGATGGGAGAAACGCCGTATCATCCCTTGCACCTACTGGTTTCTGATGCTAATGGCTCAGCAGGTGCAGCTCAGATTGACATTCAGGGCTAAGCTGGTTCAATGACACACTCAGAGATACACTGGCAGACATCTTTAGACTATATCAGAGAAGAGGCATGTTGTTACAAATGGAAAAGGACATTATGATATGTTCACAGTGACACACATTGGACTGTGGGCAGGACTGAAACAGTAACCTACTGCTCCACTGACACCAGAGTGTGATCCTTTCCACTGGTATGAACATGAACCCAAAATGTCATCTGCTGGCCCTTCCCCCCTCCTATTGTCAACAATGATTAATAAAGGCTTACAGCCATACATAAACTTCCAACACACACATACACCAGTCTCAAACGTACAGCCTTCTCTAATGTTTATCTTGCCAAGTGGGAAAAGTGTGTAGCAGCAACCCCTCATATAGGATAATGGCACAGAAGTCTGTCACCATGGAGTCAGTTAGGTTGAGTAAATACAGTAATTCTTGCAACTCTCGCCCTCTCTCAGAAAAAATAACGTCATGGCAACCAAGCAGAAGAAGTCGACTTTTATTCATGTAAATGTAGCAGATGCGGGACATGACAATGTAGTTTGAGTTAAGGATGAGAGGACACGAGAGGCGCCTGACTAAACAGTTTGGTTTGTCTGATTACTCCTCGACAAGGGATAGTTTTGAAAAATGCTTTCTCAGTAAAGTCAAGGTCCCTTTATAGATAATAATTGCTTACCAAAAACAGTCAATCTAGTGTCAAATCAAATCTGTTATGATCCAACCGAAGATGAAACAGTTCAGCTAAATGACAGCTTTCTTGTACCACCAATCAGCCCATAATCCAGTTATGAGGATTAAATTCTTACTGCAGCTTATTTGGATCAGGGCTAACAAGAAATTAATTGAAATGGGTTGACCCTATAGGAATAAATCTGTAGCACAGCCTGAGAAAAAGGCTCAAGTGGGTGACAACACTGGTGATATGGGAACAGAAAAGACTAGCGACGTCCGTCTGGATTACTCACACATGCTGGTATCATCAATCGCTGAATTCACAAGCAGATACTGCAAAATGCCTAATCAAACAAATTGAATTCATATGCACTATATTGTTTGTATTTCTGATGTGCTAATTACTGAAGATGTGCTCATGAAATCTAAAGTAGAACAATCTTACCTACAGATGCACAAAATTTCACAAGGACCTGAAACACTGTAATTAAAGGGTGACACATTTCGGCTCCTCTCCCACTGTGTGTGGGATGGCCTGAAATAGAATTGCAGGGTTTCAACAGGCAAATCGCTCTCTTCTCTGCTGCACAGGCAACACAGTGCATCTCAGTCAGGGAAATGGATGCTGTGGAAACTGGTATTCATGAGCCTGGCCTCTCAATATGGACGTTTTAGGAAATGGACAGGTGTGATTAGGTATTGTGACAAGCCAGGCCGGAGGAGCAGAGGGCCTTCACACAAGAGTGACTGTCTGAAATGGAAAAACACACAGTCGATCAGCTCCTTATGGCTGTGACCTGAGAGATGAGTGAATCTGGGTGGGCAGCGGTGCATGCTTTCCCTTGAATGTTGCTAGTGATTCACAAATGGAGGCTAATTCCTGTTGCGTGATGCCATTTGCATCACTTGCCTAAGGGTGTAATCTGTAAAACAGGGCCATTATTATATCTCAGAGCCTATGGTGTGTGCTATATTGGGCATTGCTTGTACTTATTTGGTTTTGCATGTGTGTGAGAGAGTGAGAACGGGTGAGTCTGTTGCTATGCATTTTTACACATCCTCCCACTGCTCTCTTCACTTCACATGAAATAGCATAGCAGTTCGGAGTGGAAAACACACATTTTCTTGCGATGCAATAACACTTAAAATATAAAAACACTGAAAGCTTTAGGGTAGCATTACAGGTCAGACATATCCTGGAGCTGTCTCAATCCTGGAGGGGGGAAGCGCTTGGACCCATTAAATTGCTTGGTGTTTCTCCAGATTGCTCCATTACATTGATGGATTCCAGGGTGAGAGATATGGTTCAGCAGTAGGAAGTCCCTTCTATTTTTCTTTATAGTATAGTATAAAGTGAAGCTTGTTATTGAAAGGTTTACTACATCATGGCTGCCAGGCTTGTTCATGGTCCATTACATAACTGTGGTGTTGCATAAGTATGTAACAGGGAGTTTCCAAGTCAGGACCCAACTTAAGTTGTTTTACATCATTTATGAATATATAAAATTCTCATTAACCTTTACAAAAGCTTAATGACTTTGTTTTTTAGTTCATACAATGAAGAAAACATCCTGCTGATTGGGCAGTATATGGGCATCTTTCTCAAATCCTTTCTTTTACCAATGCCTTCAACATTTAATGCTCTTTGATGACTTTATTTAAACATTTACTCAAATACAGCAAAGTCTAACTAAAGTGTAATGTGCATTTAGAAATATGATATAAGAGGAGCGATTATGATGTTGCTATCTAAATCTCCCCTCTCAAAAGGAATTATACATTGAGCACTTTAAAGAAATAACCTGAATTAGTTTTAATATACAGTATGTATCTCTTTTACTAGCAGTAAACAAGTCACAAATGTCTTAATGGAAGCCTTGGAGAAAAGTAAACATGTGAATGATATCTTATGCGCTGTCCATGTGGACTCTTGCTCAGACTGGTGATGAGTTTTTTGTCTGTCACAACATTATCTCTAACGATTTACTCAACATTTGTAACAAATCAGACAAAATAATTACAATATTGCATGTCTTAAGAAAGTAGAAAAAAATTAAATTAATAATAATGCTATAGGAAATTTGCATTCCTAGCGTGTCATCCATGCGCAGGGGCCATGCTAATCTTCTCTGTATCGTTCCAATTTTAGTATATGTGTTAGCAAACTAACTATTATTCCTAGCCACAACCTTATTGATATAGCAAGATTTGAAATGAGCTCAGAAGAGTTTCAAAGTGAGAGAGTAGCCACTGAAGACATTATTCATTTAATACCCTCTGTCATTGTTGTAGCATTTTTGAAAGCCACTGCTTTTTGAACAAAAACACAAAAAAACAAAAACAACAGTGAACATGTTATGAGTCACACCAGAACCATTCCACAGTGAACAAAGAAATAGAAATTGTCTGCAGCATTACAAAAGGAGCAGACAAATACATTGGACAAATCAATCAGGTCTCAATTAAGTCAAAAGCTGACATTGATTGTGAAAGGAACAAATCTGTATATGTATGTGACAGTCTACAGCTGGTACAGGTGTTACCACTGTGAATTACTCACACATTTGTAACTGCCAATACAGGCTGAGAGGAAAATGATACTGGGCAGCAGATCTAGCAGTAAGAGTATGATTACATGTTGAGTAGTGGGCGCCACCATTATCTCTGATAAAGCTCTTTCCCTTGGCTTCTGACCCCATTTATGCTTCAATGAGACACTGCAGCAAAGTTCCTACAAGATCACCAAGACATGAGTGTCATAGCTCACTGATGGGAAAAGAAAAAAGTCCAACATAATAGGTGGCAGAGGCAATTAAATCCATGCAAGAAAAAGCCATTTTGGATTGTGCAAAAGGTGGTCAGTTACCTAAAGCCTAAAAGCTATTAAACTCAAAGATGTAATGCACATAATCATGAAACATAATTAACTAATGACAAAAATTGGAGGCCATTAGCTATGAGTCAGTTGAAGGGTAACAACAAGATGTCGCACTGACATGGATTCAGGCAAAGAAGCAGAATGTCTGTGTGCATAGGAGTGAAGGGATGAGCAGAGCAACTATGATACTAGCTTATTTGGCATAGATCCGAAATGAAAAGTAAATATATAAACTCTTAACACATGTTAAAAACTGAATAATATTATGTAGAAGTAAGAGAGTAAGCTGGAGAGTATGTACAACAACAAAAGAGTTAGGAAGTTTCACAGCAAAACACAACATGAGTTTTTTTTTGGTTTTCTGGCTTAAAAAGTGGCATTTCGAAAATAGTGATGTTAATGTAAATTGATTAAACCAATTGACAAATTGATTAAATTTGTGAATAAATTAATCAAGACAGATCATAAGAGATAACACATGTTATAATAGATAACACATTATAGAGAACAAATTCAATGCCAGGTTATCAAGTGGTATTAAGTGCTGCTTGTTAAAAGTGTAGGAGGTACTTAGCTCCTCTGTAGTCATTATAGGATGATTTAGAGCTTGCTTGTGCAATGCAGTGCACTGACCATGCATGACAGTGAGCTCAAGGGAAAGGAAAGCCCAGTTATTTGAAAAATCAGCTAAAACCTCAAATTCAATTACCTCCACGGCAGCAGAGCTCCCCTTATGATCCTCTGGAGGACTCTGCAGCCAAAATAATTCTCTCACGTTTATACAATCTTGCCTCCAGATGAAAGAGCAGACATTGGTAACAACACAATCACAAAGCAAAGAGAAATCATTCTGAAAAGTAGAAAAACAAATATGAATTGTTTTAAGCCTATATGAAGTACCTATTTGTTATCAACGCTTTTTCTGTCCTTCTATGCTTCTTCTAATCTTTGTTTTTAGAAAGAGTATGTGAAAGTGATAAGTTTGAATCTATTTATTTAACACCATCAGGCTGCGGAATAGGAGCTACACTTATTTGTGCTCAAATTTCCTGGCCTTAAGTTTGTAAAAGCCACTGTCTACTGTACATTGTAGTGCTTCAGTGTGAGCTCTAGAGGTATGCCTCGGCCAACTGGATTTAGAGTCATGTTATGTTGTTGACGAAGAGCTTGATGAGAGAAGGTTGTGCTGCGACACACAGCATCTGCTTATACGTGTTTCAATTGTGTGTACGGCTTTAACCGAGGTGTAACCACTAACAGCTCTGCCCGCATCCCATTTTGATCTTGTCAAAGTCGTTTAGAGTAATGCAAAGCTTATAAGGAAACTCAAGATTGCAGTGGGAAGTCATTTTGCCAAAGCCCCATGGGAACAGTGCAGTTAATGGTGCACGCAGAAGCTGTTGACTTTTCTGTAGCATCTCAGTAGCTGGAGCTTCTCATATTTCTCATATTAAGATTTTTGATTAAGTTCAAACATATATATATAGGTAAATTTATGGTAATTTTGTTTATGGTCTTGTTAGATGCGCTTTCTTTAGCATGTTTTGTGCATCTCTGACTACATGTATATGGATGTGTGGACAACACGTGGTGTGCTGTGTGCAGACATTTCGGAGAAGAAGAATGATGTTTCAGAAGCCCTGTAATGATGCTATTAATATGAGGACAGAGTGAGCAACAGACCTCGGGGCACAGGTGCACCACAGATGATTACCCTAGAGTTAACTTTGCCCATTTCATCAGTCAGAGAAGCCAGACCCGTGCCACAATCACAAGCAGAAAGCCCGCAGCGCTGCATTTACATCACACTGTCAGTCTACCTGGGGAAATAATCCATACACCTGCTGAACAAACACAGCATTCCATGGACATCACTTCTTACCCATCTGGATATAATTTTGATTTAGGTGAAACAATCTCCATCTGACTAAGCACAAACTGAATATTGTTCTCTTATGATCCCTATCGTAAGCTAATCAGCACATTCTAGCATACACAGAGATGATGAAAACCGCTGAGACGTACACAGCTAAAATAAAGCCACTGTGGTGAATTGTGCTTAAGCCCTATTCTTTCATGTCATTATACACCAGATCACCTCTTTTTTGTTGTCATCCTGGGGCTATTTTAAACTTAAGGCCTCACAACTGTTGTCAGAACTGGCCAATAAGAGGGCAGATGGCAGAAGAGTGGCTGCAGATGGGAAGTTTTGGCAAGAACATTTAGGTTAGCGCAGAAACACCCTGACACTAAGTGCGGAGGAATCTTTAAAGAACTGAAGTGAGTCAGGACCTTGTGTGGATGATGAGTAAATGATGTTGCAAACAGAGACACAACAAAACTTGAGGTTTGCGCCTCGAATCACATCAGTTTCAGTTCAAGCAAAAGCATTAATGAGCAATTTACTGATTGGTTTGCTCTTGGTAATTAAAGTTCTTATATATGTGACTCAGAAAAATTTTAGTCATCAACCAGAAACATACCGCAGAGAAATGTTTAAGACCTACTTCAAGAAGAGATGAATATTCCCAGAGTGACAACAATAAAAAATACAAAAATCATTCATACTGCATTAATTATATGGTGCACAGCCAAATTATCTATTATTTTACATTAATAATTTGTAGCATGTGAGAAAATGACCACGTAATGTTTATAAATGTATAATTTAAACAGCAGAGAAACCTTGAAAACATAAACAAGTCAATGAAAAAAAAAATACATTTTCTGCACACTAATTTAACTTCAAAATTTATATACTAAATGAACAGTACTCAAGAATAAATATTTCTCCTAAGTTTCAACACTAATCTGGTGATCTAACCAAAACCTCCTTCTCCCTTTTACATTACAGCCAGATATGTCTTTAATATATACCTTAGTGACTGAGTGGTTTTCTTATTCTAAATTAATAACAAAAGTGTTTTAGAGGATTTTTGTAAACAAATCTGACTCTGTGCCACATACTTTCTTTTATTATTTTTCTTTTATTATTTTTATTCTATCAGTAAGTAATACCGATAATACAGACTGGCTGCTTGACTTTTAGGCACCTGTTCTACACTAACCCCCTATATTCATGGGTTGTGATAGAGTGAAGGCTAATAATGGGTGCACGTGGCAGAGTGACTAGTACTCCTGCCTCACAGCAAGAAGGTTGTGAGTTCAAAACCCGGCTGACTCAAACATTCGCGGCCGACTCCGGTCTTTTTGTGAGGAGTCTGCATGTCCCCCTAATGTACACAAAGGTTAAAGTTCCTCTCATCAGAGTTCTAACAGGTCATAAATCCCTTTGTAAAGATATTATGCCTAGAATGTTTTAACAGCTACAATGATGTGTTCCAACTTTGAACGTTAACACACACACACAACAGTGAACTGATATCGACACAGAGATCAACCCCAAAAATAGTCTTTTAGAAGTGAAAAAGCTTGCGTCACATTCCTGCCACCCATTACCCACTATAGTATTTATAGAGAATGTAGAAAGGTTACTATGTGCTATGGTCCTCTCTAAGATGACAGTGTGTGCTCTTTGTTCTGGTCTGCAGTGTGCTGTAAGTCTGTGGCTGCGTCACTACTCACTATAATGGCTCAACACTGCAGGAAGGAAAAAACACTGCAGCCAGCATACACTTACATATCTTTGTTGACAAAATGTAAAAAGATACTTTATGTTCTGAGGTATGTCATAATTGTGTGGGCTATCATCATACGCTATCCTAAAACACAAATAACCCTGTGAGTTAACTCCTGAGTGGATGTGAACTCCCCTTTTAATTTCAGCAGGCACAGCATGACAAGCTCATGGGGTCCAAACTGAAATTGACTGCAATGAAACACAGGTTTTATTTCCTGCTCGGGAAAATGCACTGTTTTAAACTACTGTACAAACTATCACCATAGCAACAAGATCTGTCCTAAAAGCAACAAAAAAGCTTTAAAAAAACTACAAGCCACTCAAGCGACCTGTGAACCTTGTTTATTTTCATTTGCTAATCTTTACTTTCCGCTTACTATACTTTAGGAAAGATATAATTGATATGTAGTTACAGGAAAGGCCCGCTTGTTTTGCACTGTAAGTATAGTTTTGCTGTCTCTTATTCAGCCTCACTGACCTTATGTAAGAGAGAGGTCATTGCATATGTATTATTAAATGACTGGGTCATGGTGTATTACATTATTAATCACCTCAGAGCAGACTCTAAACACACACAGCATGAGACCAACCCATATAAGTATAAGACATAAAGCTCTGTAATCTTTTAGCACACTTAATTAGATGAGGCATTTATGTCTCTCAAATAAAAAACTTACAAAATAAGCACAGAAATCTACAGAATAAATTAACTGTCAGTAGAAAATAAAGGGGTTCTCTGAATAAACAAAAAGGCATAGAAATAATAGGGCATATGTAACATTTAGGGCAACTTTAAAATATATATTATGTGGTTTAAGGGAACTGAACAACTGGTCTCTGTGTAGTTGATACAATTGTATAACACCAGAGTGAACCACCTGAACTGTCAGCATATCAGGGCTATAAAAGCAGTGCAGAAGCAGAAATGTACTGTGAAAGCACCGCATGGGGCAGAGCAGCGAGAGCTCCTAGACACCCACCCACCCTTCCTGAATCAGCCGTTTCTGTGGCGACCAGAGCAGAGGGGGGCGGAGGCAGGCGCTCTCTGAAAGTGAAGAGGCAAACATTTGAATAGCTGGTGACAAGAGATGGGATGGATGGACAGAGGGAACTTATACTGAGAAATGGGTGATAAAGAGACGTGGGGAAGTCCATGGGGAGCGAGGTTTGACTCCTGAACATCACGTCACTGGCATATTGACAAGCAGAGGCAAACAACAGCAGCATCTACAGTGAGGGGATTTTTCACTCTGAATGGCAGTCCAGCTCACAGTCATGGTTCAGGGGTTTATACACTGACAATGCCTCTCTGTGAAATCCCATTCAGCCATATAGTCCCATTGAAGCCTTGTATTTTCTTCAGGCAAATCACAAAGGTTTCGAACAAGTCACGGCAGATTAAGACTTTTTTTATTCAAGTTCCAAGAAACTTGTTGATTCAACAAGTTTTGCTGCAGAAAGGATTATGGATTGAATAGCAAATCGCCAAAAGTTATTGTAAATTATACAAGCAACAAAAATTAAAATTGGCAGAATGGTAGTGGCAGATTAGAGAAATCTATATCATAGACTATTTAAACAATGGGATTACATACAGTAAAAAATAATAAATATAATAAATTCATTATACACATAGGTTTTAGACATAAGGTAAAATGGACACAATGAAAAAAAAAATCACACACAGAGGTGGTAAAACAATTATGTTAATTACAGCAAGGGTTGAAACAATGTCAATTCTGATTTTGCCAATAAAGGGAAAACATTATGTAACAAATTCCACTTTAAACTGTGAATATTTCTAGAACCATACACAACAGAGTTGCAGTAGCAGCTCTCTGGCACAGTTAAGACAAAAGGCTCACACTAAGCTCAAGAAAAACAGCATGAATCTGAAATGTAAACATCTGCAGATTTTCCTGACACATGTCTGTGTCCACATGCACTCCAAGCACTAAGCCGCATTTGATTTGCATTCCATCAAACACGGTCGTCAAGCAGGCCATCTAAGATTGGTAAATTTGTCAATTTTTTTTTACTCAAAACAAGAGTGAAAAAACACTAGCAGAGCTACAGTTGAGATGGTTTCCACTCCACCCACTTCTCGTCAGGTACACATGGGTTTACACATGAGGGAAGACAAATTCTCTGTCAAAGACAGCATATCCCTACTTCCCTGAGGTCTTTTTCACTTGTCAGTTAAGAGTCAAACAAATCTTTACTCAAACAAACATAAACATATATCAATAAAACACCCACGCACACACACAATTGACTCATACAAACGCAACACCAAAAATAAAAACTTGTAATTTTCTCATGAAGAACTTAAAGAAGCTATAGTAGAGTTTGTTAAAGCAACGCATTCAAGCTTAAGATTTTACTAAGTATTCTTAAGATTCTCTGGTACTCACCTGTTTGTGCGGCTGAGTGTTGGTGTGAGGCTGGAGAGAAACTAGACCCACTGACTCAAACTGGACACATACCACTGGACTGGACTGGACTCAAACAGAGCTCTGCCTCTTCCTCTCTTCACGTTTTCAGAAAGAAACAGCGGCACTGGCTTTCACACGTACTGTAGCAGCAAAACAAGGAAGGCTGGGGGCTGCAGACTCTGTCATCAGCAACTCTCTCCCTCCTTTTTCTCACTCTCTCTTTTTCTCCTGCAGGCTCTGTGTCTCTCCTCAAGTCTGGCTAAAGGCAACCATAGCTGGGGAGATGAACATTAAGTGTATAGTGATGAATCTCACCCCCTTTATAAGTATGTATCATATGTGTGGCGGCTAAGAAGCGAGTGAACATGCTCTGACAAAAACAATGTGCACGCAGGCGTACGGCTGGTGGGAGAGATAGAGAAAGCTTACTCCCACCTCCTGTTCCCCCTTTTCACCACCAACCATCCAACCACCCACCCACCACCATCCTCTTCTTGCCAGCCCCACACCAGTCTGTCCAAATGAGTCATCCGCTCTCAGCCAATGGTATGGTGGCCACAGCCGTACTTTAGAATAACACAAGAATTAATGTATTTTGAGATGAAAATCAAAGAGAGCTTTGTCTTGAAGTACTTGCCATAAACAAAGAAAATGCCATATGTAGTATTAACCTGACAATATTTAAGGCATATACACCTGAAATAACCAAAACCCAGTAGCATTCCACAATGTAAACATTCTAATATGAAATAAATGTGTGTGCTTACAGCTTCAATTGTTCTTTTCTAAGAGAAATAAGAGACAAAAGCACCTCTGCACCTGGTGGACTCGTGAGTATGACTGTTAGATATTTGGTGCAACGAGGGATAGGTACATTAGAATACAGTGCACTTCTCAAACAACTAAACAAATTAAAACATTGGGTATTTACAGCGGAAATCGATTGCAAAAACAGCACTTATGGACGAGACATGATTCAGTTTGGTGACCGATTTGAAGAAAATCTGATAAGATGTGGAACATCAGTGAAGTGTGGGGTGCATAATGCAATAATAGTAACTCAATAACTGCCACCAAAACTGCTTTAATGTCTGTCTCTAACTGTGGTGGGCTACAGCCAGTATCCTGTGGCTAATTCCAATTTCTGTCATCTCGGAGAAATTATTTAAGCCACGGGGCGCAAAGGTAGCAGAACACAGACAAAGTGAGAGAGACATTGGACTGAAGGAGATCAATAGCTCATCATCTGATAACAGGAAGAGGAAAATAGGCGACAAGCGGAAAAACTGAGCCAATTCACGTTGACTGTAAAGAACGTGGCAGTGTAGCTGTAGTCATTTCCTCTGTGCGAAAATTTTGTTGCAGGCTTAAATTTCACTCACCATTAAACACGAATAATAGAACATCCCAATGATTGTAAGGCCGAGATTCATTCATTCAACATATTGCCTTCCCTCACGGATTTGCTCTAACACCACTGTATGGACACAAAATTAACTATTTTATTTTTCCTAAAGCTATTTGAAGTAAACAAACCAAGAAGAAGTGAACCACAGGGACAATTACAAACACAAAACATTCCGGGTAATTACAGGACAATAACTGCCAAACTAATGTTGAATCCACAAACACTACTGGAAAATCCAGTCAGCCTGTCACAGAAGAAAAGAGAGTCAATAGCTACAGTCTGTTAATCCTAAAAGCTCTACAACCCCTAGATAAACAAATTGACATGTCTAGCTCATTCTTGTGCTTGTTACATTTCTGACGTTCAACTGTGGTAAAGTTATCACAAATTTAAAACAGATATTTATCCAAATTGTCTCCCTCTATCTTGCAGAAGACTGTGGTAAATGCCGTGCTTTATGCTCTTCTACACAACACATGCAACACTCGGCCTTGTGAAAGCAATTGACAGTTACAGATGCCACATAAATAATCACCTGCATTTTGTTTATTTTTTTTATATAATTTTAAGAGCAAAGTTATAGTTTTGGGGCTTTTTTATAAAGCTGTATTCATTAGAGACCATTGTACAAGTACAATTATTGTGTAAACAAAAAATAATGGGAACTTGGCCTGATCATTTTTATTTTATTATAGCCCCTTTTTATCAGTGGGGTTTGTATTGAAAGTAAAAAAAGGATTTATTGAAATCCTTTTTTTACTGACAAACTAAAAGTTCAAAATATAGGTAGGTAAAAAAGCGACCCCTGTACAACTCACTGGACTCTGCTTTCACCCACACCTCGCTTCCTCGGCTTCACATGTGTCTCTCTTGAGGATGCCTACAATCTGATAAATGCGTACTGATGTTAAATGCTCTGAGCAGAGGGACCTTTGTCCTGCAATACTCCATGGGATTAACAGAAGTATGTGTCCACTCTGGGGGCCTGTGTCTAAGATACATTTAGATTTTAGATTAAGATGTCATCCCTTCAAAGTAAGATCACATTGTTGGAATACAACCCTGAAGAGATGAACTCTGTGTATTTCAATAATAGCACATTTACTTTAATAGACTAATGACCCTTCTGTGGTCAGAGTGAGTGTGTTACTGAGGTGATGGAGAGGGAAGATAATGAGGATGACTGTCATGTGTTGCCTTTATTAAAGCTTGTGCAATCCTGTCTGCTCTTAGGCAAACACAACTTACTTCCTAAATGGCCAAGGGAAAGGGAGTATTTAAAAGAACACCATCGAGAAGGCTATAGAAAAGTAAAGAAATAAATTTGCTTGTGTGAAGCCATACCCCACCTAGGATGGATATAATTCACACTATTGTTCAGAGGGTCTAGCAACTGCCACCAACATATCAGAAAACACTCAAAATGCTCAGGCAAACGTGACAAATAGGATACTCATTTCCTCTGGGAAAAAACACATCTTATTGTTGAGGTAGTATGAGACAAATATTTTGTTCGCTCCTTGTTGAGCCCTTGCTTTTTATAGATGACCTTAAGCATCTAAACAAAACATCATCATTTTCAGATAACACTAGTTTGTGCCATGTGCAAACATTTAAAGGCCTTACCGGACCTGATGTCATGTCCCACCATCCCTTTCCAATTACCATACTTGTACTGGGTGATGCCAGACTCTCTTTTATGCATTTTACTACAGACATGTCTATCTACACTTTATACTTTATGAGAACAAATGAGATTTTTTTCTCTGAGATTTAATATTCTTTTAACTGAATTGATTTATTAGATGAAGTCCAGGCTAATGCATCAAATAGAGATGTGATTAATAGGGCTACATCTATTACTATCCAGGCTGACTATTCATACAATAGTTATAAAGTCCAAATGCAATTTAAACATTAAAACCTGTGCTTGATTATTAGGATACAGTATGTCTTTGTGGGTTTCCTCTGGCCATCAAAAACATGTACAATGAAGGCCTACAGATGGAAATTAGCTGTTAAGCTATAATCTGGTACAAGCATATCTGCTACTGCTTAAAGTACAATGTACTATGTCCTAAAAAAAAAAAAAGTATTTTACAAACAGTACATTTGATTGAATCTGAAATTGAATTTGAACTTGAATGAAAGCTTCAAAGGGTTAATGCTGGAGTGGAGTCATAACTACTTACATTAAGACTCAAAGCGCTTTTAGAAGATGAGCCACTGATTCCCCTGTGGCTAAATGCACAACTGCACTGGCACAATACACGAGGATAAGAGTCACGCTGCAATGATAATCCACCTTCACGGGCCTAAAAAAAAGAAGATACACAGTGAGACAAAAGAAAAAAAGACAGTTTTTGAACTCTACATCCTCAGTACAACCAACTCAACTACAAACCCCACAATTAAAGTTCTAATATTCAGAAAAACTCAACCCTTTATTTCCATAAATTTTCTTTAAAGCCCGACTCATGAACACCAGCAGCCCCAAAGTTTAAATAAAGTGCTTAAAAATATATTTGTGTTTTTGACGCAACTATTTGTAAGCAAAGCTACCTCCTTGCTCAGATATAACACGTTTGCCCTCCTGAAGGATATTCAGCTTGCCTATACAGTGAGTGTGTGACATTCAAAAGTATGTAAATGCTTTGTTGCTTTGTCAGACTTACCTTGAAGAAAAAACAGAGCAAATTATTTGTTGAATAAAGGTGCAAATTAAACCAAATGGCAGAGGATTGAAAGCTGAGGTTTGTGCCAGAAATTTTCAAAAGCCTCTGCTTTTTATTTGTTACAGATTTAAAAGACATTGACATTGGATCTCTGAGTGACCCAATTTGAAATCAAATAAAATATAAAGTCCAATCTTATGCACACATCAAATTATCAATAACAAATGTGTCACTTCCATAGTTTTAACTATAGAACCTGTGTTCATGCCCTTTTGCATATACTAGCCCTGACAAGCCTTCTGGATCTGCCACATCCACTTTAAGGAGAAATAATCAGACACGACACTTAAAGACAGACTTAACAACAAGTTGAATTAAATGAGATGGGGACCACATGGGCCCTGTGTGCAGTCTGCCCTCTAATCCCGTTACCAAAACTGTTAACACACAAGGGGCTATTAAATGTTTGTCAGCTTCCTTCTCTGATCTCTGACCAACAGTGTACATACTAAGTCTCATAACAACAGCGATATAGTCAAGTTCTAAATTGATCTTCCCGAACCACACAAGAATAATGATAAGCCTGCATAAGATGCTCCTGAATCATTTGCATTGCAAAGCACAGTGAAAAGAATGCCACATTCAGGAATCAGATTGCTTCCTTTATCATACTGTAATTTGGTGTTGTGTGAGGGCAGTAAATCAACTCTGATTGAGTCTGTGTTTAGACAGTGTAACTGTAAACCCTCCTGCGCTTTGCAACCCAATACTAAAATTATACACCTGGGATTGCTGTGAATAATGTAGTGCCTAATTTTCGAATTAAATCACACAGCAATATTTGGTCAATCAATTTTCAGCTTCTATATAGTATGTCTTTTTTCTATAATAACAACAATTAATAAAGAAAGTGCATGATCTGTTCAACAGCCTATTCCTACACTACGAAACTAAACAGTTCAGGTAATAGTTTCTATATTAAGTGTTATGAAACTGTCACCATTTGCATGTCTGTTTTTGCAAGACTTGAGAATGTCACCATGACTGTAATGGATTAAAAGCTTTAGTGAGATGCAACCTCATCAAACAGTGAGGAGCAGTAATGTTTTTGAAAGATCATGTGATTATATCTATGGGGGAAAGCTTAATTTATTAATTTACTGCCCTGTGAAAATAGTCTATTTTGGGGAAGAAAAAATGGGCTGGGAATTTCGAAATGGGATTACAATCATAATATTTTTGACTTTTATGAACGACTGTGTAAAAGATTCATACATGAGAAACTTAATTTTAGGTGTTAGACAGTGGACGCCCAGCATTTCACAGGTAACTCTGATATGTTTGTCAGAAAAAAAACTTAAAGGCTGCACTTAAAAAATGAAATAGCAAGAAATAACATTTAACATCCCATTCAAGATCAACAAACTAAAGTAAAACAACAATGTAAAAACCATTCCACAAACACGCTGTTAGTAGCTAACTGGTGATGCTAGCTAACACGTTGGCCTTAACAGTGGCGACCAAAACTTAAAGACCAAAAAATAAGTTAGAAAATTTACACTATAAAATTGTAGATATTTGATTAACCGGATTTTTTTACGTTGTAGAACATTAGTATGGTAGACTAATAATTGATTCACGAGTATGCTATCTTACATTATGGTAGCTCCTGTAGGCTAACATAAAAGAGAGAGGACCACACTAGTGAAGGTTACGCTACCTGCTGGTTTCTATGGTGCTTCTGGTGAAAGTGAGGCACAGACGCTTAGTGCTCTCTTCTGTCAAGGTGAAGAGCTCAAATACAGACACCGAAGCACCACTATCTTCACCATTTGGGCAGGCAAAGTCTACTGAACACAGATTTAATACTAAAATGTAGATCCAACGCAAAATGTGTAAAAGCAAACGACAAAAATATAGGCCTATTGATTGGATTGTAATGTTTCAGTAGGCTGTAGACTACAAGGTAGGCCTATTGTAAAATATAACTTTAGTATTATGCCTGTGAAAATTGTGTGGCTCACGTCACATTCCATTAAGTTTAGTGACCTATGTAATGTCTTCATACAAATGACGAAATAGTCCAATTCAGATAATATTTTCCTGATGCAATTTCTGCTTGGCCTACGTCATATGTTTGCGCGATTCCGTTTTCCCAGTTTGACAGCTTGTGACAAGCAAACAAAATTGAATATACAGTTGTGCTCTCAAGTTTACATAACCTGGAATTTTTTGGCCATTTTTACTGGTTTATTTGGGTAGTTTTTCTTTCATTATGATTTTAAAAGAGTAAACACAGTTATTTGACAATTAATGGCTTCACCCAACCACTAACTATGAGTGAAAAAAAAGGTTTTTGAGTTATCATTCCTATTCTCTGAAAAGTGGCCAAGCAATCACAAATTCTGCCAGGGTAACTCATGAGCACAACTGTATGTGACACAACAGCTGTAATGGAATTCAAGCCCAAATCATAGGGGCTAAAAACTAATGCTACAGTACACAGTGAAAACAGCTACAGGGATCTTTGTAGTGGTTTTGACCACGGCCGACTACAGAGACTAGGTTTAGCGCGGGTCGTCCTGTCAATGTGTCAGATTGATGTGTGGATGCAAAATAATTTTCTCCAACTGAACAGAGACAAGACTAAACTAATCCTCTTTGGGAACAGAAACATAGAGAAAGTGTCAGCAGTCACCTCAAGTCTCTTTTTCTAAAATCTAAAAACCAGGTTAGAAATCTAGGGGTCATCATGGACTCAAACTTGAATTTTCACAGTCACATTAAGTAAATTACATCATCTGCATTTTATCACCTTAAAACATTTCCAGAGTCAAAGGGATAATCCCTCAACCCGACTTAGAGAATCTTATTCATGCTTTTATCTCCAGCAGGTTAGATTACTGTAACGGCCTGCTCACTGGTCTCTCAAAACGATGGTTAAGACAGCTGCAACTTATTCAGAACGCGGCTGCTCGGGTTCTAACTAACACCAGGAAGTACGACCACATCGGTCCAGTTTTAAAATCTCTGCACTGGCTTCCTGTTGCTCAGAGAATAGACTTTAAAACAGCACTGCTGGTTTACAAGTCTCTAAATGGTTTAGCACCAGAATATATTTCTGAAATGCTAGTTGCTTATGAACTTCCTTGGACTCTGAGACAGGCCTCTGGGACAGGCCTTCTGCTCGTGCCCAGAGTTAGAACTAAACAGGGTGAAGCAGCGTTTAAGTTTTATGCAGCAAAAATCTGGAACAGCCTCCAAGAGAAAGTAAAACAAGCCTGAACTCTAACAATGTTCAAGGGGAGGTTAAAAACCTTCCTCTCTCTTTTATTCCTCTGAAGCACTTTGAGTTACCCAGTGTATGAATTGTGCTATATAAATAAAATTGCCCTGCCTTGCCTTGTCATAGTTCAATAAAGGTATTGCGAGGTGTATGTTAAGGTGTTATGGCAGAAGAACTTGCTGTGTCTATTATAAATTAAGATTCAGTTAGTCTTCACTTATTATCCTCTGTAAACAAACTTTACATTACACAATGCTTGTTTATCTCATAAACATACACTTTTTTAAGTTTTCTGTGCAACAACTTTTAACTTTAGCTTAGTCGCTGGCTTGGTCAAAACATCAGCAGTTCAGTAGTTCAGTGGGACAATATTCCAATATTACCCTTACATCCATCCATCTTCTACCGCTTATCCGGGGCCAGGTCGCGGGGGCAGCAGTCTAAGCAGAGAAACCCAGACTTCCCTCTCCCCAGACACTTCCTCCAGCTCTTCCGGGGGGATACCGAGGCGTTCTCAGGCCAGCCGAGAGACATAGTCCCTCCAGCGATTCCTAGGTCTTCCCCAGGGTCTCCTCCCGGTGTACATGCCCGGAACACCTCCCTAGGGAGGAGTCCAGAAGGCATCCGAAACAGATGCCCGAGCCACCTCAGCTGGCTTCTCTCGATGTGAAGGAGCAGCGGCTCTACTTTGAGCTCCTCCCGAGTGACCGAGCTCCTCACCCTATCTCTAAGGGAGCGCCCCGCCACTCTGCAGAGAAAGCTCATTTTGGCCGCCTGTATCCGGGATCTTGTTCTTTCGGTCATGACCCAAACTTCATGACCATAGGTGAGAGTAGGAACGTAGATCGACTGGTAAATCGAGAGCTTTGCCTTACAGCTCAGCTCCTTCTTCACCACGACAGACCGGTACATCGACCGCATTACTGCAGAAGCTGCACCGATCCGTCTGTCAATCTCACGCTCCTTCCTTCCCTCACTCATGAACAAGACCCCGAGATACTTAAACTCATCCACTTGAGGCAGGAGCTCTCCACCAACGTGTAGGGGACAAGCCACCCTTTTCCGACTGAGAACCATGGTCTCAGACTTGGAGGTGCTGATCCTCATCCCTCATGGTAGATAATAGAGTTTCACATATTCACAAATGTTAAATCTGTTACCGTCTTTGGTGATCATGTGACTGTCGAATTTCTTGACTATTATTGTTGCTCCTTTGCTTGTGGCTCTTGTCACTAAAAAGATGTCGTAAATCTGGAACACATGCACGGTGCAACAACCCGAGTGTCTTTACAAAATTAAATGCTTCTAATATACAGGTAGTAAGACTAGTTACTAATACTTAACAGTATATCTCATCAAACTCACCTTGGTATGTTTGCTTGATAAATGTTTGAAGACATCAAACTACAAAATTTGAATCACTGAGCATTATAGTCAGAATGCATGTGTTGTTTTTCCCATTACAACCTAATAAGATGTGCGTATGATACCAGCAAGAGCTTTGTGTGTAAACTAAACTAAGGTCAGAAGATAAAAGTCTAAGCTCAGACACAACCATACTGTTTGGCTATCTGTACAGCACTACTATTTTGTCAGCCAGAGAACTGACTATTGGATCAGACCAGACCTATCAGATAAAGGTGTGTTAGAGATCTGAAAATATAGCCCGGAGTTTGAATCAAGGGTAAAGAATAGCATAGCTTAAATCCTTACGCAACAAAACATTGTATGCCTTGCAATGGGTTATTCATTTCTATTTCCAGCCTGAACAAGAATTATAATGGCCCTCTAGTATTTTTGGCAACACAATTTAAGAGGGATTATTTAATACTGAGCTGTGATAATAAAAGAGCTTGAGAGAAAAAAGCATGTGATTTTGACACAGTAAGAGATAGTGAATTATTGAATGTATTTTGTGTAAAATGGCAGCCTAGACCTGTTAACAGTGTAATCATAAAAAACACACAAGACATCACAAGACTGTGATGCTTTCATTTATGGCTGATCTGTCTTTCAGTTTATGCACATAAATACACAAAGACAGACATTTACGCAATAAATATTCATCTGATCCAGCTTTGATCATCCACGACACATAACCACACAAGGCATTTGATATTTTCTTTGAGACTGCAGACACAGAGGAGTTAAAAATCAAAACTGCACCCACCCATTTCAGAAATAATCAGCACCTCCCAAAGCTTGGCATGGTAATTTAAACACGTGCTTGTGCATCTGAAGCTGTTTTTTTTTTTTTTATTGTCTTGTGGAAACATTTTGGACTGTTTATCTGTCATGTGACTAAAGCAGGATGAATACCTTGTTTTATTACTTATTCAAACAAATAGTGATGATTACATTTATGTAAACAACTATTATATACTATCACCTTGACATCTTGTTTTATTATTTGCCTGTTTCTGCTGTCAACATGCACAATAAATAATTCACACCCACTTTACGTCAAAGGCGACAAGCCATTTATAGCAACATATGGCTTCCAAGCGGGTGCCTATAGAGTGATAGAAATACGGGGCGAGATCTTCAGCAAAAAATCACTGGTAAGTCAGCGCACGTATAGCTGAGATATTTCCTATACATAATGCAATAGACACAGTACGTCAGCATGTATAATTTATAAGAAACAAAAACTAGAAAGCTGTAGCAGTTACAGGAGTGCTAGTTTTGATTACACTTGATAATTATTACCATAAAAAATATTGAAATATGTATAATTTGCTTTGATGTGGTTGGGAATGTCAAATTGGTCCATATTTCAGATGTTCAGTTACTGTGAGACCCTGTGACTCTATCCTGGAGATGTAGGCATTATGTAGTACTATGATAGAGGAGGCCACTCACGTTGTCATTTAAATAATTTTGATACAGTTAATTGCTTGCATTGTGAAATATATGCAAAAGTTGTATTTTTGTGGCTTCTACTTCCATTGGCATTTGAAAAGAGAACAATTGTATTTAATTGGCAAAACACATTTTTGGTTGAACCTGTCAGAGCATTGTTATATTGATGGAATAATCAATGACTCATTTGAGAATAACACTTACTGCTCTGGCATTGTATGCATGTCCTGCGTTTCTGCGCAATAACGCTGCACTAATGGACAAACATGACATTCAAATTTGTCAGGATGTTCGTAGGTCTTCATGCAAATACCATTTTAATCACTGGTTGTTGCTAAGTACTACTTTTCAATGAAACTATGAAACTTCTCATTTCTTCTACCACCTTGATCAGAAATCTCTCACTTGCGCCTGTTCAGAATTTATTACGTTTAGCAAAGTGGGACTGGAGGTTAATTGCGCATTTGTGCCATGAAGTGCACCTGCGTTGAAGCATCTGCATTTGCTATACCTTTTTTATCTCTCTATTCATGTATTTCCCGATCATCAATGTCTTTTATGTTAATAATTGTTATTTTTAGGTATGACACCTCGCATGTTGGATTTGAATAACCAGTCGGTCTTATAATAAGCATCTGACAATAGCTGTTTAAGGCTTTAAGGTCTTCGTTAAAAGCTCTCTTTTGCTTAGTGGACTAAAAGTTAAATGGCATGTATTGATATAGCTTTTTTATATCCTTCTCGGGCACCCAAAGCACTACATCATGCTTCCATTCTACACATTCACACACTGTGGTGGTAAGCTACCTATGTAGCCACAGCTGCTCTGGGGCAGACTGGCTGCCATACATACTGCGCCAATGGCCTTTTCCAAACACACCAACACAATCACACACTGGAGGCGAGGTGGGTGAAGTGTCTTGCTCAAGGACACAACTAACTAACTAACAACAACAGTATGAACAGGAGGGAGAGGAAATCAAACCGCCAACTGCCCGGTTATTGAATGCCCCGCTCTTGCTTCTTAGCCACTGTGACAAAGGATTAATATTTGACCACAGTTTATTCCCTCATCAGATTGAAAGTTTTCTTGACTATTTCATAACAGTGAGATACAAAACACAAAATTTGAAAAAAACAAAGCTTATTTTTTCTGTTTTTATGTATGCAATAGCTCTGAAACAAATCATAAAGGAATCTGAAGTAGAATTGTATCATTTGTCATATGAATGTATTGGCATATGTTAAATTAGGCTGCTGACCAGATGGGGTGTTGGTGCTTTGTTAGTCTATTCCCAGTCACACAATTCAGATGCCTAATCCATCATACGCTGATATGCCAGCACTGTCTCCACTGTATTTTATAAAAGAACAAGAAATCAAACCCAAAATCAAAACCTAAATTACCATAAACAATTTTTTATTGTAGTTTCTTTTGTTATACATGCCGTGTTTTTGGCTGTCACGTTTGGCAAGAGTCTGGCAATCAGACATACTGAATTACAGTCCTATTCAGCACAGCCATTTGGCTACCTAGGCACACAAGCTCATTCAATCAAACCAGGGTGACAAATTTACCCTGGGCTTTTGCAATGAGCTCACAGCTGACCCAGGAGTATATATATTTTGCTGGTTTTACAAAGGGCAGTGTATAATCCAAAATTGTTTTTGCCCTTTAGCATTTAAATGATGAGATATGATGAGAGGGTTTTGAAAAGTCTGATGAATATGTGTGGCTTTGAAGCGGGTTGTTGTGTGATCATGTGCAAATGAGCGTGTGGGAGGTGTTTTGTGTGTGTGTGTGTGTGTGTGTGTGTGTGTGTGTGTGTGTGTGTGTGTGTGTGTGTGTGTGTGTGTGTGTGTGTGTGTGTGTGTGTGTGTGTGTGTGTGTGTGTGTGTGTGTGTGTGTGTGGGTGAGGGTGACATTTGTGTGTGCAGTGACAGGTTCCAACAGCATCATCTGGGGCTTCTCTTTTCTAATACCAAAAACAGCAAATTGGGAGAGGCAGAGACCCGGCTAAGTCTGTGTCCATACTTGTGTGTCAAACTAAGGACACTGCTCTCCACGCACACTTCACAGGATTTCAGCACTCTGCACATTCACAACGCATTCATCACCTTAGCAACCAACCGATTGAAAGATGATGAATCATGCCAAAGACTGCTAATTTCTTTGCAGTTGTCAAACATGAACAATGGGCAGTAAGAAGGAGTCATAGAAACGTCAGCATTGACAAAATGTTATGTATTTGTGTGTGATGTTGAAAAGCTATCATAAAGTCATGGCTTATCAGAAGCAAGAAATATAGAGACTAAGGCTGACAAGAAGCACTATAGTCCATTAACACATATAGCCAAATATGTATTTTTTTTATCACATTTGTATTAGATTTGTCCAATAAATGGTCATAATTTGGTCACTTTACATAAAAATATAGAGTAAAGGTTACATTTAAAGCCAGTCTGACTCATTTAATGTTGAGTAGATGTTGTCCATGTGGGATGGTCAGATAGCGCTTTGATGAGTAAAGCTGTAATCACACCTCTGACCTTATCTTCATCAGGCATTAAATAAGTGAATGGGCCTGGATGCTATGACAAACATTAGTCTATTTGACATACATTAGCTTACTGCATCTCTGCGTGGTAATGGTGAAAGACATTCATTTAGTGAATATGAAACATGGTCATGCTCCAAGCAGCTGGATGGGTCTAATGCACTGCTGTTAAACATGGTACATAGTGTACTAAAAATTCAATAGCTCTACATTTGGCTGACTCAAAATGGAAATGTACTAATACAGCAACAACATGCAAAGGTTGCTTCAATTTCTCACACTGAATTAGTAAATTAAATAAATGAAAAGGGATTTGATGTGATGCAGCAGACCGAAGGTGAACAGCTCCCACTGCTGGCAAACATGCTGTGTTAGTGATCCAAGCGTTTTAACATTCAGCCTTATGTAGTCAGCTTTGATTCAAATGAGATGCGTCATATTCTATATACAGCCTTGATGTATAGGTAAAAAGTAAACTGGACTGTCATAATATCTGTGTGTTGTATTATTGCTGTGTGTGTGATTATAAAATGAAAAGAAAAAAGAAAAAATAGATTGCTAACTTTGATTTAGATAGATTTGTCACTGCAGTCACTAATCAGGTTACATTTTGTAATTTATAAGAGGACTATAAGGAGGTGTTAGAGTTAATTTTGGTAAACATCACTTCTGGCTGTGTTACCTTTTATTTTACTCATGAATACCTCTTTCTCGTCCATCTCATTTCAGTTCATTTAACTGAAATGACAGCTTAAACTCACTTTAATTGAAATTATGTCCACTCGAGGCAGAGTTAAGAGGCAACATTAGACATATTATTGACTCAAGCTGCACTTTAAACATCCAGCAGATACAAAGTTATATCACATTTGATCATGTGACTTATTTGTGGTATTGTTAAGTCTCTTTGCTGACCCAAGTTGTAATTAATTCTGATTAAACCAGGCCTTTAAAACGCTTAAACGCTTAGATTCCATTTTATATCAGTTGTATACAGTACAAGTCCTGAGACACTTGCCACTAGCTGGTTATTTTAGTTCTTATCGGGGTGATGGTGTACAATCATCAGTGTGAAATGTACTGCCTGTGGGAGCTGGTGGTGTGGAAAGTGCCATGTCCTGGTCGCAGTGTTCCCTCCTCTTTACCGGTCACTCAGCAAGAGAGTTCCTGTGGGCTGAGTCAGAGAGCATCACACTCTGCCCACTTACTTGTCCTCCAAAAACCGCTGTCATCTTCAAATACAAAACTGAGCTCAAGGTAGACACACGGCTGTTTGTACATAGGTGCTGATAAGTCTGATTTTGTAAACCCATACATCTTTACTGGCTTATATTTTACACATGCTGTAAAAGTGGCTTCACCAAAGTTTGTAATAAACAAATTTTGTTTGGTTAAAGCTCAGCCAAAGTTTGTGTCCTTTCAAACTGCAACTCCTTAAAACATTTATATCTCAGGGCAGAATAACAGTGCATAGCCAATGTTTATACGTGACTGTTAGAGACTAGTCATACACTATTCATCATGGCACGGCTAAAGCTTTGTGTATTATTCATTTGAGAAGTTCTCATTTTGGGTATCCATCCACTCAAGGATGACTTTTAGAAACCATAGTCTTTTCAAAAAAGGAGGAAGTAATAGTTATTGAATGAAATGTTATTTTTTAAGAGAACTGTTTTTGTCTTTTAAATGCATTTATTATTTTATCCTGAAGAGGGCACCAACACACCAAAGTGACTGCTTCGCCTTCCTTACAAACTGCATCAGACTTGCTTCATCAAGGCCTCCTCTTCACTGTCACCTGGGTAAATATAACTGCACACAATTGTGAAGACACTTAGTTATGTCAGTTATGTGTGTTTTTGACAAAGTAATACCATGGACTAACTCAAAGTACAGACAAATTATGTACAAAAAAAAGAAAAAAAAAAAAAAGAAAATTAGTAAATTTCTTTTCATATACAGTATGTATATAATGTAGAAAAATCTCAGCAGATAACAAAAGATTATTTGTGATTTGTGTTTGTAAATATATATTGAATTTCATACCATATTGTATTTTTCTATTCATTTTGAGATTCAAGATTGAAGCATGTGATTCAAGTATAAATAAATATGATTGTATTTCCAATATTAAAGAGATTGTCACATGTTCTTACCCGTCAGATCATTTTGACCTGAACTGACCTGGAAAAGCATTGCACAATTATATACACTTAAACCTGTGTGCAGAGATGTAACCCCAAAAATTCAAACAGGTGTATGTTTTTATAAAACAGAACAAGAAAGTGATAGCAATCATGCAGTCCAAAAATGAAAAGGAAATTGCTCACTCACATTTTTAAAAAGTAACTTGAGAATGAAAGGGACCCACTGTGATTAAATCCATTACAGTCTTGTGAGAGTAACACTTTGATAAGCTGCAAATCTCTTTAATACGACACCCATTAGGAAAGTGCTGAGCTCTTTACCAAGAGCTAAGATGGTCCAGCTCTTACTGTAGCTCTTGTTTCACATTTTCCAAGAAGTGACAGAAATACCCATCTCACATTTATGAAAGAGCCCAGACCCTTTTAAGACCTATTATCTCATGTCACAATGTATGACTTTCAATGGTTAAAATGTTAATAACACTAACGTTTTGGCCTTAACAAGCCTATTGCACCATTAGTTAATAAAAGATCATTTTACAGAATGTAATTTTGCTTTGCATGAAGTCTACCACAGAAAACCATACAATCTTATGTAACGTAGCCATTCACTTTGAATATTAATTATGATATAACATTTTGACCATTTCCAAAAAGCTGAGCATTTTTGTATATTGCAGTAGAATGTTACTGTTGCAGATACCTGGACTAACAAGGCAAAGGCATCATCACAAATCATTAGACCAGCAGAAGAGGTAAACCATTGAATTACTGATATCATGTCATTTTTAGTGTTTTATGATGTGTGATTTTACTACGAGAGCTCCCCTTGCGTGACTGCCCTGTGTTGGTGAAGGGGTCAGGAATGTGGCCCCTAGGAAAAAAATGTGTGAATAGGCCTCAAGGTAAATGAGCCAGGGCCTCTTACGGATGTTAGTTTAGGCCATCCTAAGGGCCTCACTCCCTAGCACAGGATGAGGATGACAGTGATGTAAAACAGATGTTGTTTACTAAGGCCTTCTTAAGAATTGGTCTTTCTGTACTTGTGGTCAGATCATGCTAGTCTGTATCTGAAGTCTGGATCCAGAATCAAACTTGAATGAACCAACCTATTGGCCTTGTTAAATTTTTGATTATCTCTGCATGACTACAATTACCATCAACTTATATGACGTCAGCTTAATAAGCATGTATCAAAACATTTCTCTAACTGATATGCATGAGCAGGTGTAACCTTAATATCTTGATGAGTGGTCAGTTATGTTTGCAGTGGTGGCTGGATTAGATATTAACTGTGGCCTAAATCACTTTGTGCTGACGGATTTGGAAAGTGATAATCCAAGGTGTGCCTTTAAAAGCCAGAGAGTGGCCACCTGAGTCCCTCTGTAGCAAGGTCCCTCTCCATCACTCTGTCTCCCAACCAGAAGAAACACCACTGAAGGGCTGATCACAACCGCAAGCCGCAACCATGAACGGCACAGAGGGACCCTTCTTCTATGTCCCTATGGTGAATACCACCGGCGTTGTCCGGAGTCCTTATGATTACCCTCAGTACTACCTTGTGAACCCAGCAGCTTATGCTGCCCTGGGTGCCTACATGTTCCTGCTTATCCTTCTGGGCTTCCCCATCAACTTCCTCACTCTGTACGTCACCATCGAACACAAGAAACTGCGAACCCCTCTAAACTATATCCTGCTCAATCTTGCGGTAGCTGACCTCTTCATGGTGTTCGGCGGATTCACCACAACGATGTATACCTCAATGCATGGCTACTTTGTTCTTGGACGCCTCGGCTGCAATCTGGAAGGATTCTTTGCTACCCTCGGTGGTGAGATTGGCCTTTGGTCTTTAGTTGCCCTGGCTGTTGAAAGGTGGCTTGTTGTCTGCAAACCAATCAGCAACTTCCGTTTTGGTGAGAATCATGCCATCATGGGTGTGGCTTTCACCTGGGTCATGGCCTGTTCCTGTGCTGTGCCCCCTCTTGTTGGCTGGTCTCGTTACATCCCTGAGGGCATGCAGTGCTCATGTGGAGTTGACTACTACACCCGAGCTGAGGGATTCAACAATGAGTCCTTTGTCATCTACATGTTTATCTGCCACTTTCTCATCCCAATAAATGTGGTGTTCTTCTGCTATGGCCGTCTGGTGTGTGCCGTCAAAGAGGCTGCTGCTGCTCAGCAGGAGTCCGAGACCACCCAGAGGGCTGAGAAGGAGGTCACTCGCATGGTTGTCATCATGGGTCTTGCCTTCCTGATATGTTGGCTGCCCTATGCTGGTGTGGCCTGGTGGATCTTCACACATCAGGGTTCTGACTTTGGACCAGTCTTCATGACCCTCCCGGCTTTCTTTGCCAAGACCGCTGCCATCTACAACCCCATGATCTACATCTTCATGAACAAGCAGTTCCGCCACTGCATGATTACCACATTGTGCTGCGGAAAGAATCCCTTCGAAGAGGAGGAGGGTGCATCCACCACCAAGACCGAGGCCTCTTCTGTCTCCTCCAGCTCTGTGTCTCCAGCATAAGACCAGCAGCACATCCAGCACAACCTACAATCCGAGAAGACGATTTCGGCTCCCCTGGGAAACGACTTAAGGCTTATGTCTACACAAATAACTTCCATTTTTGTATTTTTACAAATGAGCTGGTTCAACCCAAAGACAGTACCAGGAAAGGTCAGCCCATAACAGAGGTGTTCTTGTATGTACAGAATATCCAACTTAACAATCTATGAGATTTTTTTCCTGAAAGGAAATGGAAAAATGTTAATCTTTTACAGTTGGATCTTAATGTTACTGGCTTATTTTTAAATGTAGAGGCATGTAATCAAGGCAACGTAAAATAAAAGGCACTTTGCAAATGGCAAATCCTGTTTATGTTTTACTTTTAATTGGGGAGTGTTACAAATTACTGTAGTTTATTTAATCAACCCAATAAATGTGAATGACCTATTCAGAATGCATAAATGTCTGGAGTCAGTTATTGATTTAAAAACTCCTTTGCCATCTATTACATTTCTATTACAGAAGAAAAAATGAAATTAGAATTGTGGTGTTGGGATTTCTTTAGTAAACACTAGGTCACCTTGGACTTGGTTTTATCTGAGGGATTAGTGGGGGTGATTAAAGGTATGATACAACACTCACTTTATCTGATGACGAATATTAATCACCATAATTAAAGGTGATCTTGGCTTATTGTATAACACAAATGAATATTAGCTTGATACACCTTTGGGCCAAGGTTAAGTGGGTTTTGCATTTACATTACAGAACACATAGTTCTTCCCCTCGATACTCTACACACAGTGATACACAGAAAACAGACTCCAGATTATGATGCGCTTCCTCCTACACAATTCTTAGTTTCGCACTTTTCCTTTTATTACGACCTTCATGAGTGGCTATCACAAGGCAACACTGTTAGAAATATTGTGTAATGAATTACTCAGGAACAAAGAATAATTGGGAAAGAAATGTACCGTAAAACCAGTGAGATTGTTTGGATACTAACAAGGCTATTCATTATTATCAGGGTATTAATTATTCTCATTAAATTACTTTAAGTGTGTGTGTGACTGTGCAGAAATCTCAAATACATTGGAATTTGTATGGAAAACTTTATTTGATAATAAAAATAGCATTCACAGACTTCTTTTGATAGCTACATATACATTGTAATCCATCTGGAGGAAAGAAGCTGGATAAGTCCACATCTACTTGTACTTAGACTAATGTTATGTATAGCTTCATGGGTCAAATAAAGCTATGAACAATGTAGTATTTATATATGCATAGTTTTATAAAAAAAAAAGATTGGCCCATATACATGTACTGCTTTTATCAACACAGAGACAGCATTATGTCCAGAGCACATTGCAAGAAATAATGCTTGAAGAACACAGACTGCATACAAGTGCTTTATAATACAAAGGCAGGCTAACCATCGAGAAAGATTCAAACCATCAAACAGCTGATTGACCAAATACAGTCTTTCGATAAAATGTCTTTACATACCCGACCCAGAGTAAATGAACATATTTCCAATAAATCATCAGGTCCATTTCAGAGATATAAACACAATATCACATTCCTCACTGCAGAGGCTCTTCATAAATTTCTCTTTTGTACAAGAAAAAGGCAACATTTTAATCCTTGACAGGTTCCTAATAGTAACATTGGAAAAAAATCTTTACAGGTGATGGCCAACATGTTAACTTCTTAAATGTATTTTTTTTCCCCACATTTTTTTCTTTAATACAGTACCATGGTGACAACAGTGATCAAACAATGCATTTGTGTTTTACCTAATATATCTGTAGTTCTCTGATGAAACATAAAACAGAATACACACAAAACATAATGTAAAGCAGCAGTCAGACTTCAGTGGTGTGACGGCATGGCTCAGCGTGGCAGATTGGTCGTCTCCTGTAGTGGGACTCTCCACGTTACCAAACCACAGCAGCTTTTTGTGTCAAAACCCAGGAGGAGGTCAGTGCACCATTTTTAACGTTAGGACAGAGCAACATACTGTGGGACATTGTACAGTGCATTTTTACTCAGATTTTCATTTGGGTACAATTTACATCTTGTGCAGGAAAAAATGGACACACTTGTTTTAATGGACTTCTTTTTGGCATATCAGAAAACATCTACTTTATGGCAGCTTGAAGCTGGTATTCTGGCACAATTCAGACTTGGATCTACAATAACAGAATATTTGATGAGCAACAAATTTGGACTTTTCCTCCATCAGAGACTTTCTTTCTGTCTGTTAAAAATACATTTTATTTTTGCTACATCAAAGTGAGTTTCAAAATGAAGGCTTAGTTTAAAAAGTGGGGAAACTAAACTTGCCAATTTCTATATTTTTTTTATAACTTGAGCAGCAATAGTCTGTTAAACCATAGAACTATAAGCTGCCACACATTTAAAAGACATACAAGTCCAGCATACTTCCCCAGGTACAGTGTGTATTCCTACCTTTGCCCTAAAACTTTTCATGACTTTAGCTCATATATGTGCCAAATGAATAATAAATAGTGAGAAAATGTCAAATGTCATATATTATCTCTATCATTACCATAACTGTTTTGCTATTAAATCATAAATTTCATTTCAAGTCCAATACATACGTCATTTTCACAGTCTTTGTGAACCATTAGTGTCTTGTGCTATAGTTTGTTCAGTAAAGCAAGTCTAAAACGAAAAAGACATTTAAAAACAAACTTTGTTAGAAATGACCAAAACTGGAAGCATGGTTTAGGCCTCAGAGGGAACAACTATTTAGATTCAGCAATGCCTACCAAAAGCAATATCACTGATTTCATATGCAGGCACATACAATACCGTTACTATAGTACAACAACTCTGATAGGTTTAAAATAACTAGAACAATGACAAAACAACCAGTATGAACAGATACGATTGTACTTTTGCTGTTTTATGAATCTCTGTATGGGGATCACAGGTAAAATCAAATAAATCAATAATTATAAACCAGTTGACCAAATAGCACAAGACTTTGTATCCTGTGAAGTCTATTTCCAGTGTATGTTACATCATTTGCACATAGAGAGGAGAGAGTGGCGAGGTGGATCTCTGCTCGGCTCTAAATGCTCAGGTCTTTGGGGCTTTCTTTGTACAGCCTTCTCTTGGGCTCAGGGAGCTGGTTGGAGCTGCGGCCTACTGTATTATTATTGTGGCCTGTGTTATTGTAGGCAGCTATATTGTGTGCAGCGTTGTTCTTCATCATGCTATAGTAGTCCTTCAGTCTGGGTGCTGCTGCATAGTTCAGCTCATCCCGGCTGTAGGTGCTGTCAGGGGAAGAATCCCGCTCCATTCGGTATCGTCTCTCTGGCGTCCCATTCATCTGGTATTTCTCAGAGGAAGAGTCTCTAGGGAGGTTGTCGTTCTTTGTGGCTTTGTCATGTGTGCGGCCCCTGGTAAAGGACAAGGTGTCTCCGTTGTTGTTGGAGCGCTCAGGGGTCGAGCCCTCCCTCATTCGCCCCGCCATCACTGAGTCCTTCAAAAGCCGTCTCTCATAGAGCTTGCGTTCAGGTGTAACCTCAAGGAAACCGCCATCCTCACATTCTCTCTCAGGCGTTCGATCACGTGGTGCTCGCTCTGCCCTGCGGTCCATTGACTTGGCACGCCGGCGGTCAGGGGATGAGCCACGCTTACGGGTTGGTGAGCGATCGAGAGAACCACGGCGCTGCAGACTAAATCTGCCCTCCAATGTAGAGCTGCTGTTGGACAGCTCTCTCCCTCTAAGCTTCTCCACAGCGGCAGCTTTCTTTCCGGAACTGTCCTTCCTCAGAGTCTTTAGGAGTTTAGAGATGCCGCTCTCAGACTCAGACTTCTTGACTTTGCGGCCTCGGCTCTTCTTGTTGCCACTGCTACTGCCATTAATGTCATCTGGAGACTGTTGTCTGGGTGTACTTTGAGTGTGATTTTTATTCCAGGTATGATGATGGTGGGTATTAAATTGCTGGCCTTGGTAGTCCATCACTGCTGCCCCAGCCCTGTCCATGTTCCTGTCCCGTTCTCGACCACGCACAGCCTCCTCCTGCCGTGATGGTTTGTGAAGGTCTGGTGGATAACTGGACTCCAATGAGGTGTGATATCGGCTGTTTGATGGCAGCGTCCTCACTTCCGGAGGGTTTTGTGCCCCGGGTGTGGGAGGGTACCCGTCACTGCTGCCGTCTGGTGGAAAAGAGAAGACGAGAAGCAAGATGAAGAGAGCAACCTTGGAAGTTTTTTATGTGGTATTTATTGTGTTTGACATACACACATTTTCACAATTGAGCATGAGCATGACCATGCATACTTTGTGTGCACTATATACGTAAATATGTAGCTAGTTTGTAATGTTCCAAAGCATGTTTTACAAGTATACCAATTAACTGCATTGAGAATAAGATGAAGTCAGCAACAACAGCATACATATTGGCAGACAAATGGGCAGGGATTATCAATGACACAACAGGCACCTATAGGAAACCATTCAAAGCCAATGATAAACATGTCAATGTGCGCCATTGGGAAAAACAAAACAAATATAACAAAAACAAAAATAGGAGCAAAATTGGTGGCAGAGCAGCCAAATTAGAAGCGGGTTGCTTTGGGAGAAGCATGTGGTAAGTGTTAAATTCATCTGTATAACATAGCAAGGGCTTGCGTGTATTCACAGGTGCTACACATCAGAATTTAAGCATGACAGAACATGAAGAACGTTCATTGTAACACCTGTGCAAATATACACAAAGTGGGATGCCAAGTAGGAATGAGGCCAACAGTGTAGTGAGGGGCAAACCCAAAGGAAAAGATGACAGGGAAATGGACTGGGACAGACTTTTGGCTACAAACCGTGGTCTGATTTTGGCCCATTAGGTAGAAACAGGGCTCTCCCATCTTGTCATTTCTCAATGTACCAACAGCGAGATGAGGAGCCATCATCGCTGGAGAGGAGGAAGAGCCCAGCAACAATCAGAGATAAAGCAAAAGAGAGGCATAGAGAAACATAGAACATACAAGAAGCGGTTTTATAGTATATATTTATAGAGAGAGGTAATTTGTTTTAAAAAGACATAAAACATAACATGAAAAAAAATCATACACTTTTATTTTTAAGAAGTGTGCAATTCAAACTCAAGATTGATTGGAAAATACAAATCAATAAAACATTAAGACTTTAATAAAAAAAATAAATAGAAGAATATGATGATGTGTACATACCATATTCAGGTACAGATCCATCTCCCCGCTTGAGGACGAGCCGTGCTCTCCGGCCTCCGTTCTTGATCAGCTCAATAGCACGTGAATGCTTCATGTTCTTTGTGCTCTCACCATTTATCTCCAGGATCTCGTCCCCCACCTGAAACAGATAAGCTGTGTTTATTGCTGTAGCAAGTTCAAATTTAAAAAGAGGACATGATATAACAAGTGCCTTCTTTCATACCCTCATCTTCCCATTTCTAACAGCAGCGCCATCTTCAGCCAGTCTCAGAACGTACAGGTCCATGTTGTACTCTCGTCCTCCTCTCAGGCTGAAGCCAAAGCCTTTACTGTCACGCTCCAGGTCCACAGAGTAGAATTCAGCATCCTGGGAAAGATTAGGGTAGGAACTTAATAATCATAGACAGACAAGAGAAGAGGACGTAATCCATCGAAGGAGCCAGAATGTGGACGCAAACTTTGGGATTAATCAAACTATGTCACAGCAAACGTACCAAAATGTCAATTGGCATACAATATCTAAATGCTAAGGCTGAGCAGGATACAGAATAACTCCTTGGCAAGGGTGCTAATGAGCTTGACCCAAAAGTTGTCATAATCTTTGAAAGTTATGCCTTAACCTTTTCATATATATACAGTATGTTGTAAGTATATATTAAAATACTGTTTTACTCACAATCAACATTCATGCATAATACAGAAATTAACTGATGTACAATACAAGCAGCTTGGATAGGATCCAGCAACCCACAACCAGTAAATGAAATGAATGTGGTATGATGAATGAAGATGACTGCATGAATGAATGATTGAGAGTTTTCTATTCACAGTCTTGTCTTTTGTCCAACCCACACCGGTTCATTTACAATACATTACAGCTGTGTCTACGTTGTCTTCTTTGTGCACTCCTATTTGAGAAGATAAATTGCAGGTGCTGGTCTTTACCTGTGTCTGGCTCTGCGTTGGAGGAGGAGGAGGCACTCCTTTAGACTTTGAGTTGTTCCTGTACAAAGGTAAACGTCACATTAAGTTAATCTCAGTTGTATCAAAAGATAGACAGAAAAGGCTTTACCCACCGGGACTCAGACTGAGGTGTGTGCGTTGTGGTGATGGTTGCTATCTTCTCAGCATTGGTCAGCAGAGAAGCATTGGAAGATTCTGGAGAAAAAGAAAGAAAAAGAGTGAAGTAACAAAACAAAGGGACTTCCCTTGTTCAATGTATTTGAACGTCACTGTTTTCTCAAAAGACACACAGAAGAGTCCCACAAACCACCATACTCTCTATTCAACCTGATGCAAATGACATATGATGTTGACATTTGCCATTTGGACATGGGAAAAGAAGTCCCCACTCCACAAAACCAAGTCAAGAAAAAAAACATACTACTACATACTTCATCATCCTTTTATCAAAAAACGTGAATAATCATTTTTCCAGCTTGTCCACAGCAGCACGAGACAAATGCATGTTTGTTTTGACCAAGAACATCAGCCTGATTCATTTGTCTCAGGTCCATAGCTCACTCTTTCTCATTACTTGAAGAAATATGACTATGTGCGCAGTTTCTTCTACATGAGGTGGATGGTTTGCTACCCACACACTTTCTTAAATTATGCAGTATTTGAAATGAGAAAAAGAGATTACAAATACGGGTCAGGTCTATTTACTTCCATTCTATATCTATCTATCTATCTATCTATCCATCCATCCATCCATCCATCCATCCATCCATATATATATATATATATATATATATATATATATATATATATATATATATATATATATATATGTATATATATATAAAAGCATATTAAATCAAATTTCTCAGTAGAGTACATTAAAGTAGATCATTTTATTAGATTTTTTGGTCAGTGGCTTAACAATCTGGTGCATTTCCTTTATAAAGCTATACAAAGGAATTACTTCATTAAATTTGAATTTATTTAAGAATTATGTGTTCCCCTTCACTATACTAAAGGAGAACACATAAAACAAATAAAGAGGCACAGAGGGAAGAAAAGACAAGATTCAGTTTCTTGGAGCAACTACTCAGTGAGTCACTCTGCGATCTCTGGGCTCACACCCTCACGGAAAGTGCTTTTGCCAGTGAACAACAGCAGTGCCCTTTCCTTCCCACCATATTCATGAATAAGTCACATCATGCTGCATTATGAAACAACCATATGAGGCTTGTAGTCAGGAGCCTTACCATCACCCGGGATGATCCTGAGTGACACCGTGTTCCCGGCCTCCTTGATCAGGTTCACGATGTCCGAGTGGGACTTGTTGGTGATGGAACAGTTGTTGACTGCCAATATGCGGTCACCAACTTTCAGCTTTCCACAGCGGTCTGCAGGACTCCCCTCAATGATGCGTCCTATTTTGTGAGGCATGGCCACACAAGCATTTCCAGCTTTTATGTAAATATATTTCGTTTTCATAAAAATGTGTGTGGGATTGGGTAAAAATAATTTGTGAATGATGAAGGTGTAAAAAGAGGAGTAGAGAGAAAGAGAAAGAGAGAAAAAAAGAGAGAAATTATTCATTATTTAAGATTTCCCTATTCACCCACAGAAAACCCATAATATCCTTGCACATGCAAAATACTACATGCCATATAAAGAAGAGGAAATTGATATGATGTCAAAAACAAAATTCATGGTCCCGGTGAGACAGCACACAAGCTGTCCCCTGCCCCCACCCGCTGACATGTTAATCAATGACTGTGAATCATATGGCAGTGGTCAGCGCCCACAGCGGCTGGCTCTTGACAGTCTATCAATACACTGTTCTCCGCGGTGAGGCTGCTCTCCTCAGTGAGGACACACTCTCTGCTTCAGTCTTATGGTAATTGAGCTGTGTGATCTTGACACGCTCAAAACGATAAGGAAACCTTAAGAGGGGCACTTGTAGAAAGATTTGCAGTCTATGGCCAATATATCGTACTTGTTGTGGTAAGTGTAATTGCTGCAAGAAATACAAGCTGTGTTTGAGTGACGGTGTTCAATACTGCTCATCTTGTTTACACAGAAGCACTGAACACACTCCTGCCTAACACTGTCTAGTTCTGTCCCTACCTACATGTCCACTACTTCTGTATTTCAGCTACATTAATATTTATTACAGCATCCTCCTTTACAGCGGTTTTCCCAGTGTCAGAGTTGAAAAACGCACTTTTACTGTCACTCTGTCCTAATAATGTATATTGGACATTACAGGGTGTGTCAAGCAACAAGGATTTAATACAGAATCTGCAAAGCTTAACGCCAACCCCAATTCACAAGAGAAGGGGACACGAGGGGGATGGGCTCTGGCAGATTATTGCAGCAAAATGTTTTTGTATCTATGACGTATGAGAGGTTGAATCTGCTGAAAGAACTTTAGTTTTTTCTGCACTGTTAAACATCTTCAGAAGGTATCCTCAGAGATGTGTTTGTGTTTAAAAATACACATTATTTTGTCAGAATTCAGCTTGTGTCCCAAATGGTTGTTATCCATTACAAGGCCGAGCTCTAACGTTGTGGCACTATCCCAGTCCAGCACGTGAAAGCCCATTCATCTACTCATCCCAAAAGGACTAAGCAACGGCAGAAGTCAGTGACTAAACCTCTTAAGACTATAAGACATTTACACATGCTTGTTGACCAATACTGTCACTATGAATAATGTAATAATGTTTCCATTGCCATTAACCCAACGTATCAATGTGTGACCAATGTTACATATTCATTATTATGTTTTGCCTGTGACACACCACTGTACCTCCTTATTATCTCATGCCTAACAATACTAGAGCCCATGACATGGCATTGTTGTTGGAAAATGATGATCATATTAAAGGTTAATTCACAAACTGCTTGAGAAGGACATCTGCAATTGCTTGTAAATGGTTGCTCAAGTCAAATAAGTGAAACTCAGCTGCTTTGCCACAAACAGTATAGACAATTGTGGGGTGTGTTGAGTTGACTTCAATTACATGCTGAATTGCAGCCGTGAGATGTGAATCTGGGATGATGGCATTTGTGATAGCTTCAGGCAGTGTGATCCCTGGGGAATACTCTACGGTCATAAAGAGATTTCCTAATCCCTCAGCTCATGATAGTAGCTTTGAGTGACCTCGGTGAGAGACGTTAACATCACCCAAATCCCAGAGCCTTGCTACTCATTAAGCTGAGCAAAATCAATGAGGGGAAACTGCAGAAATATTATAATTCTGCCACAAGATGGCATTAATTCCAAACTCTGTGGATGTATTTGCTCACTCCAGGACAGTGGTACTATTTTTGAAGGTTAAAATCTTAATACCAAAATTGATTGCATTTTCTTTAAGAGGAGTGAATTAGAGAGTGTTTAATTGTCTTATTTTATGAAATAAGGGTTATTTAAAGTTAAGCGTGTAGCTCACATTTGGAGTGTAAATTATTATCAAAGCATTATACACAAATAATTGTTTTCTTTGTAAAACATCAAATTCTAAACTGAGGCCAGACCCAGCAGTGAGTAAACAAAAGTATTTCCAGTCAGTCTTGTGAATTTGTGTTTAAGATTGTGCAACTTACTAAAGGTGGTGCCGGCGTCAGGCCTGGAGACGGAGGACACAATGACAAAACCAAAACCTTCGTTCTCGCCACGCTGGATCTCCACATCATATGGCTGCAGGCTGGCGGGCACCACGGCGCTCCCACTGCCACCTCCCCCGCCGCTGCCTATGCCACTGGTAGAGCCGCTGCCAGAGCTCACAGTGTTGAGCGAGTTCTGGCTGCCCTGGGGTGTCCGCTTGCCCTCCGTCAGGCTGGGTGCTTGGGTGCTGCTGTGGTGGGAAGAGGCAGGTGATGGGGGGACGTCACCTTCCCCTTTTGATACTAGAAAGGCAGAGTAGAACAATCAATCATTCACAGCGTTCGTATAGTAGACTTTCTTTTGCAGAGAATTTTCATTCATGCTATTTAGACATGCTGGATATATAATGTAGATTTATTTTGTAACTTTTATGGACATTAAACGTTGCATAAAACACTGCTTACCTCCATATCCAGGGGACTTGCGCCTCACGGTGAGGTTAACATGGCCCTGTTTGGCAGCCTGCTGCATCAGCTGCACCACAAGCTGGTGAGACTTGCCCACAACCGCTGTGCCATCAACACAGATGAGCTCATCACCTGATCGCAGGCGTCCATCTTCATCTGCAGCCCCATATTTCACGATGTGCCCTATGTAGATCTGTACAAAAAACAATAAACTTATTTAGTTAAATAAATAAAGATAAATGTCACATCTCTATCTGCATTATCCCATCTACATTTGTGAATACAACAAGCCTAAAGCAATGATTCAGTGAGATTTATCTCATTCTAATTGATTTGTTAACCACAGGAATGTTTTCAATCATTACATCAAGGTATTTCTGGCTGCCTCTTTGAGAAACTGACGCCTTTGCAGCTTGTTAAGTCTTCAAAAGATAGTGCGCTTTAGGCATGTGTGGGACTGTACACACCTCTTACAGAAACAAGCGCATAACTAGCATGCAGCTTTCTTGGCACAACCAACAAACACTAACTGATACGAGGGAGACCTAAAGCCCACAGCCATTTTATTCTTTCTCAGTACGAGCGGCCCAATCTTCTACTTTCTCCCTCTTTTTAAAAGGACCAGGGGGATTGTGGGAAATACCTTCTCTACTCATTCCTCACATGAAATCACCTTTGAGTAATTTAGACAGGCATCCTTTGAACATTTTAGTTAACAATAAGCAAATCATGACTTCATAGTTACTCACCGGCTCCCCAGGCTCATTCCCTCCTAAAATACGGAAACCAAAGCCTGTGTCTTTGCGCCAGAGAAAAATGTCCTGCTCCTGGCAATCGGGCACTGTAAAACACAAGGGGACAGTCAGAATAAGTCCATATAGATTTACCATCAAGACTCCACCAAGCTACACTCTAAATTAGGTCTTCATTTTTATTTTTGCACAAATTACATCTTCTATTGCCTAATAGTTACACGTTTCAGGCCAATAAACTATGACTAGTTTCTTTTATTTGTAAAAGACAAAAACAGGTGGACTAGCTTCTGGTTCCAACTAACTAGACTGCTGAAATATCATGCTGTGGCTGCATCACAGCCTAGAAATGAAGACTTAAAAATCTTCTGGCCTCATTATTATCCACTAAGTGTGACAGTGTATCTGAATCTCTTTCCTTTTCTCTGTTACTCTCTTGCTCTCCTTCAACCCACACACTGGCATCAGAGCAGACTGCCGAGTAGGACACAGGCAATTTGGTGTCAGTCTGTTCAACCCACAGGGCCAGCACGTGCAGGAGGTACAGGCTACTTCCCCTTGTAACGCTTGCAAAGACCTCCGGTGAACTTATTAGACACAGCTCTACATTTCCTTCTCCAGTGTAAATTGGACCACTGCAGCTATATAATTACCCATTCCCAGACCTATGCTATTGCCATGATCAAAGCTCAACATAAACAGAAAAGGCTCTGTTTACATCTATTGACCGATGACTATAAGAAAATGTTTATTCGGTTACACTCACTATGAACTGTGTGGCTTTACCTTCTCATTAAACACAACATTTTATGTAACTACATAGATTTGAGCCTGGTGTCTTTGTTTCTGGCTCCATTTCTTGTTTGATCTCATCTTCACACCTCCCCGCTGACTCAAAAAGGGGTCTGCCGCTCCTTCAGGGGTTATCAAACACATATACCAATCAGCCACAGCTTAAAGAGGCTCTCTCTGGGTCTAGTTAATATTTAATTAGCAGCAGTCCTAGATTTTACAAGCAGCCATAATTATTAACCAGCGCTGTAACACATGGAGCATTCAGTTCATCTAGTCAAGAGTGAACCAGAACTACTGCTCTCGCACACAATACACATCTTCTCATTTTGATCCAATGCACAATCTGAACATCATCTTCTTTCCTATCAGTTCAGACATAAAACTATTTGCTAGATTATCTGTGAATAATGCAAAAGTAGACCATGGCTATAAATTATATTGGGGAGGCTGCTCTAGTTTTTTTGGAAACTGACACTGCCACTAAACAGGCCGTGTGACAAGCTGTTAAATAAATAAATATGATCCTGCTTTGTCTTTCCACTTGATACTGTGTCACTAAAGACATGTACAATAACTTCTCACTCCATGGGTCAGGTCAACACTGTAAATGAGAATTGACCAATCGACCTACCTGGTTAAATAAATAAAAAAATGTCCATGCATTTTCTTTGCAGTATAAACAAGATGCCACCAACTGTGTTTACTGTGTATGCAATAGTTATTTATCATAAGACATTTTTGATTCAAGGACAGTTTCTTCTTGCAGGCAAACCTTTGTCGCCACATTCGATGTGACTCAGATAGAGCACTATTGTTTAGTAAACACACACAAGCCCTGGAGTCATCACCCTAAATACTGTGTTCTTTGGTGTTTGTTTAGAAAAAGTCACAAGTGATAAAATGAATTTGCTAATGTCCCCTAAGCAACGTCAGTCCAATCTAGGAGAATAACGCAAGAACTAGTCCTAGTCAGGAAGGTTTTTTCAACATACTTGTATTAGACAGATATTAAATCTATATTGATAGTAGTCTTTACTCTAAAGCGTTCGTGCTGTACTCACGTCGGCTCTCATACATGCTCCTGGACTGTGCCCAGATCTTAAACGGGTCTGGCTTCTTTTGGAGGGTGAGGGTGCCATCTGCAGGGTCCTGGGGCGGCAGGCCTGGCAGCGGTTGAGTGGGTGCAGCAGGAGTTGGAGCCACGGCCTCGCTGGGCATGGCAGAGGGTGGGTGGCTGGGAGAATCGGTGTGGGTGCTGCGATGGCTGCAAACACTGTGCTGGGAGCTGTTCTGGCTGTCTTTCCTTTCTAACTGGTGCTGAACGGAAAGAACCAAAAGAGAGGTGTGAGTGACGAGTGGATACAGAAGTACACGTGATAAGTGAGTCAGTGCTGTTGAGAGAAAAAGTGTTGACAGAGGACAAAGAAAGAAAAAAAAACACCCAAGGTCATCTTTTGACTTTGCAATAGCAACAACCCTCACTAAAAAAACATCTGCTGAAGTGTCAGAGAAATGACTCAGTTTCCATGGTTGCAAACAAAGATGGGATTGAAATGTAAGGCAATGTAATGAACAAAGATATGGCCTTTTATGAGTACCTTGATTCTGCAAATAGCATTTGAAACAGATACAGAATGAAGGCTAATGAAATGATATTTTAAACAGTAAAATCCCCAATTAAAAATATATTGACTGGTATTGTTTCTACTTCCTGTATATTCATTTGTCTTATTAACAGTTTGACAAATAACTCTAACGTTAATTGTCATGGCAGTCATATTGCACAATGACTTTCTGTCATTGAAACTAGAAAATGTACTGGAGTCATTTTCATGTTGTTATTTGCATGCTGTGTGTGATTGCACATTACAATCACTGTACAGCTTTATGAGAAATGAGTCTTGCTGAGACAATGCAATTACTGACAACTGAATCATTTTTTATCTCGTATGAATAATAAAACAGCCCTCGTAATGGTAGACAAGTCTCCCACACATCACTGTATGAGACAAAGGGTCAAATAATCCAGTAATATTGCCTAATGAGCACAACAGCCATATAAAATTGACTTCTCATTTGAACACTGGCAGGTTGGCTAATGGCCTGAGACAGCATAGTCTCTCATGCACATGGGAGCTCATTGTGAGCATCTATTTACACTGAACTGGAGGCAAAATAGTTTGTCTGGGCTGACACAAAGTTGCATGCAGCGTGACATTTCACTGACACAACATGGGGGGGGTGTCATTTTTTCATGGAAAAGTCTAATCCAAAGTGACAGTCAGCTCGGGTTACTGCACCCCCTTCCTCAATCCGCTCCTTTACAGCAACCAAGCCCTTTTTGCAACCTCCATGCCATGTGACCTGAATAGGTAACACCCACAGCTTTGAGTGATACCATTTCAAACTAATCCCAGTATCCAGCAGGCTGAGGCAGGGCTTTTAATGTTGATCAAGAGATGTGGGATGAGGGCTTTCTTCTTTCTTTCTTCTGTGTTGCTGGAAATTGAACCCTTCACTAATGAGCCTTGGCTGAACTAGTCCAGAGAAAATGTTGTCTTGCTTTAACAGCCTGCCTTTTCAGAGGTGAACTAGGGTGACAGTAATTTAAAGCTACACAGGAATCTTTTTGAGTCACTATTGATTTTTTTGATCAGGTCAAGATAAGTTGTAAAAATGAAGAGGCACATGCTTTTTAAAGACTTAAAACTGCCCTGTCCTTTTGTGCTTCTTGTACTTCATGTCTCAAGTTCTCTACTCTTTGCTTCCAGCTCAGTTCACCCCCCACACTTACTACCCTCACCTGGTCTTTCATGCATGTTTTATCTGTGCTTATCTGTTTATTTAGTCATAATGAATCACTGTTTTGGGACTTTTCCTCCCTTCCTCTGTGGCCCTCAGCCCTCCACAACAGCTGGTCACTTTTACCTCTTTCACCTACACTTAATCTGTCACAGGTCTGCAGCATGATAAAGATAAATTAAAACATATGAAAACTAATAAATAAATAAATAAATAAAGAAGGTGCATATGTAAGGGGAAAACAAGTGTCAGACATAAAACGCAATGAGGAGTGATGGTGACAGCACAGTCAGAACAGAAGTGGATGCTTTCTGGAGTAGATGCAGATCACAGGAGCAGGAGCTGACTATCATATCTGTTTATCCTTTGTTCTTTAAATAGCACTCCTTTGCTAAGTAGAGTGGAGAGAGCATACACTGACACAAAGAGGAAAAGAGATTTTGGTACTCACCACCAGCTTTGGACTCCTCTTGGCAGGCACCACTCCTGCAAAGCATCGGCAGAGAGACAGAGAGAGCATTAATGACCGGTGTTGCACTTGCCCTGTCCCCCAAGATTAAAAACTCCCCCCACGAGACCAAGCGAATATAGCCTCCTTGCTTGCTGCAAAGCGCTGGGTAACAGCTCCTGCTCTTTCCTCCTCTTTCTTGTCCTTCTACGTTGTATTCCTCTCCCTGAACTACACAGTGTGCTAGGAAGCTCGCTAATCTGTGAGTGATCTCCTCCCCCTGTGCTGGCTGTATAGAGCTCTCACCCGAGCTACTGATCTATCTGCATTAGACAAGCTCAGTGATGCTGCAGCAGCCCCAGTCTGCTGGACCCAGCTACAGGTTCTCCTTCGAAATCGGCTTCTCAGTGCTCCAGCAGAATTTCAACTATCGCCAAAGGGCTCAGCAGTTTCCACGTCATATTAAAAGAAGACCCGGGCTTTATTATTCAAGTGCTCTTCCTTCACCTCTGCTGCTTCACTCAGGGCTTACATTGAGAAGCTGATAGTTTCTCTCCCTGTGCTTATTTCTTGTTCCCTCCCCCTCCTTCTCTCCTTCTTCTACACTCTCGCTCTATCTGTCTCCATCTCTCCCAACATCATGTATAAATATCTACAGTATATAGCAAGCAGTTTACACCAAGTCACTAAGTAGACCAGTCTCATTTGTGTTAATGAAATATTAATCCTTGAGGATTCACACATGCAAAGAAGTATAAGGAATAATAGACCTTGGTACTTAATTAGTAGAAACACATCCATCATAATGGACCAACCATTCATTTTTTAGGGTCCGCGACAGTAGACATATTAACAGCAACCTAATGATTTTCCCTACTCAAAGATGTGAACTGTGTATCAGAAGAATGACTTCTTGGGAAGATGCCACTTACTGAGAGAGGAAAATGTTGTGATAAAAATAGACAAAATGAATAAATGAATGACTGGGAGCAGAAGTTGAATACAAAGCCGAACAAGTATATTTATACTATTTGTACATGTATCCTTTGCTGTCAATATATTTGAATACATCTCTCTGACTGTACAAACAGAGAACCTATAGCATTATTAATGGGACATTTCAGTAACATTAACACATGCAAGACATGCTAGCATCCGTCTTAGGCTTTTTCTGCTGCATTGGCAAAAAATCATTAAATGTTAAAACTCTCTGTTGCTGCAATGCCCCTCTCTCCACACAATTCATAATTCATCCATTCCTTGTTTTCCTTCCCCTCTACTTCCTTCCTCCTTTCTCTCAGATTATAGGCTTCCCATCCCTGGAATTAGTGAGATCTCAGCTGCAGCTTTGTTAATGGATGTGTTTTTAGCATTGTGAATGGATGACCCTAGAAGGACATGCAGCAGAAGTTTAGATGTCAATAATAAGTCTCCCTTTACAACAGCAGGTGTTCTGACCCTGAAACCCCAAATTACACTCTGGGATACTCAATGGCTACATTTCACTTTGAAATAACCTCTGACAAATCTTCTGACTGGCAACACATAATAATTAGCACCAAGCTTTGATATTAATTGAATTTAAGTATGGCCATATGGTTAATCGTTTTAATGCACAATTTCAGGGGCATACATATTTATAACAACTAAAATTAAAATGACCCCTGAATATTTTCACAACCTGCCTGTGTCAGCTAGAACAGCTCATCTTCATGCATTACTGTGCAAACAAAATTTATGCATGATCCCTATTTTAAAAAAAATCTTACTCTACATACTCCATACTCAACATACTCTGAAAATGGTGCTGATGTACACACACAATTTCAACTTAAATTGAATCTGGCTAAATGTAACATTTATGAGCAACTACTAACGCGTTATGAAAGAAATATGTGAATTACATATTTGTAATATGACCACAGGCAGCTAGGTAAGTGCTCCTCCTACTCCATGAATAAAAGTGTATGCACACGTGTATGTGCAAATAAACAAAAACAATTACTTTTCGCATCCAGGCCATAATGTTGCTATTTTTATTTTGCTGAAGCAGCCAAATGACAGTAAATCTCAGCTCTATATCCTTCAAACAGAGTGTCGCTCCATTTACAAAGCGTTGATCAGTGGGAATGCTACATGAGCCTAAGAATGGCTCTATTATCATTCAAATGAGAGAGGAAGTAAACAAATCAGAAGTGAAAGCCAGCACTCTGAACTAAACTGCCTTTTGCTGTGAAAAAGCTTGTGATTCCTAAACTCATCTGTTGACAATGGGTAATGGCTATAGCAAAGAGCAAATCTACAAAAAAATATGCTAACAAGGAAAATATTGATTAGAGCTGAAGGTAGGAATGTAGAGAGACAATGTATAAGACAACATTGTTGACAGTGTTAACAATAAAGATTGGGAGCCACTAACACCTATACCTTACTCAGAAACGTGTCTGTGCTGTTAATGTGCTAAACAAATGTGTGGGTGTTGTGCACAAACAGCAGTTGTCACTGATGATCAGCTACTAGTTAAAGAAAGTGGGTGTTGGAGTGTAGCAGAGCAGAAGCAGAAGGTTTTCAGCCTGAATCTGCAGCATTGTCAAAGGCTCAGTGTTTCAATATGATGCAGTAGTGGCCTTGGCATGCCTGCACAGAGCCCACACACAGCCACTGAATGGCTACTCCTCAATGGTTTTATCTTGTTGAGCTAAACTTGTAAACATTTGTCCTTGCTCTGCTCAAAAGATCCCCAAGCTGTTTTTTTTTTGCCAGGCTCTAAATTATAACGCCTGGCTCTTTTTCATTTATAGTCATGTTTTTCGTCTCTACCTTCATTCACTCTACAAAATAATTCTCTTTCCTGAATTCTCATTTTCTCTTCTCTTCATCCGCTCTGTCTCAAGGGACAGCGGCGCTGTGCACGATTGTCATGGCAACAACGATAGGAAGACAAGATGGAGGAGTCATAGCTGGCCTCCTTTTCAGGAAGAGAGTTATGCATGTGAACAAACCAGATGTTACAGGAGGGAGAAGATTTTAGTTTCGAAGCTTAACAAATTAAGGTAGAAATTAATACTTTGAATATATTGCAAAGTATTTGTGTATGCAACTAGTTACAGTAAACTAATGCATGAAAACAAAGTGTATATTAGGATGTAAAGGTGATAAAGGGTATGCAATGCAATGTGCTAATAAGGCAATTAACTTCATATATATTTTATGATTAAAACCAAAGTAATGTTACATATTTTTAATGAATGCACTCCTTTTTCAGTAGGACTTGGTTGTACTCCAGTTAGGAGCGGCTCTGTGCTGCATAGACATTAGACAACAACATCACTAATGATTTCAAAATGTAAGATAAAGCTCTTTCCTTGCAGATGTGGCTTTGGGCGCTGTGACAAAATGCTCTGTGCTGACTCGCTGTGCAGATTGATGAGTCACAGGTTAACAGATTAAAACCTCTTCTTCAGCTGAAGTACAGTCTGTCATTCTAGGACCTGCACTCCTCAAAACCAATCTCTATTCACACAATCCTGTTGCGGAACTTCCAGCACCGCTCAGCAAATCTTGCACTCTCTCACTTCTCTAATCCTCCTTCTTTCACTTTCTGCTAACATGATCCCTGGCCCTCATATCTCTACTCGTCTGCTCATGTCTGACACACTCTGCTTCTCTTAGCTCCAGTAATTGTTGTTTGTGAATGATTAAACCTTGGCTGCTAGTGATCACTTGAAAGGTCATTACATCACTCTCTCTAAGAGGCCCAGCATACATTTCACCTCTAAATCGCTATAGAGTACAGCTGCAAGCAATTATTTTTACGAGCAATAAATTTGTCTATTACCTCCCAATTAAAGGGTTGTTAAGTCTATAAAGTGCCCTACAATACTCTTCAAGCCTAAAGTGACCTGTTTTAGTTGCAAGCAGGTTATAGTTGTAGTCAGTTTTTTGCTTGAAAGATGTGGTTAATGTCAGCAGCACATGAGGTCAACTCATTTGTTGGCATTTTTACATAATGTGTACATAAACAGTAATCAAGGCTATTTGGGACTGACAGCAATTTAACATCAATGAACCTAAGATGAAATACACCTAAATGTAATATCTCCGAACCACAATACTCCCAAACTATTGAAAAGTACCAATGTTTTGACCTGTTTTAAAAAAAAACATTGTTCATTGTTGGGCAGAAGGAGTAATATTTATATTACATACATATTACATATTATTATTTATATTGATACGCAGAATGTTCAAGAGTGTTTAGACAATTTTAGACAATTATCATCTCAGCAAAGTAGACATTCATTGTAGTATAAAACTTCCTTTGCAAAGCAGTCAATTTAATTGTGGACCCCCAGAAGAATAGCCTTTACATCAGTAAAGACTAATGGGGATCCTTTAAATAAATAAATTGTCAATCTAATATAAGTATTTCCATCTACCACCATTTAATCCCAGCCGTCCCCTCTTTACATCATCCACTGTGACGTGTCACCCACTCTCCCATCATAATTCCCTTGCTTTGTTATTATGTTACTATTTCTGTGCCAGATATTCAAGCTGTTTCTATTCAGCAGATGTCTATTGAGCGCCACATACCTTTATGCTATTTACATGTACACAACAACTTTTATGCTCTGTCAAATACCAGACATTGAGATTTAACACATACCTCTTTGCACCAGCATAGTGACTTCACTTCCTCTGGGACATTTGCTCAGCAGGTCCACCACCTGGTTGTGGCTCATATTCTGGACATTTCTCTTGTTGACCTCCATCAGAATGTCCCCTTCTTTCAGGCCCCGACAGCGCGGATAGTCCACTATCTGCTTGACCCTCTGCCCGCCGCCTGTCAGGCTGTCAGCAATGGTAAAGCCAAAGCCTTTGTCTCCTTTCTCCATGTGGATGGTGATGAGTTCGGGCTGGGTGGCTATGGATGAGGCCAGGGTAACTACGTCGCTAGAGTAGCCATGGGATCCGTTAGAGGCTACATCTGCTGAAGGGCTGTGCGGCCGTGGCTCCCTCATGCCATTGATGGGCCCCACCTGGTTGGACGAGTCAAATGTCTCCTGTCCATTCACAATGATAGGCTCCTTGTCCAAGATGGCCACCGAGGTCACCAGGCTGGTGTTGGGGTCGTCAGGGTCAAAGGGCAGTGGGTAGCCACGACATAAGGCCAGGTCCACCATGGAACCTATAGGGATGGACTGGAAGATCTTGACCACTTGAGCGTGTGTGTAGCCGAGCACGATAGTGTCGTTCACACTCACTATCACGTCACCTGCACCAGGGACAAGAGCGTCAGCCAAGCAGACCTCTACCAAGTTAAAAGCAGTGCACTCTAAAGCAATCCCTTACTTGCACAAGTGATACTTCAAATATCTTAAAATCAATTACTTATTTTATAATTCAGTCACAGCCTCTTTTGTAAACTTTCAGAAACTGTTTCCCAAAAAAGTGTTTCCCAAGATAGACTAAACTTAAGTATGATAATGTGGAATCATTTCCACAGAATTGTGCCCCCTGTGGTTGGTGGCAATGTACTGCACCTGTCTCCATTTTTCCATCCACAGCGGCTGGGCCGTCCAGCACCAGACTTTTGATCTGGAGGAACTCATCTGGTTCGTCTCCACCGACCACAGTGAAGCCAAAGCCGCGGCGGCTCTTCTTTAGCTTAGTGTTGATGAAGGTTCCTTTCAGCTCGGCTGGGTTTCTAGTGAAGAAAGGCTTCCCTCCTGTAAAGAAGCAGATAACAAATTTGGCTTTATGTTTGTCCACATATTCCACCATAAAATTAAACTGTATAGCTATTGTTGGTAGTGATTTAATTTTTTTATATTAGGGGCTGTCTCAGTGTGTTTGTCTGACAATGTCTGTAAAATGTACTTCCACTTAAAACACAAGGATGGATTGTCTAAATACACTTGAGTACGAAACCACAGGTACTATTTGGGTAGAAATTACAAAGTAAAATCTATAAAAAAATTAAGAAGCTTGGTATGTATGTAAAATAGAGTGTCCAAAAAAGTAGTGAGCATTACGTTTGGCTCCAGTGGGGCCCGGAGGTAGACTTGGTGGGACTTGTGGGTCCCTGTAGGTCTCCAGGTGGTTTGGAGCATAGTTTGCCAGTGGAGCTGCAGCTGAAGAGTGTTCCTCTATCCACTCTGCCCAGATAAATCCATGTATGTATAATTATTAGTTCAAACTCACTCTTTTCAGTAGACGCTGGTAACATTTTAATATTTAGCAAAAAAACACACTCGTACAGAGAAAGCTTAAACCGCAAAGTATACAATTGTTTCCTCATTTTGTTGGATAGTCTTTAATGTTATGTAATCATGATTTAAATTGACTATATGTAGCGCAGAGATTCTCTTTAGCTTTAAATTAAAATGAGAATGGATAAACTCATAGAATTACATAAAGAAAAACATACACACTAAAGACAACACCACCAGGATTTGGACCAGCTCAAATACAGAAACAAAACTTGTATTTGTTAGATGTAAATGTTTTCTCTTAAAGTATGGTGGTGTCTAGTCACAGAGACAGAGAAAAGCAGCCTGGCCCAAACCCATGGCAAAAAACACACTCACAGACACAAAGAAAGAAAGAAATGGTGCCGTGCCCGGGCAGGAAACGAACCTCGAATATACCGCTCACCTTCAGGAGGCTGCGGCTGCTGCTGTTGCTCCAGGATTTTGCGCCGCCGCGCCTCCACCACAGGGTTCTCATACTGCGTCTTCCTATTGATGTGACTGAGAGACACAGAGACATAATCACATAAGACGCTGAGAGTTATGTGAGGACTTGGTGACTGCAGGCAACATCACTATATGACAGAAAAAAAATCATTCTTTGCAGCAGAAATTCAACCTAAATTAGTTGGAACTGCAGCGTAAAAAGAAAAGCACAAGGTGTTACATATCAGTTTGCTATGTTGCCTAAGAACAAGAAGATAAAGTATAATTTGTAGGACTGTTTGTATTTGTAAGCTAATGGTTGGATGAATGCTGTAATGAACTTACTCTACATAATATACTCCGTACACTGGGTCATCTATCCTCTCCCATCCTGGAGGCAGCTCTGAACAACAGAAACAGCAATGTCAAACAGTTTCATCAAAAACACAAACAAAAGTGGTCAGACAATGTTATATGACAGAATACTTGCATAGTCATTATTTTACCCAATTTAACTTAGGTATTACTTATAGCCCTACATCGCCTCATGCATGTTCACACACCTAACCTTATTCAACAGCAAGTGGCTGACAGATGAGGCCTATTAAGCTCATAACATTAAGATCTTTCCATCTTGGTTTTCCTCTCCACTGTATTTGATTTCAGTCAAAGACATTACCTCCTTGTGTTACTGTGGGTTTCCCCAAGTCCAGTAAACAACTTTTAAGAGAGACAAGAGTTCACAATCAATAATCACAGTCGGCATGTGAGCAGCCAGCAATAATAAAAGGCTTTAGCCAGACACTCAATGCCTTATTTGATGGACATCTTGTTCTATTACAGGCTTGTTTTTTCAAGCTACAAATGGGATGGGATCACCAGCTGAGGCTCTGACTCTGTGAAGTGTCTCCAAGAACACATAAAGAGCCAGAGCCCTCACAAAAACCACAGCATGACATGTTCACATTGTGCTGCAGCATTCGCGTCACTCTTAGAATAAAAATATTGTCTCATCAGTCAAATTATATTATCTATAGTATTCAATTGCAAAAAACACTGCCAGATACATGTTTTCATTGTACAATACTGCCACCAGCTGGCATGTACTAAACTGCATTCTTCTTTATTATCTGACTCTAATTCATGTCGAGCCAAATACTTTAACTTCAAAGCATTGGTAGACCTTGACCAAACTGCAGCCTGAAGTTAACAACAGGCTACATATTACCATATGTATAGTAGGATTACACTGCTCTCTGTGACATGTTTTGTGTCAAATGCAAATGATCCTACCTAGATCACTCTCCAGGTCTTCTGTATGTATCCCTTCTTCTCCAAGAGGAAAGCAGGATGAAACAAAGAAAACAAAATGAAGAGAACAGAGATGGGCAGAATAAGAGTTGTAGGAAGGAAATGTGAGAAAAAAAATGGAAAGAATAGACAAAGCCCCTTAGTTTCAGAAAGCATCAGAACAATCCAGATTTATTTTAAAAACACTACAAGAAATGTACTGTCTTACTAATGATGTTTGTGCTACTTTAAATGTGGCCACTTGAGGGTGCAATTTTACAGTTTGTGCTAAACATGAGCTGACCATGTGCATTTTGTATCAGTCAACTGTTCTGATTTACCTGGCCACTATTTTAGATTTATACAAAATATTTGAGATTGATTTTCTTGTGGCACAACACATAGCATTTCTCCAAAAAACCTTAAACTTTGCAATCAAAACAAAAGTAATAATAACAAAAATAGTGAAAATTGAAGAGAACTACATAATATGCAATGACTAAGAGGACAAAGGGAGCTTTATATACTTCAGGCTCCACCTGGAAAGTCCTCAAGAACTTCATACAAGTGTTAATGTTCAAATGTGTTGTGTAAATGATCTCTAGCAGCTTACCATCGTCATCACACTCCTCCAGAGGTCTGGAGCTTTTGTCTCTACACCGAGGATCCAGCCATGATGTGGTCTTTGTGTTGTGGCTGAGAGGAAACAAACAAGACAACAGTGTGATTCAACAAAGGCTGTCAAAGCAACATATAAAAGCACAGCAGGAGCGCATGAATGCGTCAATAAGAATTACAGAAACAAACCCGTCAGCAAGTTTACAGTGGAAAACAGGCATCAGCAGAGAAAAAACAAGAAAATGTAAAGCAATAGAGAAAGAAGTATGCTGACAGTTCCCACTGAAGTTAAACAAGAATATTTCTGTAATTGCAGAAATAGACATACAAGCTCTGTAAATACACAGCCATAACTGTGTGGTATGCCTGTGCTCTGCTGCTGGGAAGACAGAGAAGTGCAGGTGGTCAGGTGATCAGGATGTGATCTCCTTTAGAGATCGAGACAGGCAGGGATTAACAGGAAGGCAGTGTCACCCAGGGGGCTGGGCATGTTGGTAGGGAAGGCCTAAAACCACAATGACGGGGGGAAGACAAGCCTCTGGACAGACAACAGTGCAGGTAAAATATAGAAAACCTTATGGTGTAAAAAAGCTGAAAGAAAACTGACTGTGGCACGTACTCTATGAAGTACAACTCTCCGTTTTCAGTGTAGGCCATCTCCCAGTTTTCAGGCAGTGGTCCCAGTGGGTCATCCGGAGAGACTTGCGGTTCAGCCAGCGTTTGCTGCCCGCTTTCTGACGTGGATATGGCTGCATTGTTCAGGCCAATGGATGGAGCATGATCACGTGCAGTGTACGGCCGGAGGATGCCGCCACGGCTCTCGTCCGGGTCGTTAGGGTTACCTGTGCACAACAAAGGAGAGGGGAAAAGACTACGCACTAAGGATCCTGGATAAGGCAACAAGCACGACAGAACAACAAAAAGAGAGAAAAGAAAAGGTTTATGTATCATGCAAAGAAAGCATGCTTAAACACAAGTCATGCATCAAGAACTACACTGAACTGCCACTTCTTTCTCTCCTTATGTTTGGTCTGGTTCCCACCCATTCTTAGTAGTGTACTGAAAAGGCCCCAGAACTATGCTAATTCATTCAGCAACAACAGTGCCTTCCAAACTCTCAAACCCCCACTTTACAGCTCCACCCTTAAGCTTCTTTTTCCTAAAAGCAACCTAACCCCAACCCCCATCCCCAAATTCTGGCCCACTGTGCTTCCAACACTTCCGTGGGCCTTTCAGGCTTGATCAAATGCTAATTCAACACTGGCAGCTTGGCAATGGGACACAGAGAAAGCACAGATTCCCAGCATCAGAAGAAAAACACACCATCTCCAAACCTCAAGAGAGATGGTAGAGTAAAATGTACATAGGTTGAGCTAAAATATATTGAATTTAAGTTAAGCTGCATGGATGCATGGCACAAGAATACTAAAAGATGAAAGTTAAGACAAAGTTCTAAGAGAAGGTAAGGTTTTAATGCTTTGTTTTTTGCTACATTTACAAGCAGCCCCCTTTCCCCCCTCCTCACAGGCAGATGGCAGTGTTTGGAGTCTGACAGAAAATAAATTACCATCACAAAGACATGATGTAACCGTCAGACAACCACTGAAAAGCATTATAAACACACAGTATCTCTCTCTCATGCAGCTTTTCTAATTTTGCAACGCTCTAAATAAATAAATGTACTTTGGAGCAGATGGACATGCAGAGAAAAGCTGCAGAACAGGCCGAGGGACCATGCAGCAGTAAGGCTCACCTGTAAAACTGTTGTTCATTTCCGAGGCCTGGTCGTCATCGTCGTCGTCAGCAGGCACTACTCGGGCGTTTTGCATGTCATTGTAGGACTTGGTGCGCTTGGGGGTGGACTGCTGTGAGTCAGGAACACCGAGAATCACTGTCCCAATGATGGGCTGCCTCGGTGGCTTGGGGGTCCCATAATAGTTACCTAGGCAACAAGAAAGACATTAGCATGCTTAAGAGAGGCAGAGAAGGAGCGAGATGGAGGAAGCGAGATAGAAAAAGGAAGCAAGGGATAAAAACATGCAGCGCAGGGCACAGGGAGATAGCAGGCAGAGGGTCTATGAAACCTTCTAATCCTATGCTGAGAGGAAATGACATAAAGCTCAAGCACAATGTGACTACAAATTAAGGAAATAAGCAGCTGGTGAGAAAGCAAAACAAGTTTGTGTTATGAATAGCAGAGCTACATTGTCTGGATTCTCAAAGCATAAAAAGCAGCAACAAAGGATGATCTCAAAACACCCTGGTGATTTTAGCAGCGTTTACTGACTATATTTGTTACTTTCATTTACAAAGAATTCAAAATTTTTCAAACTTATGATATTCTGCTGAATTTGTATACTCTCTTGGAAATACTTAATAAGGTATGGCATAAAATGTCAGAGAATACACTATAAAACAGCCCTGCTGGTTAAGCACCAGAATATATTTCGGACAGGCTAGTTCCTTATGTACAACAATGTTAAACAATGTTCAAGTGGAAGTTAAAAACTTTCCTCTTTAACTCTGCCTACATTCAGTAAAATAAATAGAAATTGTGTTTATCTGCACTCGTTATCTTTGAAATTATTATTATTTTTTTTTTAAAACACTTTGAATTACCCTGTGTATGAAGTGTGCTATTTAAATAAAAAATTGCCTTGTTTAGTATGTTTGCTTACACAAGACTGGACACCAACACATATTAAAGAGGCTTAAAACAGTTTGACCATTTAGGACCAGCAGACGCAGTATGGTGTACAGTGCAGTAAAGCAAAGCTGCACTGGCTTTCAAATCTAATAAGACAAAAGATAAAATAAAATTGATGAGATATATGAATATATCCTAATTATGTTATGAATCAATAAAGCCACTGTCACTGTTTGGATGACTGCAGACTCCTGTGGACAGGTATTTGACATTGTCTGCGTGAAAGGAAGAAACTTGCCAACACACAGAGGAAGCAGTGCCAAGCAGATTAATGTTGTAACATTCTCTCCTGCTCAAGCCTAGTGCTCAGTCACAGAAACTCACAACCAAACACACACCAGCCTTACAATCCTCACAGACTCATAAACACACAATGTGCCGACTCACGCACGCGCTCATGTTTACACACACCGGTTTGTGTCAGTACGAGACTTAGTGCTGCATAACGCTGTCCTAATCAGAATGAGAGGGGCAGATGTGGAGTGACCTGCTGTCTCCTGGATACATCCACTCCCATCATGCACAGTCTAATCGAAATCAACCAAGTGCACTGACTTACAGGCCCACTGCATGTAGGGAAAAATAAATGTTGATGGCTGATATGCTGCGCCTATTGTATCTGTGTAGCTGTGGTGAATCAGGACACCTGCACTAGCATGACTTGCACAGAATGTCAACTGAGCTCATTGTCACTGCCCTCCTCACCTTCATAAGTTCCTATTTCCAGTAGAGTGCCACTCTCCTCAAGTTCTAGGAAGTCCTCCACAGACAGGAAGTTGTAGTCCACCCCTGGGACCTCACCTTCTCGAGGAGGGCGGGTTGTACCTGAAGACAAAAGGCAGAGAGAATTAGTTGAGAGCCAATGCGCAGTTCATCTTCAAACCATGCTATTACCTTGTTTGAAGATGAAAATGCTTAAAAAAAAAATTTAAACAATGAACGAGCAATGACATCTGCCTACATCCCATGAATTGGGAAATTGATCACTGGGGCAGCCTACCAAAGCAGGATGGAAGTGCAAAAATAAGGACAGATGATTAGAATCACTACAACTGATGATGTCAAGAAATTAAACCAGTGCTCACTTCTCTAGTTGTCCCCGAGCCTCATGGGAAATACTTCAGGCCAAATTAAAAGATAAAATGAAGGTCACCTTTTAGTAATATTGCTAAGATACAAATCTATTATTCCCATTGTAATTAAATAATGATTATCTTTGTGTAGCCTTTCCAAACCAAAGAATAAACTCAGATTACCCAACTGTACATTGGCTTTTTAATAAGACAACTTTCCAGAGCTTGATACGATTAGTGGTCTGGTAGCAGAAACAATGGAAGATGACACCAGACAATGGAGATAGCAGCAACCGTTTTAAAGAAAGCCAACAACAAGACAGACTAGATGGTTGATTGAAGTAGTGACCCATCTGTGTAGTGGACAGGAATATGTGCATACACTGTTCAAAATACTATTATTAAGATCCCATATGCAAAAATCATAGTTTTGTCAAAAAATGTTTCAGAAAGACCCCAGGGTGTGAAAGATTATATCTGACAAGAGGTGCAATGTTTACCTTGTCTCATTTAGCTCACACTCTATCCCTCAGGGCACATTCATCTCACAAACACCTAATAATAAGCCACATTTTACCATTTTACTGCTTAGGCCCTAATGTGCAGCATCTTTCTTTACTTAAAAAATAATAATAATACAAGGTAGTACAGCATTGACATTTAAACATATCACATAAATAAAATGGTGTACAGCATTGGATTGCTGCAAAGAGCTGCTTAGTATTCACCCCAGAGGATGGAGATGAGATGAAAGTGAAGTTGTCTGGGAGTTAGAGTCATAGGACTGGGTGGTCCCATGGTGGGAGACAGCACTCTTCCGCTGAACGATGAACTGAGCTGTTATTGCAGCGTTTGCCCACATCCCGGTTGTTCTAATTAGTTGACTATTTCCAGTGTGATATAACAAAAATATTTTATATAAAAATATAATAAAAGACTCTTGAGTTTTAAGACGCTACTTTAAAACAAGATTTAGGTTCAAGTCTCTCAAGTCTTAAGACAACATGCATGGGTTATGTAACATATACTCATTATAATCTTCCAACAAAAAGATAGGCCAGTACATTATTAATTTTTTTTCTAGACGGTTGTAAATTTTAGAACCTCTTCAACTTTGATCATGTTTTAGTTGTGCCAGGGTGAACAGACGTGAGGCTGAAGTGACAAGTCAGGTTAAAGTATTAGGTCTTGTATGTATTTATGTATCTAAATACACAGAAAGTCATAAAATTCTGGAATATGGCATTTAGAAGCCAACAAACTAACATTGTCCATTACAAACTAAGCATTACAGCTTGAACTCACAGTGTAACAGCAGGGCCAGTACTGTATCTTTACTATCACTGTCTTGTATTTTCTCTGGCTTGAAAAACAAGGACTGGACCATTAATGGGTCTGACCCCAGCTACCATCAAATAAACTGAGCATCATCAATGGCTTTATTATTTCCCTGTGAGAAACCAGCCATCACATGGCCTGGAAAAAATGTAACACACATTTGAAAACACCTCCAGTTTAGAAATACCAAGCTGGCAGAGAGTTGTTCTGAGAATCCAACAAATATACAAGAGAGTGTATGAATGTGTGAATGAACTCTGCAGGTCTGGCAGAATGAACATTGTAAAAGGTGTCACCGAGGCAAAGAAGTTAGGGTACATGCAAACTGATACCAATAATAACTATAGTCTATAGAAAAACTCAGATATTTATAAAACACACCTTTAACTAAATAGATTATAAACAGCCTTGCAGAATTAAATAGGCCTAACTACAAGCTGTTCACCCACAGTTTTGTGAGGTCCCTGTGACCTTCACCTTTAACATTCAACCTCTAAATCTAATCACTTCCAAGTCCAAGTCCAGGTTTTGTCAGTTGTGATGTTCACACACACACAAGAGACAGACAACCCATCTGTCACGGTCGGGTAAACGTTTGGCTTGACTGTGCAGATTTATAAGAAGTTTAATGCCAATGTAAAAGATTAAACTAAGATGCTTCATCAGTGACAGGTGTCTGTAACCAAGCAACAAGATCAAAGACACACTATTAACTCATTAACATAGTCTCAACCAACAAGCACTGCATTTAGCAAAAAAAAATATTTTCAATAAAATAATTATAACTACAAATGTATTTGTATGTCCCCTTCAAAGAAGAAATACAATTTACAAACCTACAGAACAAGACACAAGTTATGGCTACTGTTACCAAAATGGTAAATTAATTTTAGGGTGTGACTGGACAATTATTTTGATCCAAAGATGCATAGAAAACTAAATTTGAACGATAAAGTTGGTGTAATTACATTTTTGTTGGTAAATCATTACCAACAAATAACAGTGTCCTAGTTTCTTGCCACGCTGCATTTATGCTTTGTTGCCCAAAACTAACAATATTATGTAACAGAAATTATTAAACTGTGCAAACTAAATATCACCATTAGTTGTCTTTACATTAAAAAGAGGAGATTAATTATTTGTCTGTATTTTCTGCCCAAGTATCAAATAATTCCTCTTCTCATTGCACAGTAGCATCTTGTACACTGTAAATAGTCAACTGAAGCAGGTGTTACAACTGACTCACATCAGTGCAAAGGTGCGTCCAATGACTTCCCCCAATACTTTAGTACAATACAAGACACCAACTCTAAGTGCTGTGTACAAATTTTAACCATATATACAAGCTTTCTATCAGCTATTACTAATCATTTTTTCTTTTGTGTCATTTTGATACAGCACCAGTACGTCCCAACAAGCAGCTCCAGTTTGTTTTGTTTAGCTGTGTGGACAGGTGAATGGGAATGAAATCCAAAATTACAAGTGAAATCCCTTAAACTATAAACACTTCTTACAAGTACACCAAAACATAAATTTAAAGCAGCTGAAGCCACTTCCATTATTTTATAATCAGGGAATCTTATTGAGTGAAGAGTATCTTAGCTTTGTCTTTCTTATAAAACCAAAGCTGGGTGTTCACTGTTTATGCATGCATTTGTGTATGAGAGGTATTGATCTAAGTAATGCTAAAAGGATAAAGAGTAAAGCCTGTCCTCACTTCTGGCTTTTTCTGGGAGTCAACTCAAGAAGATAAGTTATTAAAGACATACAATTTACTTCTGTTCACTTGAATAGGATGAAAAAGTATATGCTTTTTTGAATGTTGAAATAAAGAGGGAATTCATTATGTGGATTGCATTTTATTTTGAAACCTAAAAATTATATTTCAAATGAGTGCAGCATGTGTAAATACCACTGGTCAATTTTCCTTGTGTAAATGTAGCTGCAGAGAACTCAGCTTTGCAAATGACAGTTAATACATCCATTTATGCAGGTATGAGCATCTGTGTGGAAAAAACAAATGAGCGACATGGGCGACTGGAAATGGCAAAGATGTGAATACACACGAGTTTGAACTAATAATAGAAAGTGGTGGAAGCCAGGTTGTGTCCTCACTGGCAGTTCATAAAAAGCTTTGGAGCGGGGCACATGTGTCCCTCAAGACGTCCAAGCGATGACCCACATCCTGCCTCCTTATACTGGGCCACTCACATAGTACTCCTGAACATAAAACTGCACAAACATCCTACAGTCTACAGCCGTTCATCACACACCCCCACCTCACACGAGGCCTTAATCTCACTTCGGCAATCGGCTCCAATTCCACACAGCTCAAAAGTGAGGATATATCAACACATAAATGTCTTTGTCTCTGAGGCAACCTAGGATTTAAAGGGTATACGAAAACACGATTACCCCCATGAAGGGATGCCACAGCAAAATGATAAGACTGAAACAGTAGCCTTTATCTGCAGGTTGGAGAACAATGAACTCAAGCTGTAATAAAGAGGACTGCTTTGTGGAGATGGCAAAAATGACCCGACAGCCATAATGCAGAAATAATTACAAAGAGATGGAAGATCTGTCCAATGGTTCATAGACATTCATTCCATTCCCAGTAAAGACACAAAACATCCGTAACATACTAAAACTGAAACTGACACATATAAGCCAAAAAACCTACCTCACAATTTGCTCCTTTGATAGTTTTCTTCATATGAATCCTATAAACATGAGCTGGAAAAAAAATTGCAAGCCGCTTTCATTTAGCTTCAGAGAAAATTCAGGGGCCATCTGGCAACTGAATCTTTTACAAAGCAACAAGGGGCCGTTTCCACTATTTTGGCTACTCTCGTGATTTGAATAACTTCATCATCAAAACAATTACCTAAAAGTAAGTCACCAACTTGCAACTCTGCAACTAAAAGGATTTGGGGCTACACAAGCACACCACAAAAGCATTAGACAAAGTTGTATTAAAATCCTTTGTGGCTGGATGAGTAAATATTTCATTCATGTGCCTAAGCAGAATTGTCTAAAAGCAGCTCAGCCTTTTAACTGTTAAGTGAATACGGCTCAACACTTAAGGCTGTTAGATGAACATCTGATGTGTAATTATTTTAATAACTATCAGGTGATGCTTTGTTCTGACAGCTGTTTTTGTTGATATTTGGTTTCCATGACAGCAAAAATCTTATTCATTCATTAATCATTTTCCACATTATTAACTCACCTGAGTTAGATTTGCTACTTTCACTCATGAAAAATTAATGTGGTTATTATCTTTTTGTGTATAAATCTCTGTCCTGGAAAAAGCAAGGGCTACATCTAGTGCTTGATTGCGTGCCCTGTTCTGACCTCTGCTTCAACTTGGTGCACTTTTTACCTGGGGCCCGGATAACCTGAATGCCTCCCTGTTTCCTCTGCCATGTGACCTACTGCACTCTTTCTCACTGTCCAGGTTTTTACTACCAAACTCAGCAACAGAAGGAAGTAAAAACAGCACAATGCAAATTTTATATACATAAAAAACTCCCCAGTATGTGTCTGCTTCCGTCATGGTAATGTTTCACAAATCCAGGACCTCCTCTTTGTCGACAATAGATAGTGGGTGTCTCCGGTGACATCTGATACTCTCATTCGCCTTCCTACTGTTGATGGTCTGTTGGGCTTCCAGTCATTGTCTAAGTTAGACACATGTAAAGAGCACACCGGTTCAACACAACATCTGCTGTGTTTTAACCCCTGCTGAACCAGAGAGCACTTTACAACTGACCTCACTCACTAAAGAAAGCACTAAAAACAAGAACTTATTACTCATTGAATAATATACATAATGTATATTTGGTGATTTAAATGGTAATAGAGCCCGCCAGAACAAACATTGAGGTGAGGTGTTTCCATGACAAACACATGTTTAGCGTTGGCGGAGAAGTGTGTGTTATAAAAACAGAGGCTGTGAGGTGACGCGAGAAGAATTACGTACATGTTTCTGAGCAGACAGCAGAGGAGGGGCAGGAGAAAGCAAACAGTCACACAGGGAGTTAGCAGGCAACTCTCTTGGGCCGCTAAGCCAATTACCGGCGCAGCATTGATTGAGCCAGCACTTTAAGGCCTCATCTACACAAGTACTCCCTTAAATTACTGGTCAGATGATGGGAGCATTTTGACCACAACTATGGATATATAGCCATTTGCATCCATTATGATGTCAGTAGGACACTTTTTAGACAGGTAATGGGAAAAAAATTGAAAATAACAATCTATATTTCATGTAGGTTTTAATAAAGCTCGGAACATACAGTAGATAAAGCATCTGTGGGATGTCTTACTTTCATTACTTTAGACGAAGCCTAGCTACTGCAGCTGCAGCTAACACACAGACAAGAATCCCTTCAATCCCGGTTATCTGACTTGGACACCAAGGTGAGTATTAGGTCTTGAGCACGGTGGCTTTTCAGTCAGCACTTCCATCCCCCCATTAAAGGGATTGCATTGACCATAATGATTTATGAAGGGGAACAGAGAGAGAATCAATGTAGCAGAGGCCCTCAGATTAATGATTAAGCAAATAGCTCTCCTGATCCTATCTAAGGGTAAGGTGCTGCTAAGAGCTCGTCATGCTGTAGTAGTTTCAATTAACTAGCATGTGCCTTGGATTTTCAGCTACGACGCATCCTCCTCATCAACACAAAACTAATTCCCAGAAGTTTATTGCAATGCTAGAGAAAAGGGTTAGCATTTGCATAAAGCTCTACATCAAAATGTTAATACTTTCCTCAGTGAGTTCTATATGCCGTGAAACAGTGAAAGCGGGTTATGAATATGTATAGAGATTTGTCATCCTAATACATTTTGCTATCTGGGCAAACATTCTTATACCTCAAAAGAATTGTGACCAAACTTTTTCAAAAACCCAGCTTTCACAAAGTTGTCGTCTTGGCCATTTTTGAAGTAAGTAAAGCTGGTTGCCTGCTGTGATCCACAGAATATAGGGATGAGGCACTTAACCATCACAGAGGACAGGGGGAGAGAGTAAAGCCAGACACACAATACTGCTGCTGCCCAACACAACAGGCCATTCTTTGAGCTCGCGCCACAACACTCCTCACAGCTGAGTCCTGGTCGCTATTCTCCTGCTGTTCCCTCTGCACCCTCCCCTCTGTTCCCCTTTCACTATGGAAGAGAAGAATGAGTCAGGGTGGGGGCTTCAAATGAATGGAGGGCCGAGCACACACAATCTGAAGCGTCATTAGCCCAAAATGTCATAAAAATACACACAAAAATCTGGCAGGGCAGTTTATATGCACCTATTTGATTGTGCAGTATTATAGTGAACGAATAAGATGAAAATAGAGGGTGAGTAAAGATGAAGGTGGAAGCAAGTGCACAAGGATGGAAAACAAGAAGACGTAGATAGATTATAAACACACAGGCTGGCACAGTGTGTCGACTGTGTCAAAAGAGTGTTTAAACAGACTTAAACTTAACAGCATCTCGGACATCGGCCATCACCACAAACATCAACAACACACCAATCTGCCAAGACACTAATATCCACTGTCTTTCATGTCAGAAAACAAAATAACCTGCCTCGGTATATCTGTCACCATGTGTATGTCTATCCTCTCCACCCACATCTTTTTCAGTCTAATTGCAGAAGCAAGGGCATCACTCCTTAGAAACGAAGTAAATGTCAAAGAATTACCTCTGCCACCGCTTCTGCCACCGCTATCCTCTCTGCACGTTAATCCACCGAAATATTCATCCAGATAAATCCAAGCAGGCTGGATCTAAGCAGTGCCCTCCCTGCTCCATCCAAACCATCCATGGATCACCCAGTCAACTCCACGCGGGTGTTAGCTCCCAGCTTGTGGGGCTCATTCAGGCAGGCGGCAGGCTAGTAGGCAGCTGCCGTTTTTCTTCAAAGCTCCACAAGCGGAGCAAATTATGGGTCCAGCCCAGCTTAGAGGCTAAGCCAATGTGAGCTATTCACACTTCAGTTCCTGTCCGAGGCCAATGGCTGCAGCCCCACAGCCCCTGCATGCTCCCGCCCACTGCCTCCCTCCTCCCTCCCTGTATTCCTCCATCCCTTCTCCCTCGCCTGCTATCTTAGCCATAAATATAGACTCTTGACATTACCTAACACATGGTCTCTTCTGATAAACAGCAGCTTTGTGCAGATCTCATGACTAAGAAACATCTCTAGTGGTGGGTGCTGGGTTCGGTAGGTTATGTAGAGTGCAGAGATCACCAGGACAGGGATGACCCTAACACTAACACTAACAACTAAATAATCCTGATTTACAGGATTTACATAGAGCAAGTTTAATACACTAAGAATAAGACAGAAAAAGATAGGTTGCTCATTAGACTCAATTACTATATGTTGACACTTGATAGCATTGGCATATAGAGCCCAGACTTCATTAGGGACCTGGACAGATTAGGAGTCAAATGGCAGACCAAAAAAGAGCTTTACCAGGCAGGGCAGGCCTCTACCTGCACAGACATGGATCCCTGCCCAAACAAGCTGACCATAAAAACCCTGCCCTGAGGGAAGAGGACTGCAGTTTTTTGTTTTGTTTTGCACATGCCCTCACATAAAAGTAATAATTGCAATGCCACATTCAATTTATAATAAATTTGTATATTTATACATCAAAATTAGAGCTGTTCAAACTGGTTGAAAAATATTTAAACCACACATCTGAAAGAATATGTGGTTTTAATTATTATCTGTAAGCTCCTATATATTAATACAATTACTGAAACTAAGGATGATTGTAATTGGTTTAAGTCAATATGAAACTGAGGGCCATTATCAGTGTGAGGTTAAGCTAAGGCTTTATATCTAATGAAGCAGACATAGGACAGAAATGGCTCCTTCACCTTTTGCAACTACAATGCTTGTGGAAATTTTCACCTGTGTATTATCCATAGTTAGGGCCTTTCGGCTTAGTCCCATCCAGGGGTTTCCAGAGTGAAGTAGTTTGCATGAGTAACTTGGCAATGTTTTTATGCCGGTCCTTCCTGAGGAAACCCTCTCTATTTTACCCGGGACTGGGACCAGCTCAGATAGACTGTAGCTGGAGTTGCTCCCCAAAGGATTTTGAATGCCCAATCTCTACACCCAAACCGGGTGCACTGACCTCTCCACCACAGAGGAGCTTGGATTATCCATAAATTTTAAAATGATTTGTCAAAAACAATGGTAACTGTTAAGACTGAGGTATTTGTTTATAGACAACTAGTAAAATATGCAGATCTGAGTTAAAGTTTCATCGTGTAATTCCTTATCAAATGCTACTAGCCATATTGCTCGTAGCATGCTGATGAAATAAACACGGAAAATGTGTACATTCTACAAAAGCTTGCCTTATTGAAACAAAACATTAATATTCATTCATCCACTGAAGTTTGATCTTCCAAGTGAAGGACTGTAGCGAAACTTGCTTGGAGGCATGGATGCCAGTAAACACTGGGCCTCCATAGTGACTTCTGTCCAAATAATCACAAGACACTCACACATGAGCCCAGTAACAACATCCATGATCAGTGAATCCTTGTTTGGTCTGTGAATTAACACATTTCATTCAACTGGCCTTAAAGGCAAGGCTACCATCAAAAACATAGCAAGCATGCTTCTAAAAAACAGTTTTATTTATATTTATTGAGCTTTTTGGACCTAAAATACAGTCATTTACCAGTAAATTGCTGAAAGCCAGTGTGCTGATTTGGAGAACGATAACTGTCATTAACCAGGAACAAATGACTTTAAAGTGTGTACAATATCAACAACTTTCACCTTTAAGAAGAATAGATGGGCTTTCTGTATGAGCCTACCCTGAAATACAAATGAGTAAGTTTAACTAACTAACTGAATGAAAGTGATACTTACTATTTGTCAATCAGGGCTCCTCATACTTTAAGACATTCTGTAATTAAGAAAGCCTGTTCTCAGCTCTAGGGTACACGTACATTATACATTTTCCTAATACTTCCATTTCATGACTTTCCAATAGGTGATAAACAAAAACAACACAGACAACCATTTTCCTTCTGCATGCTAGTCACATGAGCAAAAAAGCTGAATGAGCAGTCCTGTTGGCCAATGTATGGCATCTTTAATAGTTTGATTATTTTTATAGTAAAATTCATTTTATTCTTTAAGATATTTGTGATTTGTGTTAAATATTACAGTGGACTCACCAACACATTAACCATAAACTACTCAATGTAAACAGACAGAGCACAGCCTGCACCTGCTGTTTTACATCAATATTATTATGCAAAAACACATATTTGCCTAGATTTGTTATTAAGCCTCATGTCAGTCCTTTTTTCATTAATCGTTTGCTGACAGAATCGAGCAACAACAAGGCAGATATGCAGCCGCATAAACACAAATACATTAACAGTGTGTTATGTGAAAAGCAGGCAAATAGAGGCTGGGGCCCACTCATCCGTTACTAGAATGAATGGCCGTCATTAGCATGAGGCTCCCCGGCAGCTCCCTGCAATGCAGCGACACACACAATGGCGAGTGCCACGCTTCCCCCTGCCGTACCCCCCTCCCCACCAAGAGAAGCCCTTTTGTTTGAGCAGCATCTGGACCTGACCTCCATGCGATCGAGGCAGATGACCCCCCCTACCACCACCCTCTCCTCTGCTACTCTTTTTTTTCACTGCTGTCCTCTTTGCTCCTATATACTTCGTCTTCAAAAATCCTGACTCTACAGCAACAGCCCCCCTTCCCCTCTTTGCACAGTTTCCCCTCTCCTTCTCCTATACCCTGTCCGTTCTTCACACACCACAGTCACCCTCCCTCCCTGTTTTAGCAAAGCAGCCATCTAGCTTCTTGAAAAGGGGCTCTGTGCACTAGCGGGCCTTGCACAAAGCCTGCAGGCTGAATTCAAAAACCAAAGAGGAAAAAGCACCAGGGCTACTGGCCATCTGTCCCTCTGGGTTGGACGTGCTTGCTCAAAGTGTGCCTGCCCCCCTCTACCCTTCCCTCACATAATTCCCACCCCTACCCCCACCTCCCCTGATTTCTGTAGCCTATATACACAGCATCACATACATCTCATTAGACTATGGATGGCAGTGGATGAGTAAAACAACACTTGCCTGTATGTAGAGTCAGACAAGAGCTTTCCAATCAAGCAGTAATCCATACACTTAGTTTAAAAAACAGCAGGCTCCAAACAATGATTTCCCTAAGATCATCAGCGGAGTGGAAAACAAGGAAGCGAGGGATAGACAGAGAAAAAGATAGGGAGCAGTAGTGGGAGGAAGCAGGAGCAGTTCGAATGTGACAGAGAACGACAAGAGGAAGACAGCAGTCAACACCGAGCCACAGGGACGCTGACACTCACTGGAGGGTTTCAAGTGAAGAACGACAGAACTGAGAGCGGAGAGAGGGAGGGGGAGATCAGGTGGGGGGAGGGAGGGAGGACTGCTTCGCTGTGTGGCTCCAGCATCAGGATAACGCAGCGATAACCCTCATCTCCCTCAGAGCGGCAGCTGTGGAGACGCGAGTGGAGGAAAATGAATCCTGCGAGAGAGAGACTTCTCTATCAGTTGTGACAATCGGCGCACATGATAACAATAGCCATCTGTAGCAAAGGAGGAGGGCTATGGAGATGGAGAGGTGGGGGTTGGGGTGGCGGGGGAGTTCACAAGTGTGCTCTTTCTATAAACACACACAAATGAGAGGGAAAAAGAAATCTGGGGTCAGTGACGGCAGAGAAGGGGCACCTGTTTGAGTCAAACACAGGGGAAGGCAAAGCAGCACATGTGCGCGGGACGGGAAGTTAAAGAAGAGGGGGCAGGCATTTAAGACAGACAAAAGCAAAGCAAGAAGCCCAGAAGTGTGGCCTTTATTTGCCTGTGTTTTGTTCTTCTGCCATGTCATGCCAAGGCAATATTTGTGTGTGTTTGAGAGAGAAGGATAATAAACAGGAGGTGGCAGTGATAGTAGGTCACAGAGAAAGGAAAGAAAAAGGGAGAAGATGAGAAGGAAGCAAGGAGGCGTGAGTAGTGTAAAATTTCAGTGTTAGACTGGAGCGGCATTGTGTTGTAGTCATATCTTTATTCTCTGTTAAAAGCACCATGCTGTACAGGGTTGCCACCAAAAAATAAATGAAACCTCACATCCTCTTTAGTTCACACCTATACGGCCCTCTATAACAAAGTTTTAATAAATCTATATGTAAAAATTTCTATTTCACTTTTTCTTCAATGTACAGGGACATTTATTGGTGTGTAGCTTTCAGCCAAGTAGCTGACAAATTTGTGGTTGTTACAAATGTTTATCTTATGATGTTAGCGTTTTATTGTTTTATCAGGAATATAATATTTTGTTTGCACATTATGTAACTGTAACCAGTGTGACACAGAGTAATTAAAAGACTACACTACAATAGCGTTTATTCTTTACACCTGAAAACACCTGGCATTTCATGTAACGTTCCTGCAATTTATGTGACTGGAGATATGAACCATTTACCTTCACTTAGTTTAGTTTTTTGACACCCTGCTCTAATTGTTTAGATTCCTCGCAGCTCATTCACACTCCAGGCCTTGTAGATGTTCACACGTACAAAGTCAATTCATTCACTGCTGAAATTGCTGAGCTATGTTACCTAACAATAATGTTGGGCATTTGCATTTAGCTTTTGTTGCTGGCACATTAAGTGGCTCTGTTAAACTTTTTTGTCTTTGACAAAACAAAGAGTCATCTAAAAAGAGTGGCTTCCGAGTGAAACGCAACAAGCTAAATTGTCTTGTCTCTATCTTGTTTCAAGTTGGTTTTGGAAAGCATAAGTACAGTAAACAGAAATACTTTAAATATACAGTACATCCTTTTTAAGTGTTATATGGCTTTGTCGTGCCATCTTTGTGAGGGCTAAACATGCTCAACGCATAATCAGGCAGGAGTCTATTTTCAATATATCAGAACATCATAATCCCAGGCCGGTCACCATCAGGGGGAAGGCTCAGAGAGGCGGATTTAGCAGTCACATGGCACAGGGCAAAAGAGAATGACAGCCAGCCACAGAAAGAAAGAGAAACTGGGAAAAATCTGAGAAGGAAAATACATTAATCTAGTCTCTGAGCCACATTTTATTAGAAGATACTGCCATGCAAAGCTGCACTGAGCGGCATGCAAATGATCTTGCGCACAAACAGCCAAACCCTGCTCTACACAAATTACAAACAAGAGGAAGTGATATTGTAGAGCAACTGATTTTGTCTATGAATAAGTTTGAGTAACATATACACCACTCTGTGCCATTCTTTCAACCTAAACATGACAAGCTGCTCTACATAACACGGGTGTGGATCCAACAGCTGGCGACATACCATAGCACAGCTGTGAAGCCTGGAGTGGTACTAGATGTAGACTATAAAGACAAGTTAAAAAAAAAACTATAACAGGTAAGAAAATTATGTATCAAAACTCTGTTCTGTCACAATATCGTTGCCATTGCTACAATTTCTACTCACAAGGCACGGCATGGCGATACAGATTGGCTCGGATGATTTTCTGCAGCTCATGGTCAGGGGAAGACTTTTGAAACCTCAGGCTCAGGTACCGCTTCAGGTCCTTGTTAAGCTTGTAACCTGAAAAAAAAGTAAACAAACAAGTCTTAAAATAATTATATAAGTGTTCATAAAACTGCAATGCAGTATGTATTTTCTACAGAAAGAGGTGTAATTATTTAAAAGACTTTCTGATTGGAAAGAAATCACAGACTTAGTAAGCATGTATCCAATGAGAAATGCTGATGCTGCTGGCTGGGTTTGAACAAAGCATGGGCGCTCACAATGGGGCCAGATGGTCAGAGCTCGCTCTCACGCCAGGGTCTCATTTAGGACCATTTAATGATCTCCAAATATATCTTCCATGTCTGGGAGAGCTGGCAAGCACTTCTGGGGGGAGGTGTGGTGGCCTCCTGTCAGCTTCTGATCACAGCACAAGGCTTACTCATGGCTTTGGGATGGCATGGTCAGTGGGCAACTGGCCAAGTAGACTCCCCATCACAATGAATATGAATCAAAACAAAGTACAAAAATAGATACACCTGCTGCTGGTTTACTACTAAGTTTTCTGCATTTAGCCTCTCATACATCACACGTATTGAATGAAAGCCACAATCTTATTCACAATGTTGTCATATTTTCTGGTGTAAATACAAACACAACTATATGCTACACTACACTACTCCAGGATTTGGATACTTACTAATTATACTTTTACTATACTAAGTAAAAGTAAAAATAATTGTTAACAAACATCTAATATCACATAAATGTGTTATTAAGTTTGAACTGCACTTAGCACAGGATATTAAAATTGTATGGTTTCTTTTTCTATTTTTTAGATACCATAGATAGTGGAGGAATCAGTGTATAATCTTTGATTTAATTGAGTCGAAGGAAAGGAGCAAGCAGTGCCTCTGTCGTTAGCCCTGAGGTGTGGTCCTGCAGTGACATCATCATGTGTCACATGTGCCTCTTCCCCGGATGGACCATAAATACAATACAAAACAACATAATAATAACAACTCAATGTTACAGTATAAATGTTAGACTCTACGACAAAACATTATTTGTTGTTTAGGTTTAATAATGATGAAAATATGTAAAAAATAATAATAAAAAACAATCCCATAGAAAGGTAAACATGCTGTAAGTGATTTATGGGCAAGGTAGAAACACAGGTTCCCATTTGTTTTTGCTGTAGATTTCCGTTCCTTTACACATTCACACACATCCACACAGACCACAGTTCAGTTCAAGCAAAGCGCAGTCAGGTAATTGTTACCTAGCAACCAGCCAGTACTGACGACCATCATTACAATCCCTGCTAGGCAAGCAGCAGTTAGATTGTAAAAAGGGAAAAACCTACAGCAGCGCACTCTCTGACTCACACAAATCCAACATATGCTAGTGTTTCCTCATCATGGTTGTATCCCATTTATTTAAATTGCATCTCATCAAAAATAAAATATGTTCACTTCATGAGGTGCATTTTCATTTGACATCATGCGTGAAGTGCTGGCTCAGATGCTTCATAAGCAATGGACCACTGTCAGGAACAACCCCCTATGTTTAGCTAGCAGAGGGTGGCCCGCCCAGGTGTCATGCTCCATCAATAAGGAAGTCATTAAATATTCAATATTTATGAGGATTAAAGCCATGTGCAGGGGAGATTACAATATCAAATAAAATCAAGATTCTCTGCAGCAGATAAACAGGTGTGTTTCTGGAAAGAAGCATTTTAGAAAAAAAGCTATTTATAATCATCAATAAACTCAGATTGTATTACACGTTACAGCGTTGTTAAAACAACGCTGTTCTGTTTTCTAGTTGAAGTCTTCATTACAAAGCTTTAAAATGTAAAGAAAGAAACTGAACAAATGCAACTGAACTGACTTAATTTTGTTAAATGAATGTGGATTCTCACAGTGTATTTCTGATCAAAGGTATGTCCCAAACACTCTCCATTAATAAACAACTGTCTATAATAACAACACTCAACACAATATTTCCATTCTTAACTTATCAGTCATTTCTTTTAGGTACCACCCTATATGAAAAAAATGGCTGCTTATATACACATTTTTGGATATACTTTAATTATACGACCAGTTTATTTTTAGTTTTCTACTTTTGTGTATGTCTATAATTTGGAAGATGAATTATTTAGAAATTTGCTTAAAGCTTATATAGGGTAATAGAATAATAGATGATAGAGGAAGTATAGCTCTCAATAAAAAAATGGGAGTTACATAATAGTGCACTAAGATAAGCGCCCATCAAAATGTTGACAGTTGATAGAAGGCTGGGTGTGACATACATCAGTACTTTTTGAACGTGTGGGGGGCCCTGTTGCTGTCAGATCGACAGAGCAGTGGGTTTAACCCAAATACGAGTGGATTATGCACATCCTCTATGCCCCCAGTTAGCATTACATAACCTTAAATCTAGTTATGCCCCCTGTCTTGTATAAGGACAGTAGGAGGGGTGCAAATATCTGAGGAGATTTACATTAGGTATAACCTAATATTATTACATATTCCCATCTGGGTACAACCTCACATGATAATACAGTCAAGAAACACATGGCTTTTTGATCAGGTGTGGAAGAGTGCAATGGCTTTACAGTTTAAATAATAAATATGTCATACTTAAAGAGAAAACAATGGCAACATAAATGTGACAAAAGCAAAACAAACATATGGTAGTGGCTGCCTTGAACATCAGCACAGGCCGAGGCCAAGCAGCTGCAGCCTATAGCACACAACAGCTGTCACACATAAGCCTCGGCTAAAACCTGTCAATAAAGTGTGTGGAGAACGAGGGCATGTTTAAAATTCAGTTGTAGCTAGTATTTCTGAATGAATATCCATCTTCTGCAACACAAACATTAATGCGAGAGAAGGTGCAGAGTGTTGGCTGAGCATTTGCCATGTCACTGGAGCTCTGTTTGCAGCCTGATTGAGATTCAGCTGCTGTGCTCCAGCTCAACACTGCCCTCTGTGTCTCTGAGCCTCCCCATTTAAAGTAGGCCTCAGACAGTGCCGTTGCCACAGCAACCGAGACCCAACCAGCTCATGAGCAGTGCACAGCATGAGCAGTGAGCAACTATGCATGTAGGAGCTGCAGCCCCCTAGTGGCAGATGTCACCTCTGTGAGGAGTAGGGAGAGAAGAATTCAAAGAACTTTTAATTCCTTGCAGGATTAAAATATGACGGCCTTCAACTTTCACATTTCCAAGTTATACCATAAATGTGCTCCATAAATTTTGCCCATTAACATTTCCTTAGTGGCCAATACTAACAGAGTGGGACAAGGTGTTATACTACGGCCTTATGAAAAATTTTAGAGACACTGTTTAAACTGGCAAAAGCTAAAGAAAAGAAAATCAAAAGGTGTTATAGATGTAAAACTTAATCATACAAATAAACTATTTACGCAGAATTTAAGAATATTTTATACACTGTAGGCAAAGAAAGTAGAAAATATTATGGAATAACACAAAGTTCACTGCCAGGACTCCTGATGATTTGTGCTAGTGAGTGCTGGACACTTGCTGGTAAGAGTACAGGTCTTGTATGTCAGACTTGGCTGATGTGTGTCTCTTCCCTGAAAGGTGCGACCTGCACAGTTGAGGTGTTAAATGACAGACAGGCTTCCCTGACTTAGGACAGAGAGAACACACAGGTCTGTCTAATGAAATGCCCCCTGTAGCGATGACAGAGAGGATTATATTGCAGGACAAGAAGCCCTACTAAGTTTAGGCCTTATTGCAAGGCTAAGGTGTCACCTTTGCCCATAAAACTGCAGGTTATCAACCATTTCAATCCAATGTAAGTGATACAAAGCACTCTCAGACCTTTCCGCAAGTGGATGTGTGAAAGTGGCTTATAGCACAGTTGTAATGAGCTGAAAGTGTCTCAAAAAAAGTAGTGGGCAGTATTTCACAAGCTTTGACATCTCAACGTTGTCTACATACTTTTGTTGAATGAGAAGCTCTACAAATGCAGTTGTATTATTTTGACTGATGCAGTAAAAGTATTTTTTTAGGATTTTCAGCCTTTATTTTCAAAGGTTGTATCTATAGACAGGAATAAGAGGGGAATGATAAGGAGCAAATGGATCCTAGACCCTGCTTAGAACTTACTTGTGCTGCTAAAAAATATGTTGGGCTAATTAAAACACAATTCCAACTCACCACAAATACATTGTTTCTTTGGAAAAACAAATAATATTGTATTTCCTTTGGTCATTTCCATAATATGGTCTCAAAGTAGGAACTGGAAATGCTGGTTCTTAAACAGTAAATTCCATTGTTTCAGCAGTTTCCTGTGGGTCTCAGGACATCCCGTCAGACAACATTGGCCTCTCCAGTTACACATGAGAGCATTTAACTCTGCTTTTCCAGCAGCACTGCGGGGGAGAGATGAACATAGGGTGGGGTGCAACTAATCAAATCCTCTCAGTGATGTCTTCAGCCAGCTCTGGTGGTGTGATAAATTTTCTTCAATCTGTGGCTATTAGGCAGCCATTATCTGGACTGAGAGAGTTTGACAGCTGATACAGGAGACATGAGATGATTGTATTAAACATGAACCTAATGTGTTTTATGGCGTCAATTAAACACCCTGACTCCATTCCTCGCTCATACAAAACATAACATGGCCACAGAAATCAAAGCAGCTTTTTTCATGTTCCCCACAGACAGCAGACAGCCTTCACTGCTACATTTCAGGAGTCTTGTAATCAGTGTGGCAAGGGTGGAGAGGAAAAACAACAATCACTGTGAGGTCCACTGTACAGCTATAGAACGGACATCTTCTTTTGAGTTCTAAAATTACCTCTAGCCACACCTACATCCAAGGAGGCTTCCATCTTCCACTTTGAAGCTCTATATTTTGGGCAAAAGGATTTCTGAGAAAACCTGACAGAACTCAGAAAAATACATGTCTTAATCCTGTTGTGAGTTCATCCATAATCCCAAAAATTATATGAAACCCAATTTAACCCAGCATCATACATCTTCTGTCCTTAAGGTGCTCAATATGTAATTTCAACCTCATCTTGTACCTTTAACTTAAAGGGCAGCTCAAACAACTGAAACATGGTTTTAAATATCTGAAATGACTGAACTGTAAATTTTCTGGTGACTCTAATTTAATCTATTGTGACAAACCTTTGCTTTAGAAACAGTGGTGTAGAAGATATTGTGCAGCTAACCACAGTATATTGGTTAAAAAAAACGAGGAATGCTTCCATCGAGTTCAATACGACTAACCAATCAAAATCTAAATTGGGGGCGGGCTTTATGCAATAATAAGTTGTATGTTTTTTTTTTAATTTGTTGGTCCCGAATGTTGGTACTGAATTTGGTTTATTCTTTTAAAAAGCAGCTAAAGACACATTTCTTTAGAAAAGCTTTTAGTTGATTAGGCTTTTATGTTTTTGTTTTTATCTTTTATAGTTTTATATCTGTTTTGTTGCACTTTGTGATTTCCATCTCTGAAAAGTGCTATATAAATAAAGTTTTCTTACTTACACTCCATAAAGCCAAAAGCATATGGGTCAGTTCTGGCCCAGTTCTCCTGTGCCATGTTGCTGAGTCAGAGTCAGCAGAGCATGATGGGAGAACTGGTGTAAGGGAAGCGTCAGCGACAAAGACATGCGCACACAAATGATGAGGCGAGCAGAGGCAGTGTGTTACGCTCCAGTGCGCTGCATCTGTTCACTGCTAAATATAACCAGAGGAGCCTACCGCTATGTGTTCTGAGTTACTCGCTGAGGAGGCCTAAGAATGAGAAGGGACAAGAGCTGAGGATATGGAAGAAACATTAGTGATATTTTAGAGGTGCCATCAATCTGTGCATGCAAAAATCATCAAAACAGACTAAACATGGACAGTGACTGCAAGATACATAGAAAACAAAGATTGCACAAAATGCATTCATTTCATGTCCTGTCTTCTTGCATCAACTCCACGTGTAAACCACAGTGAGGCTTAGAGTGAGCTGAATCCTTCTTTTTGCTGATAAAAAGACTGCATGTCATCAGTTCTAACTGGCTGCTTCTGTTAAATGTCATTGCCCGTCTTACCATCTCACACAAAGGCCCCGCCTGTCATTAAAGTCCGCTGCTTTCACAAGAGCCCGTAACCACAGGCAATAAGACAGAGAAGAGGTACATCTTACTGCTTTTTGCTACTGCCACTGCTGCAGACTGAAACACATCATGCCACAGGGACAAGTATGTCATCATTGGTTGCTAATATGATGAAACTCCTGACAATAAAAACACAAGATGCAAGAAAGAAACAAATTAACTAAAGTTTTATGGCTAAGGCAGAGGAAAATAAGAAGGCAGAGTTTAATAACCTCTAATTTGGAACTTAAGGGTTGTAATTGAAAGTGCCTTGCTAGTTTTGGGGTTAAGTTAAAAAGCTATAGTTTAATGGCATATATGTCAAAATTATACAGCAATAAACCAAATAAAAAAGAATATATATGAAACACTCATTTTACAAAAATAGCTGTTTGCTCTGTGGAAATATCCATCACATGTAAAAGGCTGTGTAGCAGAGAGATTGCTGACATAAAAGAGGCTGCACAGGGAGATTCATTAAATTAATCTGTCATGTGAATTTCCTCACTTTGTTACCCCACAGACGCTATGACCAGAATTCTGAGCGGAGAGGAAGCCAAATATACGCCAAAATCAGACAATGCTGCAGAGAATTACAGTCCTTTCAAGTGCTGTGTGTTCAAGGAAGCATTTTAAGTGGAAAATAGGAAAAGATTCAGTTACAAAGTTACATGTGTCAGTTTTTATCAGAGCGGCCCGAGATAACACACAGCAGACAGACCGCTGTGGATCAGCAGCCCTGGCCTCTCAGAGTAAACTTGTGCATCTGCTTTATCTTACACTGACACAAATGCCTGTTTGCTTTCAATCCACACAATGACATTTGTAAGTCTTATTTTACATTACTAAGTGCTGTTGTAGTTGGATTTCACAATTTGGCAGAGAACCAGGTGGAGCAAACAGACCCAAGAGGATGTAATGAAAAGATTACAGCTGGGCGACTGATCAAAAAGTCATTCAGATCAACATTTAGAGCGACTAAGAACTGCAAATTGTAACTGTCCAAATCAATAAATCAAACAATGAAGCAGTGGTTGTGTGGTGCAGAAGAGCCAGAGCTGTTTTGATTCAAGTTCCAAAACGAAACTGTGATGCAGTGCTTTCTGCTTCTGGTGGTGCAGCACAATTGATCAGCCAGCAAGTATCCCCATGAGTGAGGCTATAACAGATGGTTCTTAGAACAGAAGAGTCTGTCCCTTTTTGTAGCACCATGTGTAAACAAAAACTTGAAAAATGGACTGACATCAATCTGGAAATAAGAAAGATGCCAACTAAATACAACTACACAAGTCAATTAAAGCAGCTAGGATCCCCAAGTACAGCACAACCATCTCTACCTCAAGTTGACTTTGCACTTCAATTATACACTTCTTTACACGTCTTTCATAAAACAAATTCAGTTCAGAATATACAATAACAGCTGGCAAATGGAAAACATAGAGATGTGTGTTAAAAAACCTTTTTACCAATGGAAAAATGGGACTCGTTTGGCTTTTGTAAAAAGCAAAAGAGAGGCGAGGAACAGTGGGATAGCTGCAGTGATTTGATCCATGCATCTTATCTGTTTCTCACCACCTCAACCTTTAAAAATCTTGACTCCAGCCCCAAATATAAAGCTCAAAGTCAAAATCAAACATAATGCGATCTTGAGCTATAAGCTGGATCTTTGAAAACTTTATAAAAGACTTGAGAAGTATTGATGTTGACAGTTTGATGAGTGGGAAAATGGAGTGAGTTTAAAAATAAATACAATACAGTAGACACCTCTCAGGATCAGATGTAATTACATAATAGAAGAGCATTAATAATATGAGATCAAAGGCTGTTTCTCTTCTCTGCGGTTTAATTGTGGCTGCGTCGAGTGTGGTTTTAATGAGGCTCTGTTTCTAAAGCTCATGTGTTTGATGTTGTACACTCATTTGTCAAGTGTCCTCCTCTGATAAAGGTATTCTATGTTATACTCGAGTTTACTCAGACACTATCAGACTGAAGTTATGTGTTATTGTTTTGTGCCCAGGTGGTTCACTTCTACATTGAAGGCTATAGTCACACAAAGTCAATTAGTAATCCCTCCCTTCCCTCGTCCTTGATTCAAATGGCAAGGAATCCACTCGAGCTGAGTTGATGACAATAGCACTGGACATTGTTGGTGTGTTCAAGGTCTGATGGGAGGAAGGATGTGTTTTTATTTCTTTATTTTGTGAGTGTACAAACATAGCAAAGACCTTGTGTCTTTTAATGCTTTTCCTGGTAATGTCATGCAAGATATTCATGAAACAAAATAGTGACACTAGAGCTTGAGTCAAAAGGTCATGCTGTTCAAATGTACTACCCTGTCATTCTTTTTCAGAGTGATAGATCACATTTGACTTTTTATTGTAGAATAAAACTTTCATTCAAATAAAAAATATATATTGCATATACTATTTAGACTTTCATTCTGTCTTTTTAAGGTCTGGGTTTATTTAAATATGCTATCTCTGAAAACCTGCTAAGAGTAGCTAAAGCCACAAACAAAGTTGGTTCATTACTAGTTTGCAGTATGTTCAAGGCTGTTCTGAGCCTCTGAAGATTATTCTTGCAACAGTCTGCTTACAAGTACACGTACATCTGAGAGGTATGCCATTTCAAAAGCACAAAGACATAGTATTATAACTGTTAATAAAAGTTTAGAGCACTATTTTCAGTTTAGGGCCTGCACATAGTATCTTAAAGGTACTGATGCCAAACAAAGAACAAGAACTTAGCATTTAACACACACTAACTTTCTTTATTGTTCTCCCTTTTTAACACTAGTTTCCCTTTTCAGGCCTCTATCACTATCGTAGGTATTAGGGCATTACATAAAGAAAGGGATACTTGAGTATTTTGAATTTAATAATAATAGAAATACATTATAAGTATGTCAGTGCTTTATGTGCTCTTCTGTCCTCCATGTCCTCCCATGAGTGTCCAACACACCAAACACCTCGGCCCTTAGTGCAGCCAGATGCTGACAACTTCCAAAAGAACAGCTGCAGTCCAAGGTCACCCTATCTCAGACTGACAGAAAAACTCAAACAACGGTAACAGAGCAAATGAACATGTCTACAATGTCTTTTTTTAGTTTAACAGAAGCAGAAACAGAAAAAAATCTAAAAATATACCACCATATTTATGGTTTAAGAAATGCTTATCAAGATGTTTTCGATGGATTATAATGTCTAGAGTAACAGTTTAGGGATGAAACAATCTCAAGCCTAAGACTGAAGCACTATATTAAGAGCACAGACTGAACGGTTTTCTTTTTAAGACTAGATGTGCTTTTAGGGCAGGTTTACAAAGGCAAGATTAGACCAGACGGGATGAAAAGTGAATTGCGTTGTAAATGTTAGAACTGACAACAGCTAAAGTTAAAATCAGCAACTGAGACCCACAGCTGGAGGACAAATACCACCAGATTTTATTGGATTTTTGTCCAATTATGGCATGATTTATGTAAATTGAAGCAGAATGCTGTTTTTAGGGGAGCAGACATGGTACATTCATGGACTAGAGGCAGAGGAAAGTTCAGTAGGAAAACAGACAGTAAAATATTACTGAAACAGGAGGGTAAATAGGCCCAATTTCTGTCTTTCCCAATTAGAGCAATGACATTAATGACTGAAGAGAAATTTATTTTAGAATACTGACTTTACGATTTATAAATGGGATCATTTCCAGACAAACCCCCCACACTGCCTTTTTTGGTTTTGACAATACATTAATGCCACAGAAATGATTGCACTGTGTAGGACATACATGTGGCATTGTTGTTTATGTATGCATCCTGAATAAAGACCCAGATAGCACATGTTTTATGGTAAAAATCAATCCACTACAGAAATGCATTCACTACAAACAGTTTCACATAGGACCATATGATCAAGCACGCTAAATGAATGCTGAAAGAAAACATCCATATGGTGACAAATGTATGCGCTAAAACTTTTTATTACACTTGTGATAGTAAAGACACACACTAAGACAGCTAAACACTACATCTCTATACATTTCTCTGAGATGGGTCCACCTCTATTTTTTGCTGTTGCTGTGACTAACTGGAACCACCACAACCGGAACAGTCTTCAAGCTTTGTGGCACTAATGAGAAAATCAGACAAGGAGGCAATTTCCTGCAAAGCTGTTTTGATTTAAACAGACATGCTTCCACTTGACACCAGACACAGATATATGGTTGAACATGAAGGAGACAGTGACTAGGCCTGGGACGCGCTTACCTCACTGTCTCTTGCACAAACCCAATGTTTGAACTATAGCAGCACTGGACTCCACCTGTTTAAAGTCATCACCTCGTCTGGTTTGATTTAACTTTTTTACTTTTTACAGCGTGAAAACTCTCGGAAGAAGCTCATGAGAAAGTGGTAGGGTACTACAAGATCAAAGCCTGCAGCGATTAACCCTTTGTGTATGGTTTAGGTTAATATAGGGGAAAATTAGATGTAGTGTTTATCTTTGCTCTTTAGATTTGTAAAAATAACAACTAGAGATGAATAACATAATCCAAATATAATGGTGAAATAGTATGAAAACAATGAAGGATATATTCATAATCTCTAACTTATCCAGTCTGCTTTCTAACCCTATGCACAAGATACGTGATCCTGCCACAAGAGGGCTCTGCACAGACTTTTACCTGACACCTTTTTGACAGAGGCCCATCCTCTGATGTTTTGTATAAATCAGTCTGTTATGGCATGAAACTTGATAAGCACATTTTCCTCGCTATACATCTGTAAAGGCTTCCCAGGATACAACCACAGCTGCACAGAATGTAAAACCTTTTGACATAAGGGAGAGCTACAAGATTTAAAATAGAAACATGTACTGCAAGACCACACAATCACTGGTATCCTTTAATCCATCTGACAGACCAACAAACAGCAGCTGATTATATGAGCTCACTGGTAATGGCACAATAAGAAATGACCTCTCAAATTATAGTTGATCTAATCCTTAACTTACAGAAGAGACTAGAACTCTAATATGTGGACACAAAAAAGTTATTTTAACAATAAACTACATTTAAACATTTTTGTAATAAGCATATTCCCATAATATAATAAATATTAGACCCTTATCCCTTGGACTGTCTGTCAAAGCTAAATGATAGAATGCTGGTATGTTTTGTTGCTTGTGTGCATGTTTTCAGATTAAGCTGCAGTGGTAACATTAGTAGCAGGACGTCAGATGATACTGCATAAAACGTTTAATACACTGGTAAAGGGAGCAGGGTCAGGTCAGCCTCTCAAGAGCTTATGAGCAACCTGAATCTCTGGAGACTGAGCAGTGAGGAGGAGGGAAGGGATAGAGAGATCAGTGCCACCACATATCCTCTAAGGGTCATCACCAAACCTTTCACCTCAGCTACATTATACAAGGCACAAATCATAGTAAGGACAAATTTGATTTCAGAGCCGTAATAGTAACTGCTCACTATTCTTGGAAGGAGAGTTTACTATTTCTGGCTTTTAGCAGTTATGGCAAGAGCACTTTTAGAGATAATTACAGTGTTTATCATGCTAGAGTCTATCTGCATCTTGAGCAAGGTGCAATTACAGCACAGAGGACCCACAACAAACAAAGAAAACGCACGGTACAAGAAGGAGCATGATTCATATGTATAAAACAGAGCCTGTAATGGTGGATAATCCCTTCCAGATGTGTGAATCTAGGAGGAGTGCAGCTTAAATGCCACTATACAAGACTCCCTTGCAGTGAGTGTGTGTTTGCATGTGTGTGTGTGTGTCTGAGTGAGGGACTTGGAGGGAGTTTGTGAGGAGTGTAGGTCACTGCACTTCCAAGTGGAGGGAACAGAAAGATGGGCGGCCAGCTTTTAAAACTCTGTCTCAGTTAAGTTTCTTTCTGGATCACTGGATTGTATGCAGCAAAGATGAAGAGCATCTTACAGAGTAGTTCATTAATGTATAACAAAATATATTTGACTAAAATTAAAAATATATGTATTTATATAAGTCGTAAGCAATAGCAGGAGGCATTTTATTTTTACATACACAGTTTGGAATTTCTCTGAACATCTGCCCTTTTCATCTAAATAGTGTCAGGCCTTCATCTTTAATAACTAATTAATTAATTTACATACATTAAATATAATAACTGTTCAGTAATTATCATTTTAAAACCTAATTCTCACTAGGGCTGCAAAGTATTAGGAAGACATGCAATATACTGACAATAACAATGTAAACAAATGGTTTGTGTTATTTATTTAAACGGCCCCATTGCCCTCATAAAAGTTGAACTGCTTTCAAAAGAATTACAAGGATATGGACTCATTTTTATTGGTCACACTGGTGACAATAACTTGTTAAAGTGTCTGGCATTTGGATTACAATTATATTATGGAGGTAAAAGCAGTTTTTTGCCATTTGGATGTTGCAATAACAATAAATTTGCTAAATATTGTGCAAACATAATTCTCAGTGCAACATTAAAAAGAACAGTTCGGGTGCTAAAATTAAGGAACATGTAAAGTAAGTGCATGTGTGTGTTAATGTTTCACTTAAACTAATGTGATGAGTGGTAAATGCAGTTAAATTTGTAGGTAATAAAGAAACATTTACAGTGCTAATAATTGCTATACGGTGCTCTAAATCTATGATAATAGATGAGAGGACTCCACTTTGAAGACACTTCAGAATAAAACACTGGCTTAAAGCGCTAACGTGTGCGGACACAGGTAAGTCGAGACTCCCTGTGGGCTTACACCTGTTTCTGAACCAGTAACTGATGTCTGGCTCACACAAATACACAAACGTATTCTGATGCTTTAAAACTCTTACCTAAAGTGTTTTACATTGTGGAGGCCTGCGCTATCTGCATATGTTTTATGAGATAACTATCCAAGGAGGCAAAGTCTGAATAAGACTGCAGTTAATTCAAGCTTCAAGTATGCCACCTTTGTTTGCCATAATCAAGAGTCAACCAAGGCCAAAGTTACATCAAAGTGCAAAACACAGGCGTGATGTTTAAACAGACACATGCAAACTAAGCCCGCCAATATGCTTCAGTTCCTTACTTCACTGCACAATACTTCTCTGAAATTAGCAAACATAAAAGACTGTGTCACTAAAGCCCCTTACATTCTCTAAATAGCCTGCAACAATTAATGTGGCAATACATAATACTGTATTATAGGTATCATAAAAGGAAGTGGAGTTTCACAGTAGAGGCATTACATGACTCATGAATAGACATTGCAGTGAACTCTTGGCCCCACTCTCAAGAATGCCTGGCATCTGTGGGCAGGACCCATTCCCCCAGCTGGTGTTAAAAGAGGGGTGAAATTTTAAGGACCAAGGGGCAATTTGTCCTGGAGATCAGACAAACAGCCAGACCTGAGATCAGAGGACCTTCTGGATCACTCACTTGACCTAAAAGACAGATGTGGCATTGGACAGTCCTACAATTAGACCAGCATATGTTTAAAGTCAAAGATTGTCTCGCTGGTGCCTGCGTAGTACTATGGACTTTGAAGTGATGTGTATTTTACTGTAACTAGTATCAATAATTAAAAAAAACTTGCTTTGTACAAGTGTGTTATAAATGTTCAAAGAAGGCACCAGGTATTGAAAGAATAGATTAAAAAACTATTAAAAACTTTCATATACAACTTCCATAGAAAAACAAGACTAAATCCAAGGACAAAGTCCAACAATCGCCACTTGTACTTTAACCTTGTGATAATTCACTGTAGTAGAGGAGATACTTTAAGTTATTGAGAGAAACAATTGGACATATTGTTTACAATATGTCAATGATCTAGACCCAGTCTTTGGTGTGAAAAAACCTGCACACAAACACCTTGCATGGGGGTTTCCTAGCGTATCATTATACTAGTATTGTGTAAATAATAAATGTTTAATGTCTATGGAAAATCCTGTCCCACGCCTAGCTCCCCCTCTCTAGATGGAAGAGTTATTTACACAGATTAATAAAAAACACAGTGTCGGGACCACAGGGGTATAATATCCCCCTCTCCTCACAGAAAAGCTCAGGTGGGCTTTGTGTAGCATTCCAGAGTGGGAACACACACCTGTAGAGCCGCAGCATACCACTGACAAGACTGGTGTACCTGCACTGTGATAGGGTTTCCAGCTGAAGCCCAAAGCCCATGTAACAGGAGTCTCTTTTGGAGAGCAGAGGCAAGAGACCTGATCTGTCCCAGCAGTCTATCATCTGCTCTGCTATAGCTTGGATCCCAGTCCCTGGCCATTTCTACATGCCAATCCAACAAGCTGTAGCACAATGGAGGTCTTGTAAGTCTGAAGAGTCACATAATATCTCCTATGTGCTTAATTGGAACCAAAAGGAATCTGCTGACTCATAAAAAGTTAATGACAAAGCCATAAGTAGTCTCAGGTTATAGCTACATACTTTCTTCAACTATCTTGTGAATTCTCAAAAATGGAATGATGCATCCATTTAACACTATGAATATTTAAAACATTAACAGGAATGCAAACCGCACATGTTCATATGTCGGCCTAAGAGCATCCAAACGCCTGTTCTGCAAAGATAAAGCTGCTGAGCTTGGGTCTCTAGGGTGGAGACTACAGCCCCAGGTGTCATGTTAAAGTCCACTAATGGACAGACAGCACACAAGCAAAACTAAATGTCTCTTGCATAACCTAGTTAATGATTTCCCCTTACAGTCATGCAGGCTTTGTCAATCATTGTGCGAGTGAGACTATGAATGTAGAAATTAAAATGGCTGGCTGATGAACATTAGATAAACAAGCATCTGGATAAATAATCTTAGTTATATAGACGCCCAAGCCTTACAGAGCATCTAAATTAGTCTGTAGAGAGGAATAACAAATGCACTTAGCCATGCACAATCCACAAGGGATCACTGTGCTGGGTCCTTCTCCCAATGGCCATCTCTTAGACAGATGTGCAGTAGACCGTAGGCATTGGGTCAAGCTCATCTAACGCGCACAGAGCACTTCTAGAAATAACTCCATGGCACATCACTGGAGACAGTTACTGACTTTACAGAAAACTGCCAATAGATGCCAGTCCAGTGGGGAGAAAAAAAAATAGTATATCAAAGTTTGTGGTTTTGCTTATTTGACATGTCATGCTGGCCAAGTGTCCAAGAGAGTGTGGTGCCAGCTTGTGTGAAGATGCTCATGTAAAGCTGCGGTCAGTGTAAGTGGTCTAATCCGTGACCCTGAGTCTGACCCAGAGTGGCTTTAGCAACGTTAAACAAATGAGAGCCTATCAGTCAGGGTGTCTTCATGACAACATTATCCCAAGTTGCTCACCAATTAACTTGTTTACACAGATCACCATTTTGATGTTGAATATAATTATGACCCACATAGTGATTACAAAACAACTCTCAGTGGGACATTAGTGATTAGTTACAGTGGCCTTCATTTGCCGTTTCTTACCTTGACGCACAGTTTTCAACCTGATTGGATCCTTACAGCATTTAATAACAGTGTATATGTCATAAAGGGGTAACCCAGCTACGGACAGCCCCTCCACCTCCAGCAGCAGCTCCCCTCCGCTCAGTTTACCATATTGGTAAAGCACAGCATCCTCCCTAACTTGGCCGATGCATGGGAACTCTCCATTCTCTGCACCTCCGCGGAGATCGACGTTAAGCTCCCCACAGGCGTCCCGGAGAACAGCGACCTCGTTCACTTTGGTGATCCAGTGGTTCTTCTTTTGAATTACTTTTGACATTATGACAAAATCAAGTCCCAGTCTCGTTAGTTGTCCCTAATGGAGGATCAACGAGTCGATTCATAGCATAGAAGAAGGTGCCAACAAGCCTAAAAGTTCGGGATGCGTCGGTGTCACTCCATGATGTAATATTTTGACCCTTCTCTTGAACCAAGGCATGCTGCTACCGGTGCAAGGATGAACCCAGTTTTGTTAAAATATATCTTTAAATCGCTTGTAGCGTGGTTTCCGCTTCTTCAACAGCGTGTCCACTGTCTGTCCGGTAGTGCGTCAAAGTCCGCTGATTGCTGATTACCTTCAAAAACTCTGTGTGAATCTTCTCAGAACTGTTTTTCCACACGTTTCTTTTAACTTTTCTTCTAGTGGAGTAGCCTACCTTAGCCTTTCCCACGTCACGGCGGCGCCTTTAAGCAGGTAACCTGACAAGCTCATCCTATTTGCTCGCGCGCTCAGGATGGAGACTCAGCGGCGAGGGGCGCATGCGTCCAGCAGCGACTCCTCGAGGGAAAATCCTACGAGTCCACACTTCACCGAGTCTTGAAGCTCCACCCAGGTCACCGACAGCGTGCGTTTCAAAGCGCCTACAGCCATCTCGCGCCTAATCCCCAAGAGCTCAACATATTCATAAATGATGGACAGTAGACTAACACAAAGCTGAAAAACTAAATGAAGGAAACAATATTTTTACCCTAACATGTATGTTATTTTTACATTTTAACACTGATTTACATGAATTATACTAGAGATATTTTTGTAAGACATCTTGAGCCATCTCCCATGTGAGAAAGATGCCCAAGAGACGCAAACATACCCGTCTTTCAAAAAATATCTATAGTATAATTAGGTCAAAACAAATGGCAAAAGGTCTAACACTACAGCTCAGTCAACAATAATTAACTGACTGACTGTGAGTAGAAACATGTGGCACCAGGGCACAAGTAGAGAGGGCAGTGGCCTATTTCACCTCAGTGCCCTAGTCTCCATGATGCTCTTTATAGTAGATTTTGTACATTTGAACTCCACATAGAGCTGTGGGTTGTTTGTTTTTGTTGTTTGTGTTTGATTACATTTATCTTTTTTATTATTATTGTTGTATTTAGACTCCTAAATATCATGCTTTGAGTTCATTCAGTCACGTTAATGTGGATGTTGCTGCTTCAGGTCAATGGCCATGAAACATACTTGTGATGTGCTCAAACAAGCATCTCAACACTGGTGTTCCATTATGTCATTAAAAGTTTATTTCTGACAGTTTTGTGTGTTCATTCTACCTATTGATTTTAATCACATGACCATAATAACACAGTTGGACCATTAGGGGACAGGACAGGAGAACACGCTAATTTGTTTTGAGATTCTTAACAGTGAAGAGCAGTCTAAAAATCTGAATGGAGGTAGACTCAAATATTAACCAGTTAGTCAAACATTGCATTGATAACCCTTCGATGTCAGGGATACTGAGTCCTAGGTAAAGAATAGCAAAAGGTCCACATTGTGAAAACTCAAGCTATTTCATTAAACTCAATCAGCAAGGGTTTATTTTGAGTTAAGCTTTTTGTTTAGCATAGAAAGTGTAGCATAGAAAAAATAACCTATATTCAGCATATATTTTTGGCACTCAAATTGTCTGAAATAAGGTTATAGCACACAAAAAAACAAGATCCCTTTTAGAACGAAAACTACTTTGTATCTTGACACAAATATGGGTATTCTGTTAGTTAGATAAACATCTTAGAGGATCAGTGTTTGTGTAAAATAATACCTGAGCACCAATGGCTAAAGATGTAAATTAATAAATGATAATGATAACATACAGGAGTTTCATTTTATGAGTACATTTAAACATTTCCTTACTAATTGGATCATAAGTGCAAGTAAAAGCCTTCTTGTTGAGATAAACCAGGACAGAGTGTAGGTGACAATGACAGACACAGTCCAAAAGCAAAAGGCCAGAGCTGTGCAATGGTGAGCTGTTTGCTATGTTGGTCACAAGTGATGCTGCAAGTGAGAGCGGGAAGGGTTTGTATGATGACAAAGCGACATCAGTTTTTATGCAGCAAATGTGGTGCTCTGGCCCCCTTCCTTACATAAGACACACGCTTGGCTGCGGGCATTGAAAACATGGCCTGTCGCCATGCATTGGGCCTTCCCCTTCACTGATTCTTAACCATGCAGTCAACAACGGGAGCAGTCTGTGAGCAATATTGAATTATTCAGTCACAGAGCAGCGGCACTGATGACTTTACTGTGAAAACTAAGCATGGGCGTGAGAATTATGGAGCTGTTAATCAGCACATAAGAGTTTTCAGTATGCTTGATTATTTTATAAATGTTTATACAATCAATTGTTTATGTGAGTTTAGAAAGATGAAATTTGTTTGTAGTTCAGATCTTGGTTTAAGATTTAACAGGTTTACAGCATGGACCATCACATGTGGGATCATAAAAAAAAATCAAGTGTAGTCAGCTAAATCAGGGCTTCACAATATCATGGCTAAAGCATGCTGTAATGTTGTCACTCCTGTCATCCAGCAAAGGCCAAATACAACATTACTATTCATTTTTCACCTGACTGTTGGGACACAAGTAAAAGAACAAAGGAAGAAGCTTTATGAAGGTAATCCAGAGCTTGTTGTGCACATATAAACCCGGATGTGCAAATTAACAGCGACATTGTTAAAGGTTGTTGTCTGTTGAAAGAATGTGCAACAGATGCTTACTGAGTATTTACTTGTTTTAAATTATGAAGTTTTAAAGTCAAATTTGGATTTATAAGCCACATATGAACACTCTCTGTCACCTATATAAAATATCAAATTCATAGGTCCAAGACTTTCCAAGATCAGAAGAGAAGTTTAAAGCTGATAAAGCTGCTCTTTATAGCACCTCCCATTAAAGAAAGCCACATTCCTTTAATAGGTTATTTGTTAGGATTGTGTTTTGGTCAGAGTTCTCCCCTCCCTTTCTGTGTTTTTCCTTTTTTGTTGTTCAGCAGAGCTTGTGTGTGGCTGGTTTTCCTTGGCTGCAGATGAGGTTCACCTGTTAGCAATCTTCCCATCACCTGTCAACTAAAGCCCAGTCTACTCACCACCACTCTGCCCAGAATTTCTGTCCTGTTTGTTAGTGTTCTTGTTGTCACTTACCCTTACGCTGCTTTTGGATCTTTTGTGTACCAAACCAACCTGTGTTGTGCCCAGGTCAAAGCCACACGTCTGAAGCCACCTCCGCCAGCCTGCCTGCAGGCTTTTTCAATTAACTGTTTAGTGACTTGTCCTTTTCTGGCCCTGTCTTTGCTTTGGGGTTCGACTATCAAAACCTGACATTATTTTTTGCAAACCGACAAAGGATCAGCTCCAACAGATCAACAGAAAACATACAGGGAGTTTGTTTCCTTGTTTATGTACAATATCAGTATTTTACGTGTAGATCAGTACAACATACAAAAGGAAAATATGAAGCAGAAGTATTTATCAGATGCCTGTGTAAAATATACATGCTTATACAGTAAAATGCATATAATATCATTACACAAGTGTTTCTACATTATACTTTGTACAGCCTGTGTTTCACTGGCGCATAGTACTGTCTCACCCTAATTTATTTTATTACCAACCGTAGGATTCACATCACCAACAGAGCTCATGTATGCTTTAAAAATATTCCTCCAAATGAGATAACAAGCCTTTTTCTTTGCTACCAAGTTTGTCAGATCCCCTCCACTTTGGAACAACCTGCTGGAAAAGAGGCTGATCAGAATCACTATCATCTTTTAAATCACTTGGAGGAACCATGGTGGAACTAGTATATCAGTGACATGACAATTGTAGTAAGTTGCTTGTTTTTTTGTTTTGTCTTTTCCAGTCACAACAAATGTTAGGACTGAAAGACAAGACGGTTCTCTTCAAAGAGCTGTTTATTTGTTATTTTATATGATATATGGCTAAAGCTCTGCCATAACAAAAGTCTTGTATCTATTCAGCCGTCACATATTTCTAGAAAGACAGAGCTGTACAACGCATATAAGATTTATTTTCTGATAAGTAACATAGCTAACATTTGCTACAGTAAAACAGAAAAGTTGCAGAAAGGAATGCATTTGTTTTGTTCATAAAACTAAACTGATCAATCTTTAGCAATCCAGATTTAAAACCACACTGCCACTGTTAATTGCAGTATAAACTGAGTACATTGTGTTCATAAGAAACTACCCTCGTTCATTTCTTTTGGTCATTGACTTTAATATTCACATGCTTTTTATTTAAATACATTCACTGAGCCAAACAAAAGGATTTAACAACTTTACAATATTTTCTCCTTCTTGAGGTTGTGTTATGTGTTATTGGTGTTGTAAACCTGTGGCACAACACAACACAATGAAAGAGTGTTTTGCCCCCCGTGGGAACTTTATGATGTTTTTTAGTTCTGGGAAAAGCCCTGAAGCTCACCAAAGACATCTCAATACCACTATAGAAATCAATAGAGTTGCAGACACAAGTGTTTCTTTGAGACATCATGTACCCTCAGTCAAACCCTAACACTTCAGAGGAAACGTGAGAAGACTGCTGCTGGTTGTCTAGGAAGCACTGATAAGCAAAGACATGGTCTCATTTTTTTAATAAGGAAATCCTGCTTAAAACAAATAAAGACCTTTGTTGAGTGCACTTTGCTAACTCAACAAAACAAACATATTGTATAGTTAGATGGAATGCACAAGCCCAAGAGAATTGTAATTTATCACATTAGGCACAGATTTTCACTTACCAGTAATTTGTGAGGGAATGACAAGGCCACCGTACTTGCAATAATTTGTTTCAACCAAGTATGTGTTACAGACATTCAGTCGGTTTATTCAAAACGCATTAGCATTGACAACTGAGAGTTATCTGTAAGAAGAGATAAAGCAGAACATCTTGCAGGTTTTCCAGATGTTCACATTTTATATTGGAGACATGCTGCACATGTGAACGCCCACGAGCCAGATGTGTACATCAAGCGCAAACATGTCACAACGTTGACAGGATAGCATAATTCAACATAGCAACAAGCATTTTGCTGGACTGTGTTCTGAATGCTGACAGCATGAACACATTTTTTGATACTGAAGAGACTTTGAAGTACAAAACAGTTGGCTTTTCTCAGTTTTATTTTGTGGCTTTGCTTTTCCGTTTACTAAATCATTTGGGCTTCGGCGCTGACATAGCTGGGTGCTATTTCAGATCAACTGACCACAGTTGATATGTGTATTTTATGATCCTGTGCAAAGAGCCATAAAAAGCCACACAGTTAAACTAATCCATTTGCATTAGTAAGGCATTAAGAAATTTGTGAACAACCAGATGGAAATGCATGTAACTGCACTGAACTGTATAAACATTAAAAAAAAAAAGATGCCTGTCAAAAAGATGTATGAGATAAACAAATATTCAGCTAGGAATCATATCTTCACAGGACATGAAGCAAGTACAGCTGAAGTATTTACATGAAAAGAGCACTAACTTGGCTACATGGGCTTACCACTTTACATTTAAAACATTGGAAAACTATTGTTAGTTTTTTGTTGTTGCTTTTAATTACTTTTCTATTTTTGTTTTTTTTCATATGCTTTGGTAGGACTTTTTTTCAAAGCCCCATTCACTTATGAGCTGTAATGTTCAACGTGGCCAGTTTCTCAATGTTTATTAGTCCTACAGCGCCCCTTGTTGGCCAAAGTGATTCAAACATGTCCAAATACCCAAAAGGCTTCTACATTGTTAAAATGATAAAAGAAAGGCGTATAAAAGTCAGTTGAAGAAAACAATAAAACACAGACAATGAACTGTTTTTTATTTATTCCCTGGGAAATGTGTTTCCAGTATGTTTTTGGTCCTTTATTTCTACATTTTTGCCTCCTGTTGCGAGGACTGTCTCACATATTTCCATGCATATTGTGTCCAGATGGAATCACAGCTCATCATCTCTAATTCAAGGTTCATTGCCTTCAGATTTTGAATCATAACGAAGCATTAAATAAATTAAGTCACATCAGTGTTTTGTGTTTCCTGTGTTACTAATGGAACTAACTTTCTCTAATTGAGCCTAAACGTTTGCAAGTGTCATGATTTCTACTTTTAGCAGCTGGACAGGATTTTAAGTAAAGCTTTTTGGATTTGGGAGTCATGCTTTTTTGTTTAAGCAATAACTTCCCTCAAGTCTCATTTCCTGCAAACACCCACTGCTCTGCTTCATATCTTTTTTTATCATGACACATTGCTCACAACCCTTTAAGACGCTCTTATGCCAAACCTGCGTCTGCTGTGCAGTGAACCCAAGTCAAGTTTGGTCCGTGGCAACTTTATCAAACTCAATCAACAAAACATGAAGAATCTCACTTTTTGAAATAAGTTGTGCCTTTGGCTCCAAAGCCAAAAAGACACATAAACTTTTGAAACTTTAATAAATGATCATCCAGTAGTGACTGCTGCATTTCCCATGCCCACTGAAGTAGAGAGTCACAGTGGGGGGGGGAGGCCAAGCTCGAGTGACGCAGGGGTCTCTGTGGGCAGTGTGGGAAAAAAACAAGGGTATCCATTACCCAGACAGGTCACGGACAATCTGTCCTGAATTAACTTACAACTATATTGCTTCAGTATGACTGCAATACTGTAAAATTAAAGTAAAGACATAGATTCAAACACATATCAATAAAAAAAATAAATAACAATATGTGGTCTTCTGGATTCGGTGAACTCAGTAATGCTACCCTGCTCCTCACCAAGTATGGGCAGACAAGAAAGAAACCCAAGTGTGGAATTAGACTACTAAAGAACTGCTTTCATCCCAAATAATTTTATATCACTAGAGGTTTACGAGTCAATGCAGTCTTTATGGCTCTTTCTGCACCCAGACTGGAAACACTTGTTTAATGTTTAAAACAAAGGTTTATAAAAGAATGGTTAATATTTGCGTCAATGTAAAAAGGAGTTTATGGTCTGTATCATAAACTAAAAAGGCAAATTTCTTGTTACAAGCCATGCTATCATTTTGTGGACACACAGGAAGTATCTAAGTGCATGATCCCCCGATCTGTGCTGGGGCTGTTTCAGTTGGAACATGACGTGGACCGCAGTATCTTCCAGGTCTGTCCCTGTCCTGACAGTCCTGATACTGTGAAAAGCCTCCCAGGCAAAGCCCAGAGAGAACTAGGGCAAAATGACTAGATGTTAACTCTTGTCAAGTTAATGCATCGCAGCAAGAGCTACAGTATAAAAACACAGCATATTAGACCTTGAAAATGAAGCTAAAGATGTGTGTTGTTCTTTCCCCTTGGTGTGCAGTAACAAAATTAACTAAAATTAACTGTAAGGTCATATATAACAATTAAAATAAATATACTGTCTGTCAATCAACAAATAAATAAACTTTTTTTTTTTACATTTTGTCAGAATAATAAAAATAAAAATACCATGGGTCCAGTGTTTTTACAGGAAGTCAAAGTTCAGACCTCTGAGTAGGGCCGGGTTTATAGCATTCAGGTTTGTGTGACAGGAAAAAAAAGAAGGGGCAGAGCTTGTCTCACCTCTGGGAAAGCTCCCAGCTATAACTAGTGGTCCTTGGTTGAGACTACAGCAAAGAAGTCACCTCACCATCATTGAGCTGCATCAAAGAAGTAACAATGCCACTGCTGCTGAATTATTGGATGTGTTTGGTTTTGCAGATGGTAACTACAAGTCATTCCCTACACAGGTAAGAAAGAGCTCCTGTTTATCAGCTAAGGTACATAAAGATCCAGCATCATTAGTCGGACGTCTATATGAACTTTATGAAGAGACACATCTACTAAGGGTAAAGTAAAGCAAACAAGTAATAAAATAAACAGGGACAGGAAAACAAATGGTTCATTATAATGACTTATGTTTTCAATATTGTGTTTATGTGTTTTTGTTCATTTTTTTGGCTCAGCACAGAAAGCAATCTGTGCCTTATTAAAGGATCATTGTTTTACTAAGACTCTGCCCTGGCATATGTGGCAGCTATATAGCAGAGAAAATATACTTCAGGCACTTTTTCAACCATATTATGTTTTTATATGTTTGAGATCACAGCAGTACCATAATTTCACAAGATAATTGCTCTCTCTATTTAATGTGTCATGTTTACAGAATCGTCCTGAAGAAAATGCCATCCATCAGAGAGACACTGCAAGAGATGGGTGTGTCTGCAGAGCTAGTATTGAGTGAGCTGACCCAGACAGGCACAGATCACACCAGCAATGGGACTGTTCCCACTCCTCTGACCAACTACTTGGATGTGAGTCATTAATACATATTAAAAGTAGGTTTCTAAAACATTTACATGTCTCTCAGGTGTCATTCATAGAAGTGACAGAATACCAAAAATCTAGCCTGCTTGATTATTAGCTTCCAGCATTCAAGCCATGGAAGGAAAGTAGCCACTCATTGAAGATTGAAGATGTTGAAAGATTGTCAGAGTAAATCAAACTAAGTTTGACAAAAGGCTGGTGAACGCTGGAGTTTCTTAATGGATGAGTCATTTTTTGAAAGTTGTTGAAAAGTTTATAACCTTTAGCTTAAGGGCCACAAATGTCCTCTGATTTCTTTATGGTTGAGCAAAGCATTTTTTCCAATAGACACAGTACTTTGGAGAAATTAGTATTGGCTCCCCAGCTCAGAAGTTCAACGTGGTTTTTGACACAGGTTCTGCCAACCTGTGGGTGCCTTCACAAAGCTGTTCACCCTTTTCCACAGCCTGCTGTAAGTGAACCACATTTCCTTGTAAAATACGCCGAAAAAAGGTTCCATGTTGTGTTGCAAGTTTTGTGACTCAAATCAATTTTGAACTTTTAGTCACTCACAACAGGTATGATGCATCCAAATCTCGAACTTATGTTGAGAATGGAACAGGATTTTCCATCCAGTATGCCTCAGGAAATATCCGGGGATTTCTGAGTGAAGATGTGGTCGTGGTGAGTTGATAATCAATCAAAAGGGGAAAAAACATATTGCTGTTGCACCTTTGACATCCCACTTGTGTTATCCCTGTAGGTTGGGGGGATTCCTGTGGTACAAGTGTTTGCTGAAGCCACGTCTTTGTCTGCCATGCCCTTTATCTTTGCTAAGTTTGATGGCGTCCTGGGGATGGGTTACCCCAACGTGGCCATTGATGGAATTACGCCTGTGTTTGACCGCATCATGTCTCAACACGTTCTTAAGGAAGAGGTGTTCTCCATCTACTACAGCAGGTGGGATTTATCTGTCAGTAAACTTCACATTCTTCTTGTATGTGGGGAAAATTTAAAGTCTTTTTAGAACAAAAGGTAGGCCAAAATAAATATTTCTAACAATGATACTTTTTTAAAAGAGGAAAGATACTGAAAGAAAAAAGCTCAGAACACCCAAAGAGATAAATCTGGATCTGGGCCAGATGACAGGGTGCTATGAGACCTCATTGCCATTCTTCTTCTCTGTTTAACACACTCAAGTCCAAAACAAACGGGAGGGAAACTTTCTTGTGTTTTTCTTTCCTGAGGAGTTTTTAAAGAATGAAGGGTCATGAAATCAACTTAAAATTAAAAGAATATATACATTTTTAAATTAAACTAATTTAGCAGAGGATTGCAAGAAGAGCAGTTAAGATCTTGATCTTTATAAATCACAAACTAAACACATGATTCATTTATTGTTTTACAGGGATCCAAAACACTCCCCTGGTGGAGAGCTTGTGCTTGGTGGAACTGACCCAAACTACTACACTGGAACCTTCAATTATATGGACACCCGAGAAACAGGCAGATGGGAGGTCACCATGAAGGGGTAAGACCTTGTGATTTGTTCAGTCCAGCACAGTGCATACACCGTTTGCAGCAAAGGTATTAGCCTCCTATGCTGTTCTGTCATTTTCCCAGAGTTTCTGTGGGCACAGAGATGATGTTTTGTGCAGAGGGGTGCACAGCTGTGATAGACACAGGCTCTTCCTACATAACCGGGCCAGCATCCTCTGTGTCTCTGCTGATGAAAACCATTGGAGCACAGCTGGATGAAAGTGGAGTGAGCTTATACACACACAACTTAATTTCCCAACCAAAGAAATTTCCATGTATAACTTATGTTGTCCACAGTACAAAGTCAACTGTGACACTGTAAAGACTTTGCCCAGTGTTACTTTCCATCTGGGTGGCCAGGAATACTCGCTCACGCAGGAGGACTATATTTTGTGGGTAAGCAGAATTACAAAAATAACTTTATAACTAATCTTTAATTTCCTGGCTGAGGGTAACACATGACTCTATGTTGGTGCAGCAATCACAGATGGAAGGCAATGTCTGCACTGTCACCTTCAGGGGCTTGGATGTGCCGCCCCCTACAGGTCCCATCTGGATCCTAGGAGCCAACTTCATTGCACGTTACTATACAGAGTTCGACCGCCGCAATAACCGGATAGGGTTCGCCACAGCAGTGTGAGGCAATGTTAGCCTTTCCTTTATATGGTCACACTATATCCGTATCTACATAAGGTCATGGGCCACACATCTTGCCACATACCCTTTTTGAGGTTTACTAGTTGCACTGAACACTTTCTACATGACATTATTTAAAAGCCTTTGCCTGCAAACACAAAGATTATGAGCGTGTGACTCTACTGATTGTTATCGTACTGCAACAGTGACAATCTGTATACTACTGACGTAACAAGAATAAAGTTGTTTACTTGGATTCAATTTGTTACAATCTTAGCCACTATAATAACGGCTTTGTTTTTGTTTTTTTCAAGTTTGTCTAATGCATTTTTTTCCCATGCCAATGTCAAGGTTGAGTTAAAAGCAGATTGCTGTGACATATTTTAATGGCCACAGGAATATTTGTCATTGTTTTAAAATAAATGTCAAAGTTTTCTATTCTTAGAGAAACACATTTGTCCAACGTGTGGCAGTCATGTGCACTGCCAAGAGTAATCAAAAAACTAATCCAAAAACTTCTTTCCTAAACAGTGGGGCTTTATGGGTTCCGAGTCAAAGAAACCAAATATTTTGTTCTTCCTGCATGTTCTAGTGTCTTAAACTGGTTTAAATCACCTTTAAACTTTAAGACTGACTTATCATAAAGCACACTGATAACAAAACAATTGGACCCTATAAATTTATGACATGATCTTGTCAGACCTTTTTGTCCTGCTTTGTTTGTCTTGTGACTGACTGTGTTGTGGTTGTGCTTCCTCATTCTTCCTCATTAATCACACAATACTCAAACCACTGCAAAAACACTTAGCTCAGTACAAGTCAATATTTGTCAGTCACCACATTCTGTAGTGTAAATCTTTGTCAGGACAGTTCTTCAGGTCTAAATGGATATTACTGTCAAGATTGTTGTTTTAAACTATGACATAAAAATTACATTATGGTTTGTATTTCCCATTTGATGCCACAGATTAAGCTTCTTGATTGTGGTTATGCAGCAACAACCCCTGACCTGTCGCTTTTTACACAATTCTGACATTCTCAAGTATAGCCACTAAGGGTTAAGTTAGTATTTGAAATGTCAGCAATCTTTCTGTCAGGGGAGGTTTCGCAGATGAATTTTGATTCCTAGAGTAATTTCAGTGAAGTGCATATCATTTTGGATTTAGTGGTATTTATCTAAAATCCAATTATGGACTAATGGACTTAACCAAAGTCGGGCAGATGTGAAATAAATCTTGACATGTGCGATCATGATTCAAGGTACCTGGGGATGAATCTCAGGTGTCGCTTCAGCAGCCTTTTGGTGTGTGGATAAATGACAAGCTCAGTGGTCCCACAAGGGTGGCACTATGGTCCAAGAGCACTGAAGAAATAAGTAGAATTTAGGATTCAGCAGTCATTCAGCATTTAAATAATATAGAAGTGAAATATTATGGAAGATGTACAACTGCTTAAAAACATATATATATATGGGTTAAGTACACAGTTTGGAATATTGGATGTAAATACACTCACATTACAAAGTGTAAAAATTGACTTCCTGTGTTAATAGATTCCAGACCGACTGTGTTCTTTTTTCTCGGTGGGGTCCGTAGATCCGTTTTGAGAAGAATTCCCGTTTTAAAATAGGTCATAATTGTGTTTTTGTGCGTCTCCACTTCACTGCTTGTCTCTCTCTCTCTGTTGTGTTCGGTTTGGTTTTTACAAATAGAAGTACACACCCACTGGTCCAATAAACCACACTCTCCCCCCATAGAATGTGACACTCAAAAAAAAAATAGAAAGCCCAGGATTCTTTGAGGAGCGTGAGGCAGATGCCTGCGGTGATCCCAGCAGAAGAGGGCATCTTATTTTTCTTGCTCAGTTTCATACCGGTCCACTCCTTCATACCTTTCGAGGACAAGTTAGGATAAACTTTCAAGACCAAGAACAGTTGTTACTTGCACCTACCTAGAGCTCCTACTCCTGTTTTTGTCTTTTTTTTTTGTTTGCAACAGATCTACAACAATTTTTTTTCACTGGGAATGTTACAATTAAAAAGGCATTTCAGGTTTTCTTCCATTCAAAAAACTATTTGTCATAACAGATCTGTGATGTCCAAGAGACTGTATCTTGTCAAGCAGAGGAGAGTTGGGAGGTCTTTAAACGCGCTGTCTGTCAGCGGAGACAGTTAGTCTTAGTTTGAACTCACTCTGAGGAGTACATCAGCCAATACTTTGAAGAACAGCGCCACATGACAAAGTGTCAGATTTACTTAACAGCAAAATTCCTTTCTGTGGAGTGGAACTGAATATATAAAAAGGATCTCTTTGCTTCAATGTGTGTGACAGAGGAGTCTGGTGTTTTTCATTGTCAAACACGTACCAGATGACCATCCTTGTGCCAACCCTGATCCAGAGCAAAGCTAAGGTAGGGGAGAACTTTTATAAGCACTACTGTGTACCTCAACAATGCATGCTAACATTAGAGTGTGGAGTGTTTGAAATGTACAGCTTTTTTTTGCAGTTTGCTGGCCTACATACAGACATAGAACTGATCAGAAACAAAAAGCATGTGATAGGTGCCATTTGCATCATGTGCCACATACCAGGCACATCAATAGTTATATTAGATTTGTTTAATTTAATTAAAAGTCATAATCAGTCACCAAGTGGACTCCCCAATTATGTTCAAAGGATGGACCTCTTTGAGCTTACTAAGATTATGTTGAGCATGACTACCATCCTCTGTTAATTGTCATGCATTGTGCATTTTTAAGTTTTTTTGGGGAGCCTTGGGAAACTTGCTTTTGCACAACACAACAACACAGTTATTATTGTTCAGGGAACATACATAACATTAACATGTTATAGAATTTGGATTGGATTTATTTGAGGAACATAAAAAAATATTTGTTTCAATGCATTTCAAAAGAAAAACAAAACTAATATGTCATGTTTATCGTTTCAGTCCAGTGTTTTACTGGCATTTGTCTTAACAATTAAAGAAAAGTTGCTAAACTTGAGTTGGTCTAGAGAGTGAGAGGCATGATTAGTTAAGACTATGCCGTCACTGAAGGCATTTTACCAGCAGATAGATAAACATATGCTGGATACTATTTCACTGAAAGAGTTGCAAAAAGGTGCTTAGTAGCCATCATCATATTCAGCGCTGCTGTGCGAGTTGCCCAGACTTGAAACCTGATACTTGAGGAGGACCCTAGTCAAGAAGCAAAACTCTCAAACACAAACAGTGCATGAGTGGAAAGGAATCTTTATGAATTGTCGTTATAATAGCTTTTTATGTCATTATATAATTAATGATTACTGTGAAAAGAAAAAAACTTTGTGTAGAAGTTTGGATGCTTATTGTTATGCTGCAATTACAATAAAATGCAGTTTAATTTAATTAATAGCTTTCAGTCGTTTTTCTAGTAAAATTGTTTACTAGAACCAGTGTGAGAGGGATGTGTTTTGTAACACTCTTCCAGCTTGGAAGCAGTCACTGAATGTGGGAGGTATTTAGTATATTGTTAAGCTTATGCCACGTTAACACACAGCTAAATTAAAACCTTTTTTTGATCTGAAAGGAAATATACAATATTTGTACTGGACTAGACTGGACTAACTGAATCAGAGTATATAAGCGGTACACATGTGTTGGCCCCTCCTGTCATATGAGAGATGTGATGTTAATATTTGACTGCCTCAGTTGCAGGTAAAGTGTCTGTGCGTGCTTATGTTGCTGAGCTTCCCTCTGACTATGGCTGAGGTCCCTGGTCCGTGCAGACACTCAATCACAAGAGAACACCTGCTAACTGTCCAGCATTTGGTAGGTGCTAAAAGAAACATGGCTGTATGTCAATGGCTCAGCACAGTCTGGCATGATGTTTCACTATGGCTTTTGCAGATGGACAACCAGTTAAGAGGCGGGTGTTCAATAACGTACACATTCATAGAGCAGAGAAGTTTGGTAAGGTAACGCTTGTTTTTAATGGGGTCTGTTTCCTCTCTTGCAACATTGATTCAAACTTTCCATCAACGGTTTCATGCATTGTTTATTACCTTTTGCTCCTATTTCCCACAGAGCAAATGCTGCTTTGTAAAAGCTGCTTTACCCTGGATCTTGGAGCTGCTTGCTACACACTTCAAATATGGCAGAGGTTCAGTCAATGAAGGCTATGTTCAGTCCCTAAGGGCTCTTATCCTCAACATCTATTCTCAGAAATGTGTGCCTCAGATTAATGAAGAGATTGAGGTGAGTCTTTTAACCCCTTTTTCTACTGGTTAAAGGATTACATTTTTTATAATTTAAAACATGTCCCACAAATATGTGGTATAAGGCACTGCCCAAAAAGATAAATCAATAGCCAATACAATGCTTGAAAAAAAAACTTATTTTGAAGATTTGTGAATCTGTCATAGGATAAACCAGAAAGCTTTGAGATGCTCTACAAAGGTTCTCCTTCTGAGGCACTGCAAAGGGCTTTTGACGTGCTGTCTGCTTACTGGGAATTGGTGACAATGAGCGATGCACCAATTGACTGGGGATGCCAGCATGAATACATGGAGGTGTTCAGCTCCTCTACAGAGCTACCAGTAGAGTCAACCACACAATACTTCACAGGTGGGAATCTCAATCTTGAGAGAGATCTTGGTTGAATTATGTAGGTCATGTCTGGGGCAACAACATTAACAGATCAAATGTTGTTTTCCACAGATAGCTACGGTAGGGATTCCATAAAGGCCTCTCAGAGAAGAACAGTCAAAGATGCATACAAACTGGGCTTCATCATCACATCCATCTGTGGCGGACTGCTGTTCATATTAACAATTTACTGTCTTATAACACAAAAGGTACCAAAACTACTGTTTTGCTAATGCTATATTTACATGTGCATGAATCAAGTTACCCATGCATCCCAGTCATATTTCAAAAAGAAGACCTTGGCTGTAAAGCTGTGCTCTCTGAGAGCAATCCCATGTGTAACCGTACCAGCCCCCTTTCATTAGTAAATGCCGAACATTTCAAAACAAGGAGGTGGCCAAACTATTCACATTTCTGTGGTATTATGCACTAGCACACTCAAAGTGTAAATGATAAAGACTCACTGTGCTCTTACTCACAACTGAGGGAAATTGGCACCATCAGCGTCTATTAGACATAATATGCTGTATGACTCAGAGCAGGGATCTGGTCTTTTCTCAAAATCCACATTTGTCCTTCATCAAAACTTTAACATGAATTGAAAACAAAATCAATTATTTGACAAAGTAAAACTTTTGGGCAAATGAAAAGTTAAGTATATTTAGTGTGAATAGATTTGGACAGTAAACAACAGTTAGCAACTACATAATTTTCTAAAAAATGTCATGGGAAAGGCAACATGCAGAATGTAACACGGACTTTAACATCACTGCTTACTCTTTCTTCAGCCGAAGACTTCATGTTAGGGATAAAAATGCTTACATGACTTACCCTAAAAGACTTCAGTCACAAGGAAGGCAACATGAATTCTCAGGACTCCGCCACATTTGATCTAAAACAGCATTACATCAATATTCATCAGATTGGCACATTATACATTTGAACTACAGCCAGTAGTTTAATGTTAGCTCCATATTTCAGCTATGCAGTTTTTTATCACCCAAAAATTGTATATTGTTATTGTTGACTTTTATATTTATTGGATAAAGAAGCATGTATGACAATATGTGCTGCAACCACACACAAAACAACACAGTTTTTTCACAAAGAAAGGTTTTGATTAGGGCCTCTAATGCATTCTGACTAAGGCACATGTCACTAAGGCCTCAAAGCTTTCAAATGCAAACCACAACCAAAGCACACCAGGTTATCATAAAAACAGAAACTCGCAGAATATTTTGGGTATTTGTAATGAAGACCACACGTTATTGTTCACAGTAAATTCCATTAATAAAATGATTTTGAATCATTGCAACAAATTATCCAACTGCTCAGTAGCCCATTATTGTCCAGGCTTTGTTGTAATAAATAGGTCAAAGGAAGGTTGACCCATGAAAAATTTAACAATTACTGCCTTGGCTGTAGACCTCTCTGATTCCTGTAAGATCTGTCCATTTCCTATTAGCCAGCTATTCCCTCAAGTATTTCAGTATTCAGTACAATTGCAAAATTTTCACAAATAAGCTTATTAGTGGGGCTAGTGCTTAGTGGATCGGGCAGCAGTTAAAGGCAGGGGCCCCAACGACCCAATCTTAGGTTGTTGGGGCCCCTGCTCTGGAGTTGCCTGCAGTGAGAGGCAGCAAGCTGGTTTGGGCTTGCTCATAGCTCCTCAACTCAGCCGCCATGTTGGAGTTCATCACGGTGAATGACCTTTGGATCAGGGATAGATTTCTCACTGTTGTTTGTGCTTGCGGGCAAAATGGAAGTGCAGAGTATCCGGCCTTCTTGGAGTCTCTGGGAGGGGTGCTCCGACCAGGGACTCGTTCTACTGGGGGGACGTCAATGCTTACGTGGGCAATAACAGTGACACCTGGAGGGGCATGATTGTGAGGAACGGCCCCTCTGATATGAACCAGAGTGGTGTTCTGTTATTGACCGTCTGTGCTAGTCACAGTTTGTCCAAAGCGAAAACCATGTTCAAGCGTAAGGGTGTCCATCAGTGCAGTGGTACCAGGACCCCCTAGGCCAGAGGTTTGATGATCGACTTTGTAGTTGTTTCGTCTGACCTCTGGCTGTATGTCTTGGACACTTTGGGTAAAGAGAGGACGTGAGCTGTCAACTGATCACCAGCTGGTTGTGAGTTGGATCCGATGGCAATGGGAGAGGGCTCAAAGGTGGGCTCATCCATCACCCAAGCTGAAGTCATTGAAGTAGTTAAGAAGCTCCTCGATGGCAAGGCACTGGGGTTGGATGAGAGCCACCCTGACAACCTCAAGTTTCTGGATGTCTTGACTGATACGCCTCTTTAAAATCGCATTGCAGTCGGGGACAATAGCTCTGGACTGGCAGACGGGGTGGTGTTCCCTCTTGTCAAGAAGGAGGACAGAAGGCCAGGGTACTGGAGAGGAGAATTCGACCAAAAGTCAACCCTCGGATTCAGGAGGAACAATGCGGGTGTCACAATTGTGGAACACTGGATCAGCTCTGTAATGTCTCCAGGGTGTTGGAGGGTGCTTGGAAGTTTTCTTAACCAGTCCACATGTGCTTTGTGGATTTGGAGAAGGCATTTGATCGTGCCCTTTGCAGCATCTTGTGTGGGGTGTGGAGGGAGTCCGATTTGGGGACCACAGGATCTTGTCTCTGCTTTTTGCAGATAATGTTATCATGTTGTTTCCATCAAGCCAAGACATTCAGTCCAGTGTAACTCGGCTGCGATAACAATCAGCACTTACAAGTCCGAGGCCATGGTTCTCAGCCGGAAAAGGGTGGTATGACCCATTCAGATTGGTGGAGGTGTCTTGTTCACGAGTGAGGTAAGGATGGAGCGAGAAATTGACAGATGGATCGTTGCAGCTTCTGCAGTGATGCAGTTGATGTATCGGTCTGTTGCGGTAATTTACCGGTCGATCTATGTTCCGACTCTCATCTATGGTCATGAGCTGTGGATCATGACCGAAAGGACAATATCCCGGATACAGCTGGCCAAAATGAGCTTTCTCCGCAGGGTGGCTGGGGACTCTCTTAGAGGTAGGGTGAGGACCTTGCCCACTCGGGGAGAGCACAGAGTAGAGCCGCTGCTCTACTCTGAGAGGAGCCAGCTGAAGTGGCTCGGGCATCTGTTCCGGATGCCTACCGGACGCCCTAGGGAGGTGTTCCGGGCATGTCTCACCGGGAGGAGACCTGGGTAAGACCTAGGACATGCTGGAGGGACTATGTCTCTCGGCTGGCCTGGGAACACCTCGGTATTCCCCTGGAGGATCTGAAGGAAGTGTCTAGGGAGGGGAAAGTCTGGGCGTCTCTGCTTAGACTGCTGCCCCCACGACCCGGCCCCGGATAAGTAAAAGAAAATAGATGGATGGATGGAAGCTTATTAGTTGTCACGGTCATTATTACACCTTTAATAAAATCCGCGTGTGTGCGGTTTTAAAAATATAATGACAAGATTTTGCATTTCTTTATGAGGTTTTATGTATTCTTTATGTATTATGTATTATGTATTATGTATAATTTATGTATTATTTTATGTAGTTTTTTTTTATTGGATGCAGACCAGAAATGCATAAAGGACTATGAAGCTGCCAAGCATATAGCAAATGTACTAAGCACAGCCAAACACACTGCCTCTGGTATTCCTATCACAGAACGTTTCCCTGCAGTGGAAAGTAGCATATCAAACTCATAAAATCAGAAAACAGACTTTAACAACGTAGATTTAATTTGGGTGCCGTTCATCTAAAAGTGACCTGTGACCCTTCGTGGTTCACCATGCCCAACCACCTGAAGAAAACCAGGATCCAGCATTGCTTTCTCTACAGGGGCCAGTCAAAAAGACATAAACAGCCCAAAAGTCTTCTTTCCTAGCTTTCCTCTGTCACAATTTTACAACAACTGCTAGAAATGATAAAGCTAAAGCAAATGTTTAGATAACCCAGCAGCAATCAAAGTTAATTCCACTCATACGCTTTAAGCTAAATAAAAGAGCTCCTGTAGATGGTTCATCAAAGAAAAGCACATGCCTAGTTTTCATGACAGACAGATAGCTTGACACAAGGACCCAATAAAGAGTCATGTACACAGCTCTCTGTGGGATACAAATTATGGCTGACTCGAAGTGTCAAGGAAATATCCAATGTCTATTTAATCGCCTTTACTTATCTGTTTTCCAGAAATCCCAAATCCGTCACAGGTCAAGAACAAACACAAACCCAAAGTAGGCAATTTTTACAACAATGTGCTACTACACCAATGTGCCTCTTCTTGATTGATGAAGTAATATTTTGTTCACTGTGTTTCTATGTTAAACAGAGATCTGCAAGGTAGAGAGGTGGAAGACTAATAATGTAAGAGGATTTAAATCATACAAACATCAAAGTTGTGTAGATAGTTGAAACTGCCATGAACTAAATGGGTTGAAAAAAACTGCTAAATGTTTTAAAATACATCTTTGTTTGAATATTCTGTGTAGTTACAGTATTTTGTCTCTTCTCAGGTCATAAAGAGCACATTTCTGCAGCAGCAGACAATGCACTTGTGAAGCTGTACATATGATACATGATACTTGTAGTCTTTTGCTTTTGTATTTTGTGTGAATCATGCTTACTTATTTAATCTGAAGTTTTGCTTTGTTTAAAAGCAAAGATGGAATTATGTGGAATAATATTTTTTGTATATTATGTTTATCCATTATATATTGCAGATATCTTTTCAAGTTTTATTTTTACATGTTAGTCCAGTTATATTGAGGATTGAGTCTCCTTTTGTTACCATTTAACCCAGTGACTGTAATGTTAGTTGGCTGGTCACATTCATGAGTTATTTATTAGTTTGATTAATTAAAACTCCATATTGTACAATAAAATGCTACGTTCTTTGGCTAGCACTGTATTGATATGCATACACTGAAATCAAACCTTAATAGATGTCATTAAATATCCCTTTACTGCCTACATCCTGCGTGACTTAAGCTTGTAACAGTTTAGAGCCAAAATTTTTTTTTTGCCCATTACAAAATATCCTTTCCACAGCTTTGTAGTGTAGCTCCCTTCATTATCAGCAGACCTCTGGGATCAATGCAGTTTTACAGTTTAGATATTTTTATAGGACCAGTATTTAAACGTTTTAACTTTACATCCAGCTATATTTCAAAACGATGTGAAAAGTTGAAATATAAACTCCAGGGAATTTTGTTATTTTTCAAACACATTGAATTGTTGTTGCTGGCAAAGAAGTGTAGAGACACTGCACCGCTGCCGCAGCTTCACAAGACAGTATTCACTGCACAGAGTGTGACAAGAAAGGGTGAGAATTGTGCGCCACTGCCACATTCAAATTAATGCATACTATTTAATAATTTTATTGGGAATAAAGAGTGAGATGTCAGCCTGGGCATGTTCCCTAAAGTTATGAGGACCTTACAAATAATGATTTCCACAACAGAGTTTTAAAAGGACTGAACATGGCTTTGAGAGGACCACATCAGTAAACCCTTCACCATATGTGATCAGAGTCATGTGTGCTGGCAGGTCACGGACAAGGAAATACACAAACCTACCCCACAACGGCTGGAAAATAAAAAACAAAATGTGCATCCTAAATATAACATGATCTATAACATACTTAAATTTACAGGCTACTGCTTATCAGTGTGCAAACCACCATTGTACTGGCAGTAATCCTTGTTTCATTCCAAGACACTGCACCATTACAAAACAAGGAAAGTATTTCTATAATTCAATTTAGTGCCTTTCTGCAGAGGATTAAAGGCAGCTGTGCAAGATGAAAAGGCAAGTTGTCTTCAACAATAAATATGTGGGGACTGCCTAAAACCAGCCAGTATTGTCAAGAGGACTAAGCCCTTTCTCTCTCCCAAATTGTTCCCAATTTTAAACTTAAATTATTGAATGAATAATTGCTGCTACAAGATACAGATTACTGTCAAAAGAAAAGGCTCTGGAAAAGGTTGTGATCTCAAACATATTATCAAGTAGCAGTAGCTACAATCATTTTGGAAGTCTGACATTATGTCATAATTCTAAAATGTCTCCCTTAATACGGGTTACATTTGTTGAAATGTTTACAAATCTGGCCACAAACTGCCATAACCAAATATACTCATAATATATCATTATCAAATATACTTATATATCAACAGCACAACAATTGAGATTAAAGGATTAAAGGTAGTCTCCAAATGCTTATATATGGTTTGTACAAATTAAATATACATTAACTGTGAAAAACTTATTTTAATTCACTGCAGAGACTATTATGAAGAAAGTATTATGTTACGTTGTGGTAGAAAAATATTCATAAATTGAAGGAGGTAAAAGTAAACATACATTTTTTTTCTAACCTCATGGTAATCGTTAAGTCACTTCTGCTGCTGAACGCAACCTGCTGTTGTAACACATTAAGCCACATGGTGGAGGCAAATATTCCAAGTCACTCGAAACATGATTGTTCATGACCAAACACCTCTTTATACTAAAGGTTTAACTTTGCCAGAAAGATGATATAATAATGAGTCTGCTGAAAGAATGTTAGTGTTCCATTCCTTTTTGCTTCATCACATATGTCTGTCATCTGGAAACATTATTCTTCAGTTGTGGTATTTCCGATTAACTAATACTTTAACTAAAACTTGATTGATTGATTGATTTAGAACCTCTATGATAATTTTATATACCTTTATGTTTAGAACAAAATCACATTAGAATAAACTAATAATGGCAAGCAATAATCTTTAGAGGATTGTGAACAACATTGTTAAATAAACCCATAAAAAAACTGCAATCTACAAATGTGTTAGAGAGACTCAGAACAACACATACTAAACATCAATAAAGGCAACACGCCGTAAACAGTAGGCAGCTTCAGCAGGAATGTCTTTGGCACTGATCTCATTGGCATCCAAGCGCAGCATTCTCAGCATTGAGAAGTTTGTCATGTCGATTGAACTGCAGAAACTGCTCAAGGAGAACTCTGAAAAAAAAAAACAGATTGCAAACAGTTAAACATTTACTCTGGATACAATTTATGAATGAATGTGCTACACTATAATGACTCATGACTAAAAGTGTTTGCTCAGTACTTAAAGTTAACTTAAGAGGTTAAGAGCCATCAATCAAAATTATTTTAATAGCAGCCACATAGCAATTTTACCACTATTATATTTTCGCATTGCATCTAATTACATTTGTCAAGACCTATGTGTAATGTGGAGTCATATGTTTAAACAGTGGAGACATTTTCTTATAAAAGTCAAACAACAGTACATATCTTGCTTTTGTTGAAATCTTTCTAACATAGGAGGAGGAAGAAATAATTACAGCATTCCTACAAACCATTTCAAGACACTTCTAAAACATGTACCTTACTTCATCATTGTGGGCCACAATAAAAATAGAATTCCCCAATAAAGACAGTTATTTAAAGTAAAACAGTGATGTTTTTATAATAATATGGAGGCGGTCATACCTTTAATCTTATTTGCTTGCAGATAAAGGTTTTCCAGATTCTTACTGACAGTGGGGATCCTTTCCAGTTTATTGTGAGAAAGATCGAGTTCTACTAGTGTGCTTATGTTGAAAACACTGGATGGAAGACCTTTATCAGTCAACTTATTGTGGGCTAAACGAACAAAGTGTAGCTTGGGAGTCTTGGTGAGAAAGTCCACAGGCACACTTTCTATGTAGTTAAACTCTAGATACAGCTGCTGCAGTGTCTCAGGAAGGTTCTCTGGGATTTTCTTGAGCTTGTTTTTTCTCATGTCCAGCTTTGTTAAAGTCTTCAGTCCTTTAAATGCATCTCCAACATCCTCTATGTCATTTTCCTGAAGCTGAATATTGGTAAGGCTGACCATTCCCTCAAATGAGTTTGACGAAATTTTAGAGACTTTGTTCTGACCAAATCGCAGGTCTGTGATGGACTTGGGCAGGTTAGAAGGTATACGAGTGAGCTCATTGTGATTCAAGTAGAGTCGGTCCAGGTTTTTGAGCTTGCTGAAAACATTCTTGCCAATCTTATCTGAAGTAAGCTTGTTGTGAAACAGTACAACCCAAACCAGGTCAGTGGCATTGTCAAACACACCCTCCTGGATGCCTGTGATCTGGTTATGCTGCAGGTAGACGTATTTTATATGAGAAGGGACATATGGAACGTGCTGTAGGTTGCGGTTGTGACAGTACATCGCTGTAGGATAAGCTGAAGGACAGTCGCACTCAAGAGGGCAGTCCACATCCTCAGCCCACCAGCCGCCATGTCGCCAACGTCCACGTAGATGGGACAGCCACTGGAACTGGCTGTACTGCTGCTGTCCAATACTTAGATCCACTAATCCAAATATGAGAAACAGCATTGGTGTCTTCATGATCACTGGTGGGAAACCCAAGACAATTATATTATATTTATATATGTATTCATAAATTAATAAAAAAAAAAACATACAAATATTTGTCTTAAAGATCTATTCTCTTGTGTTAAACAGAGGGTACAGGACACTTACCAGTTGGATGGTGAAAGATGACGCCTCCTCCCTTGTACACCTTGTCTGTGTCTTTCTCAGACTGAGAGGGATATGTTGTTGGTACATGGTAAATATCCCCCTCTCTGTGCAGCTGTAGCTCCAGCCGCACAGTCTCATTAAAGCGCATACATTTTTCCGCTTACACTATAGCATTTCACCTCCAGCCATGTCAGTATCAATCCCATCTGTGAACCGGTGCAAACATCTGCTTTTTAACAACATTGTTTTCTCTTGCTGTGTTGTGCCTTATCATTAGCAAAGCTACTCAAAGTCAGGCTTGTTGTTTATTGTTCTGATGGGAACCTGTGGTATAAAACGTTTAAACTATACACTGTGTAATTTGCATTACGTCACTAATAAAATGGTGCAGCTTTTGTAAAGATCTGCTTTTGGACCTCTGCATAACTAACCCTATTATTTAGCAACAATCAGCTCCAAAAACATTTGTAACTTGCTGCAGGTACTCACAACTTAGTAGATTATAGTGTTTGTGGAGAAAGTCAACATTTGTTTGGTGCTGGCGCCAGTTCTGCTGCTGGACAGAAAAGCTGTTATTCTGCTGATTGTCTTTGGAATGGCCCTCACCATTATTTTTTTAACTGAATGAAGACACATTTCACATAGCCCTTCAGGGATTTCTCTGTTTTCTTAATGTCCTTCCTCCTGCTCTTTGATGACGAAACCAAATCGTGCTGATTTGGAATTGGACATTGTTCAGCAAGTAATGGTTTTCTAATAATCTATTACATCCCACTGGAGAAAAGAGTAAACATGAAGAACACAGATGGGGCTCTTTTTGCACTTGGCTGGCATTGAGTCACAACACAGCAGTTGCAGGACCAATCAACATAACAACATAAATCAATATTGTCTTGGACTCCTAAAAACAAATTTGTTATACTAAATAAATGTTACTTTATCAATTGTCAATGATCTTTCAGTATGTGAGGTCTTTGAACTATAGTTAACTGAGAGTGTGTGTGTGTGTGTGTGTGTGTGTGTGTGTGTGTGTGTGTGTGTGTGTATAAAATGAAGATCTTTTATATATTATAGATATAAAAACAGTATTTTGCTCTATATCCTCAGATAACACGATAAAAAGAGCCACATAGATACACGTAGAGGGGAGTAAGATTGGCTAGTGTGGTGACAGATTCCTATAATGAATATTGGCTGCCAATGTAAAAATGCTATTATTTTAACATTATTACATTCAGTCTAAAACATTTTGTGATGGCATAATTTCTTTAACTGTACAAGTATAATGAGTAGGCTAAAAGTCTTTTCATCTGATAGTGAAATGCACCCTTAATGAAAAAGCTCATGAATCAAAATCATTAAAAACCTTTCAGAAATAGAAATGGTCCAGTACCAGTCAATGGAGAGATTTTAGACTGACTTACATTGCTGCATCAGCAACAGTCACTTTGCACACTCAGCCAGTCTTAGCTTATTAAAGCTGCACACACATTACAATTTGTAAGCAAGGACTTCAAAAGCTTTCCTACTCAACTGCAAACAACTACTGTTGGAGCAATCTTATGGGTTTGATGCAAAGTGCCAAGAATTTTACTATAAACGCCCCTGAGCCACATAAGCATAGGAACTCTGATACACAAAAAAAAAACTGCACATGATAAATCAAACAGCACAAAGGTCCAACCCAAATCCCAGTTACACTGCAGACCAAGCTACTTAACAACAAACACTTACAGATCACCTACAAAGAACTCCGAACAGAATTAACATTAAGCACAAACAGACACTGTAAGGTCCAAACATGAACAACAGTATTTGTCCTCGAACAAAACTTGCGGTCTTGGCACTGTTCATGGAACAAATTGTCTAATTAAGTTGCCAAAGGCAATGGGTAACTCAAAGCTCTCCATTGTATCCCTTCTCTACATATGGAAACTATTTGGGGTTTAGTGTTATCAGAGGCTGGTTTAGCCGGAGTCATCTTATGCACTATCCCTAACAAATTTGTCATGCAAACTTAACTTTACTTCTGCACTTTACAACTGGGTGAGACAGGGTCATTTTTAGTTTCCAAAACACTTTGTTAATTTGTATGTCATCTTGCAATGAGCAACATTACTAAAAACACAAAAAATAAATTAGGTCAGCAGCAGACTTGTTACTTTATCCTGACCATAATGGAGATAATGTAATTACAGAGTCTGCTAGTTGAACTGTCTATGTGACTTTCTGCAGAACTGATTTATCACTGCACACATTTTCTTCACATTTTGGGGAATGAGTGTATCAAGATTCAAAACTTGAATCTCAAAATGGCAGATTTTGAAAGACATACATTTCACAAGCTTTTTTAGTATTTTAGGTGAGCATGTTGTACTGTATATGGGAGGCATTGCATTGCTTTTCTATCACAAACCAAACCAAAACAATGCAGGCTCACTCTAAAGTTAATGTAGCATACATCCAAAAATGCTAAGGCATTCTGTGCCTGTGATTTATTTTACAGTTGTATGCTAATCCGGAGACTTATTATGTAAAAAAATTTAAAGTGTCAATGTCCCTTATTGATGCTACACAGAGTCAATGTGGAGCGTGCACATTCAATCTTTTTCTAAAATACAAAGCCTTAAAGCAACACTATGCAACTTTGGAGAATATAAAGAATACTTTCAGTGCAAATATGCATGGAATACAGCTTAGGTCTGTGGAGAGTTGAGATAAGATACATGTTCTAGACTCTAGAGAGAGCATTTCTCAACATCAGTCAGGGTTACAGTCGAGTATCCACTGCGCCAGGCTAATTTGTCTACAAAAGAGTGCTTATTCTCCTTCTTTAATGTCAGGAACCATCACAATTATTGTGTAGCTATATATTTTTAGAAATAAGTTAACATAGGGTTTCAGGGATGACAAATAACTTTGCTGATTGCACACCTCAAATTGTAAATCAAGCATTTTATTTAACTAATCACTACAATTTGCTCAGATGTCAGCCTATATTCTTCTCAATTTCTTATTCTTAGCAAAATGGATGTTATTGTTCGACTGTTTTATTTAATTTCTCTCTTTTGTCTCATGCTGAAATATTATGTTATGCTGGATTTTAACACATCAGAAAGAGAGAGAAAACATGCTACTGACCTGCAGAAAATTCTACAGTGCAGTCGCAAGATGAAAACTTCCAATGGAGCTCAACTTTCCTGCTCCACTGCTGGGCTTTAAAATGTGCAACAATCAAACTGTGAGGACAAGAGTCTGAATTAACAAAGCAAACATACAGTATTAGGTAGCATCTAATGTAATGTTGCTAATGCTCCTAAACTGCACAGTTTAGGAGCCAGCAAATATATTATTTATTTACTACTGGAAGAATAAATTGATAAGTTAGTACTGTGATAAAATTATGAAATGAAAACAAAAGATTTGATGATGACTGACTTCAAACATGTTTCAAATACAAACATGTCCCCATAGAACTAACCAAATAAAAAGTTCAAGTTGTCCCTGGGAGCAGATGTTACTTATGCATGATTGTTTTAGAAAATGAAAAGATGTCTGGAATAACTTACGACTGATGCCTAAATGACAAGAGCTGCAAGTACTGCCTGTCACTTCTTGAGCATACAGTACACCTTGGTAATTACATTCCTTGTCTGTGACAGAAAAACAACAAGAAAGAAAGATACATGTGTACTTTTTTCTTTAATCTTTTTCTTGCTTTCTTCTTTTTTTTTTTTTTTTTTTTTACAAAAAAACGTTTATATTTTATACTAGTTAGTGTTCGCTGCCTAGGCTAGTAGAGAATACTTTTTCTTTACGTTTCCTCATTTATACCTTTACATTTTCATATTGTAGCCTCCAGTTTCCCATCGTTACTAGACAACATGTGAATGTGTGAATGAAGATGAGTTTGGCTGGTTTGACCTGGTTAAATAAATTAACCTGCACGGGTTTATCAGCTATTGGTGCTTGGCCTACTCACTAAACAGCTTGACGTACTCTTATATATACTGTCCTTTGTTGTAAGTCATTAGCCTACCCACTAGAAAATGCTCAAACTATAAGTTTGAGTTTAATATTGAGCTGTAATGGTGGACGGAAAACAGTTATTGCTAGTTCTGATTTTTTTTTACAACATACTAAAATTAGCTATAATTAGTTTGACTTCATTTTCAATTCAATTTACTCACGTGGTGAGTGGGAACTACATTGTCGCTTCAGCAGTTTCCCGTCGGTACTAGAAAGCGCTCGGACAGGCATTCCAAATGAGTAACAACCACAACGTCAAGATTAGATATGTTTTTTTTATTCAGCAAACGTTGTAGTATTAGTGTGCTGTCATATTAAATCAAAAATACTATGTAGTGTTAATTTACTTGTCAAACATGTTTGCCAAACCGTTCCGTGTCAAATCTAACACCGCGATCAAAGGATCTGACAGGTAGGCTAAGCCCTGTTGAATTGAATTACTATTACTACTATTATTTTACGTCCTGCCCAGTTGGATCTTCAGATATATCCTCCAATTCCAGGGTCTTACTACTAGTGATCCAGTGTAGTATTATGAGGGACTTTATGAGTATTATCCTTAAAATATAGAAACGGGAGTTGATTAGATAGCTTTATTATTGGGTGGAGATGAAATTTATTATGCTGCGCGAAGCTCTGCTAATGCTGTCAAACGATTGAAATAACATTTTATTTCAAATGATATTAAGTTAATATTTATCCTGAAATGGTAGGATATACTAAATATATTTACCATTTTTCAACGAATAGCTGTATGGTGTACTTACATATTTAACATGTTTTTTTTTTTTGGGGGTGGTTTGCCTTCAGGAGAAAGCTCAAAGCTGACATAGCTGCAGCCTTTCCAGTTCTGTCTGCTGATGAGCTGTCAGAATTGGTTCCCAACAAAGAGGAATTAAATGTAGTTAAAATTTATGCTCACAAGGGAGATGCCGTGACACTTTATGTCCTTCATAAAAATCCCTTGTTTTTTGAGTTGGAGAAACGACTATACCCCACAGGTAACGTTTTTCAGTGTGCTTAAACATCAGGTATGTAACCTAATTTTAACACACTTTACACTTTTCAGTGTATGTGCTTTGGCTATTTCCTTCTTTGCTACCAACATTTATAACATGGCCTCCTGTGCTTCAGAAGATGATTGGAGGGGCAGGTCAGCCTTTTTGTTTGTCACATCAAAAGTATTTTATAAGAACAAGCATTTTATGTACATCCAACCATTTTATAATAATTGAAACTTTCTATAGATCTCATGCTTCCAGGTGTTGTGTTGCCCCCAAGTGGTCTCCCAGATGTGAATCAGGGGGATTGCTGTGCTGTAAAAATGGTCAACAATGGGTAAATATAGTACTTAATTTCCCTGATCAATTTGCAGCGGTAGGGCTGATTGTGCTCTTCTTTTTCATTTTAGGGCCCCTGTTGCCGTAGGCACTGCTGCGGTTTCCAGTACCGAGATGCACAATTCTGGCATGAAAGGAAGGGGAGTCTGCATTCTTCACACATACATGGATAATCTATGGTCAGTGCTCTCTCTTTTTTTCCAAATTTGTTTTATACATTTTTAGATTAATCATATCTGTGGTCAAGTTAGTTGAGGTAAATCTTACTATTGACAACCATCTGCTTCATTCAGCTCAATACTGTATTCATTTAATTTAATTCAATTGACAACTCTATAAACTGAATATCATGATGTGATTAAAAACCTTTCCAGATAATTTTCAATATGAGTTGTTGTGGAATCCGGAAATTGACTTAATTTTTTTGTCTTTTAGGGCTTTTGGTGATAAGTCAGGTCCTCCCTCTCTACCAGATGCAGAAACAGAAGAACATGTGTTGAATGGAGAGGAGAGTGAAACTGATGAGAAAGTGGAGGAGGAGGATAAGGAGGGTGAAGTAGAAGCGTGTTCAGAGGAAGCACAGAGTTGTGGACCTACTCAAGATGTTGCAGACCAAGCCTGCTCTGGTGTTGAAGGGCTGAGCGTGGCTGATCAGATAGAACAGGAGAAGAACCAGGGCAACCAGAAAACTCCACAAGGTACTAGATCTAGTACTAGTTGCATGTATTTGAGTTTTAAAAGTCAAATGATCATGTTCACGGAAGTGTCTTTATGATGTAAATAAACCCCTAATTCCACAGAGATGATGGATGCCCTGCTGTTTCAGTGTTTTCTCCATGCTCTCAAGACTAAAGTAAAGAAGTCAGAGCTCCCTCTGCTGACAAGCATGTTTCTCCGCAACCATATGTTCTCCTGCTGGTAAACAACAATCTTTATTTCTGATCAGGTTTAATTAATAAAAACTAAGGAGTCATTGTTTCATTTTAGCCCAAGCGGCAAGCAACTGGACATCAAGAAATCTAGTTATAAAAAGGTAGACTTAAAAGAACAAGACAGTGAATTCTTCTCACATACATATTTATGCATTGATGAATATCTATTTTTTTAACAGCTTTCAAAGTTTCTACACAGCATGCAACAGCAGCACAACCTGGTGCGAGTGAAAGAACTGACCAAGGGTGTGGAGAGCATTGTGGAGGTTGACTGGAAAAATCCAGAGTGAGGACCTTGGTTAAGATTCAAACTCACAGTTCATTCACATTCTCAGTAGCTATACTTGTGTTTTACTAACATAAACATTCTATAGACTACGTTCCTTTCAAGTTCCTGAGGAGGCTGCTTGTGAAGTTGTACCAGTGCAGGAAGGACGGGAAGAGGACATTCCCTACCATCCTCCAGAGATTACAACTTTATACTCTGTGTCAGCTCGTGTGGAATCTATTTTCCTAGATGCACAGAAGAGGTGTGTGTATAAAAAAACTTTTCATAACTCTGACTGGTGATGTATAAACAAGTCTTACGTTTACTAAAGTGATGCATCAAAATCCCTTGAGCTCCAGAAGGTTTCTCTAACTGACCTCAGCCACTGACCTGTGTGAACGCTGTATCACAATGGCAGCAGTAGTATATTTAATTTCACTTAATAATTATTTTGGCCTGCCAGTGCTGCCATCAGACCTGCCATGCTGCTGACATTTAGACTTTCACGTAGGGAAATTTTACACTAAGACCAAAGCAGGCATGAAAGTTAAGTATTTTTTTCTACCAAAGAAGAAATCACTACATCCAATATTAGATAATATAAATGGATATCACATGTTAATCCTAATATGCAGCTCTACTTACAGCTCTATATTTAAATTTTTTTGTTCTTCCCTTTTGCCCTTTTAGAAAAGGAACAATACTTCAGGCTTCAGAAGTGAGGAGTATTGTCACTGATTATGTTAAGAGAAATGACTTGGTGGCTGAAAATAACAAGAAGTAAGTACTGGTTTATTCAGCCTGTGTCCAGGTTGTTTAGTGGAAAGTGGCACTGAGCCAAGCCAACTGACTGTGTTTAAGTGTTCTTGTTATAATCAGCTAAAACGCTTAAATGTGACCAGTATAGTGAGACTGAAAGGCAGTCAATCTGTGACGTAAACCAAACTGATTATAAACAATTGTATAAATTAAATAAAGATTTAATAAGTATGGCTTTACAAACAAGCACTTTCTCTGGTTATGCCACTCCTTACCTATTGATCTATCAACTGCAGTCCTCTTTGCATTTCCTTTTCCCCTTTTCCAGTTATGTTAGGATAAACCCTACCTTATGCGACTGTCTGCTGGAGAAGTCAGAATATCACGAAGTTGAGTTTCTAAAGTGGGATGACCTTTTTATCAGGTAAGGTAAATATTTGAAATGGATTTTACACACATTTTGGTTTAGGTTTGCAGCTCATCCAGAATGCAGCAGCAAGAGTGGTCTTTAAAGAACCGAAGAGACTCCTTTCCTCATTAGGTTACATTGGCTCCCGGTTGAGGCACGCATTAAGTTCAAAGCTATGCTCTTGGCCTACAAGACCACCACTGGCTCCGCCCCCTCATATCTTCACTCACTAACACAGACCTATGTTCCTACCAGATCCCTGCACTCTGCTAATGAACAACGTCTGGTTGTACCATCCCAAAAAGGAAAAAAATCACTCTTGTGTACTTTCACTGGATGTGTTCCACATTGGTGGAATGATCTACCTGCTGCTACAAGATCAGCAGATTCTGTAGACATCTTTAAAAAACACTTGAAAACATATCTCTTTTGTCAACACCTGACTGACAAACACTGAAACTCAATTCCTTCTTTAAAAAAAAAAAAAACTTTCCTATCCTTAGCTTTGTATGCTGTGCTAGGTTTTAACTGACTAGTTTTTGGTGCACTTATGCTTTTTGTTACCTTGTGTTGTTGAAATTGCTTCCATTGTTTTCCTCACTTGTAAGTCGCTTTGGATAAAAGCGTCTGCTAAATGACTAAATGTAAATGTAGGTTTGAAGTGACCTAGACGCGATAGCAGTGCGGGCAGTTACAAGAAATTACAACTATTTCACTCATCTTCATCCTGTTTTGTAAATCGCCGGCTAATCACAAAATAATTTATTGCAGGGCTTTAAGTAAAATGCAGGAGTGCCATCAAGTTGTGTTCCCAGGACACAAGCCCATTGTAAAGAAGGGTCACATAGAGCCTATAGATATTGCTGTAGCCTCTAGAGGTTCCAATAAAAAGGTAAGATATACAAAAATAGCCTTCTTGACTTACTAAATTACCAAGTGTTTCTATTGTATAGAATCTATTGATTTTCTTCCTGTAGGTGACATTAATTAAGAACCTGGAATTGTACGGTTTGGATCCTGCAGTGGTGTCCGCAGCTCTGCAACGTAGAGTTCAGGCCAGCTCTGTTTTACAGCCCATCCCTGGGGCCAAAGACAAAGTCCTGGTGCAGATTCAAGGCAACCAAATTCAACAAGTTGGCAATTTGCTCCTAGGTTGGCAGTTTAATACAGTTTTTGTATTTGGGTCAAAATCTATCCCAAATTTATATATATATATATTTTTTTCAGATCATTATAAAATGCCACGCAAGTTCATCCATGGCCTAGAAAAAGCTCCAAAAAATGGGAAGAAGTAGTAGATGATCTTAAGTGGGTGTAAACACAAAAACAATGCAATGACCTGTTGAATAAAGCTGACTTCATGTCAAACTAACATTGTAGTTCTGCTTAAAATTATACTTTTATTTTATAAATCCAATGAACCCTCCACACTACATGTTTGTACATTCATTTTCATCGAGTGATTTGGTGAAGACTGAAATTGTGTGCAAAATACTGAAATTGTTTACAGTTAAACAACCTCAGTTATGATGAGGTTGACCCCTGGAGTTCTCCATCTGCCAATTTGCATGTTTTTGGAGATGTTTTGGTGTTTGCAGAATTGTTTTTCTCAGTATAATGGGAATTTTAAATCTGATCACAAGCAGCAAATGCCAATGAGTGTCAATTTGTGACATGTATATGGCAATGAATGTGGTCTTTGTAAAAATGCAAAAATGGATTTTATTGTTAAATATAGAGACTGATAAAACCTGAGCAGTCTTATAACATATCTTTAAAGTATTATACATAAAAAATAAACCACAGGACAAGTAAAAAAAACATTTGATTAAGTCTGTTCAGTTGTGCTCATACGTTTACATACCCTGGCACAATTTGTGATTTTTCTTTTGGCCATTTCAGAGAATATAAATGATAACACAAAAACTTTTCACTCATAGTTAGTGGTTGGGTGAAGCCATTGTCAAACAACTGTGTTTCCTATTTTCAAATTATAATGACAACAGAAACTACCCAAATGACCCTGATTAAAGGTTTACCTACCCTGGTGATTTTGGCCTGATAAAATGCACACAAGTACTAAAGGTCACCATCCTCACATTAGTTTGTTTTTAATCAGTGTGTGTATAAATATACTGTGAGTGAGCTTCTGGGCTCCAGACAGACCCTTGCATCTCTCATCCAGGGCTGCACTGACATTTCTGTTTTCTGAGTTGTGGGGAAAGCAAAACAATTGTCAAAGAACCTGCGGGAAAAGGTAATTGAACTGTATTAAACGGGAAATGGATATAAAAAGATATTCAAGGAATTGAGAATGCCCATCAGCAGTGTTCAAACTCTAATCAAGAAGTGGAAAATGAAAACTAAATGAAATTACAACCACACTGCCAGGAAAAGTGTTTGGGATGCAAAGAAAATTATTTTCTAATTATTTTCTAAAAAAAATTGCCTGAAAAAAAAATACAAATTCTATTCTATGTAAACTTATGAGCATATGTCAAACAATCAACTGATCTGTGGCAGGGTCATTAAACCAGATGAGATCCTCTCGCTTATTTAATACAAGCACAGAAAATAACATTAACAAAGAAAATAAAAAAAATATTCCTTATGTTGTCATTTTTGCATAATTTCTGTGGACTAAAAGGAACCCCAAACTAAATGTTTTTCTCAGTTATATGACATAAATGACTAATGGAAGTTAATTGACACACAAACTCAGATTTAATACAGATATACAGGCACAACTCTGTTGCTTTGGCACAGCTCTTGTGTTTACAATCCACAGTACACATCCACAGTTTTTAGGAGAAGGATCTGACTTAGTTTGGTGGACTGACAGCAAAGGAAAACTTGAGTACACAGTTGGCAACCACAGATTTCCTCATTTGGAAAAGCAACAGGGATGTGACTTTCTGAACCCAGAGGTTAAATGCTTTGAGATGTGGTTGTTGTGAGAAACTAGGCCCAGCATCAAGCTGTTCAGTGTGAGGAAGATAAGGAAAGACATTGTAAAGGTTTTTGAGTGGTTCAAAGCCACTCCAGGGTATAAATAATAAACACAGAAAAGAAATTTGCTATTTAAATCTAGTATGATTTTTCTCATCGGCCAATGTTATTAACCGGTATAAATCCTTACAACCAAGTGAGCCATGGCCCACATTACACATCTTTTTATGTATCTTTTATATTTAATTGTCCATGTATGGAGGGTATTGGAATGCTACACAGTGAAAACCCACCTGCAGTCACATTGACACATTGAAAGCTCTGTAGTTAATAGATGCTCTGTGGCTCTTAACCCTAGAACAGCTTATTTTGTGAGAAAGTTCAAGTTTGACAATGAAAAGCCCTAACTAACAAGGCTGTTACTAACATGGCCTTTGAAACAAAGACTACTGGACCTGGAGAACATGCTGTTCCATGCCAAATCTTGAGGAATATGCCAATGTTCAGACAGAATGATAAATTAGCATTTTTTAACAATTATACTCTACTTAGTACTTGTGTAGTGTAGGCTCATTCTTTAATCTTTGAAGCAACGTTAAGCAACCTGTTATGATCATCTCCTTGTAATGATTTGAATGACAGTGACAGTAAACAAGGTCAGACTTAACCAGAAAGAACAAGAGTGAGGTAAAATTGTTTGGATTACAGCAACATGACATAGAGTATTAGTAATTTTGTTGTATTTCCTTAAAAATATTACTGGGTTTGCTCTGAACATCCAATTATGCAATGAAAGAGGGCATAGGATTTCAGCGTCTATGTCATTCAATTTATTTTTATTATTTCTTAATTGAAATGAAAGTTTGGTAAAACATTTCAAAAGGTTCTGTCAGAACTATTAAGTATAAAATTATGTTGGTGTTTTTATTCAGCTTCCTGAGGTAGTCACCTAGAATGGTTTTCAATTTACAGGTATGGTATGTGAAGAGTTAACTGGTGGAATTTCCTTCCTACTTTCGTGTTTGAGACCATCGGTTGGTTTGTGCAGAACTCGGCTAAGTAAAGCGAAACAACAGCCCATCATTACTAAGACATGAAAGTCAGTCAATCCAGAAGATTTCAAGAATTTTGAATGTATCCTCAAGTGCAGTCACAAAATCGTCAAATGCTCTGATGAAACTGGCTCCGAGGAAATAAAGACCAAGTAACCTCTGCCAAGATAGGTTTATCAGTTATGGACTGCAGAAATTAACAACACCTCAGACTAGAGCCCTACTAAAGTGCTTCAGAGTTCAAGTCGCAGACACATCTCAACATCAACTGTTCTGAGGAGACCCGCATGGATCAGGCCTTCAGTGTCGAATAGCTGCAAAAAAAAAAACTACTGAGGTAGAACAACAAGAAAAATAGAATTGTTTGGGCCAAGAAACACAAGGAATGGACATTAGACCAGTGGAAATCTGTTTTGAGATGGTTTGGAATAAGTTGGACCGCAGAGTGAAGGCACAACAGCCAATAAGTGAGTGAGAGATCACATAATACTAGAGTCTGCATAAATTTAAGTCCAATCTGTATTTCAAGCTTCCTGAAATATGAGAAAATACAATGAAATTTGACTGATCAGTTTTCTGGAGACCTTAAATATATAACCCAGAGTCACGTTTGCAGGAGAAAAAGTTTGGAGCAGACTTTGTGTATTCATATTCATATCTATAACCACCTCCTCTACAAGTCTAGCTATGAAAAAGGCCTCTTCCAGTTGGACAAGGTTTCCAGGATTTAACACGTTGAGCATATTTCTAACTTGACTCCTACACGTTACTGACCAGTGTGCCAGTGGATCAGCTGCATCTTCTGTATTTGTTGCAGCTTTCAACAAAAGGGCGATTGCTCAATATATATATATATATATATATATATATATATATATATATATATATATATATATATATATATATATATATATATATATATATATATAAAATATACATATGAAATATTTAAATTTTCATTTATTTGACAAGCAACTTAATGTTGAAGTTAGAATTGTGAATTAAATTACACCACATGATTTGTTACTATTAAACAACGCTGCTGTTTGTGTTCTTTGTGTCTTTCCAGAAGCATGGCTCTCTCTTATCTAACGAAACATGCAGCCAGGGAACTGCACACATATTTTTCATACAAGTCATACTACAACATGGCCAGTTAATGTTATGTAATTCAGAGGCTGTTTCATTTTACATTGTATGGGGCTGTTTAATAGTCTGCTTTGAAGAAGACTAACAGTATTTTTCATATGTCTTATATTATGTATCATTGTCAGGTCTTCGGGAAACCACTGAAATCAGTTCAGTGATGGAAAACCTTTTCTAGCCAGGGCCATTTCAAAACATACACTGTTGACTTTAAAAGCAAGTTGACAGAAGAGTGTAATGTATAGCTCTATTGCCTTTAGAACTCTCGAGGGGCAAAGAGAGTAAAAAGGGGCTATAGTTAATGGGTGCAGTGTTTGGCATAACAATCAGAGTAAGCAGTAGCTTACTTTGTGAAAGAACACAATTTGCTTGTAGATTATTTATATCAACTAGACTTTGCCTTTAGTACATTTTACAAGCAGTCTTCCTCTACTCCAATAGAACTTTATTCATGCTTGCTATCAGTCTATTCTCTCCAGATGAACCACCTGCTGTGAAGTTATCTGACTGATCTCAGTGAAATAAAGATGAAATATGCTTAAGTGTCTGCTGTATAATGGACTAAATATGCAGGAAATCCAAAAAAAAAAAAAAAAAAGTGTGTCTCAAACCAATTTGTGTGAAACAAACAGCATATGGAGGTTATTAGTTTGTTTATCTGAAGCTTAATAATTGAATGATTGATATAGTACTAAATAAGACTAGCTACATCAATGCTAACATGTGATAATCATAACTTCTCTTCTTATAGAGGATGAAATGTGTGGCATTACATAAAAAACAGACACACCTTCACATGTGATAAATGCCTATTAGACTTTGTAGCCAGTTACTAAGGAAACAGTGTGTCTGAGATGTGGATTTAAAAAAATGTATAAAGACTCATCTGGAGAGGATTTCTGTTTTTGAGGTGCATAAAGGGTCATCTAATAATTCACACAGACTGGCTCTTTTCCAGGCTGCCCACGGCAATCTGGATCTACTTAGCTCAGTGTACAGCAGGGGTCCCTTCTCCTCCCCATAGCCACCCACTGAGAAGATGTCTGAATTTACTGATGCGGTGCCAACATCCCTGTGCAGAAATATGACTGTGATTACAGCGTGGTGCAGGGGTTACATAAGGCTGTAATCCAGTCATTAGGAAAAATGTTTTTAAACATTTTGGTAATCTCGATTGGCCTTCACCAGCCTGGTACGGTAACATGTTGGTGACTGCGGTGTCATTCTGTTGCAGATTATCCCTACCTCCTCCATTAAGCCACTCCTCTTTTTTAACTTTGCTGTTTTTGTTTTAGGGTGCATGTGGCAGAGTGGTTAGCACTCCTGCCTTACAGCAAGAAGGTTGTGAGTTCAAAACCCGGCCGACTCAAACATTCTCTTGGCCGACTCTGGTCTTTCTGTGAGGAGTCTGCATGTCTTCCACGTGTTACTGTGGGTTCTCTCCGGGTACTCCGGCTTCCTCCCACCGTCCAAAGACATGCATGTACAGGTTAATTGGCAACTCTAAAGTGTCCCTAGTGATTGAATGTGAGAGTGAATGGTTGTCTGTCAATGTTTGTCTCTATATGTCAGCCCTGCGACTAACTGGCCACTGTCCAGGGTGTACCCCACCTCAGGCCCAAAGCTGCTGGGATAGGCTCCAGTCACCTGCGACCCCTAACGAGACAAAGTGGTAGAAAATGAATGAATGAAAAAAAAAAAATGTTTTAGTTTCTTTCTGTCTGAAGGCTGCATGTTGGATTATCATTGTAATAATATAATATAATTTCGCACCACTTTCCGTTTAGATAAAAGCCTTTTAAACTTTGAGGATTTGCATAACCTCTGGCATTCATCTGTGCTATTGCCAGGCACACTAAGGTTGTCATGCAGCAATACCATTCTAGTTTTTAGCCAGCGGACGCCTTTGCCAAAATGATTTGGAATGATTCAAAAATATTAATCTGCTTCGTCTGTCTTTAGTTTGTCCTCATGTGCTCCTTCCTTTAAGGATCTGAGGTCTCCATGTGTTTCACAAAAATTGATAAAATATGAGTTTAATCTTGCGTCTCTGTTTGCAATGAGTGTTTTGTACAAAGTGATGTAATGATATATTTACATTTAGTCATTTAGCAGACACTTTTATCCAAAGCGACTTACATTGTTCCACAGTAATTACTAGTGTTACAGCCACTGGAGGCAAGGTGGGTTAAGTGTCTTGCCCAAAGACACAACGACAGTATGAACTGTAGGGAGAGTGGGGATCGAACCCCCTACCTTCCGGTTGAAGGACAATCGCTCTACCCACTGAGCTACAGCCACATGATAGATAGAACCATATTCTCATCACTGCGTTGTAAATGTAGCTTTGAAGTCAATACTCTAAAAGCACACAAACCCTAAAACCTTGATGACAGGTTTTTAGTTGGTTTTGCCAAAAATACAACAGAAGAAAGAAATTGAGTTGCATCTTGTCATGAACAGACACTGACAGACCACTAAAAATTACAAAAGTTTGTGAATGTGTGGGTACACAGTCTGTGTCGCCATCTGTTGGTTGTCCACTACAACAGCAGGAGCACAAGAAACTGAGAGAAAGGCTCAAAGGCTTACATGTTTAATGTACAATAAAAAAGAATATGTTATATATGGTTCACGTCTCCAGTGCCCCAAAATGAACAAAAAAATACTGCAAGTAATACACCAAGTGCTGTGTTTGACTCAAGCCATTCAGTGATAAGCATGGACGTCATCATACTGAGAGGATTGAGCAGCTAAAAGGGATTACACCATTCAACATTTTCCCGGACCAAAACTCCTTAACCAACCACCATGATTATAGGCCTAGAATAAAATAAAGATTGATTGATCTCGTAGGATCAATGCCTCGTGGGATCATTTTTCCCCTTTGTGTGACTCCAGATGTGTAAAAATAACTGATTACGAGATATTTGGGGAATATTTAAACAATTTCCACAGCATCTCTTTTATCTATATGTAATCCTCCGATTCACTGTGTTCACTGGAAAATGTAAAAATCTATTAATGATTTCCAGATGTGTTTCATGCATTCAAGTCCTTTCCCATATATAATATACTGTACATACCTGAACTTATTCAAAAAAACCTAAAACACTGTTTACCGGTGGGCATACATTTGACATTATAATAACGGCCATGTTATGAAAAAACTAGACCAGACATATGCTTATCCCACACTACATAAACCACTTTTACAAGTATTTATAGACCAGTGCTATGGACTTATTACAGACTGTATACAATATTCCCATAGTCTGACAGCTTTATTTTACAGCCCACCTTATATTTATGTGTGAAATCCATAATGTTTAATACATTGACCCCTATCTTTACTGAACACCCTGCGGAGACAATTTATAGAATTCCAATCATCAAAGAGAGGTTAGTCCATAAAAAACATAACTTTAAAAGCCATATTGTCCTTTTAATATTTTATTGCCTTGGCCTGCCATCTGATTTGCAGCTGTCCCATCTGACCTATTGTAATGCATTTATGAAACCACATGCAATTATGTGAAGCGGGATATTCCACAAGCATCTACATATATCTAATGAACAATTTGCAGTTTTACAACAATATAAATGGAAGAAAAAGTTAAAGCAAAGGGATCTGGACTTTTAAGGTAAAGACGTTTTGTCGCTTATTCCAAGAGACTTTTTTATTCTGAGTTCAACTGATACGAGAGCTAAGCTTTATCTCTAAAAGGAGGGACCCATACCTCTAGAGATAACGCTCTGGAGGTAGTGGTCTGCGTAAGTACTGCATTTTTGTATTATCTGTCAGAACTCCAGCAATGAAAGATGGTTGAAGGCTCAGGAGATCATATAACTGTTTGTCAGTATGTGTCCTTTCAGAGCCCATGCTTTGGGACAAATTCTGAACAGCCTTGTCTTTCATCCTGCCTCCCCTCTGCTCCCATGGTCCCACACTGCTCGTAAATCAAACCTTCCAGGACGTCATTGCCAATAATCACAAAGCTGCCCCTGAAGGCTCTGTCAACCTCTAGACCTGCTCTTCTGTAGCTTAAGTAGGTCACATATGGTGGTGCTGAAATGATAAATAGTACAATATGAGACATCCGCATTAGGGTGCTTGCTGTTTAACTGGAAGACATGAGAAAATCTGATTAGTGAGGCTCAAGACAATAAATACAAATAAATTCAACTTTAGATGGTATTACTGCGACAGTAGTACAGCAAACTGGGAATCTGTAAATTATCATTTAGTTCTTGTCATATCATGTCACAGTAAGACTATGACTTAACATCTACATAAAATCTTCATACATTCTTTAATCATGCACAAAGGTTGTTCCGTGTAATAGGTGTGACAGGGCTTATATGTTAGAACTGCTGGAGAAAAATGTGGACTTTAGCACTGTTTCTTCATGGGTAATTTTCACTCGTGCCACATGTGCTTGTGGCCTCTTACAATGAGGTGTGAATGATTGCATGAATAGTAGTACAGGCTTATCCACATGTGCAACAGCAGCTGGAGCGAAGCAGACAGGGAGGTGGCCCAGGGTTAAGAGCTAAAGCCGCTTTGCACAGATGAAGATGGCTCTCAGGCCCTTTGCCAATCACAAGACTAGAAAACATTTCAGTTTCAATGCAGTTTCAGAGGTTCAGCAAAACATTTTTTTATTATCAAATGTGAACTGTTTTTGATGAACAAACTTTAAACCCAAGATATTAGGTTTGAATGGTATACCCAGTGTATTGGGAATCCAGTTTTTCTGATGGTGGGGACTGCTGGCGCATTCCTTCTTTCTGTTCTTATTTCCTGTCTGGCTTGACCAAGCTCTAATAACAGAAATATGGGGAAACAACTCAAAAGTCTAAAATTTTATCCTGTGATAAATGGTGCCTGTCTTTTTTGTAACTTAATAGGCCACATTATTCATGTATTTTAACCTAATGGCCAATTGTCCTTCCTTTGCGTGTTAAGTCTTGTGCTAGAGTCAACTTTCAGTCAAGATGCATTTCAGTGATTTGTAGCAATCACACTTTTGGTTTCAGCTCATAATTGTCCCATTTTACTTTCATTTGCATCTTAGCCACAAATACGCAAAGAAACATGGCAGAGTTTGTGACTGTCATTATGTCTGAACATCTGCAAAAACTCTCTCCAAACACCAACAAGGCAGCGGCAATGGAAATACTAATGGTTTTGGGAAGCATTTTGTTCTTTAATCCCATAAATGCTAGTAGTGGTTGTGGCATGTGGTGTGCATGAGTGGAATGATAAACAGAGAATTATACAATATATTCTAAATACAAATATAAATATCAGTATAAACCATGTAGCATGAGCAGTTTCTGCTTCCTCCAGAGTGTTGTCATATTCTGTCATTAGAAAAAAAAAATTTAGACCCGTTTTGTGCCAAAAATGTTAGGGTTAGGGTTACTTTAGGGTACAGAGTAATAATTGCATTTCAGTAGAAGAAATGTCACATACAGTCCAAATAGACACATAATTAACAATACATACCAAAACACTGTAAAAAAAGATTGTATGAATAGGAAAACATCTGGCAGATTAAAAATAACATTTGAAGTAATTGTAAAAAAGCGCAAATACTGGGGCACACATTACTTGTTAATTTGTGAACCCACAGTTCAAAAGGTTAGCGTGCGAGTGAGTACTTCTGAAGAGAGCCATCATAAAAGTACCGCCTGCAGCAGTTGTGCAGATAATGGACCATGACCAAAAGAAATATAAAAGAAAGACGCAGGGGGCAATAATTACAAAAGAAGAATGTATGCACTGAAATGAAATGGAACCTGGTCTTTGGTCTGAAAAGAACATCAAAAGAGATGCTTAATCTCAGAAGGCAGCGCTCTGTCATCTGACATGAGTCTGTCCATGTTTGTCAATCCCTCTCATGATGAGATGGATGATGATGAACATGCGTGATGGGAGAGGACAAGGGGAGGGGTGGGACAGAGGGAGATAATACCTTCTGAATACATGATGAATGTAGTCATCAGGCTTAAACTGACTGGGGGCAAGTGGTACACATGCAGAGGCATAGGAGCGGGCATGTGAGTGACAGCGTGCTACCCTGCAGCTTCAGTCTCACCTCCTAAAGAGAACTAGAGGAAATCACGTTTTACAAAAATAAGACTGGATCGACTATTGCATTCCTGTCTAATGCTTTTTTGTACTAAAAGAGACAACAAGTATCTTGAGAGCTTTTTCTCAAGCAACAAGCTCCAGAGTCCTGTTCAGTGCACGCAGCCTGAGGAGGAGAGAGGATGCTGAACAACGTAACGGACTGTGAGGAGGGAGAGGGGGGACCCAACAGCCAGGGTGAGTGACGAAACAGCCGCGTACCCCTCACAGAGAAGTGTGTGATTGCATGTGTGGATGATTGAGAGGATACATGTGTTTGTACTTGTCAGAGCAACACTTGGCCAGAAGTGTGACACATTTATTCAAGCTTGAAAATGCACGTGTTTCACAGTACAGTATTCACTGTGGTTTGATCTTTTGTCTCCTGAAAACAAACCCGCATTCACAACATTCCATTTTCTTTTTTATGGATATATGTCTGTCCCAGATGGTCATAGGTCTCAGTCTTAGGTCAGGGTGGTTGTAGTGTCCTGCAGAGCATCAGGGAAATTTCTGTTTGAAGTCTTTCATCAGCTGCAGCATCCCAAAAGCCAAAGTGTTGTATTTTATTATAGTCAAAGTCAGGAGTATGAGAATAAGCATTGTACTAAACCATTATATACTGAAGGTCAAAACTATTGTCTACTGTCTCTTAAAAATAATACCATAAACAAATGAGATACCTGCATTTCTAGGTCTAGTTTTAATTAATTCAAAGCAATGTTTTATATTGTTTCAAACATTTCACATTTTCCTTATACATATGCCACTGACAATGTCACTCACACAGTAAACTGTATTTGTACTTGGTAAAGCAGTGTGGGTAAAAGAATAAAGTTTTGAATTAATTATGTAACATCAACTAAAGTCCTACAGTAATTTTATAAATGGTTACTTTGGGGTGGATCACATAGTATTGAGCAAACATCTTGAAAGCATTAGATCACAAGATCTGTAGGACTGACATTTGTTTTTAACATCATGGTTTCATTAACAATATCACCTGTAGGTGAATTATAATGAGGCCCCTATAGAGAGTCAGAGACTAATCAAAATACAAACACTTTAAGGTTAGTTTAATAATGCCAGAGATCAATATTTGGTAACCTTTTACTCACTTTTACAAAAAAACACTTCTCATTGTCAATTAAATCACTGGCTTACTTGCAGATGTGATATCATCCTGGTCTTGAGCAAGCTAATAGTGGTAAACTATGGCTTTTGACATGTAACTCCTTTTATGTCTGCATGTACTTGTAGAGTATTCAGTTTAATAGTCCACATAGAAGATCAATTAACCCGCCACAGAAGTAACAGAAGCCACTTACCACACTTTAGAGTCACAGGGTTTAAAATGGATAGCGGCCATCACACGTCAGCTGGTATCATCTGGAACAGCTGGTGCTAGGAAAAGATAAGGTCAAGTATATGTCATAGTTTTGGCATTATATTGAATTTGTATATTGTATATAAAAACAGTAATACTAGAGGAGTTAATAGTAAAGTTGAGCGAGATGCCTTCTATGGTCACATATCCCCGATGTGTTTCAGCAACTAACCTTCTCAAAATAAATTATAAAGTTTATAAAGTACATTACCATTTATAAATCTGAAAATAAAATGAGAAAATGCAAAACAATGATTTCTTTATTTGGGGTGATGGAGCTGTATATTTTTGTCTTCACTTCCATTTTCAATTAAACATGCAACAGGACAGACTATATGTTTAATACATACCTTTAAAAAGGACATATTTAAGTCGAACATCAGCAGTTTATGTCATCATGTGGATCAAAGTCACACTTATTTGTAGCTCAAATAACTATTTATGGATGGTTATAGTTTTTACTCCTTGTAACACAACAGACTGTCAACATGAACTAATCTGCTAGCCAGATGTTGTTCGTTTATCCACTGATGTCTGAATCAATTTGCCTGATTGCCCATACATTAATGCAGAGCCTTCAGCATAGTCATTACACAAAATATACAGTATAGCCACACAGTCACAGTCCAAAGCACTGCCTCTACTGCCGCAGATCACAACTGACTATGCAAGGTTAAAACATAACCACAATATAATCACAATATAAACTGCCAGAAGAACGGATACTTAATTCTGGAATATGCCATAACTATAATTTAAAGTATAAACATATTTTAACTTTCGATAACTTTAGGAAATATTGATAACTTAAGGATAAGGATAATAATAAATAAAAAAAATCTTCAGTTCTTTATGTTTACAAGACATGCTTCAAACTGTTTCTATCAATGAGTAACCCGTATAATCCAAGTTCAACAAGTCACACTTTTTGTCTAGCCTCTTGCATAACTGTAGGTGTATCACCAGACCAATGTCCTGACAAAGTTAAGCCATGTCAATGATAGTACATAATCCTTTGAACAAAATCTGAATGGCTGCCCAGCGTAGAGTGTTTGAAATAGTCCAATAATCCATGTAAAGAGTGTGGAGTTGGATTAGGAAGAGGTTTTAGCATCTTGTATACCATCTGCTATATGCTTACTGTATGCATTTCACTTACTTACACTGATAGCACTTATGTTGTAGTGGAGTGAGCCTTATAATGCAAATAAGAGCTGCTACAACTGCAGACAATGTACATTAAGTTATAAAACCTTTAGATCCAGGCTCAGTGGCCTAGGAAAAGGGGATCAGAACACAGAACATAAAACCAAAAGTTGAAGCTTTGATCTAATCCTCCCACTGAGCAACAGGATATTTACTGTATCATTAACAAAGTCTTATAAATTCTTTACATTTTTCTTCAACAGCAAGCCAGAAATGATGTAGTTTGTGGTAATCAGCTAACTTAGAGTCACAATGATGCACATTTGCTGTATTCTCATATGGAGATTGATAACTTTGCAGGGCTAGCTGTTGGAGTCCGGTTGTAGTTTAAACTCATAATTACATTTAGCTGGACATGTTTGCTTATTCTTGTGTCTTTAACCTACTCACTAACTTTATGATAACAACAGCCCTATAGAGTAGGTCTGGTTTGTGTCTTTTTTTTCCCACAGCTCATTCATTCAGCCGTGTGCCCTGAACATGTGCCAATACTGTGTCACTTTTATGCTTACAACTTCTGCGGTCTCATTACTAGCAAATGAACCAAGCCGTTTCACTATTCTTCTGATCTTTCATGGTTAACTCTGTTTAATACTCCATGTGAATCCCTATATCAGAAACAATTTATATAAGGATAATTGAAAAGTAAGTCCACAAACAGCCTAAGGAGCCTAAAGAAATTTCTTACCAACATTTTCCAAACAGTGGCTGCTGATAGGCTATCACATTGCTCTCTACATGTCAGCTGCATCTTGATCCTGTGAACACAGAGGAACAGTAACCTCATTATCTGCTGAGTTCAACGCAGACACCAATTTTCACCAGGAACAGATTGTTGCTTTTATGAGGTGGGGCTGTAAACTGATTTCAGAGACAACCTTACTGTTTGGTCTAACACACATCTGGAAATAAGGCTTCTGGAGCATATGACACCATGACCAGGTCTGTTGGCAAATTCATTGGTGCGTTAAGAAATGTTAATAGAATATATATCAGCCACACACCTTTTAAGACTGATAGTGTAACTCTAACAATCGTGTAGCCATAACGAAAGCCCTTATGTATGCCAACTTGTACAGTATGTTGTGTAGCACGTTACACTCTTTGTATTTGAGGTAATCTCAACTCCATTGTCCAACTGAAGGACAGACAAAACAGAAGTTGTGTTCAGGTTGGACTCAATGTAGATGTTAAGCAAACATGATATCGGGCCATGCATAATAATATTCATCCCTGTGTATCTGGCGCCGCTTCTTTCCTGGTCTCACCAAAAATCATGTTGGCCTGCCATTTACACGCCTCACATGAAATGGTGTTGCCTGTAGTGGCCAGGTAGGTTACTAAACCACACACTCTTTTTATTTTGTTTTAATTTATTTTTATTTTTTAAACCAAATCACACAGTCATTATCCACGCTTGTATGCTAACAGAAAAGTTTGTGGTATGGTACAGTGTTAGCTAGCTAGCGTTATAGCAGCACGGCATTTTTAATATCTCCAGGTCATCACATGAACAATGCTCAAATAGCGTGATAATAAACACACATAAGAAGCTTTAAGTGATGTGTGGGGTTATAAAAGTCTTTGGATCACCTTGATGTGGAAGATGATGGAGGCCCTGTCCTGTAGGTTAGCTACACACGTGACACATTAGAGGAGGCGTTCAAGTTCATGGAATTACATATTAACACAATCAAGTCTGACAACATATAATTATTTTATGCGCTACAAAAAATACATTAGAGCAAATTGAAAAATGTGAAATTCCATAAACCAATGAAAAAGTAGGCCCAAACTTTTTAACAGTTATAGACCTAGCAACAAATGCATATTAAATACTACTATTTTGGCTATAATTTGGTCAAGTATGACTCTAAAAAATCTGTTTACTTTTCCTACCAACCTTTTGCAGAATTTGACTGTAACTGTAGGCTATCATCCACACATTAACACATATTAACTCCAAGATTAGTTAATTTACTAAAAGGTTTGTAAAACTTTAGACCAATAAACCAACCACTGTAATTATGAATTTGCCTTGCAACTGATTGGTGCATTATGCTCACATGCAAGTTAATTTCTGTCTTCCTATGTGACCTCCCACAGCTGTTCAATAATCCCCTTGAGCCCATGGCCTATTAAGCTTTTAAAAGCCGGTATAAACTGCCCATTTTGTAATAACCATGTCACATCAAGGGTACAGATCGGCACTGGACAGTGCTTTCATCTGCAACAAAAGTTTAAATGTAGCCGGTTTTAGATGGTTTCATCTATTGGTACAAGAATACTTTATTTACCAGCCAAAAAAGATCATTGTTCAATTAAATATGTAGTCATTCATGACTTTGAAATATTGAAACTGAACTGAGCATCCTATGATGGCTTATTGCCTGAATATTAGGCTAAATTCTGGACCACGTTGCACCAACATTATTTTGGATCTAAGAAAAAGATACAAAACACGCTAAAATTCTTCAAACTTTCAGTTTGTGTTTTATAATTTGTATGCATTTTGAGTAGCCTATATTCAAATCTACAGTGGAACAAATTATGCAAATTATAGCATTTTTAGTCTAACTCATTTTATTAATACCAACTTTTCAGCCTGTTTTAGAAGTTTTGTTGCATACCTCTTTGAACCACTACATGCAAATAAAAGACTACAAGAGGAGCATCCTGGGGCAGGGGTGCTCTGTGGATGTCTGTGGGTTAAGTTGAGGTAGTGTGTCCTGATTTGATCTGAACTTTAGTAGTTCACACTGTGTTGAGTTGGCATCAGCAACATGTCCGTTTTTGAACACCAGCTCAGGTGACTGCCCAACTTTTCTATTTTTGCTTCACTGTATTCTCTGTTTCACTTGAAAGCTTGGTTTATTCTTAAGCTTGCCCTTATTTTGTCTATTACAAAAGTCTAAACTTCTGTTTACCACTTGCAAGTTCTCCCTGTACTCTGTACTCCGCAAGATTTTATCTATGTAGGTCGTTTTTACACACACTTATCTTTTACTATTGATTCTGTCATTGTGTAATCCCTTATGGAGTTCAAAAGACAAATTTATAACAATTTGGATAAAAAACAGAAGTTGATCATTTTCTATAAAAAAATATTTACAGTTCTGTGGCATAATAAATAATCAATGTTCATCAGCTAAAAGTGTATAAAAATTGTCAGGAGGGGAGTAATCTACACCTTTATGATAAAACCTTAAGTGTCGGCTTTGCAGCTAATGTAATGTTTTTGTTTGACAGAAACAGGGTCAAGAGGTGCACTGTTGTATGTTTTAACAGGACAGTGTCTGTTGGAGCCTGTTGACCTTGTTTAGCTCATATTTGCTATAACCTGAAAGTGATTGTCCATCTGTACAGAGGTTTTATTGCAAGATTACCAAAGCCTGCAGATCATTTGTTACTGTGAATCACCCAAGAGTCTGAGTTTCCATCTTTTACATTTTCTCTGTGCTTTTTAAGACATCTATAAATGTGGAAATGCAAACCGTGAAAATGCAATGTGCCATGTTATAGGTCACATTGTATTCTAAGATCAGTTCTAAATACAAGAAATACAAGAAACAAGATACCCACTGAAACAAATACTACTAGAACACTTTTGGACTTGCCCCTTGCAACTCCTATAACTGCTGATCTGCTGCTTTGTTTTAGGGGATGGGATTCCAAAAGAAAGCAGTCCATTCATTAACAGCACAGCCAGGGATGTGGGAAAGAGCCAACACTACGATGGCAAGAACATGGCTCTGTTTGAGGTAGGAACACTAGTCCTAAAGTGATGTAGTTCTGAAATTAAATGTGCATGGAGCAGCTTTGTTTTTTGTGTTTTTATTGTGGATTAATTGCAGGAGGAGATGGATACAAGTCCAATGGTATCCTCTCTACTCAGCAGTCTGGCCAACTACTCAAACTTGCCGACGGGCAGCAAAGAGCACGAGGAGGCCGAGAATCATGAGGAAGCCCCACGTGCATCCAAAAAGCCTGTCAAGGTCCTTCTTACTTTTCTAATCACAAAGTAAAACTGCAAAATCAAAATAATCAAAATCAAAATATGACAATACTAAGGACTAAGTGGTCCAAGCTATCAATTTCATCACTGCTGGACTTTTAATTCACTCTCTCTAATGCTAGTAAACTATAAAGAAGTACCACTGGAGACATTTGCACATTCAATCTTGCAAAATAAAAATATGCAGTACTCTTTAAACACAATATACAGACAGATGATTAATTCACAACGATGATAAAACAATCAAAGTAAATTAGGCTAAATTAAACTTTAAGCTGAACCAAATGACTGAGACCAGTTTATATGTGGTTGTTTAATTTTGTTTTCTTTAGGTGCCACAGCTAGGGACTTTGATGGGCGTTTACTTACCATGTATCCAGAATATATTTGGGGTGATCCTGTTCCTGAGGATGACCTGGATGGTGGGGATTGGTGGTGTCATTGGCTCTTTTATAATCGTCTTTATGTGTTGTTCCACGGTGAGTTAATGTTTCTGTGTTTAATTGTGTAACACAGTACCCTAATGGCAAAAGTTCACATAAAAAAGCTGTTAAATTCAAATCAGCAATGAATAGCTCAATAAAGGGCATTAAAATGTGTTTTCAATATGCATGTGTACAATTAGTGGTATATGTGATTCAACTGCAGTCTGTTAGAAAACTAAGCAGGCTGGATCGTTTTAATTTGCATTGCACAGATGCTGAAGGGGACATGGTAAATCCAAGCAGAAGGCATTAAGCCTGTCAACGCCTCCCTTACAGTCCGTGTCAGTCTGGTCATGCTACTTTGCAGTGATTATAAATATATCAGTAGCTCAGTGGGTATAGCAGTTGTCCTTCAACCGGAATGTAGGCGGTTCGATTCCCACTCTCCCCCCAATTCATACTGCCATTGTGTGTCTGTCCAATGACAGTATGGTCACAGGCAAGTAAACATTGAAAAATTGTTTTTCTAATAAAGTGGTCTCTTATGCACACTTCAGAGAATTGTAATATTTATAGAAAATGTGGTCTTTTAAAACTGTCAAGTCAACCCAAGTTCCCCATCTTTATTTAGGATAAATCATTCCTGTCCTGGAACAGGCCCATCCCCTACAATGGTCTACAGAGACTTACAACAATGACAAGTCTCTGTAGAGACTTGTCATTGTTGTAAGTCGCTTTGAAAAAATGCATTAGCTAAATGAATAAATGTAAATGTAAATATTTACAACCATCACACACATGTTGTTAATTCATTACATGGTGGTGAAGCAGTTCAAATTTCCTTTGGCTTTCTGCACATCTTAAGAACTGCTCAACATTTAACAAAGTTTTTTGAAACAATTCTACTTGTAGTAAAAATGTTAATTGCAGTTTTTTTAATAACTGTTCACTTGCTTTGAGGAAAAGGTACTCTGAAGCACCAGTGTGCCTCTAACCAAACATTTACTGTTCTTTCAGCTGCCATCTTAAATATACAAAATAAGTCAAGCATCTCTGCTGAGGGTTGTTTAAAGGCATCACTGTTGGTCTTTACCAAAATTTCCACCTGCTGCCTCACAGAGCATTCATGTGTTTGTTTTCTCCTTAATTCAGACTATGCTCACAGCCATCTCCATGAGCGCCATTGCCACAAATGGTGTTGTACCAGGTGAGTAGACTTATGAGCTAATTTATTGTGTCTTTTTTTTGAGAATACATTTATTGATTGTTATTATTTACTTTTTGTTTGTGACTGACAGCCGGAGGCTCCTATTATATGATCTCTCGTTCTCTGGGACCGGAGTTTGGGGGAGCTGTTGGTATCTGCTTTTATCTAGGCACCACATTTGCAGGTGCTATGTACATACTTGGCTGTATTGAAATATTACTGGTAAGAAACATACTTTTATGTGAAAAAAGTTATTGTTCTCTCAGAATTTCATGTGTGAAAAAAGTGATATATTTATATATATATATATATAACTCGTAAGAAATTTACTTTTTTACAGTTTTTTTTCATTGTTAAACTGTATAATGACAGTAAAATTTATTATAAATGCAATAAATTTTTTACATTACTAATTCTAATTTATAAAGATGTTACTGTAGACAGTTTAAAACGTAAAAATTTCTATCTCTAGATTTACATTGTTCCTCAAGCAGCCATTTTCAAGCTTGATGGCCTGGAGGGGGCAGAAGCTGAGGCAGCCCTCCTCAACAACATGCGTGTGTATGGTACCATTGTGCTGAGCTTCATGGCGGTCGTGGTTTTTGTGGGGGTCAAATATGTCAATAAACTGGCCCTAGTCTTCCTCGCTTGTGTGATCCTATCCATTCTGGCTGTTTATGTTGGAGTTATTAAGACTGTCATTGAACCCCCAGTCTTCCCGTAAGTGGTCCTTTTAACAGTAAAAGCTTTGCAGTACATATGTTGACTTTATTGTATAATAGTTTTTTTTCTTATAGTGTCTGTCTTCTGGGAAACCGTACTCTTCTCTCTAAAAGTTATGATGTTTGCGCAAAGGTTATTGAAATAGACAATGAGACAATCACCACTAAACTGTGGCTGTCCTTCTGTGATTCTGACTCACTTAATGCCACCTGTGATGAATATTTCACCAACAACAATGTCACAGAGATACAGGGCATTCCTGGGGTGACTAGTGGCATTCTGGCAGGTAAACGTTTTTTCAAGTCATTATTTTATCACTTCTGCATTGGGATGAATGCTCACGTTCTCTGGATATGTGCTCATCTTTCTTTTAGAAAATCTGTTTGGCAACTATCTTGAAAAAGGCATGATGCTAGAGAAGCAAGGGGTTTCATCTGAGCAGGACCCAGACAGTTCTACAACCAACACTGGTCGATATGTGCTCACTGACATAACCAGCTTTTTCACTCTTTTGGTGGGAATTTACTTCCCCTCTGTCACAGGTTAGCGAAAATCAAGCAATTCCAATATAAACTACATATGTTTAGGATTTTTCAGAGAACTGGAGCCTATAGCCTTTATAGGGCTGACTTAATACAACACAGTCAAATTCCATCTTTTTTTTTTTTCAGGTATCATGGCAGGATCAAACCGCTCTGGAGACCTGCGAGATGCTCAGAAGTCAATCCCCATTGGTACTATTGCAGCCATATCCACAACATCCACTGTGTGTATCCTATGACTACTAAGAAATTTTATTTAATGGATACTTAATGTTGTGCTAATGTCACTGTGTTTTTGATGTGGGATTGAAATCTTTAACAGTTTTATCTCAGATATTTCCTGTGTGGTTCTGTTTGGAGCTTGTATAGAGGGCGTAGTCCTAAGAGACAAGTTGTTTTTTTACCTTAAAAAGATTTTTAGCAAAATGTATGGTGCACCTTTGCAATCATAAATCTTGACATTTCTCCATAGATTTGGTGAAGGGGTTAATGGTAATCTGGTGATTGGTACACTGGCATGGCCATCCCCATGGGTCATTGTGTTTGGCTCCTTTTTTTCCACGTGTGGAGCAGGGCTTCAGAGTCTGACTGGAGCTCCACGTCTCTTACAGGCCATTTCTCGAGATGGCATCATTCCTTTTCTCAGAGTGGGTATAGACAAATAAACAAACCTATAATGCAGAAACCATCCCTGAACACATTTTCCAAAAGCTTTTGTACCAACTCATAATCCCTGTGTACAATGTGTATAAAAAGTATGTTTATAAGTGTTTTTTGATTTTTGCACCAGGTGTTTGGTCATGGTAAAGCAAATGGAGAACCAACGTGGGCCCTCCTGCTTACAGCAAGCATCTGTGAGATTGGCATCATCATTGCCTCTTTGGATTCAGTTGCACCCATCCTCTCCATGTGGGTGCATTGCATTTTTTCACTTTGCAATGCTTGGGTGATTAGCTACATACTCTATGTCAGTTAATTATTTGCTTTCTTTTCATAAGGTTTTTCTTGATGTGCTATATGTTTGTTAATCTTGCCTGTGCCCTCCAAACTTTGCTGAGAACTCCAAACTGGAGGCCTCGCTTTAAGTTTTATCACTGGTGAGCTCATTTTTATCATAAGCTATTTACTTATCAAAGCAAGCCAGCTGCCCATTTGCACAAAAACATATTAAACTGTTTAAGCACAGTCTGTAAAATGTTGAATATTTAAAACAGTAAAACATGTTATTACCAAAGCAGATGTACATACATGCATTACACACTAGACAGGGGCAGATTAATGCATGGGAAAATCTACATAAACTGTGTAACCAAAGAGATCTAATATGTAGTTAAGTCAAAAATCACCAAAGAAAATTTTATTTCCCACATCTTAGAGGTAGAAATACACTCACCTAAAGGATTATTAGGAACACATGTTCAATTTCTCATAAATTCAAGAATCTAATCAACCAATCACATGGCAGTTGCTTCAGTGCATTTAGGGGTGTGGTCCTGAACTCCAAACTTAATGTCAGAATGGGAAAGAAAGGTGATTTAAACAATTTTGAGAGTAGCATGGTTGTTGGTGCCAGACGGGCCGGTCTGAGTATTTCACAATCTGCTCAGTTACTGGGATTTTCACTCACAACCATTTCTAGGGTTTACAAAGAATGGTGTTAAAAGGGAAAAACATCTAGTATGCGGCAGTCCTGTGGGCGAAAATGCCTTGTTAATGCTAGAGGTCAGAGGAGAATGGGCCAACTGTTTCAAGCTGATAGAAGAGCAACTTTGACTGAAATAACCACTCGTTACAACCGAGGTATGCAGCAAAGCATTTGTGAAGCCAAACACACACAACCTTGAGGCGGATGGGCTACAACAGCAGAAGACCCCACCAGGTACCACTCATCTCCACTACAAATAGGAAAAAGAGGCTACAATTTGCAGGAGCTCACCAAAATTGGACAGATGAAGACTGGAAAAATGTTATCTGGTCTGATGAGTCTCGATTTCTGTTGAGACATTCAGATGGTAGAGTCAGAATTTGGCATAAACAGAATGAGAACATGGATCCATCATGCCTTGTTTCCACTGTGAAGGCTGCTGGTGGTGGTGTAATGGTGTGGGGATGTTTTCTTGGCACACTTTAGGCCCCTTAGTGCCAATTGGGCATCATTTAAATGCCACGGCCTATCTGAGCATTGTTTCTGACCATGTCCATCCCTTTATGATTACCACGTACCCATCCTCTGATGGCTACTTCCAGCAGGATAATGCACCATGTCACAAAGCTCGAATCATTTCAAATATGTTTCTTGAACATGACAATGAGTTCACTGTACTAAAATGGCCCCCACAGTCACCAGATCTCAACCCAATAGAGCATCTTTGGGATGTGGTGGAACGGGAGCTTTGTGCCTTTAATGTGCATCCCACAAATCTCCATCAACTGCAAGATGCTATCCTATCAATATGGGCCAACATTTCTAAAGAATGGTTTCTGCACCTTGTTGAATCAATGCCACATAGAATTAAAGCAGTTCTGAAGGCTAAAGGGGGTCAAACACAGTATTAGTATGGTGTTCCTAATAATCCTTTAGGTGAGTGTAGAATAAAAACAACAAAAATGTGATCATCACTGTTTTCCAGACAAGAATGTTAATGCACCATTTGTCTAATCTAATATAGCTATCCCTTTCAGGACTCTGTCCTTCCTGGGTATGAGCCTTTGCCTGTCTCTCATGTTCATGTGTTCCTGGTATTATGCTATAGTGGCCATGGGCATTGCCACATGCATCTACAAATACATTGAATTCTGTGGGTAAGTACTTTTTTTTCTTCCCATTTGTCCCATTTATTATGTATAGGACTGGTGGGTACAGCTGAATATTGTACACTCTTAATGAGTTTGTTCAACCCTATATTACATTTTACACCCTGATGTTATATGACAGAGCTGAGAAGGAATGGGGGGATGGAATACGAGGCATCTCTCTCAGTGCCGCTCGATTCGCACTCATGAGGCTCGAGGAAGGACCACCACACACCAAAAACTGGAGGTTTGTGCACTTAACTCATAGGTTTAGATTTTTACATTAAATGTGTAAACTGATTAAACTTGTGTTTGGGTACATCATATGCTATTTGTTTCATGACAGGCCTCAGATCTTGGTCTTGGTAAGTGTGGACTCAGAGCAGAATGTAGAGCAGCCTCGTTTGCTCTCACTGACCAATCAGCTTAAAGCAGGAAAAGGTCTCACCATTGTTGGCACTTCGGTTCAAGGTACATTCCTTGACAACTACACTGAGGCCCAGAGGGCCGACCAGGTCAGTTCTGATTTTGACCCGAGCACAGTTCAAACACAATAGTGTATAGATTAAAAACAGCATTAAAGTCCTTATGCAAATGTGTTTGTGTCTGTAGTCATTGCAAAAGTTGATGGAGACAGAGAAAGTGAAGGGCTTCTCACAGGTGGTCATCTCTTCCAGTCTGAGAGATGGTACATCTCACTTGATCCAGGTCGGGGGACTTGGGGGCTTGAAGCACAATACTGTGATGGTCAGCTGGCCACATAACTGGAAACAGACAGAATACAACCAGGAATTTAGAAACTTTATTGGTAATGAATGTCATTATGATCGGTCTCATAGTGGTGTTATTCCAAACATGTACTGCAAATTACCTGTATCTTTTTATTATACAGAGGTGGTAAGGGAAACGACTATTGCCAGTCTGGCTTTGTTAGTCCCTAAAAATATCTCCAGCTATCCGTCAAATGGAGAGCGCTTTACTGAAGGCCACATAGACGTGTGGTGGATAGTCCACGATGGAGGCATGTTGATGCTTCTGCCCTTCCTTCTCCGACAGCACAAAGTGGGAAACATTATCAAACATTGTTGATTAAAAAAAAAGATTGGAAATGCTGGTATCTTTGCTGAAGGGGCATTGACTTCTTTAAATGTTTTTGTGTTTACTTTTTGCACAGGTGTGGAGGAAGTGTAAAATGCGCATTTTCACCGTTGCTCAAATGGATGACAACAGTATCCAGATGAAGAAAGATCTCATCACTTTCCTCTATCACCTTCGAATTGATGCCGAAGTAGAAGTGGTGGAGATGGTGAGAAACATGTCTAACACATTGAAGTCCATTGTATTGCACCAATGTGAGATATTTAAATGCCATTGCCTTTTCAAGCATGACAGTGACATCTCAGCCTACACCTACGAGAAGACGCTTGTAATGGAGCAACGCTCACAGATCATTAAACAAATGCAACTAACAAAGAATGAAATGGAGAGAGAGGTAAACAACACACTGAATGTAAAAATAAAAAGCTTGATTTGCAAAAGGGACTACCGTAATTTTCACAATTCAATTACCATCCCAGTGTCAGAAAATAGACTGTTTATGTTGTGCATGTCTAGACCTGTAAATACATCTAGTTTTCACTTTTTTTCTTTTTTGTAATAGATACAGAGCATTACAGATTCATCCCGTGGGTCCATTCGCCGCAAAACCACAGCTGTTTCACGTTCTCAACACAGCACAGAGGAGCCAGCCAGTGTGACAGAGAAACCAGAAGAGGAGGTACTCTCTAACCTGGAAACATATTTTATCATCCACAAGCAGCTATTACTAATGTTTCTACTTTTTTCCTTTTTCTTTGGCCAGTCTGCAGTTGCCTCCAACACTAAACACAGTAAGAACACGTCAACATCCACAAGTCCCACATCCCTTAGTCTACCAGTAGGAGGCACTGGCACCTGGACAGAGAGCAGAGCTTCAGAGAAAAGCCAAAGCCAGGCCTCTGAGGGAGGCAAAGACCTCTTCAACATGAAGCCGTGAGTGACCTGCCAGTTTGCCATTTGCCATGCATATTGGAATACAAAGGTTGTAGTATAGGTGGTAAATATTTGTCTTGGGATCTCACCTTGTGCCCAAATTTTGTGAAAAAAATGTGGGGTTTATTTGCATGTGACAAATAAAACTTTGAACTTACACAACTAAACATGTAGTCTGTAGTATAAGAATTTTACAGATATTATTTTCCCCCTCACATGCATCAGGGAGTGGGAAAGCTTGTAAGTATTGTTGCTTTTGGGCTCCGAGCTCTGCTCCTAATCCATGCATTGATATATCAGATTAATTTATACATTTCTTCCAAAAGGAACCAGTCAGATGTGAGGCGCATGCATACAGCATTGAGACTCAATGAAGTCATCAGTAAGAAGTCCAAAGAGGCAAAGCTCATCCTACTCAACATGCCAGGGCCACCCAGGAACCGTGTGGGAGATGAAAACTGTATCCTTCTGTACTGTGCACTAAAATGTGCAAATTTATCCCACATTTATTCCATTTAAAGGGCTGCAATTTCTTCACTCACTCTCTCTCAGACATGGAGTTCCTTGAAGTGCTCACTGAAGGCCTCAATCGAGTGCTCCTTGTTCGCGGAGGAGGTCGTGAAGTCATAACCATCTACTCCTAAATGTTGTACATACATAAGTGTGTCAGTTTAAAAAACAGCCATAATTGTTCCTGTTCACACAGTCCTCATACTCCAGTTTACAGCTTATAATTATTTAAAATATTTTTTTTAAATAGTCATTTCTCTTTCTTTGACATTTTAGTGGCTTGTTGTAAGCAATAGTTGGAAAAGTATCAATTTATTCAATATGATGAGTAAAATATCTTTAGGCCAGACAAATATGTGTTTGTGTGCCATTTAAATAACTACTGACAGTAGTATTCTTGTTTTATCACAGAGATTTATCTGACATTGAAAAAAATTAATTAATAAAATTCGGTCTTAAGTCCAATATTTACCATGTTTGATGAAAAGCTTAAAACAGAAAATATACAATAAAGTTCTAAGGTATTAGATCTAGTATATTCTGCAGTATAAAAAACTCAAATCATAAAATCTACTGTTATTTCTTATCAAAATTAAAGTCTATTTTGCTTAAAACATATAATAGATTTTAAGTTATCAATAGGCTATGTTATTGTATGCATATCAATTTTATGTATGTAATGTTATGGTGTAATGGAGAGTCAATGGAGAGTTTTTTCTGCACTTCACTACAAGCCCTTGATTGTTCTAAAAGCAAAAAGCGGGTATCAGAAAAATAAGCAGATTTTGCAATTCTCAGATTGTCAATATACATGAAATTTTTGTATATATTTTAGTTTGCTATTGTGCACAGTTTGTTTTTTCATTTAAAAACAATTTATTTTCTTTAATAACTTAAATTTGATTGATTCATTAAGACTGAGATTTTATACTGACAAAAACTGTTTCAGGTAAGGTTGACCTTTTGACATTTATTTGTTTCTCTTATAGCGGGGTACACACTTCCTCATATACATATCAAGTTTTCAACTGAATAACAGCACAACTCTTATTATTACTGTTGTTTTGCGTTTTGCGTGAGGCTCTAGGTCAACATGGAAGGATGCATGTAAATACATCTTTTATTTTAGATGTAGAGATTATCTGTGTCAAATCAAGTTTTGTAGGAATGAAATAGAAAGTTTTACACTCTACCATGTCAGGTATGAGTATTTGTATGTACGCACAAAATGCATTAAATTAAAAATAATTTTACAGCAATACAGAAGGAAGTATTTGCCTTTTAATTCTTCATAAAGTGTATGTATGTCTACTAACTGTTTGCCTTTTGGCAGGCAAGATTTACAGACGTGTTGCTGGATTAAAAATGCTGATTTGTTTGGGTTAAAGATTATGCTAAAACGTAAACTTCACTTAATGACTGTAAAAAAAAAAAAAGGTTTTATTCTAAAAAAAACACCAGCTCGAACATTGAACACACCTTTATATAATATTTATATATATTATATAAATATTTATTTTATTTCATGACATTGTGTTATAAAACAATGTAAAAAATGCTGATATGTGCTGCTTTATAACATAAAGCAAAGTTCAAATGTGTTTCTTTGTGGGAGGAATACACAGTGTTCAAATGTAAGGGAGAATGTGATCTTTCACCTCTCTTATCTGAAGAGATAATCCAACTTGCAAAAGAAAGTGGTAGCATTATCTACACAGAGCTTTCATGATGAAGAAGCACTCGACCAATTTTCGAGTAAGGTTACCTGCCTTTGTATTTGTCATACAAGGAATTTTTCTTGGCCTTTATGCAGCCTTTGTCACCTACGATGATGATGCCAATGCCAAATTTCAGACAAACAGGACTAATTCTATGGACAATGCAGTGTACAAGGACTATCCCTTTTTTACAGACATTCAGGTAATGATATTCCTTGGTTTTGGGTGCCTGTTATCTTTTTTCCGCCTCTATGGTTTTGGAGGGATGGTCTTCAACTTCCTCATTGCTACTTTTTCTATCCAATGGGCTATTCTGGTGCAGGGGTACCTTCAGTTCAGACATGATGGTAAGATTCATCTTGGAGTGATCAACCTCATCAATGCAGAGTTTGCTTGCGCAGTGGTGTTGATATCTTTTGGGGCAGTCCTGGGAAAAACTAGCCCCATACAGCTGCTGGTCATGGCTCTTTTAGAAGTGCCAGTATTTGGAGCCACGGAATGGGCAGTCCTCAAGTATCTAAAAATTAATGATGCAGGAGGCTCAATTTTGATTCATTTGTTTGCCTGTTATTTTGGTTTAGGGGTCACATTTGTACTATACAGACCCCAACTGAATAAAGGTCATGCAAAGCAGAACACAAGTTACCATTCAGACATTTTATCACTGATGGGAACTTTGTTTCTATGGGTGTTTTGGCCCTCTTTTAACTCTGCCTTAACCCATAAAGGAGATGACCAACATAGAGCCATTCTTCACACCTTCATTGGTCTAAGTGCCTCCACGCTCACAGCATTTGCTTTTTCTGCAATGCTGAATAAAAATGGTAAACTCACAATGGCTGATATTCAGAATGTGACACTTGCTGGAGGAGTGACTGTGGGGGCCTCTGTGGATATGATGATATCACCTGCCGCTGCCTATGCTCTAGGAATACTTGGCTCCACTGCTTGTATGTTGGGCTACAGATTTTTAAGCCCTTTTCTTGCACAACGCTGCAAAATCCAAGATCAGTGTGGGATCCATAACTTGCACGGCTTAACAGGACTTATATCTTGTGCTGCTGGGATATGTGCCATACTTATGGCTAGTGAGGAGGTGTATGGGCCTAGCTTCTATGAAATCTTTACTCACAGAGCACCAACTGCTGAGGACCCTAAGCTGCTTGAGCTGCAGATGTTAATCCCTGGTTTACAGCAAGGCCTGGGAAGGACTGCACAGGAACAAGCTCTTTATCAGATTGCAGCTGTTGGTTTAACCATGGCAGTTTCAGTGCTGGGGGGCATCTTCACAGGTTTCATCCTGAAGCTGCCAAGCCTTTCACCACCCTCGGATGAATTTTGTTTTGACGATGAGCTGTTTTTTGATGTTCCTTATGACTATGGAGCACCACTCAATGTGAATAATGCCATTACAACAGAAGACTCTGCTGCCTAGGACGTAAAAAATCCTGAAGACAATATGTAACATAAATAAACTTGTCAATGCCTTGTGGTGAACTCCTCTTGTGAAATTAGATTAGTTTATTTCTTTGGGACAGATTACAATGCCAAAGCAGAGATTGCTTGTACCAGATTTTTGCTTAACATCTAATTTCCATCTGTAGTCCTTGTTTTTGGTGATAAGGAAAACCTGAGCACCCAATGGAAACCTACACACACACAGGGAGAACGTGCAAACTCCACACAGAAATGCCCTGCCCTGGATGGGAATCAAACCCAGGTCCTTCTTGCTGTGAGCCAGAAATGCTAACCACTAAGCCTAACTCATAAAGTAAAATTTAAATGAAAATATATTGATTAGTTTCTATGTTTTAATCTATGGTTTTACTAATAACTAAAATTCACTTGTCAAGTTAACAACACTACCTGATGACCACAAGGTTAGAACCATGCAACCTCTTAATGCAATCTGAGTATGATCAAATACACTCTGTATAACTCTGTTTTCTCAAAAGTGAAATGGAAAAATATTGCGCTTCTACCTTTTAGAGTTTGTGATAGTAACACAGTTAAAAAATTACACCTCCAAATATTGCATAATATGTAAATGTACATTTATCAATTATCAAAATGACTATTAAAATAAACTATTCCAAATTTAAGTTTTGTGAAAATGAAATTCAAAGTGTAATTTATTTGTGTTATTGTTGTTTTTTATTTATTTTTTCATTAAAAATGAGGATAGATTTGGAATAAGTTAAAACAGAATGCACGTAATATTAGGCTTTGATTTCAAAGATGATTTAATAAATAAATTTGTAACTGTTATGACTTTATTAGGAAAATTGCACAAATCAAAATATAAAAAATCTAAACCTTTTTTATAAGCATTTTTATTTAAACATTATTATCACAATGATCATTACAATATTGTAACACTCAAAAATGTTTTTCTGCTTTAAATGTACATAAAAATTTACAATTGTAATGCCTTGTTAAATTATTTGCGATGAGAAAAGATGTACTTATGTGAATGTCATTGCCAATGTCTGTATTATTGTAGTTTAATTAATGTTTGTTGTGTGTTCAATAAATAAATATATATATATATATATATATATATATATATATATATATATATATATATATATATATATATATATATATATATATATATATATATATATATATATATATAGGATTACAATAACATACAAAAAGGGTTTGTAGTTGTTCGAAGACAATAGACACAAATATACAAAGTTGTAAAAGCTTATATACTTTTACCACAACAATGAAAGGCGTTAGTAGAGTTGGAGACCACTAACCTGTTAGTGGTCGCCAAATCCAGATGGTGGCGCTAGTAAAAATCTGAACACTTGTGTTGCCAAAAACAAAAAAGTCTGAAAGAAGACGACGCTGAAGAAGAAGGAGAACAGTTGAAGCGAGGCCGCAACCAGCTCTAGCTACATGTTTAAACAGGGATTACATAATACTGACGTTTTGACTTAATTTTAGGTTTGTCTGCTTTGCCAGGGGAAGGTGACGGTTCAAGTCCCGCTTTGGGTCCGTTGTTTTGGGATTGACTGTAGTACACGTTCACCATCTCTGAAAGGTAAGACCAGTGTTAGCTTATCGCGTGAACGTGCTGCCACGGAAGCGTAGCTAGCAGGCCTAATTTTTACAGCCATACATTTATAATTTAAAATATAAAATAATATATCTTTTGGTATAATTGCCGGTCATCATCTTTATGTCTCTTAACACTTCCCGTCGTGGGTACAAAATTAAAATTGTTGAACTTAGTGGAAGTCACTAAAATTATAAATGTGGTAAGCAAAGTCCACTTCGATATGAGATGGACGCTCTCCTAACATGGCCAACTTCACCGCTGCTAGGTGTCGCTAGCTTAGCTATCCATTACTGTAACGTATTTTGAATAGCTTAATTTTTGGCGTAAATAAAACGGCAAAATTTTATTAAAATGTTTATTTAGCAATAATATGTATCAAATATATGGTTACGTGCAGTTATACCGTAAGGGGCTAACCCTGATATACTTATCCTCTGCTTCTTTGGTTGCCATTTTGATATAAACTACAACATGGTAACATACTCTTTATTGTGGCCTTGCTGGCTTAGATATATTTGGAATTGAGTTAAGAAGCGTGGCATAGTTTTGTTTTTAGTACGAAAGGTTTAACTGGAGTTTTATCATTTTTTTGTGAAACTTGTTGGCCAGGGAAGTTTCTACTTAAATTTGAACAAAATATAAATTTGAAAAATTTTATGCAAGTAGAATATTCTATTTACAATAATTGTTACCAGAATTAAGTTGATATTCAGATGTTTTGTTTGGGTTACTCGTGATATCCAAAGGTGTCTTTTTCCAATTTTTTTTTTTTTTTCTCTTGCATTGAACAATACATTTCCAAGTAACTCTTTAGAGCTGTTACTGTTGTACAGCAATTTGAAAGGAAATGAAAACACGGGTTTGGATTTACAGATGTCAGTGTTTTCAGCTCTCTTCAGATCCTCTGGAGGCTGTTCCTCTGTAGTGGCTAAAACAGCTACTGATGGTTCACCAAATGTTTTATTCTGTTTCCTTGAACATCCAACAGTGAGAGGCCTCGTGCACACATGCATGATCTGTTCTATGTTGTTTTTCTTCCCAGGGTCAACATGGCTGATGATTTTGATGTGGAGGCCATGCTGGAGGCTCCCTACAGAAAGGTGGGTTTCTGTATAGAGATGAGGCCAGTTTGAGATTTTTGTTCTACTCTCAAGTCTAATGTTACATATGTCTACATATGTGTTTACTACTGTGACAAAGTTTACTTGAATGTTGTGTGGTTTGATTGAGTATTTAAATGGCAATACAGAATTATAAATAAATCCACATCTATCTCTCTTTATAGACTTCCCTAATGATATCTCACCTCTACTCCCATGAATTCATCTTTGATACCACTGTGAACTGTGAAAAAAAGGAAGGTAGTTATTGCGCATATACTGATGTACTGTGGTTCACCTTAGGACAAAAAAACAAAACAAAAGATACAACCTAGAACATCCTGTCCCTAAACGGTTGTAACAAGGTGAATACCAATGGTTAATAGGCCCATTTTTACCTGTCCAGCAAAGAAGGCAGTATTCAGATTTACAATGTGCATGTCAAGACATTTATTCAAAAGAAACATTACAAGCAGTATAAGTTATTGAAATAGACAGAAGTTTTTTAACTATATATAGCTCTTAGTCAATTATTAGTTGATTAAGGATGTATAAGAAAGTAATGACATGAATTAAGTGTTCTACAGATCAGGCTTTGTGAAATAAATTAGCTGGTTCCTTTTTTATTTATTTATTTTTTTAAATATATCTTGTAAATATGGATACTGCTTCTTTGCCCTGAAAGATGTACTGTAATTCAGCATCTTATTTCTTATTTTTGCATGCATGCCACAAATTACCAAGATGCTAAATTACTATAATACCAGTGAAAGACATAGCTACAAAAAGACACATCTAGCTTAACTGTTTTGAATTGCCTTTTGGTAGAAAAAGTAAAGGACAAAAGATATTAGTAACTCGTGGATAAATTATTGGATTTTTTTTTTTTTTTTTTTTTTTAATTATTTCTTTTCTTGGGCGTCAATATTACTAAGAAGTGTGAATCCCTGTTTGCTTCAGGGCAAGATGTGTGACAGAGGTGGCATCGAGCTCATACAGTCCAAGAACGAAAATGGGTGAAGATCTCTGGACTGACACCAACCACACAGGATCTCTTTTAGTGGCTGTGGGCCATGTGTGGCCACGTGATTAGGCACAATTAGAGGCTTTGGTATGACCAAATAGAAGGGGAGTGGAGAAGATGACCATTATTGACTACTTCCTGAACTCAGCTAATCTGTTGGATATTTCCCTTTTTCTGATCATTACTTATTGAACACCCTTGTAAGAGAAACTGAGGCCAGGAATAGGGATGGGAAGCTATTGGGGTTGTGAATGGACACAGTCCAGGCATGACAGTAGAATGTTTTTAGAATTATTATTAATTGAATATATTTTGCATTTTCTCTTGTCCCACCCCACCCCCTTTACCATGACGTCATGCAATGTTTCACCTACGTCCTCATGATGTTCTTCTATCAACCTTGCTTAGGATGAGATCAAGTCCTCTCATGCAAATGGACATGAAGACCAGAATAAGAAGTAAGTTTTGTTGTTTTGATGGGTCCACATTGTATCCTAAAGTATGACTCTAATCTGACTTTTAACGTTTTAGAAAAAAGAGGAGTCGAAGCAGGAGCCGGAGTCCAGGCTCTCGAAAGAAAAGGAGCAGAAGCAGGGACCGTAAGAAGGGAAAGAAAAGGAGCCGAAGCCGGGAAAAAAAACGCAGCCGTAGCAGAGAACGCCATCGCAGCCGTTCCCGAAGCAAAGAGCGTACTGGCCGATACAAAGGACGCAAAAGCCCCATGTGTGTTTTAAGAAATGTTACTTTTTACACGTATGATTTGATATTTTAGTTAAATAAAGTGGTTAATAAAAATGTTTAACCTTTTTGAATGAATGAATTAACATTATTAATGACAGTTTGTGTGACAATTATTTATTTCAGCCGCAAGCGCTCCAGAAGCCGCACTCCCATAAAAAAAGAAAAGAGTCCCATCAGGTAACAACGTCTAACAGTTTACGTAAACTTAAAACAAAATAAATTTTACTTTTAACTAAACTAAACATATTTTCTGTTTATTACTTTGTGCAGTTTTTTTAAATGGGTTTATTTCTCAGGCAACCAATTGACAATCTCACACCAGAGGAGAGGGATGCCCGCACAGTCTTCTGCATGCAGCTAGCTGCAAGAATCAGAGCTCGTGATCTGGAAGACTTTTTCTCAGCTGTTGGAAAAGTGAGTTGGCGATATAAATATTCATCCATCACGTCTTGTGTAAAACCTAATATTTTTATTCATGGTTTTGTGTAGGTTAGAGATGTTAGAATCATCTCTGACAGAAATTCCAGGAGGTCAAAGGGCATAGCGTACATAGAGTTTGTAGAAACCTCATCTGTACCACTGGCCATCGGATTGACCGGCCAAAGACTGTTGGGAGTCCCTATCATTGTGCAGGCCTCTCAAGTAAGTGTGTTGTATTTAGTCACAAGAAAAGAGATGCATGCAGAGATGAGGGAAATGTTAAATTTGTATATGTATTTATATTCTATTCTTATTCACTATTGAATTGTGATAGTTTTTCATACCTTGCAATTACAGGCAGAAAAAAACAGAGCGGCAGCAGCTGCTAATAATCTGCAAAAGGGCAGTATGGGTCCAATGCGGTTGTATGTTGGCTCACTTCACTTCAACATCACTGAAGAAATGCTTCGTGGCATTTTTGAGCCATTTGGAAAGGTCAGTCAGCAGTTTTGTAATTTAAAATGTGATTATGCGCATGTGTACTATATGTTTTTCATTGAATTTAATTTATTTCCCAAAGATTGAAGGGATACAACTAATGATGGACAGTGAGACTGGACGATCTAAAGGATATGGTTTCATTTCAGTAAGTAAATCTCTTGCTTGCTCATTAGATCTGCTGGGAATTTTTATTGATATTTGCCAAAAGTTTGCAGATGCAGAGTGTGCAAAAAAAGCACTAGAGCAACTGAATGGCTTTGAACTAGCAGGACGTCCGATGAAGGTGGGGCATGTGACAGAGCGCTCAGACTCATCAACTGCCAGCTCATTTCTGGACAATGATGAACTGGAAAGAACTGGCATTGACCTTGGCACCACAGGCCGTCTACAGCTAATGGCTCGACTTGCAGAAGGTTTGTGTGACTGGAGCATTTTGTTAGCACTGCAGTGATTGAGTCATATTTTTCATAAGTCTTATTATTAACAGGAACTGGTCTGAAGATTCCACCTGCTGCCCAGCAAGCTCTACAGATGACTGGGTCCATACCATTTGGAAACATGGCTACGGCAGGTAAGTTTACATTTCTAAGACTTTAGTTTAATATAAATATGATCACTGTTAACAATTTTTTATTTTTTTAAAGCAGTTCCAACTACATCACCAACCCCAGCCTTAAATCTCCCAGCACAGCCAATAGCCACGCATTGTCTTCAGCTGTCTAACCTTTTCAATCCACAAGCGTAAGAACTTTTTTTGTTCCCCTGTAATTTTTTACTTTATAACTGCCATTTAATTAGTTCTCATTTGCTTTAGTGAAAACGATCCCCTCTGGGCTACTGAGATCCAAGATGATGTCATTGATGAGTGCAACAAACATGGCGGCGTGGTTCACATTTATGTTGACAAGAACTCTTCTCAAGTAAGTTTGGGGAGATTGTATGCATTACTTGAACGGTTCAATCTAATGTAGTTATTAAATTAAACCTGTTCACTTGTTTTATTACAGGGTAATGTATATGTAAAATGCCCTTCAATTCCTGCAGCAATGGCAACTGTAAATGCACTTCATGGACGCTGGTTTGCAGGTGTGTAAGTTTTAATGAGCTATGGCCAATTTTAACAATAAAGAACTGGAATAAATTTCCTTTTGTTTTTAGGTAAAATGATAACGGCTGCATATGTCCCTCTACCAACATACCACAACCTTTTCCCTGATTCTGTAACAGCGAAGCAGCTCCTGATGCCTTCTCGTCGATAGTCACAGATCTGCTTGTGTATATACCTTTTTTTTTAAGTCACTGTAATGGCAGCAATTAAATAGTTGTGTGTAATAAAGTTGCCTCAAGTCCATGTACTCAGCTTTGTCTAAGTTGTTTGAGTTGCATTCTGTGGTTGTGTGTTGTAAACTACCACTGAAATTAATCTGCAGATGTTTATAAATTACTTCAAGTTCTTTTGCAGTTAGTGTTGATTAGGTCTTATATGCCAAAGTTTAGCCTTTGTAACTTTTTACAGCCATAAATTTCATTTTTGTATGAAGGCTTTGAATAAACTAGTGACTCAATGATGTGATCCGTGTGTAAGTACAGCTGCCATTTGTCTTCAAAGAAATATTCAATCCATGTTATGAAGGTCTATGTATTTGAAATTGAGCGACAAGACGGCATATTATAAACTTTATTCTAACAAAAGTTACTGCCACAACAAAATTAACATTTAAGGGTGACCCACATGTTATTCCTTTTACAAAATTTATAATCAAGTGCTTTTTTTTCTCCCGTGTTCTCAAGGTGGTGACATCTGGAGAAAAAAAAAAAGTTTAGTATAAACATGAACTTGCAACGAACATTTAAGGTCTAATGACTGAATGAATCTACAAGACAGAAGTACCTGAAATGCTTTTACTTTTTAGGAGACTGTCCTTTTGCTTGGTGAGCCTGAAGAACAGCAATTGCTTCATCCACCTAATCCAATGAAACATTTGTTGGCAAAAAGACAAACTACTACAGATGGCAAACAAAAGAAAACAAAACACGCTGTAGCTATAACTAACACAATTTACCTTAGCGTGAAGAGAGACCGGTGATTCCAGCATATGCAGCAGCTCAGAGTTGTCAATCTCCAGTAGCATTCCTGTGATTTTACCAGCCAGGTTTGGATGAAGAGTTTGGATCAAGGGGTACAATCGCTCACCTATGCATCACAAACCATTCATACACAAGCTGGTTTGAGCTATGTGAAGGAGAAATGGCAGATGTCACATACCAAGGAGCTGTTTTTGGTCCATTAGAGGAGCTGCAGCCAACATGGTGGCATCAAGTGGGTCATGACTTGAGATGTGAACAGCTGGCTCCAAAGATTTAGGAACCGACTACAACGGGACAAATGTAACTCAATTACATTGTCAGTTTATCCCAGAAAAATACTATCATATTACAATTTCATTTCATTTCAGGAGTAACTACAGTACCTGTAGTCTTATGGCTGCAGGCACTGTGACCATCTGTTGTGGGTTTCTCACTGCAGAGGAGTACTTGTACTGGCTGCCCCTGACCACACCAACCATGTCATTGCGCCCCCCTACAGTCTGGGTTCCAATGTTGTCTAAAATTTTATAAATATGCAACAAAATTCACAATGGCAAGGCAAGACAATTTTATTTATAATCGCACAATTCATACACTGGGTAACTCAAACTGCTTTAATAAGTTTGCATTTGCAAATGGGCACTAGACTTTAGGTACACATACTTGTTTTTTGCGTACAAGAGATGACATGTGGCACCTGGGTGGAAGCTTGTTTGACAGTAGCAATAGGAGTCGATCCACGCCGAGAGACTGAATTACCAACAAACTGAGTTGAGTAGGGGCCTAAAACCACAGCAAAAAAAAAAAAAGGTCAAAATATACATTTCAAACATTTTTTTTTTTTTTTAAACAAACAGTATTGTTCACCTTGTGGTTTATATGGTTGTCCGGCCCAGCGAGGTACTGCTCTCGTGTTATTGACAGCACTATGGTTGTAGTAGGACCGAGAAGGTGGCTGGAGAATTAAAATTTGGTTATAATATTGAAACCATTAAGGGAGTGTTGTAAATGAGAAAGCACAAAAACAATTTATATTTTATTAAATAAAACATTTCCTAAGCAACTACACCAAAAGTCAGGCCATGAACACTGGTGTTCTTGTATTTATTTTAACCAAAAAGATGAAGAATTTGTCAATAAATGACAATGTACACCGTTTAAACCTCCACACCTGTGGTACCGTCATGTAGTATCCAGCCTGCTGGTACGACTCAATTATGGGGCTTGGCATGGTCCTCATAGAAGCAATTCTCTGCATGTATTTATTAGTCAAGATGGCTCTACGTTCCTCTCTGCGCTGAGCCAAAGCCACATACAGAGGCTTAGTTGCAACAATTCTCCCATTCATTTCAGTCACTGCTTTTGTTGCTTCCTCAGGTGAAGAGAAACACACAAATCCAAAGCCTTTGCTCTGCGAGCCATCTGTCATCACCTACAGTAGCAAGGTATTCACAATTAGGACCCGAGGTAAATTTACCACCTAAATCCGTCACAGTCAAAACATGAGTGACAACCTATTCTTATATCATAGGATTTAAAATGTTGGTCCACCCTTTTCAGCTATAGCTCTCCTTAGAAGGCTTTCCACAAGGTTTGTGAGTGTGTGTATATATGTAGCTATTGACTCCACAGAAATATGGTGACCTCTGCGCTCTTTGCGCCTCAGCATTTGCTGACCCTGCTGTGATTTGTATGTGGCCTACCACTTTGTGGCTTAGTTGCTGTTGATTGTGAAATATTTAGTTGGAAATGTCCCGACTGGACTTAAAAGTAAAATATTGTTTGCATATACTTGATTTTATACATTTGTGGCTATGGAACAGCTGAATTTTGTATATGAATTTGTGATATTTATTGTATAATGTACTCGCCGACATGTCTCCTTTCAAATGTGTCACTGCTTTCAAAACAATAAACCTAATAACAATTTACATACCTTTGCACTGGTGATGGTGCCATAAGGAGCAAACTCCTTCCTGAGTCTGTCATCATCAATGGTGTCATCCAAATTCTTCACATAGAGATTCACACCCTAAAGAAAGCAAGCCATAAATACATTCTTTAAGAGTAATAGTTTGTTTATGGTCAACTGTTCAGATGACAAATTAGCAGCACCTGATATCGCTGGATGCGGTCCTGTTTTATCTGGTCAAATTTGCGCTTGAGTTCTCCCTGGCGCTCCAGCCTCTTTTGAGCGCGTCCGACATAGACTATTTTGTCATTAAGCTCTTTTCCATTCATCTCCTCGACTGCCTAAGAATTGGTTTGTACATGAGTCATTAAACATGGCTGCAAATATGTGCCGATAAGGATAATTTATGACAGATGTCAGAAATGTTTAAACCTTTTGAGCATCCTCATGATAAGCATAGTTCACAAATCCAAATCCACGTGAAATACCCTTTTCATCCTTCATCACCCGGACACTCAGAGTCTTCCCTAAGATGGACAAGTGACAACCATGACTATTGTTTGTGGTTAATATGCCAACAAAGAAAGCTGGAGTGTAAATCAGTCTGAAATACTTAAGATGTCCCTCACCAAATGCAGAGAATGCCTCTTTCAGTTTCTCATCAGTAAAGTTGTCACCAAAATTTTTAACATAGACATTAGTGAACTTTACAGCTTTGGTGCCAAACTCCATCTCTCTCTCCTTGCGGGACTTAAAATGGCCGACAAATCTGCAGTTCATCACAATGATAAGGGAAAAAAAGTTAGTCAAACAGTAAATTACCAAAAATAGTGGTTTAAAAAAAACAAAACAGATGTCAAACAAAGGTCGAGAGAGTGGTTGTAGAATACAAATGTCGCGTGGTGGATTTTTTCCCAAGTATTAAAACCAAAACTTTAATTAAAAAAAAATGTATACATCTTGTAGGAGTAATGCTGTTGCATTCAAACTGATAACAAACCTAGCCATGGGTCCTGCCTGTTCTGACCTACACTTGGGTAACTGACAAGAGTCAATTGGGGTCACTGAGATGATCCTTTCAGAGTTGAGATTAACTGTCCCTTTACTAAACAAAAAAAAAATAAACACATGAAGAATCATCTGCATGGATTACCAAACATGACACTGGAAAATATCACAGACTCGGCTCCATTTATTTCCTGGACTAAGAAAATCAATTACTTACACTTTCCGATCATTTAGCAGCATCCCATTCATGGTTTCAATTGCCCGGTTTGCAGCTTCCTGAGTTTCAAAATGAACGAAGCCATAACCTTTGGACCCCTTCTCATCACATACAACCTACAAAAACAAGAATTACAAATTTCACAATCCACTGGATGTACTTTTTTAAAGCAAATTCACATAGTATTTTGAGAGCTTTGAGTATTTTGAGAGATTTTAAGGTTACCCTAATCTTGTGTTCTCTATGTAGTTAAGAATCTGGTGAGCTGGCTGCACTGTTTCGATTAATCAAGGGTCAACTTGGAAACTACTAGTTTGTGTACTGCATACCATAAAAGTTACATAGTGTTGCCTTAAATATATTAAAACATATTAAAAAAGGTAGGTAATGCATTAGAAAGTAAGTTGACAAAGTGAATAAGATTTTCCCCATTTAGTTTTCATTCTAATACTTGCCTTGCAGGACAAAATATTCCCAAATGCTGAGAAGGTATCATACAGTGCTTTGTTGTCGATAGACTCATCCATGTTTTTGATAAATATGTTACCAACTCCAGACTTCCTCAGTCCTGGGTCTCGCTGGGACCACATTATTCGGATTGGTCGACCCTTGAGGACATCATAATTCATTGTATCTAAGGCACACTCAGCTAGAACAAAAATGCACATGTTACGTTTTAAACGTAATTAAAACAAGTCAGATGTCAAGTGTTCTGAGGTGTTTTACCATCGGCTGGTTGTTGGAAGTTTATGTAAGCATATCCCAATGATCTGCGAGTAATGATGTCACGGCATACACGGATAGACGTGATGGGCCCAGCAGGAGAGAATTTCTGATAAAGCATGGCCTCTGTAACATCAGGGTGCAGGTCTCCTACGTACAAAGAAGCCAGGGGGTAGGCTGGCCCACTGCTGTTCATCTTGTTAACTGCAGGCATAGGAGAGTTTTTGTTTTTTGTTAATTACATTTGATATCATCAAAGCATGATATATTAAATATAAACTAGAATTTGCCTAAAAAGTGTATATATAGTGTTGCAAGTAAGAAACTATAAGGTTTGGTAAATGTTACAACCATCAATCTTGACCTTCCATTGTGATTTGCACTCGACAATCGTACGCTAGTAGTTACAGCAAAAGCAGGTCTTTTTACCAAAAAGTATACTTATGATGAATAAAAATATTAAAGGCTTAAGTACGTCTAAGCACATTAACACAGATATAGTTGACTTTTATTACTTTCCAGATTAGAAAAGTTTTCGTCTAAGGGCGAAAGGGTGTGTCTATTACTTATGATACAAATGGCGCCCACGCTGACAAAATGGTTACATTCAATTCACGCCAAAGTTTAACAAAATACGCTAATTAACATAACCTAATCTAAAGTTACTTACAGTTTAATAGTTAAGAGCCAATTTTCAAATTAATGTTTCAGGGTGGTGTGTAGTAAAAGGCACTCACGCGTTCCTCCAGTGGCGGATGAATGTTTTCATTCAATTACTGCCGTAGAACACCTGCCGTCCTCCTCGAATAACACAAACTGCGACCACGACTAAATGTCATACAAACGTAACATGCTACTCCGCGCGAAAAACTAGTTCATCCACGATGCGGGAGCATTGCTGCCAGATCAAACGCCCTCTGTTGGTTAAACTGCGTTCACGATTATTTTTATTTTTTATTTTAAACAATTGGTTTGAGTCATTAATGTATAATTGAAAATAGATCAGATTTTCATTTACAATATTTGTTATTGTCTTGATGTGCATGCTACCTAAATAATGTGTTATGCTTCGGTGTAGTCATTAAAAAGAAGACTTATTTTGCCTGTTATCTTAAACGAAACTTTATTTCACTGAATGGTCTTTGACACTTTCCTATTTCTTACATGTAGTGAAACTAGAATGGTTTTAAGATACATAAACACAAAGCTAGAATTACACCAACCATTGTTTTATCTCCATTTCATCATTGCTTTTAGAGCTATTCTAAAGTTTCACAACCACTTGTGTGCACTGGGTAATAAGACTGTTACAGAAGCAAATTTTAGCCATAAGACTTGTCAGTAAAAACAAAGCAAGTAGATACCTGATATACAGACAGGCTTTGTTCCACATTCACTAACTGCATTTTCATCAAGCATAATAACAAATTGACATGAAGGTTTTTTTTTTCAACATAAGATTTTCAATTTGTTGGAATATTGTCAGAGTAAACAGACTGTCAGCTATAATGTGAAATGGTGTTTTCAACTACAAATGTGGAATGTAGTGGTGATAAATGGTATTGTGACACTGAGCTTCTTTCCAAAAAGATAGACTTACAAACTGCATCTTCAAAATAACCCTGATTTTTTTTAAGTTTATAATTTACACTAGCTGAGAAAAAAGTGAAGACATTGTCTGCAGACAATATTTCTCCAATTTCTGTTTGTCTGGTCTGACTCTGTATGGAATAAGATTGCTGCCACTAAAATTGAAAAAAGAGGCTGCAAGAGAAAGCCAGGCACAAGAAAAATTATTGGAGAAAAGAACCGCTTTTAAGAGAAATATTTTGCAAGCAGTGTTCATACAGTGTGGTAAGACATTTTCAAATAACATCAATATAAGGTTACTTTAGTTTTACATAAAGATGATAGTCAAACTTGCAAAATACTGAGAACCACATTTATGCACATACAATTTCCATTGTACTGAGTTCAAGCAGCACCTGAACAGCGAGTAAAACTACAGAGACAATCTATACTTAATCAAATAATAAAAATGAGCACTTCCTTTCCAAAGTCTAATAATGTGGAATGTATTATGTCTAAACACATCTAAAATAACAATTTATGGGGTCCCTTAAAACTTCAAACTGTGAAATTTGTGAACATGATCAAGGAGCATTACACCAAGATGTCAGTGTCACAATACAGCCTGCCTCCTTTCTGTATGAGCCCACAGCAGAATTGCAGTTAGCTGAATACAGGATTGAAATGTATTTTGAAAGTCAAATTTTTTTTGTGAAGCAAATTCAACATCTACCATCACAGTGTTTCTTAAAAATCAACTGCCAGTTTGTTTACGATACAATAAAAAATGTAAATAGCATGAGGAATAACAAATAAAAGTAACAAGTGGGATCAAAAATGCACAACAAATTAGCAGGGTCAAAGGAATTTGGAAGGACGATTAAATTCACAACTACCCACCCACCACCCCATGCTCACAAAACATATTCCCACAATCGTTAACGTCCACTCACACTCGCTCACTCTCCACAAACAAGCAGGCATACATACAAAGCCCAAAAAAAATAAACAAAAGAATCAACAGCAACATGGACTCACTAGTAAATACAACATGTTTCTATAAAGTGACTGAATCTGCTAACAACTGAAAATTACCCTGTCACCTCACAATAATTTGAGAGGGGTAAACTAGTTGATCAGGAGCAATTCAGGCTGCTTGTCATACAGAAGTGGGAGGGGCTGATGGAGTGGAGGGGGATGTATATAAGCTGTCTGTGTTTAAGATAAGTGTAGGTGGATTAACAGTGCAATTTATTTAGTTGTCCCCATCTGCTGGTTCTCCCTCATCTGCCTGGTTTTCTGATGTCCACAGCTGGAACAGAAAAACAATTGAGTTAGCAATTACTGTTATAAAAAAACATGAAAGGGGGCAATATAGTAGTATGAGGCCTGCAACTCACAGTCAGGTTATCCCTTAGTAGTTGCATGATCAGAGTGCTGTCTTTGTAAGAATCCTCATTCAAAGTGTCAAGTTCAGCAATTGCTTCATCAAATGCCTTAAATACAGAAACAAATTAGTATATTACAGTTTAACTAAACTAAAATTATAAAAGGTTTCAAAAAGTTTATGTAAAAGTCACAAATTTAAGTTTCAGTACCGTCTTAGCCAGGCTGCAGGCCTTTTCCGGGCTGTTGAGGATTTCATAATAGAAGACAGAGAAGTTAAGGGCCAGGCCAAGCCTGATGGGGTGTGTTGGCTGCATCTCTCCCTTGCTTATATCAAAAGCTTGCTGGTACGCCTCTTGGGAGCTCCCAACAGTATCTAAAGAAATACCACATAATCAACCAAATAATATATTTACCAGACATTTAAAGGCCAAACTTCAAACACTAAGTGATTTTTCCTCACAAATTTTTCACTGCATGATGAAGTTAAAAAGAATATTGTATTTCTCAATTGTAATAGTTTATTGTCAGTCATTTGCACATCATATCATTACAGAATGTTATTTTATGAAACTTAAATTCATTGTGTAGGAAACTTTATTTTCTACTCTATTTATATTTACTAAGTAAATATTTTTTACTTACCCTTCTTTTCATCTCCTGATGCAACCTCAGAAAGGTATCTATAATAGTCTCCTTTCATTTTCAGGTAGAACACCCTGCTTTCAGCAGCAAGTGCGTTTTTAATAAGATATTTGTCCAGTAGACCCTGGAAAAGAGGTATTAGTTCTTAAAGTTGTGTTTTCTATACACCATACAATATTTGGCCAATAAATTAAGAAACTTACAAGCACATCATTGCAGATCTCCTTCAGCTCAAGTTCAATCTTCTCCCGGTATTCACGGGCCATCTGCTGCTTTTTATCATTGCCCTCAGTCTTCGTCTCAATGCTGGAGATAACGCGCCAGGAGGAGCGGCGCGCTCCGACCACATTCTTGTAGGCGACGGAGAGCAGGTTGCGCTCCTCGTTGGATAGCTCCGAAGGCGCACTTTGCTCTGTCACCGACTTCATGGCCGCGGCCATGTCATCGTAGCGCTCAGCCTGCTCAGCAAGCTTGGCCTTCTGCACCAGGTCGTTCTTGTCCATCTTCTATGCTGGTTAACGAAAAATATAGTAAATTAAGTCCTAACAAGTCACTCTTAAAAACACGTTACAACTAAATAAGGTTTTGCCAATAAATTGAATCGCTATTTTCTATGTGCCTCACTTTAGTAACTGTTTTGGTACCGTTATGACTAAATATATTTCAGTATAATCACTATTTGAACGAAAGACGGCGATATTTCACCAGAAACTGGGCCTTGGGCAAGTGGGTCAGCTATGCATATACCCTGCTAACATTAGCCGTCTTTGAGGTGTCTTTTAACACAAATTTCACTCACTAAAGCTTAGCTTACGTGATCAGTGGTCTAATAAAATAACCACTAACACACTCAAAGTGTGCGATTACTTGTAACTGCAGTCTGTTGAATCGTTTGAACGCAGTTGGCGATGGATAGTCGCTACATCAGCAGATGCCTTGCAGTGTTAAGCTAGCTTGGCTTTAATGCCCAACCTTTAATATAGCTTGCAGCGCTGTCTCGAATAATGCCATTGGCAAAGTCTATCAAACGCCTCTCGTTTTAGGCATCATGTGTATTATTCCAAATGATGTTGCATTCGTAATAGGATTGTATATTATCTTTAATATATTAACTGACATATTCGTGATTTGAACGGGAGCTAAAGGAATTAGCTAGCTGCTGCCGTCAAACCAACCCCTAGATAACGGTAACGCTGGTTAGCTCGGCCAAGAAAAGATAATGGTCGACTTTTATGAAAACACGATTATAAAATATATACATGTATACGCAATACCTATTGTATGTTGTTAATATATGTCACTGTATTGCACTAGGACGTTTTATTTGGTAGTTAAGTGCATTTTATGTGGAATAGTGCGGCCCGCCCTGGCTTGTGCGCCTGTCAGAACAAAGTGTCATGGAATCTAATCACCGCTAGCTGCAGTTGCTATCAGAGAGCTAACCACAGCTAGCCTCTACAGCGGCCCTATCTGCGCTCTCTGCTCCGTTATAGTGATGGTTTCAGCATCCAACCCTAGACGACAAACAGCCTTTCTAACAAAACAAAATAAACAATTCAATCCACAATACTACAGTATATGTAACTGTGAGATCACAACACTTACAGTATAGATGATTTTAATTCTGCTTTTTGTCTCTCTGGACGATTCAGTCTCCGTCTCGCTCAGCGTATCGTTCAGGGCAGTACCACTTCCGCTACTCCAGCGCTTCGATTTTCCTTATTATAAACCACACATCTGCCTTACGTAATGCAGTACTGCTCATTTATACACGCTTCTTACACTAAAACAAAAGCTTTTCGAAGATATTTAACCCACATATTTGGGTAGGGATAATAATCCTTTATTGACACATTATTCTGTACTTGACACATAATTGCAGGCACGTTAAAAATTCTTAATTGAGATCAATACTGAAGACGCGTTAACATATAACAATTTTATACAAAGCTATGTATAGCATTGGATAAAATGTATAGGCACGCCAAATAATAACTCCCTAAAGAGCTGGCCCTTTTATGTCCGTCTTTTATTATAATATGTTTGTATAATAATAATAATAATAATAATAATAATAACAACAACAACAACAACAATAACACGACTGGGACACAAACTAGAACATATAGGTGTAACTCTTAAATCATTAATTTAAACGTAGTAAAATGTATGTATTAGTAATGATTTATATGTCTAATCTAATTACTCTTATACTCTAGAGTTATATAAAGCATGAAAGTAGAATATATTTTACTGTTGAATTATACCACAGCTTTGACAGTTTCTTTTATATTTTTAGTCGTGCTATAATGGGACTACATATTTGGCCAGTATTCCTCAGTTAAAATCTAAAAGCCTTACTGTAATTTTTCTACTATTGAATTAAATATTTATCATGTGTAATACATACACTTGATTAAAATATACTTTGATTAAGCGTGTCTATTTGTTAATTTGTCTCCAGAGACAGCAGTGTAATAGAGGTGCCAGTATCATAAAAAAATGGTATGAAAAGTTTCTGTTCACTTTCAGAAAGTCAGATCTCTTTTTACTTACCGGCAGCAAAAAAAAATACAATACAATTAAGAGTTTTGACTTTTCCATGTATTATTTTTCCTTGGTTACTCATAATAGCATCTCTCATGAATGAGCAAGAAAGGTTCAGGGTAAAGCCAATAGAGTTTTCATAAATAAGTTAGGTGTTATTATGCAACAATTGCTAAAGCTTTTTTCCATTATTTATATTGCAAAAAAATTTTGAAATAATAGGGCATATCTAATGTCCATATTTACACTGTGTTTTACTGCACACAAGCATGTGTAAATATGCATCTTTTCAAAGATGCCAACCTGACTACTGTTTGAGTTGAGAGATTTTGAAAAGAGTAAGCTAGAAGTTAGTTTGATCTACTCCCTCCGTTCAGTCAATGTCAATGTTTAAATCTTTTTATACACACTAAAAACTATAGACTTGATCAAATTAAATATGGAGCATTCTCAATATTGACAAATTCAAAGGAGCTCAATCTGCATTTTTTTAATAACAAAATTAACCTTTTAATAATGTGCAAGTGGCTTTAACATTTATTATGTAGGTACTTTTACATTGGGTCAGGAACATAGACCCATCAATAGTGACACTATAGTGATTATTTCAGCTATTTTTATTTATCTAACAGCAGTACAAATTACAAACAAGACAAAATAAGGTCACATTACTGTCTGTATTTAAGCATTTTAAATAAAAGGCTAGAATTGAATGTCCAAAAGGTGTCCCTATGAAGTTTCTCAATTGTTTACTTGGCTGCAGGCTCCCCAATAGTCAAACCATCTGCAATCCTCTTCTGGTATTCTCTTTCTGACTGCTTTCTTCGGTAAACATCATCTGAAATAAAAACAGGCTTTTAATATATATATTTGTTTTCCTTTTCCTTTCACATGTTTTCTGATAAGACTGAATAAAAGAGTGAAATTGTAAAAATGTAGGATTAGTAGGAACCAGTTTGAAACTTAATGTCAATGTAATTTATTGTAGTATTTTGCAAGAAAATAAAACTAAAGGCAAATCGACAGGACGTAATTCATTTTAACTAATGCTCAGATGGCCATACATTTTGCATAACACAAATAACAACCGAAGCCAAACATAGTTATTGCTATAGCCATGCTTAATTATATCTAAACAAAAACAATATAGTCACGTGCTAATACTACTGACAACTGCTAATCAAGCTATCTAAGTTAAACCAGACTTGAATATACGGGGTTCTTGTACTGCACACTTACAGAAAGTTTCTTTTCCTATTCTCACGTTGATCATGATCCACTCCATGACACCACCGATACAGAAAAATATGGGAAGAAATCTGTACATGCCAAAACGTCGTTTACCCGGCACAAGACTAAGTATATATTTAATGTTGTTACTTCTGTGACGCATCCTGGATAACTTCGATTTGATAAATTTCTTGGTTGGTCGACCCTTACATGTCCTTTCCAAACGCAAGGCGTAATGGCAGCAATCGCGCCTTGTTTCATCTCCTGGCGTAAACCAAATGGGCGGCGTCCCATAAAACCCGGTAAGGACAAAGCTTGACGACGGTGAAAGAAACGAACACCCCAATTAAATCGTAACATCCGGTTGAGTACTCGCTACCTTTTGTTTCTACCATGTTATCAATGTCAGTAGCTGATGGATTAAATTAGAAAGCAATTTTTTCATTAAAAGTTGTAGTAATGTCTTTTGAACAAATGGCTACATTGTTGTCAAGAATATGTATAAAATATGTTGTGGTCAAGCTTGTAAATTAATAGGTTAGTGGCGTTTAGGTATTAAAATAATGAAATATTAATAACCATATAAAGTGGTATCCTGATAAATGTTTACATGTAACAAAGGACAAGGTACACGTTTTTTTTTTTTGATTGGGATGACTTGACAAATCACCACTGATATATATATATATATTTTTTATTGTAAGTTTGGCATAATACTTCAAAGCACACAGCAAGTACAAGTACATACACAATAGATTCAGACACATGCAACAGCTACTACACTCTTCATAAAAAAGTACCATAGAAGAAAAGAAATTAACTGTAAACTGTGCTACAAATGTCAATTTCTTATAAAGACAACTGGGATTCTTGGTTCAGTCAATCAATTTAGCCCGAAATTATTACCCATCACATGTGAAAAATTTGAGGTTTTTGGAATGTCAGACGGTCTAGACATACTCCTTTTAAACTGATAGATTAGCAAATTAAAATGAAATTGAATGTATTTATTTATTACTCTATATAGAGTTTAAGCTCATATTTACATTTAGTTTATGATTTAGATAAAATCCATATTAAATAATTTATTTCTACTATAATGTGTCCATGTTGAGCTTTTTTTTTTTTTGAAAAACAATTTTAAATTAGATTTGTAATTTTTACAGTAACACTGCGTAGCTTTCAGCTAGTAGCATTGCGTAATTAAAATTTCCCAAAATAAACAATTGTATTAATTTAATGGTTCTTAGGCACACAATTGGAAGAATCATACCCATTTTGCCGACAAGGTATTCTCACATGCCATTACATGCCACTGGGGTGCGCAGACCTCTCTTAACTTGGCATTAGCGGCTCAAACACCAGGAGCAGAAATAGGCCAATACACTGGACCCTAGCAGTTTAATTTGCCCAAAGTGACACTACAATTTCAAAAAAATTTTTTTTTTTTTTTTTATACAAACTTGCCAGTTTAGGGTAGTTTCCTCTCAAAAACAGTCTGTAGCAAAATATGCGCCCCTAGTGGCTAAAAGTTACATAGTGTCACTTAAACACAAATTCATATTTCAGGAAATGTCATCAGACATCTCACAGCAGCTTAAAAAATGTTTACACTTGGATGGAAATGTTGTGCCGTAACAGATTATAAAATATGTTTTGTCGACTCTGGTCATAAATGACTAAAATGGAAGTCGGAATAATGGGACAGTAACTGATCAGAATGTGTAATAATTAAAGATATTTAAAAATGAGCTGGTTATCAGTCTTCAACTTTGTGAGCTGGCCGACAGAAAGTCCAGTGATGCTCCACAGTGTTCTCATTTGCACGTTCACTCATGTGATGTACACGTGTGTTTCGAATGGTGAAGCCTTGCTTCATGATATAGTCCATAAGGTGAACCCTTAGAGACACCTCTTGATGATAGTCACATGGTCCAAAGGTGAAAGACACCTGACAATCTCTAGTGTCCATCATGTGTTTGTTCCACTTAGTGAAGTTGTTAGAAATACCTTCAAGCAGGGCATGAACTTTAGTAGTAATAGTAAGTTGTGTTATGATAACAGCAACTGGGTTGGAATATTTTGACAGTTTTCTAGTGCTGGATAGCTCTACTACCTGTTCAAAGATGTCAGGAGGGTACAGAGGCTTGGGATCATTAAGGCACTGAATAAGAGGTTCAATCTGATAAAAGTCTGCTTCCTTCCTCAAAAGGTCTGTCTCTGTGAAGTCAACAGGAAGAGTAAGCTCAGACGTCCGCAAGAAGTTTAGGATGTACCGAAATAGTGTTCCATCACGGTCTATGAAGTAATTTCCATTGGAGTCCCGAGTTGTGGGAAAATCTCCTCGAAACATAGCTCCCAGCATTGAGTCTGGATAGCGTTGGAGGGTGGATAAACTGGTAGTGTAAAGGTGACCTCCTACATTTAATGTAACAGGAGTAGTCATCTAGAACAGCATAAAATAAGAAAATATTTGTGTGAAGACAGTAAAAATGTATAAAACACAATCAATGTTAATTTAAAACAGTTCTTGTACATGTATGCTTCCTAGTGTTTTTATATTTCATTGCTTCATGTTCAGAGCTTTAGTAACTTAAAAAAATATTGCTTATTTTTATATTTTAACCACACTGAATCAGAATACATAAAAAAAATCTGTCTCATATTTTAATCCACAAACATCAGTTTTTTCCTTATGGTGCACCCTTACTTTATAACCCCAATCTCCATTCTCCATTTGTAGAGCAATCGCCACTTGGTCAGAACCAAATTCAGATCAAATTAACAAAAATGTGTTGGCCCACTTCTAATCTCCTGTAAAAGAAATATGTAATATTATACAAGCAAATTAGAAATTAAATAAAAAAAAAAGTTGGCTGTATCCCAGAAGACTAGTGTTATCGTGTAGAACCCTGCAAATATTGTTCTTGAGTACAGGTGGCTAGGTTGATTACTGATGATGTTGCATGATATACCAGGCTAGAATGCAAAAGAAGCCAGCATGATTGTGTTGACAACTTGCAGCTTAACGCTAGCTAACTTGAGTCTACAGCTACTATACAACAATTAATGTTCAAAGTAGCAATCCGAACATGGTCCGATTCTTTCAGTCAAAGACTTCTACAAAAGCAATTAACTGTAAACTGTGCTACAAATGTCAATTTCTTATAAAGACAACTGGGATTCTTGGTTCAGTCAATCAATTTAGCCCGAAATTATTACCCATCACATGTGAAAAATTTGAGGTTTTTGGAATGTCAGACGATCTAGACATACTCCTTTTAAACTGATAGATTAGCAAATTAAAATGAAATTGAATGTATTTATTTATTACTCTATATAGAGTTTAAGCTCATATTTACATTTAGTTTATGATTTAGATAAAATCCATATTAAATAATTTATTTCTACTATAATGTGTCCATGTTGAGCTTTTTTTTTTTTTTGAAAAACAATTTTAAATTAGATTTGTAATTTTTACAGTAACACTGCGTAGCTTTCAGCTAGTAGCATTGCGTAATTAAAATTTCCCAAAATAAACAATTGTATTAATTTAATGGTTCTTAGGCACACAATTGGAAGAATCATACCCATTTTGCCGACAAGGTATTCTCACATGCCATTACATGCCACTGGGGTGCGCAGACCTCTCTTAACTTGGCATTAGCGGCTCAAACACCAGGAGCAGAAATAGGCCAATACACTGGACCCTAGCAGTTTAATTTGCCCAAAGTGACACTACAATTTCAAAAAAATTTTTTTTTTTTTTTTTATACAAACTTCCCAGTTTAGGGTAGTTTCCTCTCGAAAACAGTCTGTAGCAAAATATGCGCCCCTAGTGGCTAAAAGTTACATAGTGTCACTTAAACACAAATTCATATTTCAGGAAATGTCATCAGACATCTCACAGCAGCTTAAAAAATGTTTACACTTGGATGGAAATGTTGTGCCGTAACAGATTATAAAATATGTTTTGTCGACTCTGGTCATAAATGACTAAAATGGAAGTCGGAATAATGGGACAGTAACTGATCAGAATGTGTAATAATTAAAGATATTTAAAAATGAGCTGGTTATCAGTCTTCAACTTTGTGAGCTGGCCGACAGAAAGTCCAGTGATGCTCCACAGTGTTCTCATTTGCACGTTCACTCATGTGATGTACACGTGTGTTTCGAATGGTGAAGCCTTGCTTCATGATATAGTCCATAAGGTGAACCCTTAGAGACACCTCTTGATGATAGTCACATGGTCCAAAGGTGAAAGACACCTGACAATCTCTAGTGTCCATCATGTGTTTGTTCCACTTAGTGAAGTTGTTAGAAATACCTTCAAGCAGGGCATGAACTTTAGTAGTAATAGTAAGTTGTGTTATGATAACAGCAACTGGGTTGGAATATTTTGACAGTTTTCTAGTGCTGGATAGCTCTACTACCTGTTCAAAGATGTCAGGAGGGTACAGAGGCTTGGGATCATTAAGGCACTGAATAAGAGGTTCAATCTGATAAAAGTCTGCTTCCTTCCTCAAAAGGTCTGTCTCTGTGAAGTCAACAGGAAGAGTAAGCTCAGACGTCCAAGAAGTTTAGGATGTACCGAAATAGTGTTCCATCACGGTCTATGAAGTAATTTCCATTGGAGTCCCGAGTTGTGGGAAAATCTCCTCGAAACATAGCTCCCAGCATTGAGTCTGGATAGCGTTGGAGGGTGGATAAACTGGTAGTGTAAAGGTGACCTCCTACATTTAATGTAACAGGAGTAGTCATCTAGAACAGCATAAAATAAGAAAATATTTGTGTGAAGACAGTAAAAATGTATAAAACACAATCAATGTTAATTTAAAACAGTTCTTGTACATGTATGCTTCCTAGTGTTTTTATATTTCATTGCTTCATGTTCAGAGCTTTAGTAACTTAAAAAAATATTGCTTATTTTTATATTTTAACCACACTGAATCAGAATACATAAAAAAAATCTGTCTCATATTTTAATCCACAAACATCAGTTTTTTCCTTATGGTGCACCCTTACTTTATAACCCCAATCTCCATTCTCCATTTGTAGAGCAATCGCCACTTGGTCAGAACCAAATTCAGATCAAATTAAGAAAATGTGTTGGCCCGCTTCTAATCTCCTGTAAAAGAAATATGTAATATTATACAAGCAAATTAGAAATTAAATAAAAAAAAAAGTTGGCTGTATCCCAGAAGACTAGTGTTATCGTGTAGAACCCTGCAAATATTGTTCTTGAGTACAGGTGGCTAGGTTGATTACTGATGATGTTGCATGATATACCAGGCTAGAATGCAAAAGAAGCCAGCATGATTGTGTTGACAACTTGCAGCTTAACGCTAGCTAACTTGAGTCTACAGCTACTATACAACAATTAATGTTCAAAGTAGCAATCCGAACATGGTCCGATTCTTTCAGTCAAAGACTTCTACAAAAGCAAACCTGTATTAGGTTTCAAATGTGCCATTACCAGTTTGGTATGCCGAATTAAATTAAAGCCAGAACAGCACAGAAAATAATCTAGCTTTGAGCTAGCTAATAGCTAGCTGCTATGTAGCGCAAAGCTAGCTAGCTAGCTACAAGTACATAGCTATTGCCATCCTTTTTAGGCGAACGTCATGATCACAACTGTCCCACATACAATTAAATATAGCTGAAACAAATTCTTACCAGCCCGTTACCCTTCTTCGTCACTCGTCAGTATACCTGACACTGACCAGTGAAGCTTGACTGCATTTGATGTTTGCCGCTGTTCGCACCGTACAGCTGTGCACCGCTTCAGGCTGCAGTGAACTGCGCACATTTGGGAGCCGGGGGTTGGAACCTCTGCAAGATTACAGCCACACACCTCACTAGACTTCATAGAGAACCGTATTTGGATCTTTTATTGGTACTTGCAATACAAATTAGCCATTTAATTAATTTCCCAAAGGATTAATATTGTAGCCCACTGTGAATCCCCATAGGAGCATACATAGGCCGATAAGCAAGCCACTGAAGTCTGAAAATAGTAGTCCTTAGGAAGACTTCTTAGTACCACCCCTGGCATCTTGCTGCAAGATGATGAACTCTAAGATGAGCTTGGCTGTCCGACAAGGTCTCTCCATGACTACAGAGTGGCCACAGTTGTCCAGTATGTCTACTCTGCATCCAGGTAATATCTCCGTAATTACTTTAGCCCCAGATACATCCACGACCTGAGAGAATATAAGTATAGTTACCTTTATGTACACAGCAGTAAGAAGAGCTTGAAGGAACAGTTAGTTGACAAATTGACACATGGCCAAACTATGCAGCAACAATATTTTTCCCAAGAACAGGGAAAATGTTTTTTTTTTTGGTGTAGGCTATTGGGCCAAAGTAACAAGAGAAGGTTTACCTGATCCTGTTTACCCCAAATGACTTGCAAGGGTGTAGTAACTAGATGCAAGTGTTCCTGTAAAGCATATCTTGATTTTTCACAGACAATCTCCTTGAATACTAATAAAAAAAGGTATGTTAAGTATAAGTAGATCATAGAAAAAAGTCCATCTGATGAAAGTGAACTAACCTTCTTGGTAAAAAGCATTATGGGACTGCCGAACATCCACCAACCCTTGAAGGATCTAAACAGTAAACCGCTTGTTTATGTAGTACATTTTTAGTGAGCAAAATAATATGTTGTTGTTGTAGACAGTAGACCTGACCTGTTGGGGGATTTTGAAGCGAACATGGGAACAAAGTCTGATCATGTCTTCCATTTCCTCTGGTGTTGTTGGGATAAGTGGGATGTTTAATGTGTAATCGCTGTGCTCCAAATCCTGCAGATGGTTATCAAATTTGCTCTCACAAAGGTGTCTAATTCCTGCAAGTAAAGTAAGAACATTTAGAATGTGATCACATGTATAAAACTTAACGATAACTTGGAATGATAACTGCAAGTTGCAGAAGATGCTTGGATACTGAAAGGACATGTGATTTATGTTACATTTGCATTAAAATTTCAAGTAAATATATACTAACCATCAGGGCAAATAAGAGTCATACTGCAGATTTCTGAGGGATAGCAAGCTGCATAAACACCTGCTACATTTCCTCCCATTGATGTTCCAACAAGATGAAAAGGCATCCTATTTAGGCAAATGGTTTCCACAAACTAAAAAAATAGACTTTTAGGAATGAGTTGTAACTTTATGTATTTTACTATAATATGTCTGTATTTGTTGATTACCTGATGTATTCTTCTGACCTGCCCCTGAATGGAATAATCATCTTTGCTGGTGCGTGTTGTCCCCTCATGGCCTGGCATGTCCACACAGACAATGTGCAAATGTTTTGGGAGATACTAAAGAGATGTTTGAAAAAAAATTGGTTGAAATAATTCATTAATTCATTAATTGATCAGGTTGAATCTATGAAAGGCTAAAAGTAAAGTCCAGGCCATGTTACGCTTATGTACAAAAGGGTTTTAGATATGTACACATTTTTTTTAAATGTTAAGCAAACAGTGTTGCAGACTCACCTTGACAACTGTGAGCCATGAGTCCTTATGGGCAGAAAAGCCATGCAGCATTAAAATGGATGGTCTCATCCCAGGTTTTCCTCTGGAAGAGTAACAGAAACGATAACCTCCACATTCTGCGAAATGCACCTGCAGGCCTAGAGTTCTTCTCCAGTACCTTGTAAAGGAGCAGATACATGCAGATTTTACAGACAAACTGCAGAGAAGTTTTATTATACATTACTTCATCTGAATTTATTTTTGACTTATTGCATTCATATTATAATCTATAGAAAACTCTAACAGCATTATTTACCAGTAATAAACTTTAATCAGTGCTGAGGGCCACAGAAGAAAAGAGGCTACAAAAGCCAGGATGGGAATGGCCAGCATCCCCCCAGCAATGATAAACAGATTCACCACATCTAGATCTGCTGCCATAGCTTCCCCTAAACAGAGTATGAACATCTTACACAACATTAGTGCATGCATTATTTGTTTAGGAAAAAGAACAATTATATCCAGTCTCATGCAAATACATCAATCCTAGACATCAACATTTTTAGACTTTGTTTTTTTTTACCTTTGATTCAGCAAACTGATATCCTTTTTCCTTTGCGTGTCCCCACTGCTTATATGATAAGTGTTAAAATCTAAGCCTGAAATATCTGTACTACTGAAGTGCAGTTGGTTCTTGCTGATTATGTTTGTTCTGGATAATCTAATTGATTATCTCTCAATGGGGGGAAAAAAATGGGCCACCACGTTATCCGGTCAATAATTTAAAGAGGACACACAGGCCACAAATGTTGTGTGCACTCAATGTTTATTTTACAGCATACATCATCTGACTATGCTGCCTTTGGACTGTTTTATGATACAGTAATAGACTTACCCTTTAGTCTTTAATAACAAGTAGTACATAAAAGATTAAAAAAATAGTTATTTTATAATACATAGTTAAACAAAAAGGATTGGCTGCATCACTGTTTAAACTTACCACTGGGTGTCAGTAGCAGACACACTATAATTGCAGTGTTTTTGTTGTTGCCAAGTCAAGATCTTACAAATTATAACTACACAGCCTACTAGATGTCTTAAACGTTAAAAGGTAATCCTGATCCTGCGAGATGTTCCAAGACCACAGCAGTCATTTTGACATTATTGAGGGGGAGGCCCGCTACTCAATATTTAATCAGTGCTAAAAGTAAAATTTTCTAAATCATAAAAAAACTGCAAATGTGTGTTTTTGAACAGTTATGTTAAATAGGAATCTAAGTGAATAGCCCTGTGCGTGTGTCATTGCTGAAAATTATGTAAATGAGTCTTGTCATACTATTTTATCTTTAGTCAACTACAGATGACCTAAATACAAACTAGAGCAGAACAATTGGACATGGCCACTCTACAGAGAGGCTCTACTTGTGTGGGAATTAATCTCATATTTGGTTTGTGATGGGGGAAGTGGTTGTTCTCATATTGCTTACTGCCAAGTGAAAAACAATAACGAACATTGCATTATGTGTAAGGTTGAAACTGTCACTTTACTTTTTATCTGGCCACCTGATCTAAAAGTAACAAAAACAAATGAGAGCAAAACCAGAAAACTAATACGAGTATCATTTATCCACATGGCCATAGGGGTTTCCAACATTAGAATTATGACTCCATTAGGATATTCACGCTTATAGAATGTAGTCGGGCAGCTGCTTGCACTTAGCCCTATAATCTCTTAGCTAAGGATAAGGGCACTGCTAAGTCAGATGATGCAATAGATACTTTATCATCTGTATGCAATGGGTATCACTCGATCAGGTGAATTTCATTTTTTTTGCAGTATCATGTTTTGAGAAGATCTACGGTTGCTATCAATTATATAATAGTGTATGAGTGTGGTCATAATCTCTGCAACACGAGTTTACTTAAGAAAAGGGACAACATTATACACAATATTCAACCCAAAACATCTTTCATGTGCACAGATGTGGTTTTAAATAATCTAATAACCAAAAGTTTGATTTGAAATAGAAAATAAATGCTTTAAGAACATGTTATTAGGTTTCTGTTTAATAATAATGGGAAAGAACACTACAACACACATTTCATAAAATAAAAAAAACATGCCTAATCAGTCTCTTATTTTACACAGATCAAGGCCCAACGCAGCCATCAACTATAAAAGCAGTACACCCATCAAACAGTTGAGTCAGACATATTGTGTGCTTCGCTTATCTTGCTGTTAGACAAGACCTATCCTCCCATAATCTTGCATACATTCATTAAAGAAGAAGCATATCAACGTATAAGTAAACAGTGCTGACATGACTAGTCCTCCATCGAGTAATATACACATTTACCCCCAACTGACATTCTCTAATAATACTGCTGCCATTTTAAGCAAAGCATCTCAAATCAAACAGTGTTAAGTAAGAGCCCCCCCCCAAGTAGTACAGATATGATACGAGGGCAAGTATTTCAGTGTGAAGAAGTGCATTTGAGGAAAATTGCCCTCATGTTCTAAGAAGCACAGCAGCAGTCACAGCAGTTACAGCCACAGCAGCCACCGGTACCCAGATCATCCATGGTTTCTGAAACAAGTGGCAACATACAGACAGAGAGATGAAAAATGAATTTACTGCACAAAAAACATCCAACAACCATCCAGCATTGGCGAAAGCTTTGAAAGAGGGGGCATTTGAGATCAATGCAAAGCACAGAGATTGCAGGTTAAAACTTCAAATAAGCCAATTTACTGCAGAATCATTAAGCATGAGCCATCCAGACAGGACAAACACTTCAGATGTAAAAACTGCCAATTAGGAAGGTTAGATTTTTTTTTTTTTTTTTTTTTAAAGACACCAAGTTTCCCAGGCAGGCCGTTATGAGAGTTTGGAAAAGGCTAATTAAGTCATGCAATGATTAAAATGACACTGATGAAAATGAGATATGTAGGCTGACTTGACAAGGGGTAATGTGTACCTTTCTACCACAATGCGCCGAAGCACCAATACAGCAAAGCCAGGATAAGGCCGATGGCTATGGCTTGAATGGGCAGCAATAGAGACGTCTACAGAAGGGAAGGGATATTATAGAAATCAACTGCAATGGGACATACCTTAGTTGGGCATAGCTTTATTATTAGACCCTTCAGTCAGTAGTCTGAATGTAATTGGTATTTATACAAACAAACAGCTGTCAATGTTTAAAGCCAACAATAAAAGACTGAAGAGTGCAGGGTAGCTGCCGTGCTGGATTAAAAACAAATTGTGAATCTGTGAGTTGATTCACCTTGCAAATCTGGACTAAAAAAGGTTTATGTGAAATGTGAAGCAAGGCTCATGCTCTTAAAACTTTATGTTGAAAAACATCTCTACTACAAATTGTCATGGCAGTGCATCATTCTACTGGCATATATTTTTATTATTATTTAATCCTGCTGAGGGTAGGTAAACGCTCTCACCTTTGTGCCTTTCTCTTGTAATTCCTTCATAATGGCTTTGCACTCCTGTAGTTCCTCCGTCAGCAACTGATTGTGCTGCTCCGTCTTCTCATACTTTTCTTTGATATTGGACAGCTCTGTCTGGGCAATGTCACTCTGTATAAGCAAAATTGAAAAAGATCATGTTAAAATTTTGTAACACATGTACAAAAAATTTACACCAATTAAATTATATATATAAAAAATACTTTACAGTGTTACAATATTGGTCATGTTTTTGTTTTCTATTTAAACTTAGGTTGTTTAAAAAAAAAAGATAAACTTTGATGTTTCATACATATTTATGGCGAGTCTGATTATATTGTAAACAAAAGCAAAGCAGATGTTTAGTATTGACTATTAAATTACTAAAGATTTTAGATGCATCATTTTCTCTGTGCAATACGGTTTTCTCTGATTCCAAAACTTATTATTGCACTTCTAACTATGATGTTTTGTATATAGTCAGAAAATATAAAAATGATAGTGATTACATAAAGAAATTAGCTTTCATACCACAATTCCTTACAGATTCTCATTTAGAAATCTAAGTGTTATGCCTCTGGTGAGACAGCAAGTTGCCTCTCCAGTGTGACATTTTAGGCACTACTTTGAGATTGCAAAGAGAAAGTCTAACTAATTTATATCCATTATTGGGTATAGGTAGGGATTAACTGCTTATCCTGGTTAATGGTGAAAAGTGATAAAGGGAGATAGTTTGGTGTTGCCTGCCTCTCTTTGTAGAGCGTCACTTCGGGTGTTTGCCTCATCCAACTGAGTTTGCAGCTTGGCACTTTCCTCCTGGTGTTGGCGCTGTGTAGAAGCAAGTTTTTTTTCCAGGTCCTGCTGGGACTTCTCAAGGGTTTTAAGGCTATTGGTCAGATCAGTATTCTTTGCATGTGAACTAGAACAAACACAACAGTGAGCCCATTGAGTGATGAAATAAATGAGAGAAGAAAAGAGGAACAGTAGTTCCCTAAAGTACATCACCTTATACGCAGTTGTGAGGAAATGATGAATATAATTTACTCAATGCACTGACCTAGCAAGCTCTTTCTCAAGTTGCTGCTGTTTCTTTAGTGCAGTCTCTTTCTCAGAACGCAGAGTTGAACACTCACTCTGCAGGTTGCTCTTCTCTTTTTGGTGGGTCTTGAGCAATTCTTCCTTTTCTGCCCTAAGTGAAGCACATTCACTTTGTAAACTGGTCCTCTCTTTTTGATGCTTATTCACCATCTCCTGTTTCTCAGAACGTAGGGCAGTACACTCTTTTTGAAGGCCATTACACTCCATCTGTACTGACTGCAGTTCATTTGCTGAAAGCAAACAAAACATTGTTTTACACATTTTCTATTTTAATTATATTTTAATAAAATGTATATCAAATACAATACATTACTGATTTATGAAAAGATGCTCTTAAAAAACAATGGTTGCACATAAGGGCAAATCAGATTTCTAAACTTGTTTGCTGTTATTAACCAGGAATATCTGCATAGTATCCACTTATATAAATATATTGTGCATCAAGTATACATACTTAAAGAAACTCAGGGAATGTTAGAATGTCATTTGAATCATACCTTGTATTTCTGCAGTCTTTTGCCACTGCTTGCTCTGTTGCTGAAGGTCACGCTGTAAATTGTCAATGTCATGCTCATATTTACTAGCTGTCTGACGCCATTTCTCCAAATCCTTGGAGACAGTTGCTAAGTTGGTCTCAACGGCTGTAACATCACGGTCCCTCTCTGCTCTTGCCTCCTCAAGAGAGTGCTTCAGTGACTTCACCTCATCACGTGCACTCTGTAGCTCATTCTGTAAGTTGGAAGAGCCATTTAGCTGCTCTTTGAGAGTACCCATTTCCCCATGAAGCTGGCGCAGCTGACCTGTCAAAACCATTGCCATCATAGTAAGGCATTATAAACAACTGGCTCTAAACAGAATATAGCAGTACCTTGAAGAACTTGAATTTGTTTTGCAGATTCATCAGCTTGTTGTTTCTTTTCTTTTCGTTCTTTATCAAGAATATCTAGAAAAGCAAAATTGCATATAATATTATTTGTACATAGTTTCCATTTATGCAGTATAAAAAGACCGGGAGCATTAATTTAATGATTTTTTTATTACCTTGTAGTTCCATAAATTTGTGTTTCTCTGTGTTAGCCATTTCCCGAGCTCCATGCAGCTCATGATTTAAGCGCTGAATCGTTTTTTCTGAGTCACCGGGGGATCCCAAGTTTGACCTGGTTTGGCCATCTAAGATCCATAAAAAGATAGATGACTTCAAGCTGTGATTATTCTACTTTAGCTTTGAATATTTCCCAAAAGATTAACAAGGACTTAATTGCTAGCCAGAAATAGATACATGTGCATTGTCATTTATCTTGGTCTTATTACAGATCATCTATGAGACACTGTCACTGTGGGTGACCTCCATTTCTAATATTAATCAGTGTATTACTGTAAACAATAAACAGAAGGCTAGGTAGTCATGGGCTTGTTGTGTTTTGTAGATACAGAAACAAGGGCCACAAATACCTCACAGTCCCCACTGATTATCTAGATCCCCCAATCTATCAAGGCCAAGTAAAGGCATGACCTCATAATAGAGCAACATTTGGCAGAAGCATAAAACAAGCATCTCAGTAGTGCCAGACAGTAAATGTGGTGTTTGCACTCCACACCTCCATAAACAGAAGAAAAGTGAAGCTCATGGTGTTGATAAGTGCTCTACAATTAAAAGCTATAGAGCAAATGCTGGTGGCAGTCTCTGCCTCATCCACATGACCAGCCTACTGTGTGCCAGACAAAGGATGGGAGGACGGTTTCAGTAGTGTGCATATGCATGAGGCAGGGTCAGAATGTGAGTGGGCTTTCTGTGAGTACAGGCTTTTCCTTGTTACAAAAGATGAAGTATTGTCCAAAGAGGGAACAGGAAAGTGATTTCAGCCTGACCCCTGAACGGAGATTAGAACATTTGTCTCCCTGAATTTTAGCCTATGACACTGCTTCAAGAGAGAAGAGGGGACAAAATAATCTTTTTTTAGCTTATGTGCTGAGGGCAACTGTTGCCATGGTCTGTATTTTTCACAGTATGTGTTTTTCCCAGTAAAATGTGGCACTAAGGCAGTAATAAAATTGGGTCTCTAAGTGATTCTCTGAAATATAAAACTTGGTGACAGATCTGTTTGCACTGATTCTGTGAAGACACTTTGTGCTTCTTATATCATGAGTTGTGTAGCATCACAAATTCATTCACCATACTTCAACAGTTATTAAAGCTATAACAGAAAGAAATGAGTCAAACAAGCCCATCCAAGCACGCTCAACCTGTATTTATAGGTCCTGACAAGTTGAGACTATGACTCATGATTTATTTTTCTTCTCACCGCCTGCTTTAAGTAAAATCCGCTTTGTCGGGTGAGGACCTTTTAACAACAAAACAATGCCATCCTTGGTCATCATCCATACATTTGAGGCTCTTGAACAATATGAAAATAGACAGCTGAGTTACCTTTGATCAGTGTCACATTATTCATGGGGTCATTCACGTCTTTGCCATCCATTTTCTCAGCTGAAAAGCATAATGCAAACAATATATCAAAATGATGCAATTTGTAGCTGGCTACTGGTGCTAAAAGCTACAGTAAAATATTATTTATACCATTTCAGTTTTGTAAACACAAAACTGAATGTTTATCTATAAAATAACTACCCATTTAAAAAGGCTATGTGTATTTATTCTGCCTTAGGTAGCAGGAAATGCTAAACAATAACATTTAACAGGGAATATTACCTTAGATGATTTAGAAGCTAGAGTACTCTGCGTTCTCTGGCTACAGCAGTCCCTGACATGAAGAACTCTCCTTCCTCCAACTATCAGATTTTTTCAAACGTGATACAGAGCAGCCCAAGCTGTGAGGGGAGTCACACTGCCAAAGACAATTACAGTTAACAAAATATCCCATATACATTATTTGACTGAATAACAGATACATAGATGATGGAAACATAATAAAAAATATTGGGAATGATTCAAACAATAGACTCTAAACAGGACTGAAAGGTGTTTTGTAAAATGTACACCCCTGTCTTGTGGTACAGGTTTCCAGGCCCACCACACTGGGGCATGAATGTGAGTCGGGCATCTCGGAAGCTGCAGCTGCATACTCGCACAGAGAGGTTTTGTCTGTTCTCTAGCCAGTAGCCTATGTGCTGATGATGTAAATACTTCAGAGAGAGAAACAAGGAATAGAGAGGGCTGCTGTGAGAACTAGAAAGGTGGCCTATTAAGGCTATATCTCATTAAGTTTAATTATTGAGTGCTTGGCTACAGTTCTTTAGCACGTGGGTTATAAGTAGAAACAAGTGGAAAATGGAGGCGGCCTACTTTTGTAAGTTTAAAAACTAACAAACATCTGGACATAGTTTGGAAACGGAAGACGTTTCATCTCTCATGACTTTGTCACTTCTAAAGCTGACTGGTCTGTTAGATGAGTTTCAGAGGGAGTGGTTTTACCAGGTCTCTAACGCCCATTGAGAAAGTTAGTATCAGTCTTGTTAAGCAGGTGAATGGCTTGGGTTGATATCAATGATGGAGTCATTTCCCACATGTATGCATTTCACAGGTGTCATCCTTTGTTTACACAGGAGGGACATTTGTAGTGTGGGACCATCAGCCTCAGCTCTGCTAATGATTTCATTCAAAAGCCAGATTAAACCAGAGAAGAGGGGACATAGGGCCAGGTTTGCTCACAAAACACACCTAGATATCCTGCCTATATCTGCCAGAGTCAGGAGGGTATACACTTGAAAGATGAGTTGTCTTTCATTTGGTCTCTGATTATTCCCCAGTTTACACACATAAAACAAAAGATGATAACAGCTTGAATCTTTTGTCTAAAACTGTATACTGTAGGCTAATACTATACATATACTAAGGCAACCATTCAGTACTGAATTGCAGGTGACTGAACTCATCTGTTGATGGGTCTCAGGTGCTGTAAAAAAAGCCTGTGGTTCCATCAAAAGCAGAGAGATGTGTAATTAATTTACCCAGCTCACCTGGCGTTGTCTTGTGTTAGCTTATTAGCTGTAGTAAAAGAAGTACAAATACATTGACGCTAAACATTGAATGACTACTGTAACAAACCTTGTTAAAACCTTTTTTTGTCGCTCGTTATCTTAAACAGCGCTGGTCAAAGGTCACTTTAGCTTTATTTCCTTAACTCGAAATTCAAGGTTTACGTTAAAAGGCTATAGCTTCGAGGCACGAGGTTGAAATGTTAAGGACTCGTTGGCTCGGTCTGGACGGGGAAGAGCTGCAGTTCCCTAAAGTTGTGGGTGTTGCCCTTCTGCCCTGTGGTTAACTCACTCAGTATTTAACCAGAAGTGATGCTCAGGGAAAAGGACTGAGTAGCTCTTTTTTTTAGCCGCCCAACCAAATGGACGAATAGTACATGACTCTTTGCGTTTACCGTGGCGGATATTTCGTGACCACTTCTTCGATGGCTTCAGCTGTGTATGCCTGGATTTGGAGTGAGTGGTTCTGGCTTCCTGAAAATGTTACGTGGGCGGACCTGGAGCAGCGTCGACTACCTGGACAGGAGTATGCCCAGGCAGGACACTTGGTGCTCACCATACCCCTGGCAGTGGGTGTTTTCATATTTAGACTCATTTTTGAAAGGTAATTTCACGCACGTGTTTGTGTGTAGGTCTGTTTTACTTTTGGTTAGAATTAAGTAAAATATACTGAACAGAAAAAGTAGGCCTAATTGTAGGCTAGGCTATTCAGTGACATGGCCTAAATCGCATGTAAATTAATATTTCCTGATTTGATAGGATGTGTAATCTACATTTTTACAAACATACACTAAATAAAAGTTTAATTCTCTAAACTTTATTGGGATCATCCCAATAAATTCAATTTTCTAAATCCACTTGTGTAATTTTGTTATCACATTGTCATTGTTGTGAACTCACTATTTTAGCTTTTAGCCTATTATTGTTCATTTTCTTAATGTAATTCACATTTTTCTTAAGATCATTTTAGTAAATTAATTACATGTGGAACATTCTTGTCTCTAGAAAGCGCACGGACATTGGTCCTTTTTTGAACAAAAGTCTTGTGACACTCATGAGCAAGCTGGTCAGTCGACCCTCCCATCTTCCTTATTTGAACATAACATGTCACTATGCTGCGTTTAGACGAGGTGCTACATTCCCCAAGACCTCTTCGATGTAACACTGGCCTGTCTCACTCCTAAAGCTTATAGTTCATCCCATTATCAAGAAATTTTTTGCAATTAAACAACAAAAGTGATCATTGTCCCTCAAAATTATAATTTAAATCCTTGCTGAGAGCTTTTTGGTCAAACACATGCCTGTTAATGTACCTGAAAGTTCCTCTAAATACAGCATCTTTCTGTCCACTCCTCCCTGACCCAACCTTTTTTCTCTTTGTGTAAACAGGTTAGTTGCCAAGCCCTGTGCCAACATGCTTCATATTCAGACAGGGCTGCGGCGACAAGTTCAGCCCAATGTTGTCCTGGAGAAGGTATACCAGTCTAAAGCGGTACGTACTTTAGGCACATATAGTTTACTGAATGTACCTGCAAACATAATAAGTATGAACCAAACTACTACTTTGTGGTTTTGAAGGCAGCTAATATCATGTTAACTGTTGCCCTTAGTGTCCAGACCACAGGCAATTGGAAGGACTGTCCAAGCAGCTGGACTGGGATGTGCGGAAAGTGCAGAGATGGTTTCGTATCCGTAGAGACCAAGACAGGCCTACAACAGAAACAAAGTTTTGCGAGAGCATGTAGGTTTATAATTTGATTGAAGGCAGTGAATACTTAGTATATTTCTGTGTGTATTTTCTTTTCTTCTCATTTTAGGTGGCGATTCACATTTTATTTGGGAATATTTATTTATGCTGTTCACCATATGTGGGATGTGAGTTCTTTGAGTCAGTTATTGTACATAGTATTCACTGAAACCTGTAAAAACCTATTGTGTAACAGAAATTCTTTTCCCTTAGTCTCCTTGGGTCTGGGATACCAGACATTGTTGGTACAACTATCCATTTCAGGTAAAAAAAAAATGAAATGGTATTATTAAACTGTTAAATTAAGTGCTATTGAACGTAACATAAACGTATAAATACAATGTTTTTGTTTTTCTATTTTAAAAGCCCCTGAGTCCTGGCCAGTACAACTACTATGTAGCTGAGCTGGCTTTCTATTGGTCTCTGATGTTTTCTCAGTTCACTGACATCAAACGAAAGGTGAGTCACTAACGCCTTAACACTATGTGCTATCACTCAACTCTATACATCTTATACCTGATGTGGTGTACTACGAAGCGATATTTCTGGTTAAGCTCGCTCTGTCGAACCTAAACCCAGTATTTCCAGTGTCACAGTAAGTGGAACTAACCTGGACAAGAGCAGGCTATGTTCCAGAGTTTTGGCTCTGATCTGCTCTGGCTCTAATCATGCCATTTTTAGATTAGATTTATTTACAAGCAAACATTTTATTTGATCACTAATGATAATGTAGACTGAGATGTGAACTTAAGACGCACAGTGCCATTTAATAAAATGACTCGTACATTTGTTTCGAGTTGGAGTGTTTCTACAAAGTCACATGTGTGGTTCATATTTCCTAAAGTTAGTGTCGTCCTTTTGCTTCACATTATTTCTTAAAACATTCCCCAGAGACCACAGCAGCAGATTTGTAGTGCAAATCCATCCCTTTTTTTTTTTGATTGAAATCCTCTTTTCTACAGTTTGGACTAACACTTGTAGCATTTAAGCTTTCTGTATTTTGGAATAGATTTTAGGTTTTATGGAATAGATGCTGTGCATTTGTTTAGTAATAATGAAAGCTTTTTTTTTGTCCTGAAAGCAGAAATTTTAAAACTAGAAATTAAAAAAATATATGGGTCTTTCGGTCCAATAGTGTCACTTTTTATTTTTATAGTTTTGACTCATTATCAAACACTGTACTGTGTAGAAGGCGACTGTTTGTGCACGGCAGTTTATTCCGTGGACGCGAACAGATGGTGATGAACAAATGCCGGCTTTTCTTCGTTCTTAACCGCGGTTGTGATTGTTGTTGTCTCTGAGCCAGGATTTAGGTTTTGAGAAACAAGCGCTGTCAAATAAAGCCTGGTTCTGTTCTACTTGCTTTGTAGTACAACCCTCTGGTACTGTTTTTGTATCACAACATTATCCATTCATCACAAACCTCATCACTTTTTTAATGTAATAAACCATAAATATTTTTTGTGCTTTTATTTATTTTATTTTTTTTAAGCCTTCTATAATTTCATGTTACCATTAACAGGATTTCCTCATCATGTTTGTCCATCACCTTGCCACTATACTCCTCATCACATTTTCCTACGTGAACAACATGCTAAGAGCTGGCACACTGGTGATGTGTGTGCATGATGCTTCTGATATTTTCTTAGAGGTAATAGCACAGCCCTCGCTTCACTTATATTATGTAACACATAATGTCAATGTCAAAACAATGTTTGGGTTCAAAGCTTTCTATTGAGTGGGGTTATTTTATGGTGGTCTCACGTTTTTTTAAAGATACCATTGAATACCATTTTGAAATGTTTTTAAAGGTTTTTTGTCATATTGATAATGAAGAGTGCATTCTATTTTTATTTTTGTCTACTCTCCAAGGCAGCCAAGTTGGCCAACTATGCAAAATACCAGAGGCTCTGTGATGGCCTGTTTGTGCTGTTCAGCGTAATTTTCTTTCTGACACGACTTGTTATCTATCCTTTCTGGTGAGACACAAGTGCTTTAAATAAAAAAATCATAGAACTCTGACGTATGTTATTTGCTGTAGCCTTTATTTTTTTATTTTATTTATAGGATTGTTCGCAGTGTCCTGTTAGAAAGTTGGGAGATCATAGGGCCATACCATGCTTGGTGGCTGCTTAACGGCTTGCTGTTAGTCTTGCAGGCTCTCCACATCTTCTGGTTTTATCTCATCACTCGCATTGCACTTAAAGCTATATTCAAGGGAAAGGTACGTGTGTTTATATGATAGAAGCTTTCACAATAGTTTATTACTTTCATTAAATTTTGTTTTTGTTTTTATTTTTAGGTATCAAAAGATGACCGGAGTGATGTTGAGAGCAGCTCCGACGAGGAAATAAACTCCAACTGCAATAAAAAGCCTAGCCATACTCAAAAATAAATGGCCATCACTGATCCACAGTAAACAACTTTATCACATATGAAAGGCTTGGAACCAAAAGGGCACAAGTGACAAAGTGCAAACTTTACAGCAGGATCAAAACCGATCATATTTTGATCTCACTTTGAAAATATTTGTATGTATCCATTATTTAAAATGGTATAGCAACTGTGTGTACTTGAAATCTTTTAGCACTGACTCCTTTTCCTCATTTTTGGTTTTCGATCAGTAGCTCTAAAATATATTAGATTTTTTTTTTTTTTTTTCAAGAAATATTTTGTTTTGCTCATACAGGAGAAAGTGTTAGTTTACCTGCTCTACTAGCTTACTGTGATCATTGTGAAGAACTGTTATTTGCTATGCTTATTTAAATGTCACCCAACATGAGTTATTTTGTTTACCCTTTCTGCTATTGCCTATTTGTCAAGTAAGCTGTTTTCTGAATAAGTTTAAACTACATTTAAAAAAAAAGTTTACATTAGATGAGGTTTACATTTCTGTTTAACAGTGGGAAACTATGTAATTTGGTGTAAAATGTTGTCCAGATCTTGGCATAAATATAAGATTTTTATACAGAAATTCATTGGACACGTTTGGCCTATGTATTTTCTTTATAGAATTTATTTAAAAGCATGTTTTAAAGTGTTCAGTAAAAAGAGTACACTTAGGTTGCAATTGGATTGCATACCTTTTTTTAGTATTTTATTTTCTCACACTCCGAGAACCTGCCGAACATGTCATCACTAAAGTCATTGTACTTCAGGCTGAAAGAATTAAGAGCAAAGGTGCAAATGTTTAGCACGCACTTCAATTGTCTTTGGTTTAAATTTCAGACCATACATACTTCATCTCCAAGATGTTGGGGCAGTCCTTCATGACGTTAATCAGGGCTGGGACAGACACATCAGTCAGTGAGTTATTGGGCAGAACCAGTTTTTTCAGTGTCTTACTGGATCTTATTGCACTGCACATGTCTTCAACACAGGCATCCGTCAAACCTGTCATTTCCACACTACAGAGACATAATGGTTGGCTTGTAGTTTTTACTGTTCTAAATGGCAATGTTATATTTTTTAACTCACTCTAAATTCTCCAACAGACAGGATTGATGTGTCATGGCATTCCACAGATGCTTTACGCCTTGATCACCAACTTTATTTATACCAACAGACAAGGACTTAAGTGGAGGAGTCCCACTTTTCAACAAAGAAGCCAGTTCAATAAAGACCACTTCTGTTAACTGACATCGTACTAAGCTGTTGGATAGAGAAGCATATTCAGTTATCAGAATTTTACTAAATATTTACATAAGGTGGTCCCTAAGACTAGGAAAGTCAATGTTCTTTCCAGGCAACTCCTACCAAAGTTTTTCCATTGGGCAGCCAGGTCTTTTGAGGGCTCTACAAAGCAGCAGTGCCCCCTCGTGGCCTAAATCATTCACTGACAACTCTAGTTCTAACAAAGAGCAGTGTTTAGACATCAAAGCATCCATCAGATGGGGACAACAGGCACCAGTCAACTCGCAACCAAATAGTCTAAAAAGAGAGAAACATTTCAAAGGGTAAAATATAGATCTAATCATGTTTTAGCGTCATTTTGTGTGCATACCTTAAACTTTGCAATTTACAGAGTGGGTCTTTCAGGCACTTGCACAAAGCTTCAACTCCAATATCACCCACTTCATTATTTGATAAAGTGATTCTTCTTAGCTCTGAGTGTCCAGAACTCAAAGCTGTTGAAAGATCATCCATTGATAATGCAGTCAAGCAGCAGTGTTGCAACCTTTAAAAAAAAAAAAAAAAGCCATGCATAAACAATGCAGTCCTACTGTTCAACTTGTAATCACACTTTACTATTTAAAATACCCACTGGACATCCTGTACTCTGCAGTGTGGACTTTGCATTGCTACGCACAGTGCAATCAAACCTAGGTCACCAATTTGATTGCTTGATAGTTGTAACACACACAGCTGCGAGGCGCTCGAGGTCAAAGCAGACACTAAATCTTTACATGATCCCTCTGTCAGTCTGCAATTGGTTAGCCTAGGGAATGGAAATTCATGCATCAACAACAACATTTTCAAGTTTTTTCAATATATATTAAGTTAATAATAATAATAATAATAATTATATATTAAGTTCATCTTACTTTAATATGTTCAGCTTTGAGTCTCTTAGTCCAGTGCACAAACTTTTAAACTGTGTATCATTGAGGCAGCTGTTAGATAGATCCAACTCCTTTGTGAGTCCTCTGCTGAGTGCTGAGGCCAGACAATTAACAGCTCCATCTCCAAAGGAACACTGACTTAATCTAAAGCACAGCAGATACTTATATAAATAACGCACCAAACAAAATTATTATATTTTACTTGAGACGTGACTTACATTATTTTATGTGATACTGACAAAGCTGGAGTCAGGATCCTTGCCATCTCCTCAGTCAAATTGCTTGTGTGGTATAAATTTAATTGTTTCATCTCACTAAGCTGTGTAACTACATAGTTTAGCATGACATAGTCCTGCTGGCTTAAGTTACCATAGCTGAGTCCGGTTCTTGCTGAGGGAGTTATGAGTGCTTTCACTACATTCTTGTTTTGAGTTTGATAAAGTAGATGATAGCAGTGGCAGTGCTCTTCTTTGTCAAATCCCTGTAGAGTTTTCTCACAGATGTTTTGAAACCAGTTTTTGAAATCCAGAATCTGAGCGGGGTTAAACAGCTCAAGTAGGGCCTCTAGTGGTCTGCGATGAACTGGCTCTGACAAGCCTGACATAAAGACATCCAAAAACTTGGCATGTTTTTTATGCCTTTCCAAAATCTTCTCTGCACCTTCAGAGGTGGGTTCCAAAAAGAAAGAAACGGCCAAGATGAACTCTTGCATGAGCTGGGAGTGCCAACAAAAAGCAGCTGTGTCAGACTCTGGGTCACCATCCACGCGCAGAAAGGCACCCAACTGATTATCTGATGTAAGCAAAGGCTTAAGCCCTAATGAAACTAGCTTGTCTCTTGTGAAGGTTAAATGCTGACCAAGAGCAGAATAAGAGGCCAGCTCACCAAGAGCTAACACTGTTTTTTGGATGTTGTCCTTCATTTTAAACGTCTGAATCAAGAGGGCCAGGACGTAGACAAAAAGCTGAGAAAGAGTCTTAGGAAGCTCTGTACCAGAATCCACCAGGTGCTTGTAAACAGAACAGACTGTCCAGCAAAATTGAGGGGAGGAAGAGAAATCGTAAAAGCCAAGAGTTGTTTCCATGTGTTGTAATGCATTGTTGGCAACAGCTGGGTCTGTGAAAAAACCCTTAAAGAAAGCCTCCCTTTGTGACTTCAAAAACCCCAGCACTTCCACTTGAATGCCATTTAGAAACTTCAGATTTGCAGTAGTTCTGCTTGCTACTAAAAAAGAAGCACCTGTCATTAGCAATCCCTGCAGCATACTAGCAACTAAACAGGACACTGGGATGGCCTGGTTGGGGTCAGCGCAGAGGCTGTAGAGTGAGGGGTCCAGGCTGTATTTGTAGCGGTCAAGTTCATCCAAAATAAACAACACATTCTCAAGTTGAGGTGATGGGACAACTGGTGGAAAACGACTGTGTCTCAATAATGCCTCAAGTGAAAGAACATTAAGTAAATTTATTTTACTTAACTGGAAAAAGAAAACATGAGAAAAATTTTGTAATTTTTCCCCTTTGGACCAGCCCACAACAAGCATCTCCAGAGTAGTACTTTTACCTGAACCTTCAGAGCCAACCATAACGACAGTTCTGGCCTCAGACAAGGCGGTTTGGATTACATGTTCAAGAGAGAGCCGGCTGTCTAGCTTGCATTTATCCGTCACCTGTTTGTTACAAGTTAAAAGTGATATGTACTTGTTATTGTTGATCACACTGACAGGCAGCTCCCCACAGAGAAGTGTCGCCATGGCGTTTTAGGATGAAGTCGATAGCATGTCCAGAAACGGAATTGGATACAGGCACTTCTGTGAAACTAAGTTACCTATAAAATAAGACAATTGTACGTAAGTAAGTGATAGATAGCGTGGAGGAGATATGCTAAATGGTAACCTAATGATTGAATTGTTAGTAGACTACAACCTTTCAAACTATTTAATAGTAACAACGATTACCTTTTAACCAAGATGTTGTTGGTTTAATGAGTATTTACAAGTATATTTCTGGTGACATTCATAAACCGCCCAAAGTGAGAAGAATGAGGAAGACAGTCTAAAGTCTCAAGTATCGAAACCGGAAATACAAAATGAGTTTTAAACCCCTGGGCTGTGTCTTACAGGTTACGGCGGTGACTCTTTTCTCATGTAATAAGAGAGAAAAGTGAGGATGTTTACATGTGGGCACTTTTTGTAAATTATACATCTATAAATGCCCCAAGGGGCGGCTGGTATCAATGAGCTAGTTGGGCTAATCTCCAAAACATAACATTTTATGTTTATCTACATTAAACATATTTTTTCAATGTTATTATATTTTGTGGAAAATCCTAGAACATAGTTTTTATGATATTAATATGTCTAAATTGCTACAAAAATAAGAAAAAGGGCTCAAGCACAATGACCTATCACCAATCTTCTTCCTCATTTGGTGATTGACAGGAGTGAAGGCCCGCCCCCCGGTTATTGCTGCTAAATCTCTTCAGACTTGAATTTGATTAAAACCTAGAGACTTACAAAGTCACAGTGTCATAGTACTTCTAAGAGAGAGTGGAAAAAACTGACAGAAAATAGAGGATATTTTTTATATAAATACCTTAACTTTAGCAATATTTGTTCCACAACCCAACCCCAGATTAGAGGAAAAGATGGATGGATGGAATATCTGTTACATTTATAATAATTTTGCGTTAGCATTATTTTTTAATGTCTTGTAACAAAGATTATTTTTGATTCAGTCTTTTGTTGGGTGATAAAACATTGCTGTATTGGTGGAAGCTTAAAGGATCATGTAGATAATTTTGAAAGTTATAGAAAAAGAGACAGAAAGTTTGACATAAAACATAGTTGTGTTAAGTACAAGTTTGTTTGTTTAATAAAGCATAGTGTTACAAATGGGATTGTATTTATTAGGCCATCCAAAAAACACCACCAGCCGCCACTGGCTATATCTTCATAAGACACCATCCCTTTTAGTACCTTTTTGCTTTCATTTTCAATCCTCCTCAAAGCAAAAATAAACTTTGTTTACCAATGGGATATGACCATGGCTTACTGAGCTTAATATTAAATAAGGCTGTATTTTGTAGTCTTTCATGTGTGTCCCCCCAATTTGCCTTCATTCATACTTTTTCAGTCATGTATGTGAGAAAACAAAAGTTGTTTTAAAGTTTTACCATTGAAGAGTATGTGGATGGATACAGCAAGCACCTTTATTACACTAAGATGTGAAGAATTCAAAAGCAAAATACACTTCGCTTATTAAGCAGATGCTTAATAGTTACAAAAAGCATACAATGGTAAAAAATAAAAGTATTACATGGAAATCATGCATTTGTTTGATTTGAATGTAATGTTGTTGGTTTCCATTGTCTTGATGACGACTGGAACAGATTTTTGCCTTTCAAGCTTTGGCCGAGAGTTGTCTATTGTCAAGTGAAAGAGTGAAAAAAATTAAAGACATTAAATTGGGCAGTGTAAGCAGTCTACAGATAATGTCATTGCCTATGACTTACTTCTGGCGGGTAATGTTTTGATGTTAAAAACTGTTTCTTGATCAAGCCTGTTAAAAGAAACAAACATATGCAATGTTTGTATAATGTATATAATGTATAAGCAAACCACAGTTATATCTAAAAGCTCTGAAATAATAACAAATGGTCATAACCCACATATCCTCCTCTCCTTCCAGCAGCAGTCTGTAGGTGGAAATCTCTATGTCCAGAGCCATTTTAACATTCATGAGCTCCTGATACTCCCTCAGCTGTCGAGCCATATCCTGCTTGGCCCTTTGCAGAGCCATCTCCATTTCCTTGACACGAGTGTTGGCATCTTGTATGGCAGCATCCCCACGTCCCTCTGTTTCATTAATGTGGCTTTTAAGGTTTGCACACTAACAAGAAAATGTAAGAAGAGAATATTATATAGTTGTAATGTGCAACATTATATAAGCTACCCTTTCTAACCCTTTTGTTGTGTATGTGCTTTGGTATGTTGCTTTGTTAATCTGTGATTTGAAGATATCTAGACAATCTGTTGCAACTGTCCTTGTATTAAGACTCCATGAGGGAGGCAGTAAAAAGCAATAAGAGCAAGACAAACCAGCTAAGAAGCAACAGGACAAATGTCCATTGACCATTCAAGGTTTTTTGTAAGTTGACCTGGTTTGATACGACTACAGTGGTTTTACAAGTGCTCTTCTTCCTCTCCCTTGAGCTCTGCCATGAATATTTGAGATGATGAAATATTTTCAGTATGCATGCCTTTGAGATAAACAAGTCATTCTAGCTGACTGTGTGCAGGTGAGACATGTTTCCTCCTAGCAGTCTTAGTTTGCTCACCTGTTCCTTTATAACCTTAATCTCATTCTGCAGATGGTTGATCAATCGAGTAAGCTCAGCTATTTCCAGCTTGCTGCTATGTAACTCATTTTCATACTGGTTGGCCTCAGCATTCATCTGGTCAAACTGGTAGCAACAGCGAACAAACAAAAGATAGTAATTATAATGTGTATTTTAATGGGGCATCTTTTGGTTTAATCTATCAAGGAAAAGAGATGGATTAATATATTACCTTTATTTTGTATAAGCTTTCAGCTTCCTCGCGGCTGTGGGTAGCAATATCCTGATACTGTGCTTTAATTTCTATTATAATTTGTTCCATGTTTAAGGCACGGGTGTTGTCCATTTGCAACACCACAGATGTTTGTTTCACACTTTCTTGCAACTCGAGGAGCTCCTATGAACATAAGTGTACATAAAATAAAGGAATAAAAACTACATGCGCATACATTTTTATTATTAAAAAGAACAGAAGCAAATAGTTTGTACCTTGTTATACAGAGCCTGGTGAAAGTTGAATTTATCAATGAGTAAATGCAGTTTGTTTTCTAGCTCTGCCTTGGACAAATAAGCTACATCAACATCCTGCAGACAGTTAAAATAGAAATTCAAGTTTGTGCTAAAATTATTCACAAAATAGTTTCACTTTTACCTTTTTGAGCATAACAAATTCATTCTCTGCCTTATTCCTCAACTCGATTTCATCTTCGTACCTAAATTATACACAAATATAATTTTAGTATTTACACTTTAAATCTGAAAAATCTTTAGTGCATTATATATTTTAAAGACTTTACCTTGTCTTGTAGTCATTGACATTTTTGTGCATGACTTCATTTTGCATTGTGAGTGTTTGTTTGTTCTTGCTCAGAAGCTCAAGATGATTTTCCAGAGACTCAATGTAGGTTTTCAGCATATGTTCAATGATAGATGAGTCAGAATTTCCCTCCAAAAGTTTCCATTTGGTTTCCAGCATTTTGTTCTGCTGCTCCAGGTGTCTTACCTAGAACATGATTAAAATAAACAATTTTGAAGGTGCACTTATTTATTATTGTTACATGGATTTCAATGCATTTTAACCAGTTTTCATAAACAATAAACACACACATTTCTAATGTTAAGTCTTACCTTATCAATATATGAAACAAATTGGTTGTTGAGGTCCTTAATTTGCTCTTTCTCTTGGTTGCGAACAGTTTGGAACATGGGGTCGATCTCTATGTCCATTGGTGTAAGAAGGCTCTTATTGACAGTCACAGCAGTGATTGGAGGTGCCTGGTTTGTTGCGTTGCTGGTCCTGAGTTTGGTGTAGGATCCCAAGGACATGCTGCTGAAGCTTGTTGATGGGATGTAGACCCCTGGATGCGTAGTACACTTGCTTCTCAGACTCATGATGTTGGTTTGTACAAGATGATGAAAATGGTGAGTCTAGGAAGTGATTGAGCTCTGTTGTGCATCTCTTATCGCTTGAGTTCTTGTTTATAGGCATAAACTGGGTGTGGTTGTTTAATGATGTGGGTAAACCAGTCCAACGCATGCCATCCTTTCCCACCTACTCACTGTTTAGGATGCATTGTTTCCTACATGGAATTCAAAACTGTACTTCAGGTGTAAATTTTATCTTTCTTCCATAGAAGCAATTTAGGCCTTCAAAACATTAGGGTGTGTCATCCAAAAAATGTGGCAAAATAGTTTCAGGTACAACCTCAAAACTCAGTTCAAATGTAGTATTTATTTACAAATTTTTAGAAAACATGTACGGAATGGTGCCATAAATGTAAATCAAAATAATACGAGCTTACTGTACTGACATCTTTTACATGGTTACAAGAATAACATACAAATATAAATTTAAATGTATTTTATTTTTAAAGGTGTATCATTTGTCAATTTCACAGCCTCAATGAACATGTGAAATCCGTTTTTAGTGATTAATTACTACACTATCCTTTCTTTGGAAATAGCTGTGACAGCAGTAAAAGCCTAAAAAACTGGTTTGTCTTGTCACATATAGTTCTTTTTCCACCTCAGTTTTTATTTAAGCGATAAAGCAAGTTAAGGCTGTCAAGGCAAGTATCTTAATCTACTTCACGCACCTTTGATGCATTATTGTACGGCAAGTACAGCAACAGCGTTGCATTTTTTTGTTTGTATAGATGAGTATCATCTAGTCTTGTAATAGATACTAGACTGAAGATTGCTTCATTCAATGTACATAGTTTTGGACTGACTAAAGTTTTAAATCCAGATGTCTTTTCAGCTCTAGTTAAGGTAAGATATGTTTCATAAAATATCTCTGAAAATTTCTGTTCAGTGTACAGTATTTTGACTGGGAAGCTGCCAGGGGGAAAGACTAAGTACACTGTAATCATTAAAATATGAGGCTCTTAAAATTAATTGGCTCACAATGCAGATGTTTTTGAATGTTTTTTGTATTTTTGTACCCAGTGTATGAATTGTGCTATATAAATAAAATTGCCCTGCCCTGCCCTATGTCTTGAAATGACATAATACTTATTCTGGAGGTGGTGGATGTGAGTGGAGAATCTGTGAAAGTGGTTTTGAAAGAACTGAACAAGTAAGGATTTTAAGCAAACATATTTTTTCATGTGTCTCTATACACATTTATTGTCATTATTAATTAATACACACTGCAGCTCAGTGCCTGCCTTGGAAAAACACAATACAAGGAGCAGTTTCTCTTTCGTTACAGGTTAAAACTTGCTATTAGAAATTGCTTATGACTTATACTATCATATGCTTCCATTTGATAAGCTGTCTCTATGTTAATTAAGGGATGATTTAGTCAAACCGATCAACAAATACCAATAATATGAAGACAACCATATGTAGATGCTTTGGCAAGAGAGCCTTACACCCTGCACTTTAAACCCTACAACACAAGTAATAACTGCAAGACAAAACACTGCTTTTTACTTATTTACACCTCTGTTCCCATGGTTTGTGTGGAATAAGTCATATCTATACATCGACTGTTTTATGTGGCTAATATAGTTTGACATGTGGTTAAAGGCAGGTTAATCAAGTTCAGCTTCTTGTTTGTGTTTTTTTATATTTTTGACGTGACATTAAATGTGCTAAAGGACATAGTGCTGATCCCAGTCCATACCACATCAGGGAACTCTGAGAAAGAATTTGATAAAGTGTATGATATTTTCCTGGTGGTCAAGGAAAAATGGAAAACTGGTTGTCACTTGCTCATATCTCTGGCTTATGTAGTTATCAAAGAAGAAATAAATTAACCAATTTGATAAGGTTTTCTTAAATGTTTCAGATTTAATTTTTCCAGAACACATGCACATTGACAGGAATTTGTATTGGCTTTGTTGTGATGATTATGACACCACAGCAAACACAACAAATGAACACACCTATGAAAAGTATGTAAACATTAACTGTCGTGTAGTGATTTCACACTGAGGTTTAGTTAATAAACAAAATGAAATGGTTTCAAACAGGATTGTTGTTTATGGGGATGATGTGCTTGCAGCCATTTTACCAAACTCAGCCAAACCAATTTTAACTTTCATAAAGAGTTTAGCAAGACTGAAGAGATGGTAAAATATATATATATATATATATATATATATATATATATATATATATATATATATATATATATATATATATATATAATATTTAATCCAAACCTAATTTATTTATTATTTCTTTTTAACCATTGTATATTTTTTCTTGCAAGTTTTACAAGTCAGTGCTCACTAACCTGTTAAGGTAGAATTACTTTGCTCCCATTTGTCCCAGACAACACAAGGCCAACAAAAATGTAGCACGGCCACAGGTAAAAAGGTGATTATGTAAACAATGTGTTTGGGAGCACCTCGGAGGGTCACCTGGTAGAGCACATACTATATACTGGGTTCGATTCCTGCCTGGGTCATTTGTCCAAAGTCATTCCTTTCTGTCTCAGCCTGTTTCCTGTTTGTCTACTGTCCTGTCAAATAAAGGCCCAAAAAAAGAAAACAAAAGATTCTAATTAAATCTATGTTTAACATGCACTAAACTATGCATTACCAACTTGTAGACCTTTACTGTTTTTGTGTTAAAGTGTACTTTAATTATATAGTAAATTATAGGGTGGGTCCCTGCAGAAAATTCTGAGAATTTGGGCTTGGTTGGATTTGTTGGATTTTTAGCCATCATTAAAGTCACATGTCACATAGTGTTAGCCAAAATAACAGCTAAATGTAACAGTTTACATGTATTTACCTTATATGAGTAATTAAAAAAAGATAAACCAAAAACATAGTGCTATGGATAACAAAGTGATGATGATGTGTGTTTTCTGTTGGAAGCATAATAGGCTTGTTAAGAAACCAAAAAGAAAACCTCCTGTTGGAACGAGGAAATACTTCAGACGGCTTTCATTGAAACGGCTTCTTACTAAAATGCAACAGAACGAATGCTGAATATTTTTTTTTTTTGTAACATTTTATCCTATGTTTACTTTGGTATTACATTATTATTATTTTATGTAATAAAAAAAACTGCTGATACCATGTGTTTTCTTGTTTAAACATGACAACAATAACAATAAACAATTCACATCAGTTGTTTTTATTCTAATTCTATTCTAATTTCAACAACTAATGGTTTGGTTTGGTTTTTAGTTGTCTACTGTTTTGTTTTTATAGTTGGAGGCCTAATTTTGTGCTGCATTCAAAACCCTACAGGAAAGTACACATAATACAAGGATGTCTCATTAGTCAGGGTCATTGCAAATGGGTACTTTTCATTATAAATGTGCCTGTGCTCGGGCTATGCTGTAATATTTTATAACAAGTATTTCTTGCCTAATAATCCTAAAGCGGGAAACGGATGTAGACAGTTTTGGAGAAGTCTTCCCAAAAATCCGACCATTATACAGCACGTGAAGGCAGCACTGATCATGTGACCTCAGACCTTTTTCGACCAAAACATCCGACCGCTCTTCGTCAACAACTAGCTATACGAGGAGGTGTGACAGCCAGAAACGTCCAGTGCCTACAGAGCCCACAGTTGAAATATTATAGTATTATAAATTAAAATAGCACTTAGCGCCCACCTGTCCACCCGACAGGCCGTCTCGATGCATTACAGGGGGCACTGGTTACCGAGGACATCATGGATACGCACGATTTGTTTGCAAGTTGCAAAAAGGGCGACATTTGTAGAGTCAGGTAACCAAGATGGTTAGGTTAACGTTGTTGTGGCCCAAATACGGCAACGTTATTTTGTTCCGCGGTCATTAAAATATGCAAACATTAGGTGCCCTATGGGAGATGAAGCTTAATTGTGTTTTAATAAAATAGTGCTGTGTGTCACAACTAACTAACTTTAGTTTTTAGAGGGGGTTGCTAGCTTTCTCAGTCGTGTGTTTTAGTTTAACAATATTCTGACAAAATGATTTGAATTTACTAGATATTTGGTTGAACACAGAGACGTGGACCTCAATGTAAGAGATAAATGGGATAGCACTCCATTGTAAGTACTATGCATTTATACACTTTTCTGTCAAAGGTTTGCTGTCATCAGACTTCAGTTAAGAAACATATTTTTTGCAGGTATTATGCATGTCTCTGTGGGCATGAGGAGGTGGTTCAGTACCTGTTGGCTAGTGGTAAGGCTGCTGATGAGCTTAACATCATCATGCATCATCATAATTTAATACAGATATATTGTCTTATAATGTGTTTTTATGTGCTGTTTACGTTGTCATCAGGTGCCAAGTGTGAAGCCAACACTTTTGAAGGAGAGAGATGTATGTATGGCTCGCTGAGCGATACTATCCAACGTCTTCTTAAAGAATATAACTGTATCAGTTCCTGCCACATGCAGCAAGAAGACTTTAGCCACTTTCTCCACATGTAAGGGCTCAGTTTCAGTTAATGATCGAAGCTGAAGAATGAATAGTTGTTTGTCTCTTGTTTAACAGTAATAACAATGGTTGTGGTTCTATTTGCTTTAGTTTACTGGAACAGGGACAGCACAGTGATGTGAAGTTTCTGGTTCATGGGCAAATATTTCCAGCTCACCGTTGTGTTCTCAGTGTGCGCTCAGAGTACTTCTCTGAGATGTTCAACAGCAAATGGAGTGGAAAGAACTTGATCACACTTAAACACCCTTTGGTAGAAACTAACTTTGTTGCATACATGTGTTGTCGAGAATGTCTTACAAAAGTGTGACTAAAACCTTTTTTATTCTTTTTAGATCAACCCTGCAGCATTTGCAGCAATCTTGCAATATATTTATACAGGTTGGTTTGTTTTCATTATAAAGTTAACCATAATTTAATTTAAGTGGTCTCTTTTTAAATAAATCTTGCAAAATTGCAGTAATTTAGACTATGAAGAAAAGGTTAAAGCAAAAGCATCTGGTCTCAGTTTTCAAGGTGAAGACGTTGATTCAGAAACATCTGTAGTTTGTGTGTGTTACAGGACGTATGGATATTGACATCAGCTTTCTGGAAGACTGCACGCGGCTGGCAAAACAGTGTAGAATGGCAGTTCTGATAGAAGAACTGGAGAATAAATGCAAACAAGTTTATCATTTTGGTAAGTCTTTACATGAAAAAGTTAGAACTTTAAGAACTTTAACTTAACAGATAATTCTCTGATCATTTTTATTTGATGTGCGTTCTGGCTCTGCTCCTGAAGTGTCCAACAAGCCAGGGATATGTGTGAAGGTCCTGAGCCTGGAGCCCCAGAACTGTAAGCTACAGGATGAGTTGGCTCAGTTAGCGGACTGTGCATTTCCTGCTGAATTACAAGTAAGAACATACAGACAGTTAATCAAATAAACTAACAGCTCCTTTAATACATTAATATTCATGGATACTATAACTGATTTGTAACATTTTTCTGCTGATATTCTTCAGCTTGGATTTGGAGAGCTTCCCTTTAACAGAGCTAAGAACCTTCCTACGTATCCTGACATCTGCTTTAAAGTAGATGGTTACAATTTCTTGTGTCATAAGGTGCATAAATAAACAGTAAACATTGCTGGGTTATTTTACAAGAGAGTGTCTGTTTAGTGATGTCTTCTTTTGTCTCCAGGCGTTTTTCTGTGGTCGCAGTGACTACTTCAGAGCTTTACTAAATGATCACTTCAGTGAAGGTGGTCAGCTACAGTCACAGCCCAGCACTCCTGTGATTACACTTCACAACATCTCGCATGAAATCTTTATCCACATCATGTTTTACATCTACAGTGATGACACTGAGGTTTGTTGTTGAACATTTAAACTAGTTTCAAATAGTTTACTGTCTGAGTTTGTCACGCAGTGAAGAACATGCATACACATTCTTCTTCTTACCTTTAAAGTCTTCTTCCGTTCAGCTACTTTAACAACACTCTCTGTGAACTGAGTAGAGGCACTGACTAAGTTTATGATTGAAGGAGAACGATATTCCTTCACATTGGGTGCCTTCACTGGTCTGTAAATGAATTTTAACAAAATAGTGCTCTGTCACCTAACTTAAGCTTAGATTTTAAGTAAAATAAATACACCTTTTGACCTTTTGACAAGCAATGACTATTTTCTTTAACAGTCTTTATTTTTCAGACAGTTGATGGCTTGTTCTTTCTGTTTAGCTGACAATGGAGCATGTGTTTGACGTCCTGTTCGTGGCTGACATGTATCTGCTGCCAGGCCTAAAGCGTCTGTGTGGAAAAACACTTGCTAAGTCTCTGTGCAAGGAGAATGTTTTGTGTTTATGGAAGACTGCCAGGCTATTTCGTCTGTCACGACTGGAGGATCAATGCACAGAGTATATGGCTAAGATCATTGAGCAGGTGAGGGCCTCTCTTGATAAAGTTGACCCTAATCAGTTAAAGTATAGTTGAATGTATATCAGAAAATATGATTTTGTTTTCCTGGCTGTCACAGCTGGTGGAGCAACCTGAATTCGCTGAGCTTATCAAAGAGGATGCGGCATCTTTAGAGGATCGACATGAGACAGACTCTGTCCCGATGGTGGATGACATTCGTTACCATATCTCCAGTAATGTCCAGACATACAGCGCCATTGAGGAAGCCAGTCAAAAATTGGCAGCCTTAGAGAAGCTGCTGTCTGACATTAATATTGACTGTTGAAGGGTGGGTAAAAGGTCAGCACTTGAAAAAGACATAACCAAGAAAAAAAGTAAAGGAGATTTAAAAAAAAAAAAAGAAAGATTTCTAATATTTTAGGATTTGTTTTATTTACAGCTTACCTGAATATATGGAAATATATTGGTGGGTTTAGAGTGATAAATAGGTGTGATTATATGAAATTTTATAACTCCAATTTTTATTAATTTGATATTTTATCATAAATTTAATATTATGTTGAAGAATGACTCTACTCTGAAATCAAAATATACCAACATTTATTTGTTCTTTTGGTTAATTATCTTTTTAAATAGAATCAAGCAAAAAATGAGCCTTCTTTCACAGCGAGAAATGCTTATTTTGGTGTGATTTCTTAACTTATAACAACAGGTTTTTAACAAAACATGTTGTTATCACCACAGTATTTATAATTGTTTATAATTATGTTTAAAATGTTTAAAATAGTGTGACGTCATGTATTCTATTTGGTGAGGCTGTATTTGGATGTGCTCAAGTTTAATGGACTTTAGACCCGTGATAGTCCTGCTGCATGAATCCTGTCTAACTCTAACATTGTGCTGCCCTTTTTTCGATGTCCATAAAGCAAACTTCCATTTCCTATTGTGAGCAACACATTTATTATATTATGAGAATCCATGAAAGGTTAAGGTTTGCTTTTTTCAATATTTGAATATCCTACTCAGTGTTAATGCAGAGCTGTTATTGAAAGGATAATGTCTTCCATTTATTTTAGTCTCGCTTTGTTGTTACAAAGGGATTTTAAAAAAAATGTTTTTATAGCATATTTAACAACCTACTAAGATGTGATAAAATTACTGAAGACCTTGTTGACATGTGTCAGAAGGTGGCGCCATTTCATAGGCTTTCAAACTGCACCTTGTTGTTTGGAAACATACAGAGTCAGGGTTTCCTGAATGGGCTTGTTTGACCGTTGGCCATTGGTCAAGGGTGGTAAATTTTGAGGCAGTGTAAAATCTCTGGATGTCAGTGCAGTTGTGCCATAGATTATAAGTGCTGTCAGTGTGGACCGCATCAGTCTTACTTTGAAAGGACGTCAGTGTTAAAAGTGTGAATTATATGTTACACAGAGGCCTGTAGTTTACGCAAGAGCTGTTAAAACACATTTAAATGCTGAGGTTATGCAATTTAGAATAATGGCATATTATGTTTATTTAAATGTTGTACTGTTGTTTCAAAAAAAATCATTTGAAGAAAAGTTTGAAGGCACGTGGACTTTGTTTTCAAGGTGAAGACATTTCATCCCTTGTCCAAATGACTTTGTCAATTCTGAGTTCAAATGATACAAGAGCTGAGCTTATACAGTTGTGCTCATAAGTTTACATATCCTGGCAGAATTTGTAATTTTTTTCACTCAGTTAGTGGTTGGGTGAAGGCATTAATTGACAAACCATTTTAAATTATAATAACAGAAACTACCCAAATGACCCTGATAAAAAGTTCACATACCCCAGTTCCTAATACGGTGTATTGCCACCTTTAACATCATTGACAGCCAGAAGTTTTTTGTTGTAGTTGTGAATGAGGCATTTTATTTTCTCAGATGGTAAATTTGGCCATTCTTCTTGGCAAAAAGCCTCCAGTTCCTGTGAATTCTTGGGGTGTCTTGCATGAACTGCACGTTTGAGATTTCCCCAGAGTGACTCAATGACATTGAGGTCAGGAGACTGAGGCCAGTCCAGAACCTTCACTTTATGCTGCTGCAACCAATGATAGGTCGACTAGGCCTTGTGTTTTGGATTGTTGTCATGTTGGAATGTCCAAGTACATGAGTGCAAATTTTCCTTCAGTATTTTCTGAAAACATGCTGCATTCATTTTTTCCTGTGCCTTTGTAGCTCACACATCCCCAAAACATCAGCGCTCCACCTCCATGTTTCACAGTAGGAATGGTGTATCATTCATCATAAGCCCTGTTGACCCTTCTCCAAATGTAACATTTATGGTTGTGGCCAAAAAGTTAAAATTTTGGTCTCATCACTCCAAATGATTTTGAGGCTTGTCTCTGTGCTGTTTGGTGTCTCATATTCATTCACCTCGTCTTCCTGTCCTAGGTCACCGTGAGACCGCTTCCCACAGTTTACACCACAACAGTACTCATTATTTTGTAATGTACTACAACCATACTACATTAGGCTTATAAGCAAACATTGTATCTGGGCAACATGTATAAAGGCAAAATTTCACGTTTCATTACATTCATATTTTACTGACACCAAACTATGATGTTACCTGGAAGAGTCATAGCAGGGCCACCAGTGAAGCATTTGGTGTAAATAGAGGGCGTCCATTATAATTTTGTGTGGTGAAAAACTGCCTTTTCTGTCTAATTTGCAAGCATTAATTACAAAACATGTTACCCACAGGTATGCAATTGTTGTCTTCATTATGTCATCTGTATGTTGCATCTAACAATAAAAACAAAGAAAACAATTTCTATCTTAATAATGACTCATATTTGTCTGAGCACAAAATGATTTTCTTGTGTTTTTTCTGGATAGTCCAAGAGAATGATGTATAGCACAAGAGTAAAATCCCCGAGTCTTATTTTGAGCCACTGCATGACTCACTGGGTATGTACACTGTCCCTCTACAAGGGCACATTAACAAGAAAAACAGCAATTTCTCCTTTAACACTAAAGGTCATAATGTCTGACACTTGACTCTTGACATATACTTTATTATAAAATAACACATAGAACATAAGTAATACAAAGTCTGTAAGTTTAGTTTTAATTGTTGAGTCACGGAGATGACAACATTTATTTTCTTTTTCTTTTCTTTTTTTATATTATTTTTTAAACAGGATGCATCATCGGGGGCCATTGACTCTGTAGATCCACAGGCTTTGTAGTGTTCAAATTTAACCGGAGAAAAGAAAGAGAAAGAAAAAGCTAAAAAGAAAGCAAATCCTCTTAACCTTATTTAGTGCATAATCTGGAAAAATAGCATCACAAAATAATCACAATACAGCAATTTTGTGATACTTGCTGCATAGCCATAAAACCATCTATGTTTCACAATATATTCACAACTAAAGATAAGAAAATGCCCCTAAAATGACACAGAGGAGAAATTATGGATTCATTCATTGCACTGGCATCATCTTATTAAAAACCTGTTGGTAATGTACTGTTACTGGTTTATTTTTGTGATTACATGTCCTTTAGAGGGAAGACATTGCACTGCTGCTGTCACTGCCAATACACTAATTTGCTATTGGGGATTAACACTAGAGAGAGGGAGAGAGTGGTAAGCTTGTACTTAGCCAGAGACTGACGTGAAAAGCTTTATCTCTCCCAAGCATTCCTTAATGTCATCTTTTATACTTCTCAGACACACAGCCTTTCTGTGGTAAATGGAATAAAAAAGCAACATACTTTCGGACTTTCGGATGTTTCTTTCACAGTCAGCTTAAGCCTTGCTCTAATAATTTTGTACCAAAAAGCGCTTAGGTTTGCTTTTAATCAGACAGACCAAAGAGACATGAGTCAGACTCTAACCCAGGGGTGAGCAATTATATTTCCCTAAGGGCTACATTAGAATATGGGACTCTTGTGTACGCACTTATGCTCAATAAAAATATATTTATTTTCCATATATAGTTTAAAGTTTTAACTATAGGCAATGTGTGTAAAAAACATTGTATATTCAACACCACAGTCACAGCTGCCACCTCCTCAGTTTAAGACCACTCTTTAAAACCATTGAAAACTATCTTCTGCTGTGAGTAGAGAAGCATTGCTTTAGGAAAAGTTCTTAAGAGCATGTGTGAAATCACTGCAGAATATTGAAGGAAAAAGATATGCCATTTTTAATTATCAATACATTTTTAGTAAATGCTTGGCGGGCCAGATTAAACAACCCAACTGGCTGCAATTAGACCTCTGTGCCTTAGTTTGCCCACCACTTTACTCCTTTAACCCTAGCCAGTTATTAAGTAGGAAATGGCACAGTAAAGACAACACTCAGTTTATTCCAGTCACATTCTTCTATTTTCCCATTGCCATGACATCATGACATGCAAATGCCAGGCAGGGGATGCTTATAAAGTTTTATAAACAGTCAGGCTTATCAAGCTGGAATTCTCTTTATCTACATTATGCATGGGATGGAGACTGCTCTTAGAAGTGTGTGAGAGTCAGATGCTCAAACTTAACATAGCCACAGTAATATGGGATTAAGCTTTACATGCTCCCTTGAAGAATTAGCAGCCAGGACACAGACAAGCAAGCGGGAAGTAGTGTTACTAGTCAGCTTTGTCACTGACTGCTGATAAGGCTGAGTAAATACAAGGCTTGTGTTTGCCAGCCACAGAGGTAAAACCCAACCATTGTAAAAAAACAATAATGCATTTCATAGCTTTATCAATTTTCTTATATGCTTTTGACGTTTGCGTAATAATAATAATAATAATAATAATAATAATAATAATAAGATAACATTTAGATTAGTGACAAGGTTAAGACTAAAGAGCATGATAGACACAAACATTGTCTGCATGTGAGACAGGATTACACAGCTACCACGTGATTAGTCAGCCCTTTGCCAAAAGTCTAACAAAAGATAGGATAAATCTATCCAGGACATCAACCTTTGGCTTCAAACTCTTAGTGTAAACAGTCAGAGGGACAGAGATGCCCTGTACCTGCTGCAAGGGTGATATTCGGTCATTAGATGAGAGAACGTGTGGACAAACTAAGATATATTATAGGCTATGACCGTGCTATAAAATAAACTTCTTGTTCAAGATGCATAAGTGTGGCATGTGTTCATCTAGTTAACATTCAAGGTTGGTTTTGGCCAGTAAGTGTCCAAACTTGCACTTTTTCATTCACTTTCCTGTTTCCTGGCTGTGTTGTTTTACCCTGACAGAGTTTTGTTCTCTGCTGAGTGAAAAACCTTGCCAAACTCTAGGGTGACTGGGTGAGTGTTAAAAGCTTTTTGCTCTATAATACTTAACACACTTTTGTTATTAATAGTGAAACACGAAGGCAAAGCAGAGACACAGCATCAAAAAGGGGAACTCAACATTCAACTCTCTGTAATTTTTTTTAACCAAAGTAGATTGTAAATGAAAATACATTTCTTAGTTTTGTAACAGTCACCAAAGTGAGTATCTCTGACTTCATCAGACTGTGGATGTTGCCTATTTAACAATATCTATAAAGTATGTCACTTTACAAATCACAACATATGAAATGGTTGAGTATATACACCTAATAAAAAACACAGATCATTCGGAATTATTATAATGATATTATAACACCCTATGTCCTCGTCCATCAGTCACATGGCTGACCGTCATAATGAAGAGGTGAAGGTCGAATAAATGGGGACTGTCCCTTTAAGAAGTTGTTGCATGGACAAGCTGGTGATTTTCCACTCAAAGTGATATTTATTACGCGGACATGCTTATAGAAACTAAAGATTAAATTGTAGGCTAATGTAGAGCGATACAATCCACAAACCGAGGAAGAGCCATATCAGGATGCTTTGAAACTTTGTACCCTGGCAGGTAATCGGCATCTTTTTTTGTTTTTTTACATAATACTCAATCATGATTTTTTTACCTACTTCAAAAGATAAAGGCAGGTGCCATTACAAAGCATGGTATTATATATTTCTTCTTCTTCTTTTTTGCTATTTATTATACAGTAATGATTTGTGGAATAAAGCATGCTTTTTGTGGTATTTCCCAATATAACACACAACAGTTCCGATAGTTTCCTGTAGGCGATTTCCCTGTGAGGCGTTCAGGCACGAGGGGTGAGCTCGTGGGTGTGCACTTTACGTACCCCTGTTAATTCTCCTCTTATCACACCATCATTATATCACACTGCAGCTCCTACCCTTATGATTCAGTGAATTAAAAGAGTCTGCAATGACACGGACCTGACTGTCTAAGACCTTTATCAGCTTATATCTTATACTTGGTGTCATAGTCTTAACCTACTTTTCCCAGTCTCCACCACGTCCAGTATATATTAGAGGTGTGTCTGAAGCAAACCCAAGGCCCAACCTTTTCACCCCACACACACACACACACACACACACAAACCTTTAACAGAGGGATCCAATCCCAAGAATCTCAAAAGATTTATGCATGTGATGATTGGCTCCAATAACTTTTACGGATTGAAAATAAAAGTGCCTATATTTGTGAGCATACAGGGTTTTTTATTAGCCGATCCTAATCTGTCATTTAACCTTTTTTTAATAGACTTTTTTTTAATGCCGGTCACTAGTTCTCTGTGGTAGAGACTCAACCTTATTTGGCATTGTTATAATCTGTACACTACGCGTTTACATTTCGGAGATAACACGCAACATGAAAGAAAGACTTTAATTTGAAATGCTTCTTGTGGAATACAGGGGTTATAAATGGCTCTCAGAAAGTGGTATGTGCAACAGGCAGGCATTTTTACTGGATAATAATTCAAGCTCAGTCTGTTACAACCCTTTTTGACTCCCCCCACTACATACATCTTTTCCCCAACAAGGAAAAACAAACTGTGTAAGTGTGACCCCCTACCTAAGGATTGGTTATGTTTGTCAGCAGTAAGCAGTGGGAAGTGGAAATTTACCGTCTCTCACGTTGGTACCTGAGTCACTGGTCACTGCAAGGCTCTGGCCAATCTCCATGTTGGATTTAATTGTCTTTAGCCAAGGGGGCGGGCACTGCTGTCAGCTCCACTTCTTCTGACCCTCTGCCTTCAGTCCAGTGGAATGGTGACAGCTGAGAGACAGGATCTCTGTATATATTTGCAGCCATGAAGGAACTGTAAGTGCTTTTTATTTCTTACAGGTAGATTTGTTTGGACTGGACTTCATTTAATGGTGTTTTTGTTTATTTCAATTGTCCATGGTTTCAAGCATAAAAAAATCAAACTCTTTAACTTTGGCAGAGGGGAAGTGGATGGCTTGCTTGTTTTGAATGAAGTATATAGTACATGACTCTGTGTTTTGTGCAACTTATGATATGATTTAAAACATTATTTTATTATTAAAGGCAGAAAATAAGTAAAAAAGGAAAGAGAAGGGAATAGAGAAATGGATAGAAAGGGGTCGAGTAGGATGAGAAATAGAGAAAGTCAGAAGTAATTATGTAATGAAGTTTGAGAGTGGGAAGTGGTTCAAGTTGACTTGTCATGCATAACAGGAAGAGAGGCATACCTCCAAAATGATGGCACACTGTTTGTGCTGGGACGGAATTTGGGCAGTCATTAATTCTATTAATATAAAAGAAGACTTGTTCTCAGGAAGAATGAAAGCAACTTGCTGCCAATTGTTCAGAAGTGCACTGTTGTACTTTACATTCTGAAAGCCCAAAGAGCGTAGATTTATTACTTATATACAACAAATTCAAATTTGTTCAAGTGCCTGATGGAGGAGGTAGCTACATGATGTTGCTGCTGAGAAGAAATAACAAGCACTTTTACCACTTCAGTGAGTCTCATGAGTATCTGAGCCTCTTTTTTAATCTGAAGCATTCATAGTTTGCCTGTTGGAAGTTAAATCTCACTCACAGTCTGACGTTTGTGAGACAGTTTCTGTCCTATTAGGGTGACTTTTCTCCTCTTGGCTCATGTGGGGAAATAGGATACCTACAGACTGTAATAACAAATCCTATCTTTCTTGGAAAGCCAGTTTACAGTGTAAACACTCAAGTAAACTTAAGCTTGTAACTTCCTGAGTAAAGCTATGGCTCAGGGAGCACCAAGGTGTTTGACATTTGTCATATTGGATTAAATTAGACAGCTGATGTTTGCGTTTAGAGGATGTCTGGAAAAACATTGTTAAAATGTATAATGTTTTGTGTCACCAATTTTTCACTACTCTTTAGTAGTGTCCCTCTTTGAGCATAAAATGTTAGAAAATCTAGCAGTTCTAATCTAGAAAAGTTCTAAATCTAGAACAGTCGAATAGCAGCAAGTTCTTAAAGCTCTTAAAGGTTTCCAAATAAGGCCATTTAAGCAATATAGACAAATAACACAATCTATTCACTTTAACTTGACTCTGCTCCAAAGAACATAGTTAGTTCCACATTACATCATTGAAGGTCTATCGTTTGCAGAAGGGAAGGTTCTTTCAATGAATACCTGGTCGATGATTGGATTTAACAACCCCCAGTTTTATCAGATCAGAGCAGCGCTATGTTGTTTATGTTTGTAACAAAAAAAACGGTTGCTACTTCTTCAAACTTAAAACATGCCCAGACCTGTCAGTGATGCAGACTGTGAACACTTTGCTTGGAGCAGTTCAAGATGGACTTTTGAGTATGTAAACTCACATATCTTGCGAGAATCCAGCTGCAAGGTTAGGTTTATAAAATTATGAAAGATATTTGAAATGTTCCACATATGCAATTGTACAGTTGCTGGTGTGTAACAGCTATCTATCCACTCCTGTAATTTAAATTACCTCAGCGCATCGGATTAGCAAGATTAGCAACATTGTACGTGTATATCATGTCCTCTAGTGACAAAGCACAGTACATTTAAATAAAATAAGCAGACAGACTTAGCCCTCTTATGCTTCTTCCTTTCTGTGTCTTATCCTTTTCACCTCTGTCACTTTGTATCACCGCCTACAACTGTTTTTTTCCTTTTACCCTCCACAGCATGGTTCAAAAAGAGAAACTCCAATGCCTAAAGGACTTCCACAAGGACACCCTAAAACCCTCACCAGGGAAGAGTCCAGGGACACGACCTGAGGATGAGGCTGAAGGGAAAGCCCCTCAGAGAGAGAAGTGGGCAAGCAAGCTTGACTTTGTCCTGTCTGTGGCTGGTGGCTTTGTTGGATTAGGAAATGTCTGGCGGTTTCCTTACCTTTGTTATAAAAATGGAGGAGGTAGACAAAAGATACACCAGAAAAACATTAAATATGTGCTGTGAGACAAATCCATCCTGTGTATTCTATGTTCCATGTTGCTTAGGTGCATTTCTCATCCCTTACTTCATCTTTCTGTTTGGGGGAGGCCTGCCTGTGTTTTTCCTGGAAGTTGCACTGGGCCAGTACACCTCTGAAGGAGGGATCACCTGCTGGGCCAAGCTGTGCCCTATCTTTACTGGTCAGTCCAAATGCATAAGCTCTGCACACCTCCACACGCTGGCCAGTTCTCACAACCTAAACCAATTAATATTTAGCAGCGTCAAAGCCCTCTTTGTGTGGGCTATTTTTTCATCCAGTGTTTGTTGTGTAGACCATGATTCTGTCGATTCTCCTTGTCTGTGTAACTGGACAGGATACAGGACGTGGATACACCTAAGTCCAATAGAAGATTAGAAACACTGTGTCTTGAGTGATATGGTTACCTTTTCCTGGCCTCACTACGGCTCCCCGACCTACTCTAAGATTCTATCCTCTGCCTTTGAATTACAAGTTGCAGACAAGCACAGAAGTACCGCACCCTAAGCAGCTGCTGTTTCACCCTTACTCATGTTCACACGAGACATGTCACATAAAAAGAGAGGAAACTGTAGGGAACAGCTGAAGACAAAGATTGAGTGGCACTCGATCTCAGGCTGGATCTGTTGGTGGTCTCTGCTATTCAAGGAACGCTGAGGCTGCTGTCGGCCAATTGAGCTCAGCATCTGGGGCGGAGAAAGTCCACAGGTGGCCACAAATGGGCCAATCACAACACTCCCTGAGTGACGCCACTGTAAATTAATTTGGTTACTGTCTTTGAAACTCTCAGTTGTCTTGTTCATAAATTGTCAGTTTGCATGAAGACTGTAGGAATGATTCAATAGAGATGATGTGTTTAAAAATAGTCTTGAGGGGTTGAAGTACTACTGGGGATGTCTGTGCCCAGGTTCATGACGAAGTCATCTAAATACAACATAAAAACACCAAGGACATTACCATCGCAACATCTCAAGCTGGACATATTTACTACCCTTTTTAGGCCAATCAAGTGATAATGGTTTGGAGTTTCTAAGTGCTCCTAACTCTTTAGATTTATTTACCTAATTACATAATGTCTGTGAAGGTTCTCGGTCATCCAGGTCATCTTGAAGAAAATGTAAAAGTAAAGACATCAGGACTCAGTTGAACTAAGTCCAGATGCCCTTGCTTTAAATTTTTCTTCTAATTACATTACGTTTTTTTGTCATTAAAATGGTAAATGGCATGCATTTATATAGTGCTTTTTTGCACCCTTTTCGGGCACCCAAAGCGCTTTACAATGTGCTTCCACTCACCCATTCACACACATCCACTCCTGGGGCAGACAGAGATGGGGGCTGCCATACACACGGCGCTCAACCTTCTCCTACCACCACCAAACACACCTACACAGTCACACACATTCATACACCAGTGCTACAGATACTGGAGGCAAGGTGGGTTAAGTGTCTTGCCCAAGGACACAACGACAGTTTGATCAGGGCAGAGCGGGATTCGAACCGACAACCTTCCAGTTATAGGACGACTGCTCTACAACTGAGCCACTGCGCCCTAGTTATTAGTTATTATTAGTCATAATGTGGCTTATATAGAGAAATTCCTGCTTTTAAACTATATTAAATATATCTTGTTTTTTCTCTCCAGGTATTGGCTATGCGTCGATAGTGATTGTATCTCTCCTGAACATCTATTACATTGTGATCTTGGCCTGGGGACTCTACTACCTCGTTCAGTGCTTACAGCCTGAGCTCCCTTGGGCCAAATGCAAACAGCCCTGGAACACTGAAAACTGCGTAGAGGACACCATTCGCAAGAACAAGACTTTTTTGCTAGCAACCAACATCACTAATTTTACCTCCCCTGTCACCGAGTTCTGGGAGTGAGTTTTCACTGACAGCATGCTTGTTTGAGACACTCACATTCATAACATGCTGCCAATTTTGTCTTGATAGCATTAATGTGATTGAATATATACAATTCCTACTAAAAAGTTTACTCTTGTAGTTTATTTATTTATTTATTTTTTTACCATCAGTCTTCAAAAGCCTAGTTTATATACTGAGTAAATATAGTAACAGATAAGGACAAGCCTGGGAGCAGAACATCTCCCAAATGCTACAGACTTTTATAACCCTTTTCATAGGTGTTGAACATGAATATACTGTACACTGGTTAAGTCACATGAGTAAACATTTACCTATTTTTCCCTGCACAGGCGAAACGTGCTGAGCATCTCCAGTGGGATTGAGGACGTTGGATCTTTGAAGTGGGATTTGGCTCTGTGTCTCCTAATTGTGTGGGTTATCTGTTTCTTCTGCATCTGGAAAGGAGTCAAGTCTACTGGGAAAGTGAGTGTAGAGGCGTACAGACATCCTGTTCTCATTGTTTTGTTTGAGCATTGTTTTTTCTTTGACTTCAGCAAGTCACTGATAAAACATTACTGTGCAAAGAAACCCCCAATGCTTAGATCATGTTAATTTGTTTAATTTGGAAATAATGCATTAGATGTTACTTTTTGGCTAGACTTACTGTCGACTCAGTGAGGCTCATGAACTCTTTCCATGTTTTCTTTATGGGACAAAAGCTAGGCCAGTGCCCATAAAGGAAGCCTTTTATAAGAAAATAATCACAGTTCTCACTGATAGGAAACTGAGCAAATCAACTTCTGCATCTGATAAAGACAGTATAAGTAAGTCACCATTAATTGTTTAGTGTTGTGCTTTATATCTCTCTCTTTGTGCAGGTTGTTTACTTCACTGCAACATTCCCATTTGTGATGCTAATTGTACTTCTTGTGCGGGGAGTGACCCTGCCTGGTGCCAGTGAAGGGATCAAATTTTACCTTTACCCCAACCTGACCCGTCTCCAGGATCCTGAGGTATGACCACAAACTAAAAAGGGTTTTCTTTGAAAAACTATTGTTGTTACACAGCATCAAATGCCACACTTATTTTCTCTTTAGGTGTGGATTGATGCAGGGACCCAAATATTTTTCTCTTATGCCATTTGTCTGGGAGCCATGACATCTCTGGGGAGCTACAACAAATACAAATACAACTGCTACAGGTGAGTGGAGTTGCATTAGTGGTGTGGGTGGGACAATAGTAGTGACAAAAGCCCCTGTCAGACAACGGTTGCGTGAAAGAAAAATGGGAACTTCGGTTCCACCTGTGTGTTCATTAACAACCTCCATGACATATGTGTGACATAGGGACTGTTTGCTGCTGGGAGGCCTCAACAGCGGTACAAGCTTTGTGTCTGGCTTCGCAATATTTTCCGTCCTGGGATTCATGGCACAAGAACAAGGGGTGGACATTGCCGATGTGGCAGAGTCAGGTACGAGGTGATGGCAGCGGCGATGGTGGGCGCTGCTGCTGAGCAAAGACCATTGGATACTTAAAACTGGTCTAAAAAGTCACAAGGCCTTGTTTAAAAATGATAATGCTGAAATGTCGGCAATTGCACACTCCTTGAACGAAAGCCTCAAAGAAACAGAATTTAGAGATATTTTGGGATTGGGACAGATTATATTGTACAGTTTACATCAAAGATTGTACAGCCAAAGCCTGCTCTTTTAGCAGAGTTACTGCCTTTTCACTTTGCACTGGCACACTGAAGTCAGCACTTGGACAACAGTGGTATTTCTAGTACCACGTCTGTTCACAAGCTGTGGATCTCCTGAGCTGGATGCCTTCGGTTCTGTTTCTGCTTTCCATCACTTTCTGTTTTTGTTACATAAAAATAATTTCTGATAATGGCTTTTTAGAGTCTTGCAATAGTCTGTGTGTATTTATATTTTTTACTTTATAGCTTGTTTTGACCCATTACTAAAATCATCACGGTCAATTTTTAATAAACCTTTGGAAAACAAAATTGTCCTGATTTAAAAAGTACTGGACACTAAATAACCAAGGTTTTCCTCATTTTTTTTTTACGTTTTAATAATTGCTGGGTAAAGTAAAGTCCATGTAAAAATTTGGCACAGAACATCATTTTGATTCTCTATCTTATATTTAAGATTACTAATGTACGCCGTGTCGTCCCATCTAAAATCAAATCAGATTATTAATTTTGCCTTCTGTTCCTTGTCCCCATCCCTGGTCTGTTTCCCCTACAGGTCCTGGCTTGGCTTTTATTGCTTATCCTAAAGCTGTGTCCATGATGCCACTGCCAACCCTCTGGGCCATCCTCTTCTTTATCATGCTGCTGCTTCTGGGCCTCGACAGCCAGGTAGGCCTTTCAATGTATACTGTATCTTATTAAATCCTGTCTATAAAACACAGTAGTGTCAACTATAGATACCAACCATAGTGTATCTGCATCTAATATGTTTGCAGTATTAGATTAATGACAGACAAGAAAAGCAGCATGTCCCAGAGAGGTATTTCAAAATGATACTAGACTGCATTAGGATTATATCCCTTTTAATTCTCCATAATGCCAGAATGTGCTAAATGCTATGTAACAAACAGGTGGCAGTTATTTAGTAAACATAATTTAGGATGATTGTTGACATGCAATCAGAGGCAGAGCTATGCTTAAGATAGTCTAAGTAGACAAAACACAAGTGTACGCCTGAGGGATTCTCCAAATAGATCAGATTTCGTGCTTCCAAGTGTAATTCTACTCCTGTACCACCACAGTCCTGCACATGGTCCTCTACTTGTCCAGGCTAACCGCAAGACCAGGCCAACGCTCTAAATTTGAGACCATGTAAATACTCATGCACCGGGGCTATTTTCTGAAGAGAAACTGTCACTGGCTGTGTGTATGTGGGTGACTCTTAATGACCATGTTATGCTAATTAATGCCTTGAATACAATACATTGTTAGCTTTTCTCAGACATACAGTACATACCAGCATTAAGGCGTTTTGTTTTGTTTCTTCCTTTACAACAAAGACACATGTTATTGGAGCATAACACTAATGATTGTCATGACATTATGAGCAAATGGAAGGGGAGTAAGAAGACTTGTTGATTGTTCTTGGTTGTTTTGTTGCTGTTATGACATTTGACAGACCATTTGCAGAGCTCAGCCTTGGATGAATGTAAACAAAGCCAGCTCTCATTCTCAGATCAATGGCATTTAGAGGAAAATGCAGAGCTGCATGCAAACAAAATGACATGATGATTTTTTTCTCCTGCTTTTCCAAACTAAATAGTGTCTTCTGTCCCTGCAGTTTGTTGAAGTGGAAGGACAGATCACCTCTATTGTCGATCTGTATCCGTCTGTCCTAAGGAAGGGTTACCGAAGGGAAATCTTTATAGCTGTGGTGTGTTTCATAAGCTATCTTCTGGGACTAGCAATGGTTACAAAAGTAAGTTCATTTCTTCATTCTGTTTAAAAACAACATAACAGATAACACCTAGAGGTACTGTTTAAATGAAAGTGGTCACATAATTTTTTTTACCAAATATTGCTACTAATTTTATGGGGCAATTTGGAATGTCATTTTCCATTAAGCCGTTAACTGCGCTTTAATAACATCTCAGCACCTGTTGAACTCTGCCTCGATTGGTAAGCTGCCAGCATTCCTGTTCACTGCCCCTAACATCTCCCACACAGCCAACTCTTCTTTATCGCCTCTGTTCATCTCTGTTGTGACTCTTTTTTGTACAAGTCAGAGAGAATTAATGCATCTCACGATTTTTCTTCCCAGGGTGGCATGTATGTGTTTCAACTCTTTGACTACTATGCAGCCAGTGGTGTGTGCCTTTTGTGGGTGGCATTTTTTGAATGCATTGCTGTAGCCTGGGTTTATGGTAAGTAGAAATGGCTTTATTCAGATTCTGGTCTGTTGTTTGTCAAAGTAATGATTCTAACAAGTTTGGGTTTAAAAAAAACACAGACGAAATCTAAATGGTGGTAAACAGAAATGTTTTTGTGGTTCCTTCCATGTCAGTAGTAAATAACTTCAGCTGCTTGAGGGGGTGTGTCAAGAGGGAGCAAAGTTTGACTGGTCATTCCTGGGTCTCTCCCATTAGATTACAATCTCCATTTTTTACCTTTTTTATTTAGTTTCACATTTGATATTTATAATAGCATTTTAATTCAGACAAACTTCATATTCATTAATGAAATCATTAGCTCATTTGTCCTTTAAAGCTCTGTTTTCACAGCTACACAGTTACAGATAACATTTAGTGAGGGTGACTAAAATACAATTACTACTTTATGGTATTGACATGACCTGAACGACCTGTATAAACTATATGCTGCTATCAGAGGTTGTTCTGTTATAACGAACATTATTTACAACTTGCAGTAAACTTAATTGACAAGCAGAAAACCCATTAAGGTATAACATTAATATTCCTTGTTTGACAGGAGCTGATAATTTCTATGACGGAGTTGAGGATATGATTGGGTACAGACCAAACCCGTGGATGAAATGGAGCTGGACCATAATCACTCCCGTCCTCTGCATGGTGAGATTTGCTTTTGTCAGTTTGTTGTGTTGACACAGACTGTTGCTATTGGTGTTTGTTGAAAGGTTACAAAAAGTAATGTACAAGTACTTATCACTGCCTGTGTCCTCCAGGGCTGCTTTGTGTTCTCCCTGGTGAAGTACAAGCCCTTGACTTATAACAAGGTGTATGAGTACCCCGACTGGGCCATCGGTCTGGGTTGGTGTCTGGCCCTGGCCTCTATGATCTGCATCCCCATGGTGATGGTCATCAAGATACTGCAGTCCAATGGACCCCTGATTGAGGTGAGCTCATCAATGTTAGCACATGGTGTGAACCGTTTTATCACATTGTAAATTATGTCCCACGTCATGTGAAAGCCATCTTTTGTATTCTGTTATTCATTTACTTTTTATATCTTTATTTCATTTATTTGATTTATTTCACATTTTGCATTTTGCATATTTTGTGCACAAAGTTACCCAGAGAGAAGGAATCACTAAAAAGCTAGCATTGTCAGTTACAACATTTACATGCACACTCTACAGTGACTCTAGAGTCATTATAGAAATGTAATACTTTTGCAGTTCTAAATAAAATTTGATTTTGTTTTGACAATGAACTCTTGGATCTATTGTGCTGCAGCCACTAATTGTCACTGTTTTGCTACTGCAGAGGATCAAAGCTGTGGCGGCCCCAGCCAAGTCTGGTGTGAGCTCCCGACCCAAAGAGTACAACCTGAAGGGCAGCGAGCTGACACAGCCCCTAAATGCAAATGGGAACAATGGCTTGATGAAGCCCACCCACACCATTGTAGAAACAATGATGTGAGCGCTCTCTGTGAGAGGAAATATGTGCTTTGTTTTTTGCTTTGAGAATGGTAGGTTTACATTGTCCAAACTATAGATGTACTCGGGGTTTGATTTCTATCAATAGAGTTATGTATTATTGTAATTTTTTCTCATATTTTTTTACTATATGAATATGTCTGACATTTCTGATTGCTGTACTGTACTAATCTCAAATTTGGCAGCATCTTATTATAGCACATAATATGTATGTTTACAACATTTCACTTAATTTCCAGAGAAAAGAGGAATTTTGATACTTAAAAAAATAAACTGCACTTAAAAATCAGTTCACTAAAAATATGAATATGATGAATGTTTAGTTGCAATATGCAGTTTTTAATCTTGTTGACATAACTAAACAAGGCACTGGCCAAATACTGTGATAAAAGCATTTGGAACAATTTGCTGTCAATAAATAGAAAAGAAAAAAGTAAAAGAAAAGGGAAAGTAAGGAGAAAATGGAATTAGTATTTCAAACATATTTGTACTCCAGTGAGACTACTGAAGTAAATCCCATTGCATTTGTAAAAACCTCTCTTTGCACTTTATATGACTTTTCACCCATATTTGTTTTATTTCTATTGCTGCCAGGTATTGCTAAATTTGCAATACAAGCCAGGAGGATGGGTTTTAGCTTCTAACTTTGTTGATATTAACTTTAGTATCTTGTAAATTATTAATCTTTATACATAGTACACTGTAAAAATTTAATTTGACATCTGATTTAGGAGGTAGGATCGGTTTGACTAACACTGGGCAAACAAACAGTTAAATTGCTGTTTTTATTGACTTCAGTAAAGCTGCCACTGAATAGTTTCAGTTGTTTTGTTGCGCTAATCACATTTGCCTTTTTGTAACAATTTTATACTGTACATGATACAAACACTGCAATATTGACTAATTATTGTATCAAAACTAATCCATTTGTTATTAAACTTGATAATTGACAAATATGTAAATAAAATAAAAGATTCAAATGTTCAGGAATCCAATTGGGAAACCATGTTTGTAAGTTGTTTGTCTCAAATTTGTCCCATTAAGATAAAAACTGCGTACGTCTTACATACAATACAAATAAACAATTTTCTGTGATTCAACTTTGTTCCATTTGAAAATAACTATTAAAACATGTTTTCCTCTTCCCATAGCAACCTCACTAATCTATGTATACGTCCATGCAAGCAGTGTGAAGTTAAAGACATTTTAAACATGACAGAACGGAACTAAATGTGGTTTGCAATCAACACTGAAAAGTAGAAGTGGTCACGTCTCCTTCTTGTAACAATCACAATACCTACATATTAATTACAAGCCCGAAATAGCGCCCTTGATATATACGCATGTCCGTCTCTGAAGTCTCCCGGGCCACTCTCTTTACGCCCACTCCGATGACTCTGACAGCTCGTCCTAGATTTCCAAGTGTTCACCTAACCATCTATCCAACAGCCTCTAGCAGGTGGAGCTCCAGTTGCCACCAACTTATTTGGGCATGACTCTCGTCTACGGCCAGTTCCAATCCTGTAGATGCCAAACAGCCAAGAGACGAACATGCTCCAAGCGCCCAAAAGCAAAGCATATTAGGATTACCAACCATCACACCAACTCGGGTATTATAACTTTATTTGCATAAAAACCATTAGCTGATAATTTACAAAAATACTTATTGAACATAAACATATTGAGTTGACGTTGCCCTGTTTGAAATGTTATTTGGTTTAAGAACACAAACCTAAAATATGTACCAAAACCACAACATATCATGAGACAATGTACAGTAATAGCTTAAGAGTAATTTAAGCAAACAGAATTTAATGTAAAATATGCAAATCCCCCCCAAAAATATAAAACATTAGCAGGTTGGCAAGTCCAGCTGCGCTCGAGTCTGCTAAATAATAATAGTCATAAGTCATAATTATCAAGCTGCAGTATCCTGACAGACACTTGCAGAGTTTTTTAGAAGAACAGCAATCCCTCTCCATCAAAACGCTCTAACCCCCTCTGAGGACAAATACTATGCATGCATAACATGCTTATAGTTACAGTAGTAACCACAGAGCACCCAGTTAATGGAACAAAACATGTGTGAAACAAGCCAAAGTACTGAAGGCAGCACTTCTTTTGAACCGTGAACATGTGATAAAACATAAAGGAAAAGACCTGTGAAAACTAAAAGTGAACCTGAAATTTAGAACATAATAGTGGAGCACAACCTTAGTGCAAACAAGAGTGTAAAAAAAGTCCAGTGCAGAATAAAGTTAAATATCTAAATATCAGAAATAAGGTGAGATTTCAAACTGTATACACCGGGTGAAAAAAACATATTGGGTTTCTGGGCGCCCTCAGAAGTCATTGAGCTATCAGAGGACATTTACTTTTATATGCAAAAAAAAAAAAAGGCGCAATCATTTCTAGAAATATAATGGTAAAAGGGAGGCTTTAAAATACTATGTGGCAGATAGCATTAAGCATTCAATCCATTCAGAGGCACTGTCCCTTCTCTAGGACAGCCAATGTGGAGGAGACACTGGAAACAAGGGCAGTGAGCCAGAAGCCAAAAAAACATAATGTAAAGTGTCCCAAATCTTACATCTTCCACCAACACCCAGTTTGTCATGTTTGTAAAATATTCGTTTTATACTATACCCTACACCCCAAAAAAAACGTCAGTGTCAAAGATAAATTAAGTGTGTGCAGCACTTGAATCTGTCTAGAATTGAGGCATGCATGCTGACATCCTGGCTCAGTCAGAAGCTATGACTCCCCTGTTATATAACTCTACGTGTGGCTTCGCCTTTTGAGGGGGGAGTGTGTGTGTGTGGGGGGGCAACCTTGTGACACTTTTAGGCAAGGTAAGTGCTTATTTCACGTAGTGTTTCTACATCTAGTGGAGAACTACACATGTTCAACAGAATGTGAGGTCTCAGTGAAACAAGCTTTAGTCTTTCTCTGCATGTCCGAGTCTCTTTCTCTGTATGTCCGAGTCTCTTTCTCTGTATGTCCGAGTCTCTTTCTCTGTATGTCCGAGTCTTTTTCTCTGTATGTCCAAGTCTCTTTCTCTGAAGTCATAGGGCAATGCTGTTGGTCCCATGCTCAGAAAAGCAGAACAATGAGTTTGAGGAGTTGTCACAGTTGTCTACCCGCCCAGTGTCCCCTGCTGCCAGTGGATTCCTGCTAATGACCAAGTTCAGGTTCTCTCCTGCCTCCGTCATGAGGGGCACACTGAGACAGCAGTCTAAGTCCCTGGTCCTGACACGGTTCACCTGGAGGATGAGACAAATCCTTTTGGGTTGTTGTATTCGAGAAAAAAACAAAACAAAACAAAAAAAAAAAACAAACCAGTACCTGGAGAATGCGATCGTATGGCTTTAACCCTGCTTGATCAGCAGGGCCATCCGGACGGATCATATTGACAAAAACTCCTTTTTCCAAAAGCCCATCAGAAACGCTGAAACCAAAGTCATGGCTCTCTGGGTCTTTCCTAATAGTAATCTACAAACAGAGGGGGCTTTAAAGCACAACACAATAATGTAGCAGAAAAGGTAGTCCTGTATACCACTGTGCTTTTATTTATCTGCAAAAAACAATCAAAATGTAAAATATTCAGAGGCAAGTGATGGCAAGGTCAGAGGTATTATCAAGCAAAAGCTCTGAGGTGACATTTTAAAAACATTATGACAAGATGACTCTCTGTAATATAAATTAAGCTGTGTCAACTCCAAACAAATTTTCCACAGTCAAGAATTTTGGTTGCCTGATTTAACACTGTTCAGAAAAGAAAGAAAAAAAAAAAAGTTTTAAAGAATTACAATATACTTAATGGTTCACAACAAAAGGTAGCCCTAGGCAAGTACCTGCTCAGGTAATGTTAAAACGATGGCCCTCTTTTGTGCATGTTTTGACTGGCCATATTTCCACTGGGTCTAGTTATGACGTACCATAGGCACAACATGTTACTAGGAACATAACCCCTGTGGACTCAGCTTATCTCATGCACATCAAGTTGTGAGAGCAGCTGACCAAAATACTACTGGTCATAAATATTGACTGTGCAACATTAAATCCTGTAACATCTACCTTGTGCAGTTCAAGGGCAGTAGAGGACAAACCATCAGAATTGTCCACTTTAGCGTCATTCCTCTTTGATACGTCGCTGGCTCCAGCAGACATGCTCCGTTTGCCATTTTTAGGCTCCTTCTCTCCCTCTTTTTTGATGGGTGTTATTACAGATTGAAACATAGAGTCTTCAATTGTTTTTGACTCCTCTAGATACAGACTAAGGGCACTACCTGTCATTGATGCCTGCAAAAGAAAGACAAAATACAGATTAGAAGATCTTAAAATAACCAGTGTTCAGTGACTATATATTAAAACTATATATAAACTCCATTTGGTTAATGTACAAGGCTAAAGCATTGTGCAAAGGTCTTCCTGGCAGATGCCTGGCCAGCCTAGTCAGATTTGATAACAGATTACATGCTCTTGCGATTATCATTATACTTCATCTGGTGTGAGAGTCTATAAATACTAGAACAGATTGTAGGGAAGGAAACAGTAGCAGGAGGGAGACAGATGACGCGGGCCCTACCTCCAGGTCCCGGAGGATCTCAGACTGCCCGCAGGTCTCCAAGTCCTGCAGGGCCTGTGACCAAAAGCTGTCTTCGTGGTTCAGGGTACCATGGCAACGAGGAGGGCTGACAAATCTATGACAATGCAGGAACCAGAGCATGAGAGCAGCCTCTCTGTCTTGAAGTGGGCGCCGTGTACAAAAGCAGCATGGGAAATGTAGTGGAGGGAGTATTGGAGTTTCTCAAAACACCCCTTTGTACCATAAGTCAGTTTTCTTTACTGCAGGCTTATGCTAAGGAGTCCATTAGATTTAAAGTCATCTCCAAATCAAAAGATCAAAGAAAAACGGAAACTTTGAGAAGACTTGAGGCTTTATCCTTGGGGCCTTTTTTGTATTTTCTGTGCAAATGTTTGTTTGAATGGGGCAACACAAAAGAAGTGTGTATACAACAGCAAAGAGTGTTGTAGGCAGTTAGTAAAGCAGATGAGAAAGAGAATACCTGAGAAAAAAAAAACAAAAAAACAAATAGGACAGTTTGGAAACGCACAAGACAAGAAAAGCATACAACACAAAATGAACATTCAGATTGTGCAATTTGCTTTTGCCAAGGATAGATTAAAAAGTGGGAAATAAAAAAAGGAAGAAGCTTATGACCTAAATGATTTATAAAAAGAAAACATGGGAAACAACAAGCTGGCTAAACAATCCACTTACAGGACATAGTTCTTACCCAGGTATTTTGTCCCACTCATCTTCAGTAAATCTCCTATCAAAAAGCATTGTGTGGTGGGATAGGCCTGCAGAGTTGGGGCCCGTTTGGGTCCTGTGTTTTGGTTGTCGCCACTCGCTCGTATTAAGCAAGATATCTGATGGTTTGTGAAGATGTGTACCTGACAATGTAAAATAACTGTGTGAAGGAAGAAAGTATAGAAAGTGACTGTACATTGTGATTAGCATGTTTCATAAATGTCTACCTTGACTGCTGTATCCTGCATCAAACCCTGAGCCATCCCATGAGCTCATGGCTGAGTCTACACTGGGCACAGTGGCAGAATAGACCTCGGATAGTTTACTGGTTTTGTGCGAGTCTGTGAGGTCATCCTCTATGTCACTGAGAAAACCAGCTTCTCTGTACAGCGACGGTCTGGACTCGGATTCTATAAATACAGTTACCATTGAAAACAAGAGAACACATTGGGATTTTTCAAATCTCTGGATTAGCATACGGTCTGTTTGCTTCTTGATCTTAAGGGTGACTGACTCCCCAGCCATCTGCAGAAGGTGGATTGCCTCGCTCAGTGGTTTTCCTTTTAGGCTGACTCCATTAATGGCCAAGACTCTGTCCCCTATATGGATGGCTCCAGTTCTGAAAACAAAAAAAAAAAGAGGCTAAATTAGGCAGACAGTAGCTCCTTGGTGGCCTTAGTTACTGGCCAAGCTGCCAATGCACTGACAAAAAAAACAAAAACAAAAGCTGGCTGTTTGAAAAACAAGACCATTGTTTACTGCCTTAATTACTAAAAGGGGTTTCTAACTGAAACTGTTCTAGTTTTAGCCTAATTTAAATGTTGCCATCTTTTCAAATGATTAACATGACCCCTTCTCACCTCTCTGCTAGTCCTTTTTTGGTGAGGCCAGAAATTACTATGGGGTCAAACGGCTCCTCTGTGCCTGAAATTGTGATGCCCAGTGGCCCATTATATCTCTTCAACTCAACAGTGTAGATTATAGAGCCCGACATTTCCAACTCATCTATAGAGAAGAAACAAAAACACTTTTAATTCATTGATATTTTACTACTTTGAAAAAAGTATGGTTCACAAATGATTGATGTTGTAGATCATTTTTGTACCAATATTATCCTCATCCTTTTGTATTCGAAGTTTGACCATGTCTTCAGCCTGCTGTAGGACATGCATGGCATCCTCCATGGTGCAGTTCTCAAGGCGCACATTGTCAATGGCCAGCAGCCTGTCTCCAGGCTCCAAAGTGCCTGTTCTAGCCGACACAAGAGAAAGTGGATCAGAGTTATTAAACCAGGACATTTATCTACCCCTGAGTCACAACTAGGATCCCTTTAGCTCTTCTAAGTCTCTCTAGAACCCTTAGAGGTGACCATAACCTCACCCTCAAACAAATCAGCACTAAGCCTCTGATGAAGTGTAGCTGCTCTGCCGATCCAGTTTTCATTATGCAATCCAGTTAGGCTTGTATTACAATGTGGATCATCTTTATTTTGCTGACCATAATCCTGCATTTGTCTGAGAATACCACACATTGAACTATAAGCTGAGAAATGCCTCTGTCATCTTTTTGGCTGCACAACAGAAGCAGAACTGATATTTAGATGGAATTTGGAAAAATAAAAATTTGAACATACCTGTGCGCTATGCTTCCTTTTTGGATGTCAGAGATAATGAGGGGCTTGCCCGGTTTCTTACTTGCTGGAAAATGAGGAATGTGGAGTTAATGTCTTTTCAGTTTTACCTTTGTTATGCTACCTGATTCGAAAATGTGTTGCCGTTTGTTCTGCGTTAGAGCAGAAAGATTAAAAGTTGTTGCCTGCGTTGGCTTGTATTATTCTGAGCTAATGAGCCCTGATGCTTTGAGGCTTCAGTTTTATGGATCACAGAACATTGATTTAAAGATTTATGCAGCTCGGTGAGTTTGCTTTACAACACTGCCCCCTACTGGATGCCCTATTGATGACAACACTGACCACTGATTGTAATGCCCAGCTCCACTCCTCTTCTCTTGGGAAGCTTCACATGAAAAGTGCCACTGCTGGGAACCACAGACTCTAGTGGAGAGATTAAACAATCACTCATATTTAGTCTTTAGCCATGACACAGGTGACATAATGTATGAAAAGTAAACAGACATGCAATACCTGCAATGTCAAATTCAATTTCCAGTGTGACCTTATTGGCCAAAGCAGAGTCTCTAAGCAGCTGATGAGCTTCCTCTAAAGTGCCATCTTCAGTAGGAATCCCATTAATGGACAAGAGTCTATCACCAACCTGCAGCAGACCACACCTTTGCACACAGACAAAATATTTATAATTCTAGGGGGCTTTTAGTTTTCTGGAGCCAATACAAAATAATATTCAATTCCAACATGCAAAACACATTTTATACATAGAGCATCTGTTAAACTTGATGTGTTTTAGACAGTCTAGAATGACATGTGCCAATGATTTTTTTAAAAACAGATAAAACCATGCATTTTGGTCAGCTCTGTTTTCACCCTATGTCACGTAGGCTGCATGTTAAATGTCAAAAATGACCTCCGCATGAGCACTGTTGAGAACTGACCTTAGATGAACTTGAAAATAAAGCAGACAGTGAAGCATTCATGTCACACATTTAATCAGACCCCTTACTAATCGTGAGAGCCTATCACGGAGGCAATGTCAACCAATATTAATTCAGTAAGCTGCTCTGCTCATTAAACTAGAGGCCAAGACACCAACATCACGGTGCAACGTTCCATTTGAGTCACTTCTGTCCAACTACAGCTGGACTAATAAGAGTACAGGACCCAAGGGAAAAAGCCTTCTGGAACACCTCATGATTAATCTTGCAGAACAAGGACCGATTATACACTTAAAATAAATAAATAAAAATAAAAAACTTATAATACCTAAATTACACTCCATTTTCTAGCTTGAATCAGCACCCAGGTAAGGACTCTATCTGCAACCACACTGCTAAAAACTCACATGGGATTGTTATCAATATGAGGCTTAAAAATGTCAGATACAGTATGTTAAATATATTTTCTGGTAAAGCACGTCACTCTAATGCTTTCAATTTAAACAACCCATTTCAAAAACTTGTGTTATTTGAAGGTTTAACATTTTTATTAAGATCCAGCCAATAACAAACACAAATACAAAGTGGATGCTACTGCTCTAGACAAAATGCTCATCAACAAGTCTAAAATTAGTTTTGTTTTGCACGTGATTGTTCGTTGCCGAGCTGAATGATTACCACCAAGCCCCGAGTTGAAGGTGACTCTCTATATGACATTTGTTTACTTGTTAGGTGTCTTAGTACATTACCTCTCAGCCGGGCTGTCGGGCTCAATAAAGCGGATGACTGGGGGAGCGGACAGAGTTTCGGTGGCAAAGACACCTCCCTGCAGCTGGATCCCAAAACCTGTGAGTGGATCTCCCCTCAGGACCACCTCGCTTGTTTCCACATGAAAGACTTGCCCTCCTGGGCCAACAGAACTGGAAGCCAGAGATACTGTGGGGGAGGCAAGCGACAATCAGAGGGAGATAGTACTATAGAAGTGGCAGATAATGGAGCAAGAGGGAGATAGTAGGAGACACAAAATACAAATGAGTAAGGAGAGGTGACATGCACCCACATAAACAGCAAGAAAATGAAAAGGTGATGAGCCACTGATCCGAGATTGTGTCATGTCATGTTTAAGTCAGTGATCAGTCAAAACTGTTCTCACAGTGATGGGGCAAGAACAGAAGGGAAGGTGTGTTTGACTCGTATTGGAACAAGGAAACAGCTAGACATACTGTACATGTGACCATCCTCAAGCCTAAAATACAGACCCGCTTCTTAGTTAATGCCTTAAAATGAATACTGGGATAGAAAAGGGAAAAGACTAGTATTGACAACATATTTTGTGTATTAGCTGGATGGATAAAATAAAAAAGACATGTATTGGTCTATGATTAAGTTCAGGCAACTAAAATAAAGGCCATTTACTTTTCTCAAGTCAACCGAGTGCCTTGTCCATGTTTTCTATGCATGTTTTTTACCCTTCTATGAGCACATTTGTGTGTGGGACACCAGCAGCATTCCACTTGTTTTTTTAAAAAGGAAAGTTAAGGAAGTCCTACACAAGCTTTTGTGGTCCTTCTTATTCCTCCTCCTGCTGGTGGAGCTGCGGGGGCTTGTTGGAACCACTGGAGGGATGGGACAGGGCAGTGTGTTGCTCCCCTGGCTGCTGAAGCCTGAAGTGGCTGTGGAGGAAGGGGAGAAGCCACCACTCACCAGGGCTGAAAGGAGACATAGCACTTCATACATCTAGCCAAAAAGGTCTGCATGCATAAAGACAAACATGCACAAAAGGAAAGTGATTTTTGTGGAATAATACTTCTAGCACGTGCTGGGAACCAAGCTCCTGCTCTGGTGTATAGCCAGCAGCAGTGCTGTCACTTGTGATAACTTACATTTGCAGTGGTCGTGCTGGTTGTGTGGGTGGCTGGGGCTGCTCCATGTCTTGCTTTGGGTGGCATGTGGGGGATGGCAGTAGCTTTGTTCCCAGTGATGGTTGCTCTTTTGCACTTTTACTGCAGCATTATAAAAGCAAACACACTCATTTAGACAGACGCATACCGAGCTATGTTGTGATGTTTTTTTAAATGCTACCCATACAAATCAGTTTTTTATCCTTAGATTAATTAATAGATAATGTTTTTGTCATTGATGTGACATTAAACCCATGGGTTAAGGCAGTTCTTATGATATTGTGCAAATAGGTTCAACACACACAGCACTGAATGGAAGCAGGCACTTACTTTTACTAGCAAGCTTCCAGAAAGCTGAGTGCACATTAGAGATCATTTTTAAAATGTCATTTCATAAAAAAAAAGAAGAAAAATCTGCATGAATAATTTTTTTGCTTGGAATCATGTGGTATTCTAAAGCAGGAAGTGATAGTAACTTGTGGCTTGAACTTGATTGGACACAGGTGAATGCTTGATTGATGATAATGCAGAAAGGATGTCACTGCATCTGATTGGCCAATGGTCTGTGTGTTTGAAACTACCTTTTACAATTACCTACTGAGTAACACACACCCTTATAATTAGATTTACTGATGAGATTTGTCACTGAATGTAACATGTGACAGTAATCCCCTCTGTTTGAGTTGTAAGTTGTAATCTTCTAACTAGCTCACATGGCGCAGAAAATGTGAAAAACATGGTTAAAACTGTCCAAAAAGACAAACCTACTGTGCATGCAGGATAACATCTGAAAATTTTGTTTGCAGGAATTTAAGGCACAAGATTTCAAACAGCTCTTATTTTGAGAGCTGATGCTGAGCTCACCTACGGCGAGCTCTAAGAAACGGTGGTTTGAGTCTAAAGCTGGGGAAAGAAACATTAACTCCTAATCTCTTAGTGACTGTATCAGTGTCATTAAATCCCCAGAGGAGATTAGACAAATTGCATCTTCTAATCATCTTAGCCAGAGGAAATGGAAGCTGTGAAAATATCCTTGTGCCTTTTAAAGCAACAGAATCATTTGAAATTAGGTTTATCCAGACAAAATCCTGTCTTTGCTACAAATGTAATGTTTACAATGTTCAACCATATATATGTATATATAAATTATTTGTATATTAGATACCGCTGCTGCTAATACTACTACTAATAATACTATAGTAGTATTACATACTATTATATTATATAGTAATAATATATAATATTTAATAATAAAAACTCATTATTTTGATAAAGATTTAAAACTATGATCTCTGACTGTGACTGTGTGTGAGGGCTGTGTAAGCTTGTTTTGTATGCATAAGAGCTGAGTGACTGACCAAAAGACACACAAACTGATTCACAGGTTGGGAATCAGTGGCGGTTGGTGGCATATATTTTATGTGTAAGAAAGATACAAATCTAGCTAATAAAATGAAAACATTCCATAGCTAAAAGAAGTCAAAGACCTGTGTCTTGTGGTTTGACCGGAAGTCTACATTGACTGGCTGGAAGTATCTCTAGTTTGACAACATCTGTGGTGCTGGCGAGGAGCTGTGTGGCTTCCATCAGTGAGCAGTGCTCTGTGCTGGTCCCGTCTATGGACAGAATTATGTCACCTATGTGCAGAGCTCCACACCTAAGGGCAAAGCAGAGAAAGTGTGACGCATTTTAAAAAGTCAATGAGGTAAATGTACAGGGAAAGAGGATAAGTTTTGTTGTACCTTTCCACAACACTGGCCGGCCTAATCTTGTCTATAATAATGACTTGTTTGCTCCTGTACATTGCTGTGGTGAGACTGATCCCCAGGCTAGACGAGAGACCTCTTACTATCTCCACCAACAGAGGCCCTGAGGCTTGTTGCACAGCTTCTGAAACAGATGACATGCAAAGATAAGAGCGATGTTAGTGAAAATGTCTGAATGAGTGGATGATTCATTTGTTTTAATCACGGCAATGCACACAGAGGAGACGAGCAACTCACAGAGATCACATTCATTTTTTATTTAATTTTCTCTATCATTCTTTGTCAGACGTGAGATCTAAATCTTGAACACAGATAATGTGTGCCAACTGTCCTTAGTGACATGTCCTATTTTGCACAGACCGGTGCATAGTTTTCAGCATCAAATATTAGCTGCAACTGCATCATAAAAGCTTATATATATCTATATCTATATCTATATCTATATCTATATATATATATATATATCTATATCTATATATATATATATATATATATATATATATATATAGATATATATATATATATAGCATTTAATATTTTAGTAATTATTTATGTTTCATTGTATTTTGGGCTACGATTAAAAAAATAAAAAATAAAAAACTTGTATCAATAAATAAATGCTGAAGGTACAACACTAAAAAGAGTATAATACATAGTTGTAGTTGGACAAAAGCACAAAAGTGTGCTAATGAATGGCTGGAGCAAATAAGTCCTAAGTGATAAATACAAAAAATAATGAAACACACATTGCATTTAGAGTGATTTGTGTGGCAAAAGAAAGAGAAAAGAGCACCACACTAAAAAAAATTTAAATGATCCCCAACCTTCCCGCTTCCCGTTAGAACATGCTGTTGGGCTTATGTGACTCGCCTGGTGGCATCTTTAAAATGAACACTCACAAGCGTACAGTCAAACAGAACAACGCTTGCCTACAGCTTCTATATATTTGTGATGAATCTGTGTGTATGTGCTCACCCATGACAGACACGTCATACTCAATCAGGAACAGTGCTTCCTGGCCGCTCTGCATGAGCATGGTTAGAGCGTCAGCATGCTTCTCTCTGTTTAAAGGCATTCCGTCAATGCTCAGTACTCGGTCGCTGGCTTTCAGAGTGCCCTCTCTAGAGAAAAAAATAAAATAATAAAATGGTAACAGAAGCAGCAGTGCAAGATGCTCATGAGGCATATCAGCGCCAGTCACAGTAAATCATTAAATAGTTCCACATGAGTTTTTGCTCCCAGGTGAGATAGAGAATAAATGAGATAAGCAACCATGAAGTCTTTGATGGTGAATTATGTTTGCTCCAGTGTTATGCTGCTTTTCGTTTATACAGGAAAAGTGTAATGTTGCATTAGCCTCGGGATGAGCAATGCCCTTTGAAGATAACGCATAGTATAGTACGTGTGCCAGTAAGTGTGCTGATGCAGAGGGCGAATGTGAACAGATAAACAAATAACATACCAAAAATAGACAGTCCTTTATGTTTTTCTTGTATAAAGACATTTCTAACACAACCTTCAATTTCATTCAACAATTCATCTCTGTATAGATTATGGCAACAGCAAAGGGATTGGTGCCTTTGTATCCACACTTTTGTTGGTTCCATGTCCTCACCTGTCAGCAGGACCCCCAGGTCGAACATGGGTAATAACCAGAGGACGGGACCTGCGCCAATCCTCATGAAAACCTCCTGAAAAAATGACATATAAATTAAAAGGTTTCATTGCGTCTGTTGGCAACAGAAATTACACAGAATATATTACCAATGTGACAAAGTGGAACCAACAAAAAGGCTATTGACACTAATGACAATTGAATGACAATGTGTCTTTTACCGGGGGAGTGGGGGGTGGATTTATTATAATATTTATGCTATATGAGCTTAAGAGTTATGCATACAGAACAAATTATATCAGGATTGTTTTGGGACTTGTGCTTCTTTGTCAAAAGCGGAGTTCTGCTGCACATGCATTAAGTGGCCCTTTATTATACAACAACTTCTGTTGCCACATGAATTCACCCACCTCTCAAGACAAAGCCAAAGCTGTTTCCCTCTTTATGTACACAAACTTCTATTGTTTTAGTTATGACTCCTGAGGGGGTTTGAACTGCAAGAAGAAAAGAAAGTAAAGGCAGCAAATACATTTTCAAACCACCAACAGCATCTTTTCCATTGTAATAATGTCGTTATTTATAGTTTACACTCAACCCTATATAACTGATTTATCCATTGGATAAATAATAATAATGGATAAATAATAATAATGGATTGGAAAAGGTGGAGACATGGGAGCCATAGACACTGGCGGCAAGGTGGGGCAAGTGTCTTGCCCAAGGACACAACAAGAGAGTGGGAATCGAACCGCCAACCTTCCAGTTATAGGATGCCCGCTCTACCACCTGAGCCACATTGTATGTGTCCCAATGAGTCCCACCACCTCCGGATGCCACTGATTTGATCCAGGACTGTTGTGTTCTTCATACCATTCTGATTTGAAAAGTTCTGATGTTTTCTTTTGAATTGTTTAATAAATTCATACAAAATAATGAAAATGTTTCTTAACTTTAAAATACAGCACCAGCCATTGTGCATCAAAAAATATTGTGGAATTGTTTTAATGAGAAGTAGACCTTTATCTTTAGTGTGCTGCTTGACTTACCAAAAGGGGGCAGCTCATACTCCACCTCCAGCACAACTCTCTCACCAATGTTCTTGAGCAGGCTGATAATCTCATCATGACGGAGCTTTGACAGGTTGATGCCATTGACAGACTTGATGTAGTCTCCAACATTTAGCTGGTCACTCCTGCAAAGAGGAAGAGAAAGTCTCATATATATATATATATATATAATATATATATAAATATATATATATATGTAGATATATTTAATTATATTTAGATATTTAGTTGTTTGTCTCCATTCACCTTTAAGGTCCTACTTAAGAAGTCAATTATGATTTGTTTCTCAAAGTCTCAATGCCAAGGCAGCACTAAATCTGTCAAAACTCCTACAGTCAGTCTAAAGTAATTTCTCCCTGGGTGAAGAGTTGCACCCAGAGGTAATCCAACCCTTTTCAGTAGCAGCCACAAATATTTGGAACAGCCTACCATGTCATGCCAGTGATGCCCAGTGACTTGAACAACAATGTTATTTTTTATTGCTAATGCATGTCAAAAAGAAACATCAACATTTGCATGGTTGGTATGGCACTTTGTGTCCAGTTGAGGTTGTTTCAAATGTGCAATAGAGATCTTTTTTTTTATTTTATTTTTTTTATAGATTAATAAAGCCTTGTATTGTAAATATACAGACATACAGAGTGGATGCTGTGGTTAGATGGCCAAAAGCATCTCCCCATCCAACACTGACTGAGATGTTGTCACACATATGACATTCCAAGTCAAGTCTCTGCTCATCAAAGGGCTAATTAATTTTATACACGCTCTGCCCTGTCTGGCCCTTGCACCTTTGGGCTACTGCCAGTCAGTCAGTTCAGACAGCAGACAGAGAGACATGTTAACCATCCGGGCCCGTCAACGGCTTCATCCCTATCTCACAATGTCACTGCCAGTCTCTCTCTATGCCTGACTGTTGTGTCGCTCTAGTCCACTAAATTAACTATAGCACTTCTACAAGAGGATGAACTCAGCTGTGGGAGGACAAGCTGCTTGGAAGAATTAGAGCTATGTCTGTCTGAAAAAAAAGCCATGGACTTGACAAGTGATGGCACATATTTCCAAGACATTTTCACAGGGATGTTGTGAGTATGTGTGTATACGTGTATCACACACTCAGTCACGCTGCTTAATCATCATGAATCTCCTACATCTTTTTTTGGGTTGATGTTGTGGAAAATGACTTTTTAAGCGGATCTTAATTAAGCAATTTATGACCAAACAAGCTTGCAGAGGAGTGACAGTGAAAAATGTCCCTAATATAGTAAATCAAACAGCTACTGACAGCAGTGGGCTTTGTCAATGTAATATATTCAGTTTTAAACATTGCCACACCATTTACCTTTATGGTATTTGTCTTTATGTGTTTATTTAATAAAGCCCTACAACTTACAGTAAATGGCAAAATGAGTGAGAATCTAAAAATAACACTTATTTATTTGTTCTGACAATGTGCTTTGAATTTCCCTTCTTCTGCTTACAGGCCTACTTTTATAAAAAAAAAAACACAGTGTTGCAGCAGTTGGTGCACCTTTGTAACATGTGGATGTCTGTAGGAGCAGAATAACATGCACGGACAGCTTGCTGTGTTTGCCAAGTTTTTAGTGCATCACAGAGCAAAGATCTCACCTGGCAGCTAGCCCACCTGGCCGTAGGTTGGACACTCTGGGCTTTCCGTCTTTGTCAGAGCCTCCAGAGATGGTGAGGCCAAGGCTGCTGCCTTCTCTTTTCATCAGTTCCACGGTGGTCACTCCTCGGTACTCCTCTGCTGACAGAGACAGACACAGGCACACAGCCACAGTCAGCACTAGAGCGTGCTTGACAAAATCACTCGGTTTGAGACACATGGGAACACATTCACTTTATCCTTTATCCCTTCTTTGCTGATTTGCTTGCAGGACTCTTCTGTCACATCAGCATTATTTTTTTTTTCTTTTCCTGTCTTTTTTTTTTATCTGTGATTAAATCCTTTTTGATGTGCACCGGGAACAGGATGGAGTCTATTTTAATAATAGCACACAGAATACTGACAATGGGTTAAAACAAAAAAAAAAAAACAATGCTTGAAACTTATTGAAATTTAAAGCACCTTTATCAGGACATTTGAAATCCAATTGTATCCTCAAGTGAGTGGAAATGACTTTGACCTTAACGTTAATGAATACTTTGCTATATGCCATATCGTTTATCGTGCTCTCATTCTGTCTCATGGACAGCTTGCATTGTGCTGTGCTGTTAAAGTAGTCTATGTTAAGTCTACAATGACAATGACAGGTATGCCACACAAGCATTTATGAGCTATTACATTGCAAGATCTAGCAGAACATAGAAGACACATGTTTTTGTTTAAAAAAAGGCCTACAATCATAAATCAGACCAGGTTTGATACTACCTGAAAGGCTTTGCCTCTGGGATGAATGTGATTGGTCACATGATCCAGACTCCTTGATCCCTTTTGAGTATGGTCCTTCATCTGAGGAGATGGAGAGGAAATGTATGTATAATCATAAAAAAAATCTCAAAAGGAAGCAGGCCATTGGGATGTTAATGCTTTACACTGCACCCAGGGTGGAGTCAGGGTTCTGAGGAAGAAGCACTAATCAGACAATAGCTCAATGTGTGAAAGAGCATACGTTTGTGCTGCTTCAATCTATGCAAGTAAAGCATGGAATTTTTCTGAAGGAACGACCAGTGGTTAATGAATGAACATTAATGCAGTCAAATGACAACGTCAGCAGTCATACATTGATAATAAAAATAATATTACTACCCTGGCAGGCCACTTCTTTAATCATGACCACTCTACCTTTTCAGACACCAACCACAGCGACATGGCTCTAAGAAACCACAGCGACATTCTTTTGTTGATTTATCAAATTGTACATCAGTTTGTTCAGTGTTGCTTTAATGCCTTCCTATAATCTATGATGCACACCTCAAAGGAACAACTATTTAGCTTTAAAGGTCAGAAAATACAGCTGTCGTCATTTAAACATGTTATGGCCCTGAAAGCAGATCAAACCGACAAGATAAATGACATTTGAGTTGCTCCAAGATGCCTTTTTCTATCTGTGCTGATTTATAAAGAGTGGAGCAAGTGCTTTGAGGGCATAAAACCCTCTGCCTTCTCCCAGACAACAACCTTTGATACTAACGGAAGACAAAGCCTGAGGACGACAACAAGCCAAAGAATCTTAAACTTTCTCTGCCCTGATCCCTTTGGCCTAAGCCTGGATACAAATAATAGAGTAAAATTTAGCCTCTGTGTTCACAGCTGCATGACTCACACCCAAGCCACACAAATATCTTCAATGGACTTGCATATTTTAACAATAGAAGATATGCATATGCATTATGGTATTTCACAGTATTTGATACACATCCTTGCACAAATATTCTGCTCAGCTTTGAGGCGCACACACACACACACACAAAGTGAGTGACACATCACGAACGCATTAAGCAGAGTAAAAACCCCACAACCACAATGCTCCTGAGGGTCCTGACAGTCCAGCAGCTGTCATTGCAATCAAAAGGCAACATTAGCTCTGGGTTATGCAGACCAATCCACTGCACGTGACTACACACTACTACACCATCAGGCCAACCCCCAGCAATCTTTCACCAGTTTAGAATAATGTCCAGATCGTGATGAGCCTGCCTAATAAATGTAAAAAACAATGAATGTAATGGAACAGGACCATTTTGGAAAGATTAAGGGTTGTCAAAAGATCTGCAATGACAAAAGAGTCTGCTCTGACAGAAAAAAAAGAGAAAATCTTCAACTCTGCATCATTTTGTAGTGACTTATTTAATTCCTGATTTAGTACATGCCATCTCTCTAATAACCAATCAGAATGTAGGTTAACATGGGGGTGCACACTGACAGTGACAATGAAATCATAATGCTATTTTCAGATGTCACACTTATTTATAAACTGGGCCTCGCCAGACCCACTTTGCTAAATCAAGCTTTAATATACATTGCATGATGTGCAAAGCTGGTGCCTAAGTCCACTCATCTGACAAGGAGCGATTAGCAGTAGCAGTGAAGGTAAAACTACATCAGTGAAGGCTATTTGTACAGGTTATGCAGCTCAGAATCACATTTTCTAGTCCAGGTGTCCGCTGGCCTTCTGCTGATACTTGACCCTGCATTGCAAACATCCAAAGTGTGTTTCTCTTACCAGTGCTGCTCTTGGTATCTCTTCTCAGACCACACAGCATGGTTGTGGTGCAGTTTGTGTAGCCACACTATGAAATAACCCAGAGATCTTTAGAGGTTGAGTCTTGACCTCTCATCACAGAAACACCATCTTCTTTTCTTCATTCCAACTCTACTGTCCTAACATTATCACTGTATATCCTTTTTGAGCTGAGCAGAGGTCAGGTCCTTGCAGGATTTTTTTCCTCTTCAACTTCTTTCAGACTTCTCAAGCAATTCCTCTTCAGTCAGTTTTTTTTGCTGGTGTGCCCCCTCTTTGAGCCCCAAAGCAAAATAAAAACTGTCATATGTCCTCTGAGTGCTGCAGACCCATTTTCTCATTTCTGTCACTAATCGTCCTTTTCTTGATGGATTTCTCAGCTCTTGTTCAAACACTCACATGAGCTCACACATAAGCCTCCTTTCTCTCTGAACAGTGCTGGAGTGAATGTGTTTTCTCTCCCTCCCTCAGTTAGAGGGGTTCAGTGAGGCAGGCACACATAAGAGTCACTCCCCCACCCCCTACACACAGTCACTCTACCATTTCTCATCCTCAAACACAGACATGCACTAAGATTAGACACGACAAAAGTGCTCACACCTCACACTCAATTCTCTGCACAATTAACACCACCTGCACATTCACCGTGAATCTCAAGCTCGTACGGCGCCTGAACCACAGCACCCTGTACTTTTCACATCTATTTTATAAATACTCAAACGACACAATGCTAAAAAAGTAAAGATTCCCTTACTTGAGAACATTAATTTGCATGAACTAAATATGCATACTCAAAATAGCTCTGTACGACAGCTGCCTGTTGGAGAATGTGTCCAGTGAGGGAGATGTTAGAGGTTACATCCCAATAAATATTCAATTAGACAATAGTCATAAAATGTTTATTATACGTGTGATAATTTCACCGCTTTAAGAGCTTTAAATAAAGTCTATAGAGGCTCCTTAAAGATCAAAATTTTCACTTGATCCTGACCAAAAAGTCTTCTGGCTGCACCACCTCCACACCCGTCTCACCATTTGCCTGCTCACACAAGCCTAAATGCCTGGCACTTCCTGGTCCCTATTACTAAGAACCTTATTTGTCACTTGTATTGAGCATATCATGGACTTGTTTAGTGCTATCAACCATACTATATTTAGTTAAATTCTATGTTTAGTGCAAGAAATATAGCTATTGTAGCCTAGAACCTAGTTGGGTTCTGTTCCTTGGATTTATTTCTCTTATTTTTTTTTCTTCACATCCCAGCACTTTTGTTTAGAGCAAGATTTATTGATTTCCATAATGGCAACTGTAAAGTCAGTGTGTTAGACTTGGTTGCAATCTAGAATTAAAGCATAATTATAATTATAATAATTATTTTGGTTGATCTTACAGCACTATACATGATCAAGACGACGTTGAAGTTTTTTTTACAGCCGATTGATTAAACAGATAACATTGCCATCTGGTGGTGATCCAATTCAATTGCATGTCATGACAGACTACTTGCTCAAAAGCCATTTTTACAAAGAAGGAAGGTAATTGTCACATTAATAAAAAAAAAAAAATTTCTTTGACAACTTCGGTGTCTTACATTACGGTTCAGCTCAGCATAGGTGCATCTTTGTAAAGATGAACAAACAAAAACAACATAATTTAAAGTCTTGTAGTTGTGTTGATCTGGCAGGATGTTATGGTAACATGCATAATCTCTAGGAATTGTAGTGGTTGTCTTTTAAAGCCAGGTTATTCTGTTTTCCATTTTAAAATGAATTTGCGGGTTATGTATTTTGTGGTAAACAACAACGGAGTTGCTTTAAAATTCAATCAATCATTTAACCAAACCTTACCTTTGGCTCTTCCCCTTATGATGCCCAAACGACATCTGAAAGAAAAAGACAGCATTCCTCTCTTTGCTGCTCCTTTGCAGCTGCCTTTTATCATAGAATCCATTTGAGGAAATATGAACTGTTTAGGAGTGCAGTGCCCCTCTCCAAAGATGACCCTTGCTGACACATTCATTTTCCAGTATTACCCAGTAGGGTATTTCTTCCATGTGAAGAAATACCCTATTCTTGCAAATATTTCTTAGACACAACAGCTTTTTCTGCAGTTCCCCATATCCTTTCCCTAAAGATGAGGCCCGCGACTGGTTGACACTTTCACATGCAAACAGCCACAAATGTTGAGCTTTTGCATCTCTGGCAATGTCAGGTTCTTAGAACAGATGGCAGAGGGCTCCGAGGCACAGTATGCTTGCCAGAATGCAATGGAAACTTTCTCTGCAGGAAATAATTCCAGGCAGAGCTTAATGTGCTATAGCCATTTTAATGTGACCAATTCTAATCAAACAATACATTAAGGCATTTATAAACATAAGAGGTACTTTTCAACATTGTAGATTCTGTAATCTAGGTCTTTATCCAAATAAAAGGAAAAGGGGGCATTTTCTAAAGAAAATGTCCAGATGCCTTCTTTAAGATAAACTGTGCTTCCCTGGTATCTACACCTGCTCATACATCACCTGGAAGAAACAGGGTATGCTTATTGACTAATGTTAAAATCCAAGTTCACAAACCTTTTATAGAACTGCCCTCACTAAAAATTTCAACTTTTAATGAAAAACCACAATGAAAGTTTCAATTTTCGAGTGTTTATTGTACATCAGTTTATTCATTCTCCTCGCTTCTGAGTCTGGCGTTGGGGTTGGTGATCTTGATGGCCAGTTGAGCTGCCCTTTCAACTATCACCTTTCTGTTCTTGGAGGAGACGTTGTGGGCAATCTCAGCACAGTGAGTCCTACAAAGAAAATAAGACTTGAGGTCCAAATCCAATGTAAATTATACAGTTAAAATGTATTAGGGAGCCATGGGCAAAACAAAAATCTCTTGCATTGAATTCAAAGAAATATTCCGCTATATTTTGTTTTGACAAGGAAGCTTCTAATTGGAGCCCTGCAAACTTCACCTTTTTGACCCAAACATATCCTGTTTGATGCAGCCCTTTGAAAAATCTGACTAGTTGTGGACTTTTTAAGTGTTGAAATATGCAAGCAGGCAAATTTACTTGAGTTTACCGATTTTTTTAAAAGACCCTTTTAATCTTTGTTTAATTTGAAGTTAATGATTTAAGTTAATGTGAGCCCCATAAGTGAGTGCACCAGGCTGTTTCGGGAAAATATAAACCCAACAGGTTTAATGCAATCAGCCATTACCAATGGTTAAGTATGCTTGACCATTATTGCAGATTGAATCTGTCAGTCAATTTCAGTTGCAAAACAGCCACTGGCAAGCCAAATTTGGGCATTCCTTGTTTAGATTTGCTGTTTGGATTTTTCCTACAGCTTTGATATTAAAAACACTGAACTAAAAACTCACTGGTTACAAGCGGCTCCCTGCCTTCCTCTTTTTACCATTTGAATTAATATTAATAATAATAATAATAATGATGTAATTTCTCACAATATGTCCCCGTTCCCCACCTTTGTTGATTGAATTAGAAAAATGTAAATGCTTATGGCTTTACTTGCAATTTATATTTAAAAAAAAAAGATTGGTTATAAGTACCTATTGTCATCCTAAACATTTTATAGCCATAGTTTCTTATTTCCTACTCATTTTAAATAAAAGGTTAACTTTTGCAGAAGCAGTTAGGATCAGTGGATGCTAAATTATCAAAACATATCCACTGTGAACAGAAAGGCAGCACGTTTCAAATGGCCATGCATTGCCCAAATACAAAAGCAAATCTCTATGCTTCAGCATCTCTACTGTTATAGCATTATTATAAACACTTTAGTATTTCGAGTACATTGGCAACACAGTCTTCAGCACTTCCCTGCTGTTATTAATAGAGATTAACATGATTTATACATTGACACAAACAATGCATCAACTTAAAAAATCTCAATGTTCCATTTTCTTCACAGCTCTGAGAGCTATTGAAAACAGAACATGGGATTCAAAGTCATACTACCACAGTTTTAAGGGCCTCATGCAATGCAAAATGTATTGAAGTAGAATGCCAACACCACCATATCACTGTTGTCCTTACTTGTTGCTCATCATGAGGACCTCAAGCTCCTTCACATTGTGAACCAGGAACTTCTTGAAGCCAGTGGGCAGCATGTACTTGGTCTTCTTGTTGCTACCATAACCAATGTTGGGCATCAGCATCTGACCCTTGAACCTCCTGCGCACCCTGTTGTCAATACCTCTAGGCTTGCGCCAGTTTTTCTGTTGAGAATTTTTTAATAATTTTAAAATCATTAGTATGTAGGCAAATACCAAGTTACAACTCAATCCTATTTATAATTTCTTACCGCAATCTTGACATATCTGTCAGACTGGTGACGAATAAACTTCTTGGTTCTCTTTTTGACAATCTTGGGCTTGGTGAGAGGCCTTAGGGCTGCCATAGTGACTGTGACGAGAAGCACTTGTTACATCTCAAAGGTGATTTATTCTGCGATCCGACATCTCATGCACAATTGAGTTTATGCACACAATGACATCAACAATACGTCCTACAACATTTACATTTAGTAAGCATAATTACCAAATGATGCTAATACATTTATAACCCAGATGAAGCACTAAAATAACGTACTGCCTTTTACATTGTATAACTAGGACTATGTGCTGCTATGTTTAGCTAGCGTTAGTTAGCCACGCCATCATTACAAACGTCTACACTGGAGTTTAACTTCTAGACAAATTATTCATGAAACACTGGGTAAATTGTAAGTCTACGATGTGAGTAATTAAATGTTGCTTGTGCGCAATTTTCTAAATACAAGACCATCGTACTGAAACCACATTTTAGGTAGCTAAAACGACAGCCGGTCAGCTTCTGTAGCTGTGACCCTATCCACACGTTCCTAAGTATAAGTTTCTAAACATTTACTGTTTTTAATGAAGAATTTTCTATTTTGGGCGGGTGCCTTCCTCAAAATAAAATTATAGTGCGATATTTTGTGAGGATTAACACAGATTGCACGAACTCACCCGCCGAGGTAAATCCAGAAGGGACTCCAACGACGGCGGAAAGAAAGAAAAGGACTTCCGGAATGGTCAAAAGGGTTTATGGGTACTGTAGTTTAAGCCAAGGCAGGAAACACCGCTACATTTTTGAATGTAGCCTATTCGTCTGCATATTATAAGGGACAATATGCAATGTCGATTGTAAATACAATATGTATAAAAAAATGTAAATGTGTTTTGGCTGTATTTCCTTTGTTATTTACAGATAATGTACGTCAAACTGGACACTAAAGTGCGCACTTCCTCTGTAGTAGAAGGGTTGAGGCTAGTTAGTCTAAAGTTTTAGTTGTTTTCCTGTCACGAGACTGGTAGCTAGTGGGGTGGAGTAAAAGAAAATGTAATGATTTCTTTATGTCATATTGGCGAAGCAAAGGCTAGCTGTGGGATTTTTTTGTTCAACATTTGTTTCTTTCGATATTTTAGGCTCTATTTTAACAATAAATAGCCATGGAAAACAAGCCATTCATGAGGTGAGAAGTAGCTTATTGTGTTTAAGCTATATTAATTTTTGGAAAGCCTCGATTAAAGTTTTGCTTCCCGTTATTTTAAGCCATAATAGGTCTTACGGGATGAACAATCCTGGCTATGTGGCAACAGCAGAGACGGCACCAGGTAAGAATTTCAAAGTCAGACACATTCATTTGTTATAACGAGATAACCTGGGTGACTGAGTACCTTTACAGAACGGGGTTTGTTTTAAAGTAAGTCAACCAGAGAGTGACTTATCAATAGCTCGCTTTCGTTTAGCAGCAAGGCTAAGTGACGTCAGTGTAAAACTTACAAGAATGTCAGTGATCCTGCACACAATACTATTATATACTTCTGTGGTGATAGAGCTTGAAGATTTTTTTTCTGATTTCTTTAACTCCAACGATTAAGAAGCTAGAAGCTACCGCTACATGTTTTACACACGTTTAACACTTTGTAACTCCCACAGTTGGTCATTGAAGTCATTGAAGTCGCCAAGATTTCTGAAAGGGACCACGGGATACCAATTCCTATAATTTGACCATATGACATTTTATATTGCCGTATACACAAACTCTAATGTTTAGGGCAAATAATATGTGGTAAGTTTGGGTTTATGCAAAATAATTGAACTGGTTCTTCTGGTTTGTTTCAGCAATGTTTGCCCCGCCAGCTCCAGAGTACTCTGGCGCTAGTGCTCCTCCTGCCAACATGTTTGACAACATGCCTGGTTATGAAGGAACTATGGCTGGAGAAGGAGGTAGTATGGAGCACTGTCTGTGTCTCACAATTTTTGCTGGCACTTTTATTGAACCCGCACAATAACTGTCATAAAGAGCAATGTGTCGTTTCTGTCTATTAAAGACTACACCCTCACATTTTTTTTTCAGTTTATCAGTACCTGTGGTACGTTAAACCATGATAGGAATGCATTTAATATAGTTTGTTAACATTGACCACTTTCAAATCTTGCATATAGCCTGCTCTCTCATAGTACATGCATTTGCAATTTTGTTACTGAACAACTACTGTCAAAGACGAAGGAATAAAGAAAAGCATCTAATAGGTCTACTCATTTGCAACAGGTGGATTTCTGCCACCTCCAATGCCTATTAATCCTGTACCACCACCACAGCCTGGACCTGAGCAACCACACTGGAAGTAAGATGTAATCTGCAAAGAATATTGCAAAACACAATAAGCACGTGTCATTCATTGTGTGCAGTAGATCACTGTCATTTCCCTATAAAAGCATTTGCTTTTACTTTACAAAATGATAGTATTCCATCTATAACTGAAGATACAGCACGGGAAGCCTTTCTGGTGTATGCAGCTAGCAAGTGTTGCTACAGTAAAGCACCAGCAAAGGATGGAGTGATCACTAACTTGGAAGCCTTCAATACATACAGAGTTAGTAGAGATTTTGCAAAAATGCAAGCTGTTTAGGAAAATTTCAATAATAGCTTTCTATTGTTTTTTTTTGTTTAGTACCGGCTGGAAACCTTTACTGAATCAAGATCTACACAGTGGGCACAAGAGCCGTACAATGGTACCATTATTCTGTTGTTTCCTTGAATGATCTAAGTTAGGGGTGGGCAATTATTTTTCCCCAAGGGTCAGATTAGAACAAAGGACAAAGGAATAGCTTGTTCCTATTTGGAGTATGTCTTAGTGGAATCAACTGATAACTGCAGAATATTAAAGAAAAAAAAAATATGCAGTGTTTAATTATCAATAAATTATTAGTAAATGCTTGGCGGGCCAGATTAAACTCCCCAATGGGCCATAAGTGGCCCCCTGGCCTTGGTTTGCACACCACCGGTCTAAGTGGAACTAATAGATTTTGTTGCAGGCTTAAATATCTGTAAGCTCCACAAATGACTTGACTAATATTGTTTTATTTGGTTCAGGCCAGCCAGTTGATGCATATACTCAGCCACCTCCAGGACCATGGGATCTTCCTGCTAAAACACCAAGTTTTTTCCAAAGTTCCCAACAAGTCATTAGGGTTCCCTACACGTCATCTGTAAAGGTACATTCACATTGAAGATGCATTCACATTGAAAAAGGCTTATTCTGTTGTTGAATTGGGGAACCGTTTATTTTGCAGAACTGCCATGTTTGCTTGGGGATGGGACGAAAACAATGCAAAGACTGTGCTGGAAGTGGGAATGTAAGTGATTTTAATAAGATTGCAACTTAAAAACATTTACACACATGTGATCAAACAAAAAAATCAGAATTTTCCATTTAGAAAATTTGTTGGGTGTGCAATGGAAGTGGTTTTCGACAGAGAGGTGAACAATGCCATCACTGCAAAGGAAGAGGACGTGAAAAGTTCAGTAACTAAAAAAAAATTGTTTAATGCATAAGTAATGGTTGATTTATACAGACATGTTAATCCATATTAAATTATACAATAGCAGGAATGAATGCTACTTGGAAGTAACTAAAAATTGAGAAAATATATTTATGTCCTTTTTGTCCTTCAGATTAGGGATCTCTCTGGGTGAAAAACAGGAAGCTGAGGAACTCAAAATATGAAAAGATAAAAAGCCTATATTCTGACATGGCTTATATCATTAAAATCATGTTAACGCATTGCGGCCTCGTGGCCTTAATCGGGACAAATTTATAATGGCTGAAACAAAGCACTTTCCTAAATAGCGTTTGGTCCATGTCACATTCCCAAAGAGGTGAAATTCCAGTCTAACAATTTTTTTTATAACATATGTGCATTAGAGATTATTTTATATTCAAATAGCACATTAGAGTAGGGGGAAATAATTTGTACATAACAAAAAAAACATTTACAGAGAGGGAAATAAATCTAATTTGCCATTTAGGCCTGGGTACTGAGTAGCTTTTTTAACTATATATCAAAAAATTCTCTCTCTGCAAGAGCCTTTTCAACCTGTCCCCACTCCTAATAGAGTTTGTAACATGCTTTATACTAGAGAGCCTGATGTTTTTATGTTAAAGAATATGCTAATGCATTTAGTTTGTAACATGCTCTATACCAATATGCTAATGCATTTTGTTACAGTTGTCATCACTGCCAAGGACAAGGATCAAAGCAATGTGCCATATGTCATGGGAAACAGCAGCTTCTGGTTTTCATCAAACTAACTGTTAAATGGTGCCATTCCTAATCACTAAATTCTTATATGTTTTACATGACTTAATATTTACTGTAAATGAGCACAATTTGTTGTTAATTAAAACATGTAAACGTTTAATGTTTTAACTCATCAAACTAATCCATTTGTAAATCACATTTAGGGCCAACAACTGTGATGATTACATTGTAGAGCAGTCAAGTGGACTCCATGTGGCCAACTTGAGCAAAGTGACTGGCAAAGAGCTTTTCAGAGATTCCCAATACCTGGTAAAGTATAACACAATCTTTCATAATCCAATATAAATAAACTACTAGCCTAACTATAGTATCCAATTTCAAATCCAGCGTATACCGATACCTATCATACAATAAAGTCTTCGGAACATTTTTACCTAAATTATTATTCCACAACTTAAGACATGCAACATGGTGACCATTGTTTAATACATGGAACTGGATTTGTATTATATTTTAACTCGACAATTCTTTAATTATTTGTGTAGCTGATCAATGTACAAATAAAAATCTGTAATTTTGGAGCATTTTTTTTCTGGGAATTACCATATGCAGGTATACCCTGTGATGGGATTTCCTGATGTGACAGTGGTAAATGCTGCACAGCGTCTTGTCAGTGAACACCAGGGCAAGTTCTCCCAGACATCACGCATTCTGCAACAAGTAAATGCCTATTTACTTACTTAATAAATTATTACGTGCAAATAAATATTTTGGCAGTCTGAATAATTTCCAAGTCATTTTGTTACAAATGTTATATCTTTTTCTTTTTTATTTTTCTTTGTTTACAGCGGCAAACCATAGAACTGATTCCTGTGACCAAGGTCACCTACTCATGGAAAGGGAACATGCATACTTACTTTGTATACGGGAATGAATTTACAGTGCATACTGATAATTATCCTGCTACCTGTTGCTGTTCTGTAATGTAATTTAAACTGTTGCCTTATATTTCAGATGTTGAGCAATTTGACACGTCTCCACGTTTATCCTAACTTTGCAGTCAATTAATTGCATTACTGTATATGTGCTAGCACCACTGAGTAAATTTGTTACTGAAAAAAAAGCATTCTAAATGTTAGGCTGCCATATCAATCATTTATTTTTCATCCAACCTTTATTAATAATGTTCCTTGTGCATTGTAGTATTTATACTACAATTCACACTACAATTTGTGTGCAATTCGCTTTCTTGTAAGTATTACATGGCAATCAAATTTATTTTTTCTAGTAATTAAATAATACATTTATTATATATAAATGCAATTGTTTAATCTTTTTATAATGTTTTTAAATGATAAACATTGTGCTAAATAAACCATAAAAAGAAGATTGTTGTCGGATCTTTCGTCATCTACTGTGGACCGTCGCGGCTGAAATGACGCGAATAACGTGTTCGCCGTGATGATAATAAACCGTGAATACAAAGCTACAATTTTACATTTAAAGATTCGGACGGGGTGTGTTTCTCAAACATTACTCACCCACCACAAAGCAATAACACTGGTGTCAAAACCGAAGGATAAGAGTTCTGTTTTTACGAAACCAAGGAATAAGTGAGCGGAACAACGAGGTAAAGTTAGCATGTTGGTTAACAAGCTAGCCAGTTAAAGCTGATGCTTTCATGCATAGACACGTTTCTGGTACATGCGTGATTTCCTGTCGGCTATGACAAAAGGCAATACAAGTCCGAACAGTTTCGATGTATTTGTTAAACGTAAAGACAATCCATTAAGCAAGAAACGAATTCCCTTATGTGGCTAGCTAACTACATTAGTTAGCTTCCTTGTTTGTTCACAGTGTGGCAAGCTGAACCGCAACAGGCAATATATAGCATAGTATGTGTCAGTAAAGTAAAGATTCTTAAACACGGTTATTTTTAAGTGTTCACCGCTTACCTGTACCCGCTTGCCTTTAAATATTTTTTATTTTATTTTTATTATAACGGAAATGTTATTTGTGACAGCTTAATTGTAGCCTATCTGACAGTTTGTGTCAAGGGGCTATTGTGTTGCAACTCCACTTATACAGAGCATTACAGATATTTGATAAAGCAAGTCAAATATCTTGATTATTTCTAAATATTTTTAAGACTGCATTTTGGCATTTGCCCACAGATTGTGCCATGGCCACAGCATCTGCCAGTGTGGACTCCAAGGCAGAGCTGACTGCGCTGTTGGAACAATGGGAAAGGGAACAACAGGGCGCCACACAAGAGCTAGTCATCATACTAACAAAGTTTGTCTTAACATTACATTTTTATTTATTTACAATTAAAAATAAACGATGTTGGTTTGTTGTAATGCATTTGTGCTTCTAAACTTGTAGAATCTCTGAGCTTGTTGAGAACGAGACAGAGGTGTACCACAAAGCTGATCCTGACCCATTCGATGATAGACATCCTGGTAAAAACATAAAAAAACGTACTGCCACCATTACTGAATAATGTAATTATGCTGTATGTTTTTGACATTTCTTTTTTGTCCACTAGGGAGAGCTGATCCAGAATGCGTTTTAGGACACTTGCTGAAGATCTTGTTTAAGAATGATGACTTCATGAACACAGTATGAACGCATTGACACCTTTTTTTAAAATAAATAAAACATAACAATTTTATTATTTTACAAATCATCATTATTATTATTACTTTGTCTCTTTCTTTGTAGTTGGTGAATAGCTATGTTATGACCAGCAGAGAATTTTCCCTTAATGCTGCAGCTTGTCGCTTGCTTCAAAATATTATGCCTGGTTTAGAAACTGCAGTGGTCTTTCAGGAAAAGGTGGGTTAGTGAACAGGTGCATTGTTAAATTACAGCCATTTTTTTTTTATTTCAGAAACCAATCTTATGTGGTTTTATAATCTAATTGGAAATACTTCTCTTTTCAGGAGGGGATTGTTGAAAAGCTGTTTAAGTGGGCCCAAGAGGCTGAGCAGCCCCTTAGAATCTATGCCACAGGCTTGTTGGCGGGAGCAATGGAGAATCAGGATATTGCTGCAAACTACAGGGAGGAAAACTCTGTCTTGGTTAGTATGTGATGGGATATCAGTTTGTATAGTGAAATATGCAAATAATATTTTTAGTTTACAAAAAGTTTCTTTAGTAGTAGCTTTCTTTTATTTTTTTTGTTACCCAGTATACATTAACATACCTGATTTGTATAGATATGGTTTTGCTTTACTAACACTTTTTGTTCATCAGGTACCTCTGATGCTGCACAGATTGCGGGAACTTCAGGACAAAAATATTGAGAGTAAGCGAGAAAGCAAACGCCCCAGCCCAAAGAAAACCTTAAGTGAACCTTTGCTACCTCTGGATGAAGAGGCTGTTGATGGAAGCTTTGAAGAGAAGCCTTTCACACCAGGCAGAAATGGAGCTGAAAAGGAGCTGAGAGAACCTGACAAAGATTGTGAAATGACATTTTCTAACCCTGAGCAAGAAAACGAGCTTTCTTTCCGTATCAGCTCTCCTCACAAGGTCAACATCCGTACTAACTGTGTGGTTAAAACAATGATGAAACCTATGTCTGCTCCGGATTCATTGACGCACCAAGCCATATCTGATGGAAGCAGTTTTCTAAAGAGGAGGGCAGAAAGGGACATTGGCAGATTGTCAAAACAGAGACTCAGTTTCTCTTTGCCAGAGCCAGAGAGAAACTTCAGTGAGCTATCGAACAGCAGCTGGTCTGAGATGAGCCCCTGGGTCATTGGCAATACCTATCATCTTTATCCTTTGACCCCAGAGATTGAGCAGAGGCTTATTCTTCAGTATCTCACACCTCTAGGGGAGTATCAGGAGGTCAGCTCATTAACATCATCACTTTAAAAGAAATGGCATGTAGCAACCTGGCCTTTGAGTTGATAATTGGTTCAGTTTATTAAGAAAATATATTTTTTTTCTAAAACAATGTAAAAAGCTATTTGAATCCTCATAATTTACATTGACTATCATATGCTGCTGGTCTATTGTAAAAGCTGCTTCAATGTACACCACCTGTTCTCAAAGCCTGTGCTTAATTTATTTGTAGCTGCTGGCAGTGTTCATGCAGATGGGAGCTCGTGAACTTCTCATGCATTATATGGATCTAAAGCAGACTAATGATGTACAGCTGACATTTGAGGCCCTCAAGGTTACATTTTCTTTCTACCCAACATGATGATGTGCTGTCAAAACCCAATAAATATAAATATAATTTTTTTTTTCTCTAGTATCTGGCTTCACTGCTGCTACATAAGAAGTTTGCTGCTGAGTTTGTAGCTCATGGAGGAGTTCAAAAGTTGCTGGAAATTCCCAGGCCATCAATGGCTGCTACTGGAGTGTCTCTTTGTCTCTACTATCTTGCCTATAATCAGGATGCAATGGAAAGGGTACCTACACGCATAACATTGACTAAAATATCTGTTAAAAAAAATCCTTTTTTCAGTAATCGTCATATAATAATTTTTCTCATTAAAAACATAATTCTTCTTGGTGGAAGATTGACACATCCAAATTCAGTTTCTTAAAATGCCAAAAATATACATTTGTATTCTTTTGTTTTTGTGTTTCTCTAAAGGTGTGCATGTTGCCAAACTCCATCTTGTCAGATGTGGTTGGTTACACCCTGTGGCTGTTGGAATGCTCACATGCATCTGGTTGCTGTCATGCCACCATGTTCTTCTCCATATCCTTTTCTTTCCGGGCAGTCCTGGAACTTTTTGACAGGCAGGATGGACTTCGGCGCCTTGTAAACCTGGTAGGGAAAAGACCTGAATGCCACTACTATTATTCTTAAGAGCACAGAAATAATACAATAGAAGAATTATATTAAATAGAAATTACATTAATTGTTTGCAGATCAGCACACTGGAAATCTTGAACCCTGAGGACCAGGGAGCTCTGCTAAGTGATGATGAGATTTTCTCCAGCAGGCAGACAGCCAAGCACACCTGCATGGCTCTGCGTAGGTACTTTGAGGCCCATCTGGCCATCAAAGTTGAGCAGGTGAAGCAATCTTTGCAGCGCACAGAGGGAGGTGCCCTCATTCATTCACCACCATATTACAAGGTAAGATAATGGCTTTAGAAACGGATCATTTTAAATCACCTTATCAGTTGGCAGTATTTATCTTTTGTAACTTTTGTAATATATTGAATGCCAGATAATGTCCAATTTTACCTGCAAGTCAGAATTAAAAACTGCATTTTTATATTTATACTATGTGACATAAAATTGTGCATTTTACGTGGCTTGTATGGTTAAAATATGCTTACAGCTTCCTGTTGTGTTTTCTTTTTGCACATCTAGGCTGTCAGTTACAGCCGTGAGCAGGTGGTTGAAATGATGGAGTTTCTAATAGAGTATGGTCCACTCAGACTATACTGGGAACCAGCAGAGGTCTTTCACAAGTTGTCTTGTGTCCAGCTCCTTCTGCAGCTGATATCCATTGCTTGTGACTGGAGAACATACTATGGCAGGTATGAGGTTTAAAATTGTTTTTTTATTCAACTTTTTAGGTTTGCTGATGTGTTATTTTGCCCCTTTTTTTTTTTTTTTAGGAGTGACACAGTTCGATATGCACTTGACATTCTGAGTATACTCACAGTTGTCCCAAAGACTCAACTGTTGTTGTCAGAACCCGTTGCTGTGCTTGATGAGGGAGGATCCACTGTTTCCACTATTGGTAAGTACTGCAAAAAACAGTAATGCGCACAAATCTTGGCAACATGGGTTATGGTAAAGATAGAAAATTCCATTGTGTGACCAGTGTTGCTGAGAAATGACAACAAAATACTATCATACATTTTTATTTATTTTTAGGAATGAGTATTGTCCTAGAAGTTGCAGAAGGAGAAATTTTTGTCAATGATGCTGAGATTCAGAAGTCAGCTCTGCAGGTTATCATCAACTGTGTGTGTGCTCCAGACAAACGTGTGTCAAGCATCGGCAAGTTTATTGCAGGCACCCCCCGCCGTCGTCTGCCCCAGCATACCAAAGCCAGTGAGAATGTACTCATTAAGATGTGGAACGTGGTGCAATCTAACAATGGCATAAAGGTGCATTTCATTACTTCCTTCTGTTTAGACAATTATAGGTTGTTTTTATTACAAATCGGTGAGTTAATTTACCATACTTTGAGAAATTTTAAATTGGAATCTCCTCCTTATTTGCAGGTACTACTTTCCCTCTTGATGGTTAAGATGCCAATTACTGATGCAGATCAGATACGTGCCTTGGCCTGTAAGGCTCTTGTGGGTCTGTCTCGATCAAGTACTGTTCGACAGATCATCAGCAAGTTGCCTTTGTTTAGCAGTGGACATATCCAGCAGCTTATGAAGGAACCTGTGCTCCAGGACAAACGCAGTGAACATGTTAAGTTTTGCAAGTACGCAGCAGAGGTAATAGAAAGAATTTCTGGGAAACCTTTGCTTATTGGCACGGACGTTTCCCTGGCTTGGTTGCAGAGAGCCAGTGTGGTAGCTCAGTCCAGGATCACATTTCCTGAGAAAGAACTCCTGTTGCTTATTAGGAACCATCTTGTGGCCAAAGGTCTTAATGACACGGCTGCTGTATTATCCAAGGAGGCAGATCTCCCAATGGTTTGCTTGTCTCATACTTCTCATTCGACTTCCACATTTCCTTCTGTTCCTGTTCCTCCTCCCTCCTCCACTCCAATCACTACACTGCCGCGGACCCCACGGCTAGCTAATGGTGTTGTGTCAAGACTCGTAAACCATCCTGCACATTCATCCACACCTGGATCAAGTCTTTCACAAACACGGTCCTCCACCACACAACCCACAGCTCCTTTTCCCCAAACGACTGTTCCACATTGTAGCAATGGTTCCCCTTTGATTGGTCGGATCTGTTTCTCGCGTGAACGCCAAACAATAAGCTGTAGTACAATGGGTTGCAAGAAACCTCGTGTGCTCAGACAAAAATCTGATCATGGAGCCTTCAGCCAGAGTCCAGCCATGAAAAAGCAATTTGACAGACATTTGCCTTCTCCACCCGCGCTGGACAGTATTATCACAGAATATCTAAGAGAACAGCATGCACGCTGTAAAAACCCTGTTGCTACCTGCCCGCCTTTCTCTCTCTTTACTCCCCATCAGTGTCCCGAGCCCAAACAGAGGCGCCAAGCACCCATTAATTTTACATCTCGACATACACGGAGGGTCATCTATCCCAGATATGGAGGTGTAGACGGAGGATGCTTTGACAGACATCTGATTTTTAGCAGGTTTGTGTTTTTTATATCCAGCAATAAACAGAAGAACTTTTTTTTTAAACCTACTTATTTGTTTTCTTGTCTAGGTTTCGTCCAATATCTGTGTTTCGAGAGGCAGACGAGGATGAAAGTGGATTCATGTGTTGTGCTTTTTCAGCTCGTGAGCGATTCCTAATGCTTGGGACATGCACTGGGCATCTCAAATTGTACAATGTGTTTACAGGCCAGGAGGAAGCTAGCTACAGCTGTCACAGTTCAGCCATCACTCACCTGGAGCCCTCACGGGTCTGTACTGCTCACTCAAAATAAAAATAAATGACTAAACTAAAGATTAAACTAGGTTTTTAAATTACTTTTTTTTTTTTTTTTTTAATAAAATTTCAGGATGGCTCTCTGCTTTTAACGTCTGCCTCTTGGAGTTACCCACTGTCTGCACTGTGGGGCATGAAATCAGTGTTCATCATGAAGTACGTTTGCAGAAAAGATTTAGGAGCTACACTATAGCATGTACAAACTGCACTAAATGACTACAATTAAGCTATTAAGCCTTAAACCTTTTACTTCAAAATTCAAATCAAATTTGATCCAATTTCATCAAATTTTAATTCCTGACTCTGTGTGATCATATTGGCCAGTGGAACAAGAGTTTTACAATGTCAAAACTGGGAGAAGCTGAAAAGAGATGAGTGTTTAATTATGCACACCAACAGCCTGGGGGCTGCAGTCTTCTGTTCATGGAGCACAAGCACTTGGGTTCATTTATCAGTACAGATTAATCCAGCAATAATAGGCCTATTTTACAATATCTGGAAGTAATTATAAGGTTTTAAAGCTTTTTTTAATGGTGGCAGTATGTTATTAGATACTCAAATGTTCCTTTTGTTGTCTTCAGGCATTCATTTCCTGGAGACCACTATGTGGAGTTCAGTAAGTTATCACAAGACCGGGTCATTGGGACAAAGGAACATATAGCTCGTGTAAGTAGTTGCTATTTGTGCCATTACGATAATGTATGAGTAACAAATGATCTTCTTTAAAAGAAAGAAACATCCAAAATAATTTGCCAGACTAATGTGTTTCTAGATATATGATATTCAGACAGGGCAGGTAACACTGACCCTAAACAACCCAGACCTGGCTAACAACTACAAGAGAAATTGTGCTACTTTCAACCCCACTGATGACTTGGTTCTGAATGATGGTGTGCTCTGGGATGTACGCTCAGCTCAAGCCATTCACAAGTTTGACAAGTTTAACATGAACATCAGTGGTGTGTTTCATCCCAATGGCCTGGAGGTCATCATAAACACAGAAATTGTATCCTTACATTTATGCGTGAATGCCCGTTTGCAGGTGTTTGGTGACTTCTCAGTTTTATTTTGTTCTGTCAAAGCTTGCATTTATACAACCAAAAACTGTGTCCAATCTTTTGTGTTGATGTTGTGTTTTTTTTAGACAATTGGATACTAACTTAACTTATGTGTTGTTTCAAGTTATTGTTTTTTTCCAGTGAGAGGGGGTCATATTAATAGCAGATTAAGTTGACAAATTGTAAATGAAAAGTCACGTTGTAGTCCTTATTTGGAGTTTCAGTGGGACCTGCGAACTTTTCACCTTCTGCACACGGTTCCAGCTTTGGACCAATGCAGAATTGTCTTCAACAACAATGGCACAGTTATTTATGGAGGTGAATACAAAACCACTAACTCAACAAAGTTATTTATGTCAATAATTATTAAATGTATATTTGAGAGCTAAAAAGTGAGAAGTGTGAACAACCCTCAGAGCTGTGTATGTATGTGTGCATTCAGCACCACACAGTCATGGAAAGCCATATGGCAGAAGGCTCAGTGCTGGGCTGGCAACTGAGAGAACCAGCTGGTTTCACACAAATTCACAGGAAGAGCCATGGGCGTGCCATAATGCCTCTGCCCCTACAAGGACCACTTGAACCGACTAGTAATTCAACTCTCTCCACTTCATTCTGTGACTTTTTACAGCAATGTTGCAGGCTGATGATGAAGATGATATGATGGAGATGCAGATGAAATCTCCATTTGGCTCATCATTCAGGACCTTTAATGCCACAGACTACAAACCAATTGGTACTGATTTTTCCTGTAGTCCTTTTAATAATAAAGTGCATGAAATATGTTTTTGGTTTCCCAGTAGTATTTCATTAAGTAGGGTATTAGTAGCAGACATAATGTTTAATTCATATTGTATTTCTTCCAGCAACAATTGATGTCAAGAGGAATATTTTTGACCTTTGCACTGATACAAAAGATTGTTACCTGGCAGTAATTGAGGTGAATACTTACAAATTACCCAAGAGAGTGAATTAAGAAGTTTTGACATTTTTCTTTTTTTCTTTTTTTTTTTTTTTTACAGAACCAGGACTCTGTCAACACTGACACTGTTTGCAGGCTTTATGAAGTTGGACGGCAACGACTAGCAGAGGAAGAGGAGGATGAAGAGGATCAGGTACTAGTTGTGTTTCGGCTACATCTTTTTTAGATTTTAAAAGTAAAATCCAGTGTCTGTTGGGTTGATCTTTATGTCAGGAGGACGATGATCAGGAGGAAGACGACGAGGATGACGAGGACTCTGATGATGATGTGGACACTGATCCCCTCATCGCTGAGCTGGAGAACGACAATGATGGTGGAGAAGATGAAGATGATGAAGAGGAGGATGATGGTAACGAGGAGTTCTCTCCATCTGATGAAGATGCAGAGCATCTACTGGATGAAGATGTGGAGGATGTTGGGGATGACGATGATGAGGATGACAATGATGAAGATGACTCTGACAATGATGATGACGTGGACCTGGATGGAGATAATGGTAAGATACTGCATTGCAGAGTCAAAAATAGTATATATAGCATATAAATACTATATTAAATATATAACACCCGTATCTATCACTAATGTTTCCCTTTGAGACTTTTGTTTTTACATGAAGGTTAATTCTCACTGTACTTTTTATTTTATTTATGTAGTTGTGTATGTGTATATAATTTATTTAATTATGCTTTGATCGCTATTCTCTTTGAAACATCCCTAAACTGATTTAATATTTATTTTTTTGTATTTTTTAAGCTGCTGTTTGCTTTGTTTGAATGACACTGACATTGAAACATAGGCTGAAAAAAATATGCACTCTTTGTGCTAATCTTGTTTTGTCATTTGTGTAGAGATTTTTTAATCTGTTTGTCCATCACATCAACAGACAGCTCTGACAACTCTGACCTTGAGGATGACATCATCCTATCCCTGAATGAATGAGGAGTGAGTAGCATCTGGGAATAAAGAACCTGACAGCATGACAAGAGTCAAGAGTTCTGCTTCATGGGCATTTTGAGCTGCACAAGAAAATGGATCAAATCAGCAGATAAGTTGTGGAAGGAACTGGTGCACTGCCAGAATGAAACGTGTATCTGCTCACTCTGTGACTCTTGAATGACATAACAAGAAATACAAACCACACAACATTGCACCCAGCAAAGAAAATGTTCCCTTGTGGGCCAAACTTGATTGTATACATTATAGTTTTATAAATCAAGAATTCACTTGAGTGTTACAGTGAGAGAATGTTTTATATTTTATCAAATCCTCTGCCTTTTTCTCAAGACTTTGTTTTGTCACAGATTAGAGTTTGTTGCAAAAAAAAAGCTTACAATACATGGCTATGGAGCTGCATTTATGTAGCAATTGATACAGTGCTCTTTGAAACATGTAACTAAAAAGGCAGCTAACGTGACACACATTTGTGGCTGAAGTTTATGCATCAAACTGTGGCGTGCGGACACTAAAGAAAGTATTGACGCACCTGCTCCCACCTGACTACATATTATAATAAAGATATAAGGCTTTGTCAGAACACCACTGTGCTATTGTACATCCCATGAGTGTGTTAAGGATTTGGCTATTGGTTATAAATTCAATTTTCCATTAAATTTTTTTTATCAAAAAAAATCTATGTTGATATACAAATATGATGAGAATTTGGTTTATTAGATGACTGAAATTTGGGAAAAAGGTATTTGAATCAAGATAACTCCTTATTTAGTTTCCCTTAGAGAAAAAAAAATTGCAAAGCCTTACATTTCATTCTTTTTTGGATTTATTTCTTTACCTAAAGTTATGTTTCTTGAGGCTACTTATGTACAGCTTGTATGTATCTAAAGTATTTTTACTATAAATAAACTTTCAAATCAAGTTTTGTGCATTCCTGTTTGTAGGCTCTAAAAAAACAAACATAACACAAGTGGTAACATTTGCCATCTCCAGGCGGTAGCCTACTAATTATTTTTAATATAGTTAAAGGTATTTTGGACAGAGAAGTGGTCTATTTATGGAACACTATATTGTGCTTTGTTTAAAAGACGCTTGCTTTTCTGCTGCCATCTCATATTTTCTACAGCTGAATGAATCTAAGGTTCATTGGTTAAAACAAAGAGGACATGGTACAGTGTGTGTTTCTGGGCCGTGGTAAGAAGGGGAATAGTTTTTGTGAGTGAGATCAGATGATTGATGAGTTAGTAGGACTTGTTTCTTATCACCTCCTCTGCTAGCTCTTATTGTCTACTGGCATTGAGAGTGTTGAAACAGTAGCTCTTGATGTTTAATCCTTTATCTGCTGCAGCAACAAAGCCACATCCAAAGAGTTCTACTTAAATAACAGTTAGCTTGTGCAGCTGGTTTATCATTTGTGTAATCAAAATGTCAACACAGGCCACATGTTTGTAAGCTACATGGGGGTGCATATTTACATTTTTAAATGCTCTACAAATGCACTAACTTGTCTTTATTTATGTTTGTGCTTCATGTATGTGATTGGAGCAACGCCCACAGTGTTCCACTTGAAGTAATAGACAGATGGGAGTCAGTGCTGCTATGATGGACAGAATCTACCCCGCTGAATACTGCCCTTTCTCCCACACTACATCAAACTCAGACACTCAATATTCACCAAATCACAGTTTTTGTCATTGCATATCCTAGTACAAGAAAACCTAATTCACTCACTAGACGTCTATTGGGTGAGACCACACAGCAATGTAGAGACTGTATACTACGCGCAACTCGACAATTGACATTTAAGAGATCAATTTTTAATGAGATATCTCCTGAATGGAATTTGACCTGGAACACATTTTGAATTAGACAACTGCCAGAGTTGACTGCCACTGTGACCTTGAATAAACAAATTAAGTATGACAACGGTTATACTTTTGTATAGGTTCAAAAACATTGTAATCTGACTGTTTTACCCAACCTCTGCAGTATCATCTTGTTAATAGAGACACTGGGACAAATTGTACTGTAGTTCCTGTCCACACCTCTTCTCTGCAGCTTAGTAAGTAGCAGTAGGAGTGATGATTAAGCATAAGTCACCAGTGAGTAAAATGACAATTACATTGAAGCCTGAGGAGTTATGTGAATGACATGTCTAAATCAGCTTGTGCCTCTGTGTGGTATAAGGCCCTAAGGGGGACCCCACATGTTTATATAATTTAAAGGAGAAACAGACTGAAAAGATTAGCCTCCTCTCATCAATGAGACTGTGACTGCAGGGAAAGCGTCATCTGTAGTTCTGTGACTATGACTCAACCAGGAGTGCTTTCCCACATAGTTTGGCTTGATCAGTAAGACTTGGAGCTACTTTATGGACAACAGCCCCCAAACCAACACAGTCAATAAAAAAGCATACTCCTGGGCTCCATCTGACATCCTTCAGGGACTAAATGTGTGTTTGTGATGGATGCAGAGAGAAAGAAGCTGAGGACATAAAACGAGAGAAATATGTTACAAACGCTTGGTATATTAGTGTTGACAATGCAGCCATGTGACAAACGTGAAGATGGCGCAGCTTATGGTATATCGTAATTTCCACAATGTTTCCTTGCAGCAGCTCACGGGAACACGGCGAAACAATACAACAACCTATTAGCCGCTAATTAGCGACTGGTTTAGCATCTTTGCGCAATCGGGAGCGCCTTTTGTGGGCCAGTAGAAGTCGAGGGACGTTAACTAAAAAGAAACGCGAAAAAATAAACAAAAGAAGTGAGACAGAAAAGCGTCGAGAAATAGGATTAGCTTTGTTTTCTTGAAATGCTGACGGCTTTTGTGAAGACAAGCGAGTGAGCGTGCGTGCCTACGTAAACGTGTGTTTGTGTGAACGCTACACTAGGTGGACACGGACACTGCATCAGACTGAGCCACACGCCGGGGACATTATATAGAGCGAGGATATTGACGCTTTGACGGTTGCCTCCTCTCTTCTTTGAACACACACACACACACAAAAAAAACAGGACACCACTTCCAGTCGAGACATGTAGCCAGTGTGCGAGCAGGCTGGTGAATTTAGCCTCCACCTCAGATTTCAGCAGCATCATCATACGATAACAACATAATGAGGCTCGGACTAGCGGAGGAAAAATAACCAAATATGTGGATACCTACAGAGGAAGAAAAAATCGCAGTTGGTGAGTTAATTGCATCATTTTTCTTCGATGACCTATGGTTTTGACTTTAATGCCATTGTCATTGCTATTTTTACGCATGAAACAACCATATTGTTTTGTCGATATCCCGCATTTGTGGCACATTGAATATTTCTTCATTATGGTTGCTGGAAAACACATACACTTATGGCTGAGAAAAGCTGCATAGAAGGGGAATTGCGTGGGATGATACAGCCTACAAGCCATCACCTTTGAATTGCTATGGCTATCTACATTGAAACACAACACTGCCTTACAGCAGGACCCTAAAGACCCGTGCTATTGTGGGAAAAAATGCGCCAATGTAGCTCAGCGTTTATGTTTTTTCTTCTATCTTGAGGCTGTGAGAAGGTGGAGAAAAAGGGAAAAGAGATACATATTAAAACCACAAGGGGGCATCGTGACTGCGTTCCTCCAACAGGTGTAGGCTGCTTGAGTAGAGCTGGGGTTCTACCTGTGGATGGAAAGTACTGCAGCTGCAGTGGCTGGGGCTAGAATAATACACCGCATATTATGTTCACAACAAAACCTTTAGCCAAGAAAGCAGATGATAGGTATGTACATTTTGCCCTAAAGATTACGTTACAAGACATTATGTAGCCATTATGTATTGTACAACCGCCACAGTTTCAACAAAAGTGTCTAAAGCATATAATTATCTCATACTATAGAGGGGTGCCATTAGAAGAATGAGTCATGTCCACAGCTTTGGTAGTTACAGGGCTACTCATGCTGGCTGGCACATGATACTCCCCCATACGCACACCCACACTCAAATACTTTTTTTAATTTAATCTTTTTGAGGGGTGGGTGCGTGTGTGTGTGTGTGTGTGTGTGTGTGTGTGTGTGTGGGGGGGGTCATTTATGATGATTGTTTTAGAAAGACTGTAGGCACAGAAGTCATAATGGCAATAAACCATAATAGGATTTACAGTAAACGTAATCTTTTCGCATTGAATCGTTTCCATCCCTCACACAAGCGATCCCGGCGCAGATAGAGCGGTGTAGGCTGTTTGCCAAGGAAGAGGCAGTGGAAAGAGGTAGTGCGTTTTGCGAGAAAGCAACAGTTCGGCGCAGCCTCTGCAGCCCGCGCGCGGTGCGGAGCTACCTGGTGCTGTCCGTGGTACTGAAATGCGGTGGAACAAATCGACTATGTAGCTGCCTGTACCCTGTAAAAGGCGACACACATTACTCAGGTCTATTTTCCAATCTTTTCACATGAAGTGTTAAAATGCTGAACTCACAGTGCTTCCCTGTGACTCAGGTATGCCTCTGGCCTACTAAGTTAACCCAGTCTGTAGTTCTTTTCACATCCCATCCACTCTACCCCATAAGTCGTATGTTTGGTTTAACTAGACCACATTTTACCATTACCATTGTATTTTATATATCTTTAGCCTTAACTCTGATATGAAGCAGAGCTGTGTTTACTCAGGGGCCAGGCCTTTTTTTTTCTCCCAGTTTTATTTAAAAATTATTTAAAACAGTTGGAGACCACCCCATAAAAGATTTATATCTTTCTTAGAGTCCTTGGCCTATTCATTATTTTGTTCTTGGTTATGTTTATAGATAAGGAAATATCATTACTTTATCAATGACTTTTAATAGCAGCAAATGCAGCTGTCTTCCAGCCAGCTATAATAACCGACAATTAATTATCAAGTGAAGGAAATGTCAGAAGTAATGAACTGTCATCATGTAATTAAATATGAATGATACTGTACCTTGTGGGGAGGGTGCATATTTAAGCCTTGATTCTAAATTCATCCTCTATATCAAATATAATTTCTGTGTTTTTAATTGTTATTAGTTTAGCCAAATGAAATTTCTACCATTATCAGAAACTATACTTAATACCAGATTAAACTTGTTACTCAACATAGAATATCACAAGCCCATAATTGTTGCAACAAACTGCCTTTGGTTCAGTTCATCTGTGAAATTGTCCTGTATGTATTATTTATTTTGTCTCTGAAAACAAACATGTGCAGCTGTTTCCGCTCTGTAGTTGCAGGAGTTACTGTACAGGCTTGCCCACCCCAGTTAAGTTGACGTGTGTGTGTGTGTGTTACTAAGTGAAGATTAAATGGTTAGAATGCATTTGGTTTTGTGGCAGGAATTCCAATATAAGTAAGTCTCCAATGTATAAGTGTCAGTAAGTATTGAAGAGAGAGAGAGAGCACATATTTAGTTTGTGTTGAACAACATGACTCAGGGCCAATGCATGTTGTGAGTCTGTTGTGTAATTTTTAACTTCTCAAGAGCTAGGACAGGCCAATTTAGTGCAACCTAAATGCCTGCTGAATCTGACTTCCTCACTTGTTGGAATGTAAATAAAGCAAATGTGTGCTACACTTCAGGCAATATCTTCCTCATTGTGACTTATGTGTCATTATTTAAAGCAAGGTCACAGGACCATACATGCTCTGTTTAAGTGTCACTGTACTTCAGTCTTCAGAACATGTTAGCATCTCACAGTCCTACTACATTAGAGGTGGTCACAGGCTCTGGCACTTTACATAATTATTTAAACAGCATTGTCAGCTTGTAAGTAAGTTGTAGTATCGTAACAAGTACCAAAAGGTAAACAGGATCACTGCTGACAGCAGGCAGTGCAGTCATAAATGTTTGTTTAATCTATTGATTATGGTTTATAGTGAAATCTTTTTATAATTTTGGTACTTAGTTGCCCTAACCCTCTTTTGCTTTCTAACAAAAAATCTACACCATAAGTAAAGAAAAGCACACTAGTTTTCAGTCGTTATACATATACTGATACATTTAAAGTTACATTTAACCAAAGGCCAGTTCCATAAAAATGATTCATGTGTCACAATAGCCAGTAAAATTAAAAGAAGTAATTTTTTGTCACACTAAAAAAAAGAGAAGTGGTAAACAGGAATGAAAATGGGACGTCTTCCTTTTAAAAATGGCCAAAGTTACTAAGTTATGTAAGCTATCATATCAGCTAAAGGCAACAGAGAAATATTACTGCTGCTGAGTTGAAAAGCTTTTTACTTTCTGCTCTTCTAATATCCTATGATCAACATGATTTATTATTGTGTTTTTGGGATTTGCAAATGATTTGCAGCCTGAAGTAAAATAGAGAGCAATGAGATAGCCTGAAGGTTTTGTGAGAGAGAACTGTGAAATGTGTTTTTGTTCAAATGTGACAGTCTCTTCTTGTATTGACGTGGCTTCTACTGGAGAGTTTTCAAAGGTGTGAGTGCAGTTTTGCAATTGAAATCAAAGAGGGGCTATTAAAGTATAGCACACTCAAGCAGGAAATGCTTAGTCCTGGACAAAAAGGGCCTAAGGCAGACTGAAACGGTGACAAGGTGGCTCTTTAAGGATATTCGTCTCTGTGGGTCCAACTAATGTGCATTATTCCTGATGTGCACTCATTGTCAGGCTGCAAACTAGTCATTTTAAAAATGCTCAGCTCCTCACAGTAGTAACAATAAACAGTAAAAAAAAAAAAAAACTCCAGTTTGTAGATAAACTGTTGCCATAGTTACACAGCAACTGCAAACTCTTACAGGCTTCAAAACCGAGCCCAGGCCCCTCCTCCTCTTCCTCCCCCTCACTGGGTCCCCTGGCTGCTTCATTAGCATAATGATTCACACCAAGCTCCCCTTAAAGGGCCACCATTTGTAGAGTTTAAAATCAACTGTAGAAATGTGTTATTTTACAAGCTTGTATTTAGCAGGTCCTATGCGTGTGGCATTGCTCACATTGCTGAGTTGTAGTGGTGCCCCGATAAGAGCATTTGGCCGAAGCAGAAGTCACAGTTTATTAGACTATTCTTGCATCAAGCCCTAAAGAATAATCAGGGTTTGAGTCACAGGATGTTTCTGTATATGGTCAAGGACTTTGGCTGGATGATGCTGCAAAAGCAGGATTTATGCAAATGCCTACTTATGATAAAGCGTCGTTTAGCCATACTACTTAACAGTTTGTGTGGGCTTTATTTTGGGAGACAGTTCAATTAACCTAACATTGCACAAAAATCAGGCCGCTTAAAAATTAATTGCTTATTAAAATGACTACCCACTTCAGGGTGGAAGCTTGTTTACAGTTCGCTAAGCAGTGGTTCCTCCGTGACTCTGAGTTTGCATTTAACAGCTTATTAAAAAGCTGCAGTAGCCAAACCCAAAAACACACACCATGTAAGGGACCTTGTATAACCAGAGGTCCAAGGATGAGACTACTAAAGAGAGGCCTTCTGTCGGAAAACGCCTGTTCTAAAGTGAACTGTACAACTGTGACACATCTTTTCATGTTGTACATATGTTAACTGTTATCTTTACTGTTGTTTATTTCCTTCCTTTCTTTTCTTCTTCCACTTCTTCCTCCTCCAGTATTTATCAACATTGTTTGTTTACAGTGATCTGCAACTTCCGCTCATCATTATGTCAAGCCCTGGTGCTGGAGCTTGGAGAAACTGTACAGATTCTGGAAAAGAGTGAAGGTAATGTTGTATTTTTTTTTTTTTTATATATATATATATATAGAATTTTCTATTAAATAGAATATAGAAGGATGGTAAAATAAAACAGGTTGTCAGGAGAGCTGACATTATATATATATATATATATATATATATATATATATATATATATATATATATATATATATATATACAGCATATAATATTTTGGCTTTTACAAAAAAAATCTAATTTCTAATTTGTTTCTTTGCTTTTATTTGATAGGTTGGTACAGGGGCTTTTCTACCAAGAAGCCTTCCATCAAGGTAATTTAACAGCCTACACATCCTCAAGAGAGGATCTGCAACATTTGTGGATCATTCAAAAACCGACTGTTGCTGATAGAGATCAATACTTCACTGCTGTGAACAGAATCTTTATTTTTGATGTCATCAGTGATAATCTGAGAATTACATATGTGGAACAATTTTTCGCATACCAACAAGATCAAACTAAAAGTGGATTAATGCTCTGATACTGTACATAAAACAAATTAGAAAAACACTATAAGACTATGGAAATCACTGAAGCAGCTCAGTTCTAAAGGATGATGGTGTTTGTGGCTACACACTGTCCTTGTCTACACTCATCAGCTATTTACAGTTCTTATAACACCCCTCCATTTTGTTATGTACTCTGCTGCCTACATTGGTTCGCCCCCATAGTATGTGTGAGCTGAGAGAATTAGCTCTGCTCACTATCTGATCTTCACATCTGGAAGGTTAGAATAGGCAACATGAACTGCGAGGGTTGGCACCACTCACTCTCCCATGCCCTTGAAAAGCCAAGGCATAATATGGCTCCTGCTCAGTGACCTGCCTCTCACCTCATGGGAGCAAGCTGTGTGCTGACCTCATCTTTTACTTGGGCTAGCAAAAAGATACACACAAGCAGAAATGATCTAAATAAGAATATCAGCAAAAATCAACAATTGTACTATAAGGAGAGAATCTGAATGTAAAAACTTTCTTTCACAGGGAATTTTCCCAGCTAGCTATGTTCACTTGAAGAAATCCACAGTGATCAACAGAGGGTGAGTTGTATAATATAATGTGACTTGTATTTAAGCATGCAATTTTAATAATAATGGCTTAGCTTCACAAACATGTCCCAGATGGTCTGCAAGCATTTTCAGACTTAGCAGTGTAAAGATTTTATATCAAAAAATTACATTTTCTACACTGCACACAGAGCGTATTGAAATTTCTCATCAGAATTTAAAAAGCTGCACTACTGTACAAAATAAAATATACACATTGCATTACCTTTTTATGACACTTACAGTATTAGGAGTGGAAACATAATACACTACTAAGTATTTAATGTGAACGGATCTCTCCATCTCTCCTGGTCAAAACAAGCACATTGTTGTTGAATACTGAAAGAATTTTTAAATGACACAAACACACACTGTTGGAAATGTGCAGTCAACTCGAGTTTCACAAAGGCAATTGATGTTGAGGCCAAACTAAAGACAAAGACAAAGACAGGCAGCAGAGCTCTTTATCAGCTCAAACTCATGGATGTTAAATCTGCGTCCAGGGATCTACAGTTTAGTGTGGACTGTGAGTTTAAAGTACAGAATATCACTGCCCTCCAGCTGACTTACTGCCCATGTTTTAACCAAGGACATGCACAATTAAAGTGTATTGTGTAGCCTTGAAAATCAACATAATACTTTGTCAGACCAGGAGTTGCACTTTGGGGAATCTGCTTTGTGCCCTGAATGTTTGTGCAATTCACAGACCTGTTTCAAAAGGAATGAAAGACCAGTGCAGACGTGAGAACTCATCTAGTAGAAACAAATGACCATTGTTTGTCAGGCATAATGTTGTAGGTTTGACCGATTTCTAAATTCTACATTACTGCAATAAGATCACATTGTTGTACATCCCTGTTTACGTAACATTCTAATAAAAGTATACTTGAAAAAACTTGAATCATGTGAAAAATAAAGTCAGTAAATTGACAAAGCAAATATATGTATGTACCAGAGTGAACAAGCACTGTGTATGTTTTGAAAATGCTGCAGGCTTTGTGAGACTGTGGTGCCCCTCGAGGACCCGATAATCACAGAAACCACCTCCACACTGCAGGAATGGGGAGTCTTGTGGAAGCAGCTCTATGTGGTGAGTAGTGCATTTACTCATTTTAGTCTGAAACCACCACAGTTACCATCATTCCTTATGGAAATAAGCAGCAGTAGAATGGCAGTAATTGTCATTTTACTCGCTTAATAAACCTTTCTTGTATAATTCAACAACTAGTGTCCACCAGCAAGATCAGTGGATAACCTGAGGTATTAGTTAAACATTCAAAGACATCTCCTTTAGATATTTCCCTGCAGCATGTCACTCTGACTGCCACCCTACATTTTATACAGTACTGCCTAAGGAGTAGAAATGGTCACAGATAATGGCCCACTCATCTGTCACATGCAATTTCATCCTGTGTCATTCAGCCAGTGATTGATCTTGGTCTCATCCTCATTGATTCAGCCTCGTTTTAAGATCCAGCTCTGCTCTCTACCTTTGGCTAGCATTACATCCAAGGCAAAACGTAATTACATGGACCTAAAGCATCTTTAAGCCTGTGAAGTGCAGAGGGGGGAGGCAGATGTGGTTTGTTGGTTTTAAGTTTGGAGCTCATGGCATTCATTGCTAAGCTAGTAGTGAGATTTTACATAACGTCTCACTGAGGACTGCTCCCGCTCTGAGCAACCGAGGAGCTCGAGGCATAGGTTTGGTGATGTAACTTCTCTGAATTCAACTAATATGTACTTCTACAATTGTTTGTTTGGGCGTTCAACCTCCAGTGATATGGGCCGTGTTGCCACAACTACATCCATAAAACATGATGCATCATAGACAAGATGCTAATACATTTACCAATGTTTCCAGTTTTTTATAATTACTTTGATGGTAAAGGCCTAAGCATTATAGTGTATCACTTAATAGCTATAAGCCTTGAAGAACAGTGTCCAAAACAACAAACGTTGAGCCTTTTTAAGACTTTATTTGTAAAATGTACATGGGACATTGTAGCAAAGCTTGATCTTTGTATTTATACAGTATAAAGCAATTTGTGTGGTAATGTGGGCTTTTCATATCATTCAGGGAAAACAAAATGAAAAGGATTGTCCTTGGACGTTAAGATATTGTAATGGTTTTGTATTGTAAGTGGAGAATTACAAGAAAACCATATGATTTGTTAATGAAACCAATAGGCTGCTGCCTTAGGGGTAATTCATTTTGTATTGTGTACGTTACCTCTGGTTGGAGACACTTGTACAAAATTGTAACCTCCCTGTTACAAATGTTTTTGATTGTTTCAATAGAAACACAAGGTGGATCTGTTCCATAAGCTGCGCCATGTGATGAATGAGCTGATCGACCTGCGACGGCAGCTGATCCAGGGTCACCTTGCCCAGGACCAAACTCGAGAGATCAAACGACACATAACCGTGCGACTCGACTGGGGAAATGAGTGAGTTATATGAAGTGTGTTTTGATGAAGGAGTGACACTAAATTGTCTGCTGGAACACACAAAGTTTTGAAGTGTGTAAATATGACAGTATGTAATATTTATTTCCCAATAACTCAGGGTGTGTGTAATAGCTTCCTCTGTGATGTCATTTTATAGTCATTTAGCAGATGAGCAAGTCTCAAACAGCTTATTGTCAATGTACAGCTCCCTGGAGTAACTGTAAAGCAATATTCTCAGTCTTGGCAGTTTCAAAGTCTATCCAGCAGAACAGTGACAAACATTTATAACTGAGTTTGCAAAACTCCATCCAAAAAATGCTCAACTCCGTCTTGAAAGAATGGCCATCTGCTGCTTTAATAATGGATTTGTTGTAGTTCAAGTAAACTACAGTGGAACCCTACTGTGTGCCATGTCACACATCACAAGAGTTTGCAGAGAACACAACATAATTCAAGCCATTGCCAATTTGCTCATAAGACACATACATGGTACAGGTGTATACCAATTTTACCTGCCAAAATACGGAATAAGCTTGTTTTGCAAAGAATGCTCTTTCAATTCTTGCTTGTATACTCATTTGATGATTAACAACTATCTGTCTATTAAAGGCAAAGAATATCCAATGTTGTGAGAAAATAACTTTGAATTTTAGCTGTCATGTTCCTTACAAAGCCTTATTACTCTTTCACCAGACACCTTGGTTTAGACCTTGTTCCCAGAAAAGACTTCGAGATGGTGGATCCAGATCAGATCAGTGTCTCAGAGTTGTATAAAATGGTATGTTGCCTGGCTTTGATCCTTGATCAGTTAATGATGCTGTGAATAGAAAATCTGCTTTAATGTCATGTGCAAGGATAGAAATGATTTTGTTTCCATCTGTACATATAGTGATAGTATTTGTTCGGCATAACATGCAGAATATCTGTGGCAGTTAAATGTGTAGAAATGTGTGAATATATTGAGTGTGTCCTTTTTCTTGCATCCATGGGGCTCTCATTATGATACTTAGATAGCAGCGTAAACAAAATGCTAAAGGACAATCTCGGGTGAGGCTTTGGGAAAATGCATACCAATGAATTTTTTACTGTTATTTTTAAAAGTAAATTACATGCCTCGGTTTTGGTTGCTTAAAACCACCAGCTGAACTGGAGACATATTTCTATAAATAAATAACATGTCAAATGTATTTTGGCTGTACTGATGTGACGGTTATTCACTTGGGAGATAAGACTGAGCTTGTGGAACAGCTAATTTTAGAAATATGCAATTACCGCACAGATGTTATAAAATATAATGTAACACTACTGAAGATGTTGTGCTAGCAGGGTGATATTGTCTAGTCACTCACTGAAGGTCCTTATGCTTATCATAACACTCTGCAAATGCCTTGCAGCCTCCCTTTATCACATTTTGTTACTCTTTTTTGTAAAAATAATGTTTTTGCATTAAATGCTTTGTCCAGAAACAACAGTTTAGCTCATTCAAGCCAAAAAACCCTGACTCTGTCGATATAAGTGTGCGAGTTTTTGGCATGGCACAAGACCTTGGCGTCTTTTCAGGTCAGGAGTAGATGAGCCTTTTTAGGTTGCCGAGCATGTGGGCGATTCAGAAACAGTAGTATATCTACATTACGGTGTTAAAGTTTATTCTAATGTGTTTTCTATTAACTTTCATTCTTAGCACATATCCAACAGGCACTGTGGCCAGCAGAGCACAAACCAGGTAACATCTCCTCTGAATTGTTTATAATAAAGCATGATCAAAGGGCCAAATTGTCCCTCTAATATTATGATAGCATTGTTCTTTTAATGAGGCAGTGGTTCATAAATGGTTTATAATTATGTTGTCAGTATGTCAAAGCTTGTTAAGCAAACATGCCAAATATGGATTTGCAGTCTAATGAATTCAATATAGGTTTTGTATTGTATTGCAATCTGTGCACACAAGCATGACATCAAACCTATTTACTATTAATCCTATAAAAACAGAATTATTGTATGCTAAAATTTGTTCAAAACTGAAGCCCACTATTCCTAAGCCTGTATTGTAAAGACTGAGCTTGTGACAGCCTGAGATAAACATATGCACAACCTCTCAAATGCCCCCAATGACCTCTTACTTAAGCATCCATCGTCAGAACTGCAGGTACTGAGCCTCGCTATCAGGTACCGTCTCGTTAGCGGTCACTTTCTTCTACATTTTCAGGGCGACAGCATGAAACAACGCCATGGTGACAGTTGCCGTGTACCAGTGTCACACCATCTCTTCATCAATCTGAAGAGCTTTACTTACAACAGCATCAGTGAGGATGCGGATGTCTTTTTCTTCCTGTATGACTCCCGTGAGGCCAAACAGATCAGGTACCCAGAGATTTTCAGCAACTCAGCTTATCTTTTTTATAAACGTGAGAGTCATGAGAAAGAAAAACTGCTTTACAAAAGTGTGATTTGCTAATAGTGAGAAGTTTATGGTGAAACTAAACAAAAATGGAGGACCAAAGAATCCAGAGAAAGTTGATCGACTATGTGCTCTCTTTACGGTAACATTTTTTTAAACCAATCTGCTCAGGTTCAACAAATTGTCAACGTCTCAGATATGTGCATTTGAATAATAAATGGTCTCCCATATCTTTACAGGACCTAAGCAGTAAAGACTTGAAGAGAGATCTCTACATAGTTGCACATGTCATAAGAACTGGTAGGATTAAGCACTTTTTTTTTTTTTTAATGATTTTTATTTTTGGTAGTAATAGCCTGCTTGACATGTTGTTCAGGTCGCATGCTGCTAAATGACTCAAAGAAAGGACCACCACATGTACAGTACAGAAGACCTTATGGCTGTGCTGTGCTTGCTATGAGTGATGTTTTCCACACCATCACAGATCTGAAAGAGGAAAAGGACTTTGTTCTCAAAGTTTACACGTGAGTTTCTCTTCTATTTTGTTCTATATCTATATTTTTCCTTCTTCTTTTTAGAATAAGCTAGGAAGTTGATGAGTGTGGTTTGGTTTGAGATTTTTGTGCTCTTGGGATATAATGACTTGTGTGTGACAACTTACTGTCTTAATGTTGATGCCTGCTGTGTTTTGACCAGTATGACATTGAAGTGTCTTTTGGAAAATCAATAGCTTCTTCCCTGAGCTTTAGATGAGACACTTGGCGTGTTGTTAATTTGGCAGCTTCTTTAGGGCTTTGCCACAGAGAAATACTGCTGTAGTGTATACCAGCCAACCCAGTGGAAGGGTGAAGGAGAAGCTGAGAGAGGGAAGGATAGTGATGACACATACAGTCAGAGGACACTGACAAATATCACTGAGCTCAGCAGTTTTTGCTGTCAGTCAACAGAGAGAAATCTCCTTTGCCTTTCTTCCGCAGTGACACCTCTGGATCAGAGTTCATCTCTTCACATTTACATGTACATTACATTATTTATATTACACAAGTTGGTGTTGAACAAAGATTTCTAGAATCGAGAGCTGTCGGTTTTAGTGTTTTTTCTCCTGCTGAGTTGAGGAGTGCTTCCCTTTAAGAAGCAAGCAGTGATTCAGGGCTGAGCTGCCTCCAAACTGTCGGCTTCTATAATGCTCTAGTCTGTGCATTTCCCCTTGCCTTTCCCAGGGGCCTACGGCCCCACAGTAATGAAAAAGGCTGGTAGAGAGCTGGCTGTCAGCTTTGTTTAGTGTGCTGTTCATTTGGTCTAATGTGCAGCTTGATAACACTTTCCCCTGCTGCTACCTTTTCTCCAGAAGAGAATGTGTTCTGGGACACATGCTGCTCATGTGGTCCCCATTCACACAATCCTCAACCCTCCATCTGGGCCCACTAATGGGCATGTTGTTAACAGACTGTTTTCCTCTCCAGATGCAACAATGAAAATGAGTGGTACCAAATACACGAGAACATCATCCGCAAATCGAACACCAAGTACTCTGCTCCAAGCACCAACTATGGTAAATCTGATGTCTCTGCAGATCTAGCAGCTCTTTGGTCTGTTGGGATTGAATATGGATTTATGCGTAAACATGGAAATGCGGACACAATTATTGAAACTTTATTGATACTTTTTGTACAAAATTCTTATTTAGGACAAAAAGGTGAGAAAAGGTCTTAAAAAAGTGGCTACGTGTGTAAGCAATCAACCATGGCTAGGTCTATTGTAGCATAAACGTCATGAGAGTTTTTGCAGTCAGAAAATGACTACATGTTGCAATCTGATTTACCATTCTGTCTTTAATAATAATTAATAATCATATAAGTACATTTATCTCAAAATAATAGTTTTTCTTCAACATTTAGTGTATGCACATATTTATTGACAAACTTAATTCTTTTATACAGTGACTCATTCTTTAGAAAAAATATCTATTAGTAGCTGTGTGCATTACACATATATTATCATAGCTTACTGCTTGAGTAAGCTCAGCACAACCATTTGTTCGTCCTTCTTCTGTTCTCTCTGGCTCCCATCATGCCTCTTCATCCTTGTGCAGTCTGTCTCCTCCTCCCCCTCGCTCTGACTAATGTCCCTTAAATATCCCTCTTATTTTCTTTCCTTCTTGTTTTTTTTAATTAATTTCCACTTTCTTTCAACATCCACACCTCTTCATGTGCCCTTTCCAATTTACTCTCAAACCCCTTTGCCCCCAGGCCTCATCATCTCCTTGCAACTGCTACGAGGCGAGCTGGAGCAGATCCGACGGGAGAACCAGGCGGTCTTCAACAGGGCACTGGCTCTCACGCGCAAACTTGGCTTTCCAGATGTCATTTTGCCAGGTAAGAAAGTAAAGAGCAGGAGGTGATAACGGGGGCATGAGGGTCAGTGAGGAGGGGGAGACCAGAGGCCAGATCGGTGGAGGGAAATCAGGGGGAGGTCAGAGGTTGGAAAAGAGAGGATACAGATGAAGCAGAACAAGGATGTAAGCAAAGGTTAAGGACATGAAGATGATTTATGAAAGAAAGTTAAATGATGTATTTAGCCTTTGAATATTTATTTTAGAGAAATATTTGTGCATTTTATTTATACTAGATGCTGGAATATGAGATTGAGAAATGTGTGGGGACGTTTTGTAACTGTTCACTTTTCTGCATGGTTTTATTTTTGTTTTTATCTAATTTAATATTATTATAATTGTGTTATTGTATTTCTGTAAACATGTACAGTCCAATAGGAGTTAGGCCTCCTGTGACTGATTTTTTAAATTTCATTTAATTTTGTTTTATTTATTTTTTTGGCCAGTATACAATGTACATTAAGCCAAAGCAGATATGCTTGTACCAGACTATAGCTTAACAGCTAATACCCATCTGTAGTCCTATAGTCGTATTCTTGCTGTAAAATCTGGCATAGTTTTGTGATAAATAAGGCAATACGGTAGTTTAGTGTTCGTTTTTTTACGCTTTTTTATGTTTTTACATTCAAAAGTTTTTTTTTTTTTTACTTTGCTCAGTCTTTCAGTATAAAACATTTCAGTCACAAGTGTTATCTACAGTCTTCAGTAGTTCAGCTGATCCACAGCCTGAAGTTAATGCTGACAGTGGTAACCCACATACAGCACAGTGAGCAGCAGATAGGAAAGACATGAGACAGGATAGGGAACATCACAAGATAGTGGATGGACAAATAAAACACCCTAGATGTGCTTTGTTGTGGATCAGTAGACAATTATACACATATTGGGAGGAGTTGGCAGTAGTAATATTTTATTTTTAGATTTTTATCTTAATTATACCTAGGAAAGAGTAAAGAACAAAGCAATTCCTAAATACCCATTGTCTACCTAACCTCGTATTAGACAATAGTATAATGATACTTTTCAAGTTTTCACATAGACATATTCAAATTTACATTGTGAAAAGAGGCATCGGGCTATAGACCTTTACATAAAGACATCGCCCCCACTGCTTGGAAAGCAATAAATGAGCCTTTTCACTGCCTCTGTTTAAGGTGGTTACCATGCACTTACAATTGTACAGTTACCATGTTACATTTTTTTTTTGTCAGGTCAGGATAGTGCTATTAAAGCAAAGCGGTTCAAAACTGCAGATCTTGGTGGGGGAGAGAAATACTAGAGAGAGTTTTACAATGCTAGCTGGCATAAAGGAGCACATAAGGGACAAAGTACTACTTAGCTATCTTTTTGTGTGTGTATCTTAAGTTTTAGTAAAAAAAATATATTCCCTTTCTATTTTCTATTTAAGCATACTAGTCTAAAGACTAAAAACCTTCTATGGCAGTATACAAGTACACACTCAATTCATTAGCAGGATGCAGAAGAGCTGGACCTACTAAGAGAGCAGGTCAGATGGGTTGAAGCGTAATGGGAAACAGCTGGCTTAATTTCCCACTTTGTCTCCATGGATCCAAAAGGAAACCTGTTGGAGGTGATACTGGGGATGATATTTGAGAAAGATCAGCCGGTTATGGAGTCAGAGTGTCCATCCTTCTCAATCCAATCTGCTGTAGAGAACTAAAGATGGGCCAGCTGAGTCTGGCTTTAAAAACAGAGGGGGTTGGGCTTGCCAGAAACTTAAAAACATGAATTTAATAGCTAATCTAAAATCTAAATCCAAAAAGCACTGAATGACCAAGGACAAAAGTCAAGTTTTTATATGTGTACATTGAGACCTGGTTGATCTTCTAAACCTCTGCAGCTGTACAAATACTAATTTACATAATGGTAAATTAAACTGATATATGGAATTTAATTGTGCTAAATAATTTTTAGAGCACACGACTGAGCAATGTTTTCTATATGGTTTACTATTTCTTTTATCTATTTCACAAAACAAAAGCACTGTAGCATTTTCAAACGGGTTAAACTAAAATGATCTGTGTAGACAAATTACTGAACTCCTGCTTCTCCACTTGGCCTAAAAAACTCAACTCATCAGTCCCCAAGGAAATGACTTGGATATAAATAACTATGAATGTAATGTTATAAATAACCACAGTAGCTGCTCCTACTGTTGCTACTGATACTTATTTCTCTAAACAAATATTACAAAAGGTGGTGATAGTTCATTGAAAAGAACAATAGTTTCTGATGCACACATAATGAACCTTGTGTGGCATCTACACTGTGGCTTAGCTTATTTTGATCACAGAGGTTTGCAGTGCAGCTAAAACAAGTTCCTGATATGTCTTTGCTAATTAAAGGTTACTTTCTTGAGTTATTTTGTCATCAAAAGTTTCTGTTGTAGGTGACACACGGAATGACCTTTACCTGAGTTTGGAGCGAGGAGAGTTTGAGAGGGGTGGCAAGAGCGTCCAGAAAAACATTGAAGTAACACTTTATGTACTGTACGCCGATGGGGACACACTGAAAGTATGACAACTTTTTGGATGTACCATGTCTTCAATGAAATGTTACATTATTTTTCATATAGCCTCACATTACCCTGCGGCCGATATCTAGCATATTTGTTTTCTCTTCAGGACTGCATCAGTTTGGGCAGCGGGGAGCCCAACACCAGTGAATATCGCTCCTTTGTCCTTTACCACAACAACAGCCCTCGCTGGAGTGAGATGGTCAAGCTTCCTATCCCCATAGATCGCTTCAGAGGATCCCACCTACGCTTCGAGTTTAGACACTGCTCCAGTGAGTCAGTAATGCTGTGCCTTGTGGTAGCACGAGTGTATTAATACTGATTGGATCATGCTGAATTATACAAACATAGTTAGTGTAGTGTGTAAAGATATGTAGCATGATATTGTCATTTCTTTCAGCTAAAGACAAAGGGGAGAAAAAACTGTTTGGCTTTGCCTTCACTCCTTTGATGAGAGAAGATGGGACCACTCTGTCAGATGAGATTCATGAGTTGTATGTGTATAAGGTATGAACTACATTAGGAATAGAGATATTTAATTAAAACAATGTTAAATGATGATATAACACAGTAATGTTGCTGAAGTAAGGTGTTTTTGTTGGGAGTAAGGGAGTCAGCTGCATGTGTCTCTCAGTATCATATTATTAGATTTTCTCACCATGAACAGAAGTGTACTGCTCATGGTGTGCTGAGACAACATGTAATAAAATCCACTTCATTCAGTTTACTCTGCTTTACGTGCTTCTAGAGTTTATTCAGCAATTTGTTCACTTGTTAAAATATAGGAAGTTCATGTTATGTTATATAAGCATAATATATATACTATACAAGTTTGTTTGTTAAATGTATATAATGGGCTTGTGCTATACCCAAGTTTCACTTTTCAATGTAAAGCAACCTTTTAGATGCATTCATTTATTCAAGCTGTAAGCAAGAAAAAGTAAACAATAACATAGTGTGATGTTATTTTTTTACATTTAAAAGAAAAGGTAAGATTTGCAATTTATTGTGTCCAAGACAGAAGGTGTGTGTTCAGGTTGTTTGTTTGAATTACACAGATTTAATTTTTAGCCCTCACTGTGTTGATGGGGGTCCAAGGACATAGCTCTTTTGTTTACCGTTTTACAAAAATATTATTAATCTTCTCTGTCCCCTGTGTTTGTTTTCTAGTGTGATGAGAATGCCACTTTCAGTAACCAGGGGCTGTACCTCAGCCTACCCTGCTGTAAAGAGGACTTCAACAGCTGCCCAAACCTCCCAGCCAACCTACCTTTCCAGAGAAGCCCCAAGGAAACCTTCTGGGTTTCTACCATACTCTGCTCAACCAAACTCACACAGAATGGTATTCTAATGCTGTAAATGCACTTTTCCGGCTAAATTTGTATTGGACTGAGTTTAATTTAAAGCTTGTCTGTTTTCAGTGGACCTTCTTGCCCTTCTGAATTGGAAAGCCCATCCAGACAGGGTGTTGGACATCCTTGGACGACTGCGTCAGATCAGCGGAGAGGAGATTGTCAAAGTTAGTATCACTAGATTTTTAAGTCAGTTGATGTAAAGAATTATATCTTTTTTGTCACATTAGAAAGCTTAACTATATCTTTCATATAACTCGGATTGTCTCGCTGGTATGTCATTCTTTTCAAAAGGATTTATTTTTGTCTTTGGAGAAGGGGCTACCATTGTTTCGATTCTTAGAACTACCTGGGACTTTAATGTGGTGCTGTTGTGAGCTGTCTACTTTTCTTTACTCTTTTAACAGTTCTTGCGAGATGTCCTGGATACACTATTCTGTCTTCTGGATGACAACACTGATAAATATGGACCTCTGGTTTTCCAGTCATTGGTAGGGAAGCAAAATAATAAAGATAATAGTAATATTACTTCTAACTGAGATTAGGTTCTGACTTTACTAAAGATGATATGATGATATTTGTGTGTTTCAGGTGTTTATCATTAACTTGCTCAGGGACAGCCGCTTTTATCACTTCAGACCTGTCATGGACGCCTACATTCAAAATAATTTTGCTGGAGCTTTAGCATATAAGTAAATCACATTTTCTCAGTGTGTTTCTGATTTGGCACATGGCTTTAAATGCTTTTGATATTGTTGATGATAATGTGTGTATGTACAGAGAGCTGATTCGATGTCTAAAGTGGTACATGGACCGCTCCGCTGAGGTTGTCAGGCAGGACCATATCCAAGAAGCCATGAGGGTAAAGTATCAAACACTTCTCATGTCATGAATATTGTCTAAGACATGTTTCCCAAACTGATTATAACCCATCACGGGTGGTAAAACAATAAAATAATAAACCTCTACAGGCCATATTCACTGTTCATATATTTGATGGATCAATGTAAGAGTCACCCACGGTTAAAAAAAGAATAATTGGGGTAATTGACAAAGAGAAAGCTGATAAAGAATAAGGTGAAGCCATGTGGGCCTTTGAGAATTGTGTGCCCTCCTGAATCAAAAGCTAATAAAAGGCAGAAAGGAAATAGATATTGACATCTGCAGTGCAGTCTTTGGATTTCCTTTGCAATCTGATCATATGATGAGAAATTCTGTTACAAGGCCTGAAAATTGGAAACATGTCTTTCACATATTGATTTTGGCTGTGCTCACTGTGTGCTCTTGCATTGGGAACAAATACTAAGGTCTAACATTTATCTTGGCTGTCTCTGTGATCATCCTGCCAACACCCAGGCTTTGGAGTACCTGTTTAAGTTCATTGTGCAGTCGCGGATCCTGTACTCACGAGCTACCTGCGGTATGGAGGAGGAGCAATTCAGAGCCAGTATTCAGGAGCTCTTCCAGTCCATCCGCTTTGTCCTGAGCCTTGACAGTCGCAGCTCGGAGAATCTGGTGTTTACGCAGGTCAGTATAACTCAGATTTATCCCACATGATGGACATCTTCCACTAATTGCTTCTCTGACAACATATGCTGTCAGCTCATTATTATCCATTATCATTATCTACATTGTATTGCATGGACTTTGATTGTTTTATTTGTATCACACAATTTTGCACACTGCATGTTTCAATCCCACTCCCTTGGCTTGCTCTTGGGCAGTTTAGAGGTGTGAACAGCTGCATGGCTCTTTGTTCATTCTCCAGGGTTTTCGATGCTCTCAGTAAGTCACAGTGCCTCCTTGTGTTTTATTTTGTTGTTGTTCTGCTTTTATAGACTGAATTTATTTATCTGTTAGAAACTAAATTAATTCTGCAAAATGGTTAAATGACAGGAACTGTATATGTTGCTACTCTTCTTTGAAAATCCTACAAAATCCTGCACACATTTTTCTCTACTTTTTGTTTCTTCTTAGGCAGCACTGCTCAACAGTTTCCCTGATATTTTTGATGAGCTGCTGCAGATGTTCACTGTTCAGGAAGTGGCTGAATATGTCAGGGGCACCCTGGGGAGCATGCCCAGCACAGTAGACATTGGCCAATCGATGGATGTTGTCAAACTACAGTCAATTGCTCGCACTGTTGAGAGCCGCCTTTTCTTCTTCCCCGGTGAGTTGTGATTGTGTTCAGTTTTTCTGCAAACATAAGAACATCATCAAAAATAAGGCTGACAATGTTTGTTTCTCTCTTCTTTATTTCCATCTAGAGTCTCGCAGTATTTTGTTGCCTGTGGTTCTGCACCACATCCACTTGCATTTACGCCAGCAGAGGGAGCTGCTCATCTGTTCAGGAATACTGAGCAGCATATTTTCTATCATCAAGACAAGCGCCATGGTAGGATTAAATTGATTATGTTAGTCTTTATGCAAAGTAAGTCCAGTATCAGATTCAATTTGAAATGCTCAAATAGCGTATATATGGCAGGTTGGTAGCTTGTACAGGAGTGTGAGTCTTCATTGCCACGTTTGTCTTTTGTGGTGGTGTTAGGAGTCTTCGGTTCAGGAGGAGGTGGAGATGATGGTAGAGAGCCTTCTAGATGTACTGCTGCAGACTCTGCTGTCCATCATGAGCAAATCTCACTCTGTGGAGACATCTAGAGGACAACGCTGCCCCCAGTGCACTGCAGAGATAACTGTAAGCCCCCACTCTAGGGTGCACACAGCTTCAGTGTGTCTCTTTGATGTGCCATGAAACACACAGCAAATTAGTTCATTATTTAACTCAAACGACCTTAAATATGTGCCTTCTTTTCATTTTACTTTCATACAGGGAGAATATGTATCTTGTCTCCTGTCCTTGCTCCGACTAATGACAGAGATTCACTTTCACCATCTACTCAACAACTTTCATAGCAAAGAGGAGCTGAAGGTGTGAAGCTCATAGAATCAAACATGTGCTTTATCGCAGTATTTACTCTCTGTCCAGACTTGATTATGTATTTCTCTGCAGGAGTTCCTTTTAAAAATCTTTTGTGTGTTTCGAAATCTGATGAAACTAACTATCTTCCCCCGAGACTGGAGTGTCATGAGGCTTCTAACCAGTCAGTAAGTCTACTTTTGTATTTCTGTAAATATCTTTTCTTCCCTCAAATAGTGTGAGACTACAGCCAGCCATTAGGCCTTCAGGTTGTGTGTAGATTATCTTGAAGGTGATGCAGGTGGTGCAGTTTTTCTCATCTATTTTTGGCAACCACTTTGTTTTTCAAGATGACAGTGTGATTGTTTGCTTTATTTTCTGCAGCATCATTGTGGTGACAACACAGTTCCTGTCTCCGGCACTGCATAAGAACTTCTCAGAGGCTGATTTTGATTTTAAGGTTTTTAATAAAAAAAGATTTACTTTACCCTGCCAATAAAAGAAAACATATATTTTAAATAATATTTACATTTTGTGTAATTCAATCAAACCTATATTTTTGTTTTTGTGTCAGGTATGGAACTCCTTCTTCAGCCTGACTGTATTGTATATCAACCAGCCCAGTCTGCAGCTGGAGTCACTAACCCCAGCTAAGAGAAAGAAAGTCCTTGACAAGTATGACATTTCAGATGCTAATTTGGTGCATTTACACTAGTATCATATTGTTTTTTAACCAGTCCTTTCTTTTTAGATATGGAGATCTGCGAGTAGTCATGGCCTACGAGCTTTACAGCATGTGGCAGAAATTAGGTAGGCACCTCCACCTTGCTTCAATACAATATTAGCAGTATAGGGATTTTAAAGGCTTGTCTAATGATTTTTGTGTCAATTCAGGTGACAACAAGCCCCACTTTATTCCTGGAATGATGGGTCCTTTCCTTGGAGTCACTCTAGTTCCCCAAACAGAAGTTCGTAATATTATGATTCCAATTTTCCATGACATGATGGATTGGGAACAAAGGAAAAATGGGAACTTTAAACAGGTTATTATGACATTTTGTCTACCAAAAGGAAATTACATAGCCAATGGTTTTGTAATACATACAGTGCCTGAATGACTGTGTGCCTGCTTGTGTAGGTGGAAGCAGAGCTGATGGATAAACTGGACAGCATGGTATCAGATGGGAAAGGGGATGATAATCACAGAGAGCTCTTCAGCTTGTTGTAAGCATCACACCAGTGTTTATCCAGTCAAACAGAAAGCCTAACGCTATTAACAAGAAGCAGCTCTCATAGCATTTGAACCTAACACATTTTCATGTGCTTTGTCTTGCTTTTTAGAACTCAGTTGTTTGGTCCTTATCCAAGGTGAGAGGTGTACTGGTTTTACGTTTAGGTCAATGGGCATTTTGCTTAAAACTGTTGATTCAAGAGCTTGTCACATGAGAATCTTTCTTAATTTGATCTGCAGCTTGCTGGAAAAGATAGAACAAGAGACTTGGAGGGAGACAGGAATCTCATATGTCACATCAGTCACAAGACTTGTTGAGAGACTATTGGATTATAGGTATGTCAAAATAAAATGTAGCATCTGAATCATTACATTTCAAAGTTCAATAAAAACACTTTTTATGTTTAGGGACTGTATGAAAGGAGACGAGATGGAAAACAAGAAAATGGGTGGTTCTGTCAACCTAATGGTGAGATATCCAGATAATACTTGTTCTTCTTTATCTTATTCTATATTCCTGGAATTAATTTCTTTATATTTAAATCCAGAACTTCTACAAGTCAGAGGTTAACAAGGAGGACATGTACATTCGTTACATCCACAAGTTGTCCGACCTGCATCTCCAAGCAGAGGACTTTACAGGTAGCATGCATATTTCACACTGACCAAGTTTTTGTAGAAGAAAATGTTTATAGTTTTGTAATGCCACTTTAAGCTTGCGCTGCCGCTGGAGTCTCACAAAATTTGAGAGTTTCCAACAGACTATGTTCTGTGAGCAGTTCTATCTGTCGGAGTCAGGTTAATGCCACTTACCTTTTTTGTAATGGCACTAGGTTTTCCAATTCAACTTAAGAAGCTATTGTTCTCTATAAAATATTAAAATGTGTTTTTACTTTGCTTACGACATTGGTACCAGTGCATTTATTGTATCCGCATAAATGTGATCAGATGTGACTTGTGGTAAAGGAAACAAAGGAAACAACAAGCAGTTGGCAAGATAAACAATACACATTTCAGCAGTCTGCTTGGGTGGCTTGCACGTGTGGTTATTATGCAATAATGATTAAATACATGGCTAATCCTGATTTTGAAAAAGGATATCATTTCTATTTGGTGTTCAAACAATTATTCTTTTGTAATGTACTGCACTTATTCCACCTTTGTGCCATTCCACCTTGGCTACAGTGGCACAGACTGTGCTGCTTTAAAAGAGGCTGAGGGCAGGTGATGTAATTTAAACTGTGCAGGTGCTCACTGCACCGCGAGCTATCAATAGACCAAATCATACTTGCCATGCTGGAGGCAACCACGTAGCTCTCCTCTTTGTGCTTTATGTTATTGGCCATCTGTTTTTAGAAAAGTGGACCTGGAATATCTGGGCACCAGTACTTCATCATGGCAACACTGTGCAGTTAAACAAATGTAGCTGCTGCTACGACCTTCTGGCAGGTAACAGAATAGTTTGTTGTGGTGACCTCTGGCTTGTTTAATCTCGACAGAGGCAGCGTTCACACTGCTGCTGTATTGGGAACTACTACAATGGGAAGACCGGCCTCTGAGAGATTTCCTCCACTACCCCTGTCAAAGTGAGTGGCAGCGCAAGGAAAACCTGAGTCGGAAGATCCTACACTACTTCAACAAGGGCAAGGCAAGTCAATATTAGATGGTTCCTCCTCCATACAACTGTTTTATGTATGATTTGGACACATGACATTATGTTTCTACTTCCTACAGTAACATTTCTTATATTTTTGGAAGCTCTTAAATAATTATTTTTGTCTAAGTATAAGAATTGTTTAGTTTTTTTTCCCACCTTGAAACAGAAAGTTATGGTTTCTCTTAAGTTTCGCTTATTTTGAAATCAAATCAAAACTTATTGTTAATGTTTTGGAACTGCAGCAGTTTGTATAATACTAGCACTTGTAAAGGATTTTGTATTGGATTTAATTACAGAATTGCTCCTTGAGATGTAGCATTTTGTTTTTGACGGGGTCCATATAAATGCAATATACAGTTGTGCTCATAACTCATACCCTGTCAGAATTTGTGATTTTCTTTGGCCATTTTTCAGAGAATATAAATGATAACAATTATTTTTACTCATAGTTAGTGGTTGGGTAAGCCTCTTTATTTTTTCTGATGGTAAAGTTGCCCATTCTTCTTGGCAAAAAGCTTCCAATTGCCATTAAACTGCTCGTTTGAGATCTCCCCAGAGTGGCTCAATAATACTGAGGTCACTGAGATGGTCAGTCCAGAACCTTCACTTTATGCTGCTGTAGGCAATGACAAGTTGACTTGGCCTTGTGTTTTGGATCGTTGTCATGTTGGAACGTAGCTTCTGGGCTGATGAGTGCAACATTTCCTCCAGTATTTTCTGATAACATGCTGCATTCATCTTTTCCTGTGTCTTTGTAGCTCACACATCCCCAAAACATCAGCGCTCCACCTCCATGTTTCACAGTAGGAATGGTATATATATACTATATATACTGGTATGTATATATAATACTTTCATCATAGGCCTTTCATAAGTTAAATTTTGGTCTCATCACTCCAAATGACTTTGTTCCAGCAGTTTTGAAGCTTGTCTCTGTGGTGTTTGGTGAATTGTAGGTGGGATGCTTTCTGGTCTTTACGTAGTAATGGCATTCTTCTGGGTACTCAACCATGCAGCTCATTTTTCTTCAAGTGCCTCCTTATTGTGCACTTTGCCATTCAAACCTGTTTGTGTCAACTTGTGTGCATGTTATCAGGGCAATATTACCTGATTTTGATCAGGATGAATTAAAAACAGTAAACACAGTTGTTTGACAATAAATGAAATGGTTTTTGAGTTTTTCAAATTCTCTAAAAATGGCCAAAAAAAATTACAAATTCTGCCAGGGTATGTAAACTTACACTGCCTTTATTCAAAACTCCGATATTAGCTATAAAGTGATTTTCTTCACTGGACCACTGCTCTCTGGCTTGTTTGAAAACGTGTCCGAACACGTTTCTGTGTTTTGGAGAGGACAGTGCTGGACTCAGAGAGCAGCTGAGAAGGAACAAACGGCTTCTGTTCTCAACTCTTCTATTTTTGATTTTTGATCTACAATAAAAAATAAAAACACAGCAAAGAATGTAACAAATTTGTATCACACAATAACAAATAAAGAAAAAATTGTTACCAGACTGGTTTTCTTTGTTTTTACGCATTTAATGTTTGAAGCCTTGTGATAGTATTAACTATCACAAGGCAATCACTACTGCATGTAATTGAACAATAGATTTATGACCTTGTTTAACTTTTAAATATCCTACAACTATTTTTCCTGGGATGCTAATTTGTCAATTTTTAATTTGCTTTTTTTTCCACTTCTTGTTCTCTTTGCAGTGTTGGGAATATGGGATTTCGCTCTGCCGTGAGCTAGCGTTCCAATATGAGAACTTATATGATTATCAGAGCCTCAGCTGGATTCGGGTGAGTACAGTCTTGGTTTTGTTATTCAACAACACTCATGATCACTTTTTAAAAGATCGGTGGTGGGATGTTTCAGCCTCAACCTGTGATTGCATTCTTCTGTTAAGCAAGGCAAATGTGTATAAAAACAGACAGAATGACATAATTACCAGTACACCCACACTTATCTCATCACAAAATGCAGTGTGTTCAGTAAATATTTATTAAACCATTATTCACAGTGACTTGTTTGCTTGTTTCTTTTTGTGACAGAAAATGGAGGCAGCGTATTATGACAACATCATTGAACAGCAGAGGATTGAACCGGAGTTCTTCCGAATGGGCTTCTATGGCAGGAAGTTTCCCTTCTTCTTAAGGGTAAAACATCTCGTCTCACACTTACCATTCTGCGGTTAAAGCCACAGATTCTTTGCATGTTTTTGAAGAAAATAGTGGCAGCAACACTAGCTTGTAACAAATAGCTGGGACAGATGGAAACTTAATGAGAAGAAATCTGTGGCCCAATGCTGAACACATTCTCTGTAGGATAAAGCTACAGCCTGTGTAATGTTTAGGCCTTTAAACTACATAATACTCATCAAGACGAGAATAGAATTGATCTATTCCAGTCAAGGGTGCCATATTAACTACACATTTCACAATACACTCCCTACAATCTGTGAAATAGCCACTGTCCAAACTTTTCTGTAATGTCCTTGTCTTCCTTGTCATGTGGTTTTAATGTATGTCTGTTTTTTTCAGTTTTACAAGGTTGCCAACAAAAATAAATGTAAAATGGAGTCAACAGTACAGATTTTGGACGATACCATTAATGTCAAAACTGAAAGGTTTAGCTTTGTCATATTAATCAAAATTTTGGTTAACTGTATTTCAATCCCGGAAAGACAACTTTAGTGTAAGAGTTTTGGTATTGTAATAAAGCATTGTATTCATCATTGTCTAATCTGTCATTCATCGTGTGCAAAATGTGAGCTGTCATGGTTCCTGTCAGCGTCCTACTGGTTTTCTTAACGCTCTTGCTTGTTGTCTTCACTTTTGTCTCTTCAGAATAAAGAGTTTGTCTGTCGAGGTTACGACTATGAACGACTAGAAGACTTCCAGCAGAGGATGCTGGGAGAATTTCCACAAGCCATTGCCATGCAGCATCCCAACCAACCTGACGACACCATCCTACAAAGTGATGCTCAGTGTATCCTGCAGCTTGGCACTTTAAGCTAACATTTAAGTGTCTACGCATAAAAATGAAGTTATAAACATTGAATTTGATGTTTACAAATAAACAATAAAAGCAATATTTTTGTGTGACTTCCCACTGAATCCCAGCGCAGTAAATATGCATGTATGTCTGTACTTCCTTGACACATGGCTTTCTAGACTTGCAGATCTATGCGGTGACACCAGTGTCGGACATTTCTGATGTGCCTCAGCTGGAGCGTGTGCCTGAAAGGATTAAAAGCTTCTACCGCATAAATAACGTCTCTCGTTTCCACTATGATAGGCCTTTCCACAAGGGGCCCAAAGACCGCGAGAATGAGTTCAGGGTAATGGAGCCATCATTTCATTGTGTCCGTCCCAGTATGATTTTATTCATAAATGTGATAATTTACTAGTATACAATTGAAAATGAGGACTCTTCTGTGGAATATATTGTTAAATTTATGCAGTGAGTCACAGTTTTGAAAAAAAAAAAAAAAAAAAGGATCAAACATGTCAGTAATGTTACACCTTTTGGTGGTCATTGTAGAAGGTCTGCAGCTCTCAAACAATAATCTATGTAAAAAAAAAAGTGTCCACAGTTATGAGTCATAAGCTTCTTTGTGTTGTTTTGAGAAGTAGCAATTAAGGATAGTAGTACTGTTGTATTGGGATTCATGACTCACTCAAATCATTCGTACTTTGCCTCACTGCATTATCTCCCTGCACTGCAGTTGTATTAGTCAGACAAACTGTAAAATGATGTAATAAGAGAACTGTCACATCAAATGATTGGATTTACATCCAATAATAAATCATAAATTACATTAATTAAATATTGCCTAGTGCAATGTTGAAAAAATCCAAGACCTCAAAAAGTTTGGCCAGTTGTTTACAGTAACCTACTGTGTATGTTAAAGCAAAAGTACACAAATACTATGGTGTGATCGCTCCTTGTGTGTTTCTTGTCTCGCCAAATTATTTTTTTTCACCATTTTGTTTTACAGAGTCTTTGGATTGAAAGAACAACCCTGATACTCTCCCGTCCTCTCCCTGGGATCTCCCGCTGGGCCGAGGTGGAAAGAAGAGAAGTTGTAAGTCTAATGAGTCAGAGTCGCATAAATCGACTTATTGTTATTGTTATCTACCTTTAAACTTGTATATTCCAACCAGTTGTCATGGCTTAATGAATATATATGTTTTTTTCCAGGTGGAGGTGAGCCCTTTGGAGAATGCCATTTATGTTGTAGAGAACAAAACCCAAGAATTGAGGACTCTAATTAGCCAATACCAACATAGACAGCATCATGGCAACATCAACCCACTCAGCATGTGCCTCAATGGAGTAATAGATGCTGCTGTGAATGGAGGCATTGCCAGATACCAGGAGGTATTTTTCACTCAAAATTAAAAAAATAAGCATCAGTAAAATTTGGGGTGTTGAAAAAAAGCTGCATTTCATAAATCAACAGGCATTCTTCGATAAGGACTACATCAGCTGTCACCCAGAAGACACAGAGAGGGTCACCCAGCTGAAGGATTTGATGCAGGAACAGGTAATCATTAGTTTTAACACTTTTATTTACAGACATTCAAAAATAAAACACTTGGGTGCCCATTGTTCACACTTCTGCCTTACAGCTCCAAGGATATGGGATATTTTCTCAGTGTGTAAAAAGACTGAATGAACCTTCTCAAAATATGATTTGTGTTTTTGCTTGTAACAGGTCCACATTCTTGGAGTTGGGCTGGCTGTTCATGAGAAGCTTGTGCATCCAGAAATGCGGCCATTGCACAAAAAACTTGTAGACCAGTTCCACATGATGAGGACAAGTTTACACCATGTGAGTGGAGCAGTGTCAAAGGCATTAGTTTTATGTAAGTATGTATGTGAGAATATTCAGAGCAGTATATGGTTGGGTCTCAGCAGGGTGTCCCGGGGGTGGACCGGTTTGGACCTGCCGGCTGCACAGGAGTCAACTCTCCCAGAGGCATCCTGTCGTCCCACAGCCACATGAGTCCTGAGAGCATCCGGCTCATGCATAGACACAGGTCCCACACACAAGACTATACTGTTTTTATATGGATTTCCTGTGTAACTTTCTTAAAGTGTTAAAATATGTTTGAGTTAGCTACATGCTTTTTAAGTGCATTTAGTAGCACTTACATCACATAACTGTTTTGTCTCGCAGTCCCCTGAGTCTTCAAGGTTCAATCCGTCACTCTTCTTCCTCCCTGTCCTCTCACACGTCCAGTGAGGCAGGAAACCTTGTCATCATGACTGATGGCCTAATGGGCGAGCATCCTGAGGAGGGTATGCACATGCAGGTAAGCCATTGCAAATTTTAACGGGTTTACTCTGAGCTACAACGTTTCTGTTTAGAATTTAACTCATATTGTGTGTACTCTTCTTAGCCAAGCCCTTCCTCCTCTAGTCTGAGCTCCATCCGCTCGAACTCTTCCCAGATTATTAACTCTGCTCCTTCCAGTGCCAGAGGTAACTTACCCAACCACTATACTGTAGAGCCATAACAAATATGTAAATTATGTAGACGGAAACACTCTGTGAACTCTGTGTGTATAGGATCCCCATCATTGCCTGATAAAGCCAAACACAACCGGGAAGTGATGATACTGTTGCCCCCTCATCGGGAAAGGGCCAATAATATGTATTACAACATGGCAGAGAATGGACAGGTATTTCTTGGACAAATAAATGTCTTAATAATATGCACTATATTCATTATACTGCTAATAATAATATTGACTATTTATGTGTACTGTTATTTTAGAACAACCATATGCAGCGTGCCTTACTTCAGCAAGTCAGCCCCTGTAAACCGTGTGCGGACCCCCACATGAACTTACCAGAGAAAGGTATCAAGTATTTCAGATTATAGGATGCTTACTAGGAAGCCTAATAATGTTGGCAATATATAATGATTAATGTTCTTGTCTTGTCCAGTCTTTTCCAATATTCCGAACAGCTGGAGTCTGGATGGAGAGAACAGGGAGTCTTATATGCCACCTTCTACTGGAGCGCCCATTATGCCCCCAGTGCCACCCAGATCTTTTCCCCAAGGTACTTGCTTGTCAGTGAATCAAAAATAATTAGCATTCTGAATAGGTTGATTTGATCAAAATCTATGTTAATTTCTTCTTTTTAGGACACTTCCTGATGCACTGTGATGCATTTCACCACCAGAACAATGAGCCACCTCCTGCTTTGCCTGTGCGCTCCCTCCGAAAGGTAGTCTCTCTATAAATTCTTTATCATAAAAAATGTCCTTTATTTAGCCATTTAATGTTGCAATGGAAGCACAAAAATATAGTTCTATATTTGACCAGCATGTGGCAGTCTTTAAAAGCATCAGCAACACAATGATCTGTACTGTTGCAACATTTTGTAAAAATGTATTATAATGCAGCGTTTAGACATAAAAATTCATGAGAGAACGTTAATATATCGTACGGGAGTTATAGTCAACAATGAATTGACAGCTGCTGTGTGTGTCTCTTTTGCATTTTGTTAACTTCAGTTTGTTAACTTCATCAACCTCCTCTGTTAAGCATGCTGCTTTTGTTTTACATTTTTGAAGTGTCTATAGAAATTTAGACTGGGTTATTTTTATTTGACGCTACAATCTTTGTTATTCTTTTGTTATTGGGTCTACTTATTGAATAAAAGCTCCCACGCAACTCCCATACATATTTGCAAACACTGTCATTAAATCTTGTTTAAGAGAATTGACGATCTAAAAATATCATCTGGTTATACTTTTCACCAGCAACCTATTTGCAAAGGGTGAGAGGGTGGTTACCACTCTAACCCATAACACTTTCTTTCTCCCTTTATTTCAGTCTCCTCTACATCCTATACCTGGTTCTCCCACCAGCCCTCAGTCGGCTCTAGGGGGTAGTAACTCCACTTTATCGGGCAGTGCCAGCAGCGGCGTTTCCTCTTTGAGTGAGAGTAACTTTGGTGGCCAGTATCCAGAACCTGGCCCAATCAGAAATGATGCTCTGGAGCCCCTCCCCAGTCACTTGTGGTCCCCTCCAGACGAGTACCTATCCTCTCCATACCTGCATATCCACTATGGTGGTTCAGAGATTGACTCTGTGGACCCGGTCCGACCTTTCCACTACCGCAGCCCCGCTTCCCACCCACATACACATCAGCACCCCCACGCTCACGCCCACCTGGGGCTGGACACTAGCCATTCTCATGGACCACCTCCTCACCACCATCCATCAGCTCACGGATCTCACCATATCCCGTACCGCAGGCCTCAGCCTCCTGCTGTGCCGCCTAAACCTTACCTAAGAGAAGGCTGTATCCCTGAGGAGGAGCTGCCACCTCAGCCTATCCCCCTGCCCCGAAGAATCTTCCACTCGCCCCACGGCCACAGGGAGGACCAGGTCAAACATGCATGGGAGCAGTGCATCAGTGAGGAGCATGAGGAAGCGCAGTGATGAGGTTTCCTGCTACATTTTCACTTAGAGCTTGTCATCTTCCTTCTTTTATCTGCATTGCCACAAACATCAGAACAAGACAGAGTTCAAAAAGTATTTTTAGTTGACCCGTCTTGTTTTGTGTTAGTGTTGGTGCAGATGAAGGAAAGAAATAACTCTTACTAAGGTCTGAGGCACAGCTGCCGTTCTGCTCTATTAAGTTTTGAATATTATCTGTTGAATAATGAGAACACTGACTGTTCAGAACTTGATCTTGATTGTACACAATTGTACAACTAGTTTGTGAGCATGTTTTTTTCCATTTGAGAATAAAATATCACAGTTTTGTGAAAGATGATTATAACTCACATAATGTTGGTGCAGTATAAGCTGTGAATGCTCTTAATTTGGCTTTGTCATTTTCACAACACAAGGCAACCACAGCTGGCTCTTTTCACAGTGGTGACTTTTGTGCTTAAATGCTACATTTACAGTAAATGAATTTTTATTTTGATAAATTTGCTACATTATAGTGTTTTCAAAGGCGTATCTCCATAATGTTTTTTAAAACACTGTTAAGTGCTCCTTAATAGTGAGTCATATCAAATGGTGCACTATGATGCTGCCAGCTGTCATAAACTGCAGGTCCTAGGACATGAACTTCAGTTGTTGATGAATATTCATCCATACCATATGTATGGAAACCAATGTGAATGTATTCAGATGAGATGTTCTATTTATATTGCACAAGATGCAAACTGTTTTTTGTTCAAGTGCTTTAAGTCTACGTAGATGTGTCTATCTGCCCCTGTGTGAGACATGAGATGTGTGGAGTGGAAGGGCATTCGACTGATAAAGTGGACTGTTAAAGGAATGCTTAGGACTATGACTGTAATAAACAGATCCTATACAGAAAGAGCTCACTTGAGGATTCAAACCTTTACCACCTGCTGGACAATAACACCAACACCACTCTGTTTCTCTGCTTCCTTTCATCTATTTTTTTCCCTCTTTATGGCTGTCAGTGTTATAGTGAGGGCTAAACCTGGACAGCTACAGTGACATTATTTGTGTCTGTCCAGCCCCACACCGGTTGTTGAGCAGCCGGCTGAGGAGAGGAGCCCACTTGGACAGCGTTGGAATTGCCTACCTGCCTTAAGTGCACTCAAATGCAGTTTGACCTCTCACCTGGACTGTGTGGAGCTCATTCAGCGACAGTAGTTCTGGTTTGCATTCTGTTCACTATATATGAAGAAGGAAAAATTTATCTACCTAGTTATATTTCTGTATGGTTTTGTTTAGCTTTGGTTTCAGGTTGTTTTATGATTTGTTGCGCTAATATTTCTCCTTCTACCTGCGGCAATTTCTCAATCACCTTTTGTTGTGAAAACTATTGATGTGTTTTCAAATGCTCGAGCCCAGACTGAGCATGTGGTTTAACTTTATTGAAGCGGAAGATTTGTGCTGTGTATTGCAATGCAGAAATAAGGGAAGGATATAGCTAATATTTTAACAGTTGTTTTTTCCTGCAGGTGGATGCTTTGTGTTACTATACATCAAGTTGTCAGCTTACTAGACAACATCTATTTTTGTATGTAAGATCATCAGTGTGTGAACATATCTCAGAAACAAGAAGAGAAAGTACTGCCTCCGCTGCTTCGTGTGGGAATGAGGTTAGACAGAGTATATACACCAAGTGAGTATCTAGTGTGAGCTTGATGGCATTGAAGATTGCTGGTGAGTGAAGTGATACTCAAAATGTAGGTACAATAGAATTTTTCAATGTAAATCTGTTATTGTACATACAGCAGTATTGTGAAATATTTTTGAGATTTATTGCAAATGCCCCAAAAAGGTTTATTGTTGTTTTGTGTATATACATGTACTCCAGAGATCAATGTAATTGATAAATATCTATAATTGGTGTTTGGAAAAGGACAAATCCATTAGACTGTGGCTGTCTCCACCATTCTTTGAGTCTTCTCATATAAATACTTTATACACTTTTCAATGTGCTTTCCTGTACATATGGTGTTAGCATGATCAAACAGTGTTTGGTTGTAAAAGTGTTTTTCCTACTCCCATAACTGCTGTGGTATGGAATTCATTAACAATACCAAACATTAAAGACAATCTTTTATCAGCCCGAAATGTCCTGTTTTTTATGCAGCTGTTGGTGGAGCAGTATTTAGAGTCGACAGCAGAGGGCGTCCTTTGTTAGAGAAAAACCTGAGTGAAGCACTTTCAGTCTTACTGTTGAGCTGCTGAGTATCGGATACAGAACAAATAATAGTAAAAAGGTTCTGTGTACAGTATAGGCGCAATTGCTCAGGTGGTAGAGCGGTTGTCCTATAATCAAAAGGTTGGAGGTTCAATTCCCGTTCTCCCCAGTTCATGAAGTTGTGTCCTAGGGCAAGACACTTAAACCACCTTGCCTCCAGAGTTTTTTAGAGAATTATGAATCATGAACACCGAACACTTGATAAGAAGTTGAAGGCAGATGATTATTGGTCTTATTTTCCAATTTAACTTTGAAATAACCTTTTAAAAATAACATTATTTGATGTAGTTTAAATTGATAAAAAGTGGAACTAAAATGATAAAACTAGAGGGAAGTTTGAATAGAAAAAAAAAACACTTTCAAGGTCTTTTATATTTTACTACTATTTGGACCTGGGCTGATACAAGAGGCAGCCATTTTAAACTATAAGTAAGTATCCTTTATAGCGGCTGAGACTTTGTCTAGCTTATCCAGAGTGCACTCAAGACAAACAATAAAAAAAAGGATGTTGCAGAAGATGATGCTGAAGCGTGACAATGCTGTGGTGCACACACGTTACTCATTGCATATCTTTAACTTTTTGCACTTAATAATAGTTATTTCTGGGCTGCTGCTTCACTTGAATTAGTAAAATACAGTACCACATGTATACTCATATATATTTCTTGCACAAATATAAAGATAAATAAAATACATTAGGTGATTCAAGAAGATTTTTAATAATGAAACAATGCAAATAAATAAAGATTAGACAAGCTGAACATTCAAAATAAAATCTAACAAAATATGTTGAACACTAAACAGTAAAGTACAATATCATAGCACATATTATTAAAAAAAGAAAATCCCCTAGACATTTATAAATGTTTATAAACTTCATCAGGCAAACATAGACGTAGTATAAAAGCATCAAACAGTAGATAAGTTGTTGTCACAAGTTTAATTTACAAATGTATTGAAGGATAAATACATATAGCTGTCCATCATCTCAAGACAGACATGATTTCAACATGTCTTTCATGAGGTGGGGTCCCAGTTATTTTTTTTAAATAATCAGTAACAGTGATAAGGTGACAATGAAAGCTGTCCACCAGTTTATAGGAAACTCAAAAATCTTTTAAATCCATAAATAACTTTTTATTCATCTCCATTGGTCTCTTCTCTGTTGGTAGATCATAGAGTAAAAGTCACAGGAGTCTGCCAGCAGCTATGGCTTTGTGAGGTGGAAGAGTGCTGCCTGCTTGTCCTTCAGACACTCTCAGTAAGGGGCAAACTTCTGTCTCTCTGGCTTTTTGATGCAGTTGGCTGTGGATATTTTAGTGGTATATGCAGCTAGAGTGGAGGGCGCTGCGGTGACAGCCACATTGGGGGCAGGGCTTGAGAGTGTCAGAAAAGGGATTGACTTCATCCCAAGCAGGCCAGATAGGGGGATGGCACTGTATGGGGCCCCTAGCACATGAGCTGGGGCCAGGGCACTCATTGTGGCCAGGGTGGGTCCAGGGGATGTGGCTGGAGAGGCAGGCTGTGTGAAGGCCATGTTGAGGTCGACTGGAGTCGCCATGGTGGCAGCCTGGGCTGTTGATTTGGCTGTCTCTAAACTATGACACCACCAGAAAGAGGAAATAGAGAGAGGATTAGACTGTTGTCACAACAGTGACAGACATTTGTGGAAAAGAGTAAAAGATGTCCAACAGTAAACACTGGATTACAACAGGAATTCAGCTATGTATATATTTCAACTCATTCTCCCATGTGGTCAGTTACCAGTAGCAAGAGGGCACACCTCATTATCACATATCACTCCATAGCATGACCTCTGACCCCTTTTATAACAGTGCATTTCCCTCAGGCTGCTCCTGTGGCTGTTCATTAGAAGGCCTGTATGCTGGTGGCCCTTACCAGGAGGTAATGAGGTACTGGGCCAAGTTGATACTGACTGGTGTTCCTGTAATAGTGACATGACGGTCACTTGTACCGTCCAGCTGGCTGCCGATCTTGATCTGGGCCCCAGACACCTGCCTGATCTCATTGATTTTAGTACCCTGTCTGCCAATGATCGAACCGATCAACTGCAAAAGAACAGAACAGAGACAGTGTGTTTAATTTAAAGAAAGGCCGCAGATATCACAAAAAAAACAGTAAAAAGGATAGATAAATCATTTGAGTGAATGGCACTTTGACACTGTTGCATTGGTTATGTTGATAAAAGCGATTGTGATGAGAGTGAAAAGACTAGAACAAAAGACGGTGTATAAACACACTGCACTTCAAATATTGCAATTACATTGTTTGTCTTCAGTAAAGCATCATCCATCATGTCAGAAGCACTTTTCTGAGTCTCCCTGCTCCCAGTGAACACCGGTAAAACAGAGAATGCACATTTGCCTTTCATTAATCTGAATAGCTAAAAGGTTATTGATTTCTCCGAGTGGTGATGACTTTCCAAACAAATCACTTCCCAAACGCAGACCAGCTAGATGCATCTCTGCACTAATGGAAATCATAATGGGAAAATAACTCAAATATGTAATATACAGTCCCAAAGGCTCAAGTGTTCCTCTTGCTTAGAATAGATTAGACACGACATGAGTTTTATTGCATTCAAAATACTTTATCACTCATGCTTTGTTTTCATTAGGTGACCTGGACTCTTGCATATTGGTGACAATGGATATTTAACAGCGCTAAAGCTGCAGGCTGCCTATCAGCTCAAGTGCTGGGTGTCAAGGCTCTGCGTCAGGGTTATGCTACCAGATATACAGCAAGCATGGCAGACAGTGATGAAGTACTTGCAGCATGTGTGTGTGGTGGCAGCTTAGCAGACGATGACGCACTGATGGCAATACACAACATGTGTACACAAACTGTTCCTTCAGTTCACATTCCTTTCCTGAGAGGTAAGCAGCCCTTTCACGACATTTGATTTGTCACACAGTGACCTGGCTGCTCTGCCTAGCTATTATTGGCACTGCAGATGATATAGGGAGCACAGCCAGCGCCAAGCGTAACTCGAGAGACAATAGCCACTATGGACTTGAGATCAGAGATAATGTCTAGCCCCCACTGGGACCAAGAATTTCCAATGGACTCTGGCCTTTTGCACCAGCTGTCAAAAGACACCAGCTGTCAACAGCCTGCCCACTTTGGTGTGGATGACCTCAGACAGCAGCATTCCTCAGAAAAATGTTTGTTAGTGCAGAGGGAAATAAATAACACACTGTGGAGCAGTAATATAGACTCTCTAGGTCTTCAAACATAAGTGGCCTACATCTAGTTGAGTTCTTGCTGAGGCAGGCATTTGAAAGGACAGAGGAAGAGGGATGAGATGGTGAGGGTGCAGCCATTCTTTTTCTGGCTAAATCTTTCTTGTGCAGAAGTACAGTATAGTGCTGACTGGGTGTAAGCAGTTTTTGAACGCATCTGTGTGTGCCAGTCCAAGTCTGCTTAAGAGCCCGAGCTGTGCAGTCAGTGTGGTCAGCCTGAGGGGCGACTGAAGGCTGGCGCTCAGTCATGGCTAGAAGTGCTCTCTTCTGGAACAATGGCTGCAAAGCTTACAGCTGTCCATGTCTCATATAGCACTGGACTCCCTCATTCCTCTGATGCATTGTGTCACTTGCTGTGTGGGGGTTTACATAGACAAAAAAGCCTTGAGGCATTTGAGCTATGTTGCTGAAGGCTTGTGGCCAGATTATACATCATACATACAGCACACACAGTTGAGTAAAGTAGTAGTAATTGAATTTGTCATCTTAAAACTGTAGTATTACTATTGCAGATACGCAGTATTTGGTTAAGACTCAATAGAGAATTCAAGAATGTAAATTTTCTCTAAAATATATATATATATATATATATATATATATATATATATATATATATATATATATATATATATATATATATATATATATATATATATACTCAAATTCCTTTGTGCATAACGGCCAAAATACTGTATGTGTTTGGAGTTTTGATAACTAAAAGTAAAATGACAGTATACTGGGCGGCAGTATAGCTCAGTGGGTAGAGCGACCGTCCTTCGACCGCCGGGTGGGCAGATTGATCCTCGCTCGAAACATCCCAAAACACCATAACATCCCGCTGTCCCCCGCATACTGTCGTTGTGTCCTTGGGCAAGACACTTAACCTACATTGCCTCCAGTGATGTTCTGTAACACTGGTAATAGTTTAATGTATGTAAAGTGCTTTGAGTGCCTACTACTGGAAAAGCGCTATATAAAGATTATTATTATTATTATTATAAAATGCAATATAAAATTAGATACTTTAATGCTCTCAGATTGGAGAAACATTACATTTGAGGCTAAGTAAAGAGAAAACTCTGTCTGTTTTCTTATTGGCTGTTTTGACAGCAGACAGCTTCTAAGTAGGTCAGGAAACATGAGAGGATTTGCTGAGCACTCATGGGAGCCGCTCTGAGACACTGCAACTGTAGCCGAGACAATATTACCAAAGGATGTATATCAGTTAAAAATCCTTTCAACCTTGGGTTAGTCTGAGGTTAAAATAATCAGGATAATTACTAATTTAAAAGCTCTATTGATCCAGTCTAGTGTCACCTGCTGCAGTACACTGTGTAGACATTTGAAAATGAACACAAATAATAACAACTGAAACACTAATATGGTGTTCACTTACATCATTGGGTATGAGTAGCTCCTGAGATGCCTGAGAGTTTGAGTCCATCCCTGGGGACAGATATGAAAGCCATCAACAAATATTTAATTTCTGTTAAAAACGCTTCTGGGCAGAAAAACGCTGGATATAGTGAGGTGGTTAATTTCCATTTTAATGGATTGATGTTTAATACAGTGTTCATTGTTCTCTTTTTTCCCTTAAGTCTCAGGCAGAGAAATAATTTCATATAACAGTCTTTTTGTTTCTATGTCTTGGAGATATGAGAGAGCTATGGATATGTTTCTCCTCCTCTATTGTCTGTATAACTAATGACATGATTACTTTCTCTCATGTCTTAAGGCAAGCAGAATACCTGAGGCAAGTTACACAAGACACTGCAGCTGATTGATCTGTTCTGAAGCTTAGTTAGTTAAGTCAGACAAAAAATGTATGTGCATGTTGAATAAATACAGTATGACGTTTCACCAAGAGGATAACTAGCTCATCTTAAAGACAGCATTGATCAATCAAAAGTATTAAACAGTGAAACAGGGACTTTCCAGTTTGTAGTTCCATGGCTATGCAAGTAGTAACGCCTTCAAATAAGGCTAAGCTTCCTGAATGACATATTTAAAAATAATATTTAATGGATAATGTTTGCTAGTCTTGCTAGAGCTTTAAAACAAATGTGCCACTAGGCAAATTGTTCAAACTGTTTCAATGGCTTGTAATGTATACAATATTACTTTACTCTTATTTATAACTGCTGCCATAAAGTACATACCAGGTATGATGGTTGAGGCCGGCTGGGTCATTGGACTAAGGCCTTGCTGCAATGACAGTTGATGTAGCTTAGCCAGCTGTGAAGCACACAGCAAAAGAACAGGATAAGCCATAAGAAGTGCCCATGCACAAAACAAATCAATGTAATTCTACCAATACACATACCTCGGACTGGGGAATACCATAATGGTTTTGCAGAGTGTAGGCCTGAAACAGACCACCCTGCATTAGGCAAATTACAGAAGAAATGAAGAATTCCATTCTATTTTCAATTTAGATGAACCATACTGTTATGAATGTTTAAAGGCTAAAAACAACATAACTCATAGCATCATTATAACATACGTGCATGTTAAATAAGAAATGTTTGATAGAACACTTTTTGTATTTGCCTGATTTAATTTACTTCAATGATCCATTCTTATTGCAAACATGATGACACCACCTTTTTTATCTTTTCATTATGCCAAGAGTGGTGTCTGTGCCTCCCCCATTCAGCCGCTATGGTATGACCAGACAGCACTTAGCTTAACTCGATTCCTCCTGACGCCAGCCATCTGGCTAGTATTACCAAAGCATCCTATACAGTCATGAACTGGAGAAAAGCATTGCCATTACAGACTGCATTAGAGCTGGGTTTATGTAAGAAAACGTATTCCTAAAATTAAAAGCACAAATCTTATCATCAAAAGCATTAAAGAGTTCAAAGATTCTTTTCATATTGCAATAGCTACAAATAGATTTTTGTAATAAGTTTTTGTCTATGCTGCTCTGATATCTGCATTTGTCATCCTGAGTAACATTCCTAAAACTGAATTGTTGTCGCAGGACTAAAAAAGGGCAGTACTTGGGAATAATGGCATCGTGTTTCAAGGGAGGTTAAAGCGCTTATGAGGCCAGAACAATGGCTGTGGCTTACATTCAGCTGTTGTTGTTAAGACTCAAGCCAGATGAAGGACTGTGTAAATTTGGACATACTGTAGCACCCAAACCTTTGCTCTCACATACTCAAACCCATCCCTGGCTTTTGAAACGTGTGCTTATGTGTAGAGTTATTTTTGGAGGAAGTACAAGGATTATACAGCATGAGGATGACACCTACCTGCTGAAGGTCTAGGCCTCCCTGTGTGACAGAGTACAACGGGTGTGGGGCATATTCTGATGCTTCAAACATCTATAAACACAGAGAACTGTAAATATTTTTCACCCAGAGGTAATGATATGATGCTTTGCAATTTCCTCTTTTTCCTGGTTGAGGATTAATTTTACTCTGAAATGTGCTCTCAACACGGCATCCTCTGACACTTAAGCACACCTAACAGACCTACAGCAGGCTATGACTCATCTGCAATCCCATTTCTCTTGATTTTCTCCATGGACAAATTACGCAACATTGCTTATTTAGTCCACAGCCTTCATTAGAGCCCCCTCCCAGGGACCAGTTCTGGTCTTGGGTTTAATTTGATAGCTTACTATCTGGATAATATCAAAAACACACAAAGACATTTTATAAATTGACTTGGGTCTGAGGCAGCACAAACTGTCAGAACTGCTGACAGCTATGCAGAATATCTAGCATGGCTGTGTAGTCAGAGCCAACGCCAGGGCACTGCTCACTAATCTTGTGACCAACTCTTTGGATGAGGATAGATATGTGTACCTTTCCAAACAGCAGCGTCTATACTAAGACATGGTAAATATCCAGTATAATCCTTAAATGTTGAGTTTATAATGTTTTTAAATTTATAAGAGTGGAAATCAATTACAATGTGAACATTATGTTATGGTAATTCTGCAAAACTCAATGCATCCGGACGTCTTTAATGATCTACAGTATGCTGCAATAGGTATTAATATGTAAAAAACACAATATTTACTGATACACAATAATGTCTGAACTGTCAGGTCTAATTTAATCATTTTATTAAAGATTTCGATACAACAGGTGTTAATGAACCCTTTTAAATTTTCTTGAATCCCTGCAGATCTTACAAACTAAGCTCAGGTAAGTTTAATAATACACTCTGCTTTCACAGATAAGTACCTTATCGTATCACATGAGTCTTACCTGGTTGCCAGCAATGAGGAAGGAAGCTGGTGAGGGGCTCGGTCGGTATGGGATGGTGGCACCCTTTGGTGGTGACTAAGAAGGGACAGGACAGGAGGTCAAGACTTTAAAAACCACTCTGTAGTCTCCATTAAGAAAAAGTATCTAACTGCTAAAGACATAACCCTTCCTTGTTTTTCCTGTTAACATTAGCCAGTCTTTAAATAATTGAAGAAATGTTTATTCGCTGAAATTATTGCTGATAAACTGTGAACTTGCAGTAGTTTACCCTCAGGATAATGAGCTAAAAGTCATTTTAAAATCCTTTGAAACTAATACAAAACTATAAATAGTGTAAAAGTGATTACATCATCTATACTTCTTTTAGGTTTAAAATATAGAGCATTTTCTTTTTGTGGGGCGCAGTCACAGCTAATTCTTTGTATCACTTTGCATAATTTACATTGCTTAGCCAAAAGCAATAAGCCGCTGGTGCAGAATGAAAGTTGCAATCCTTTGAAGAAAGCCTTGGAAAAATGGATCAAATGAGCAATTAGTCAGTCAGGTATAACTGCAATCCTAAAACTAAAATGTTTTGAACACACAGGGAGTAACTATGCTTAGGGTTGTTTTGTTTTTTTATCTTAACATCTCTCAATTTTCTAAGAGAGCAGTTGTCTACAGGTGAACAGATTTTGCTACAGGCCAGTTTTTATATATTTTTTTTAGGTTCCAGTTCAGCATCCTTTTTTTCTGTCCCAAGCCTTGGACCTTTGGACACAGTGTTGGGAAAGTTCACTTTCTACAAGAACTAGTTCAAAGTTCAGTTCACAAATTTTAAAATTAACTAGTTCAGTTTATAGTTCAAACTTCAAAATGTTGAACTAAGTTCACAGTTCAAAAAATGAACTAGTTCTTAGTTCTTTTTTTCCATATGTTGCTGCGAGCTATTATTTTTCAAAATTATTGCCACAGCCCATATACAGTAGAATCTGCTCTTTGCTCCTCCTCCTCTCTACGGCTCTCAGTCCCTCCTGCCCGTCTTGTCACCTTGTTCAATTTCATCTTCATATCCAATTTTGAATCTTTATCCAACCAGGGTTTACATTAGCATTGAGGGGACAGCATTTCCCCATTGTTGCTTTAATGCTTTGTTGCTGTCCATTCACTCCACACTAGTAGCAGCTGCAGCTTTCAACCCTACAGTACATTCTCAAAAACATGAGGAAAAACCTGCTGCTTGAATGGTCTTTTTTAATGAGGAATTATTAAAAGAAAAACAGGACAGTAATCATTAAGGTGCAATCATACAATTCTTTTAAATGATCGTACGACTTGTTATGTGCTGCTGTCACCTCCATGCTTTTTAAAATTTTTATGACGCGTCACGCACGCGGCGGACATCGGTGCGACTATCTATGGGTGCGACACTAGTGGCAAGAGTTGCCAGATTTGGTGTTTTTCCGCTACATATTAAGACCTGTTTGCGGTGTGTTTTCGCCCGGAAGGCTCTATAGAAATCTGACACCCTATTGAACGAAGTTCACCTGAGAGAGCGTGCCATTCAGAGGCACCAGAATGAACGAGTTCACAGTTACGTTCATTAGGCAGTAATACAGCACGTTCAGTTCACATTCGCCCAAAATATGAATGATATTTTGAATGAACGCGTTATTATCTATCTATATCGCGTTATTATCTTATCTAAACTATGCTTTACAGCTACTGCTTAAATTCAAAATGTGTGATGCCACTTTTTTTCCTTGAAAAAGTGGAATATGTGAAAAATCCTTTGAAGTACTGTGAGGGTTGGATGTGGGCCTGTGTCCATAGCAACAATCAGTTACACCGAAAATCTCAAAAATATCCATGTATATCATGTAACACAAAAGGATAATACCACTGCAGTGTCAGACAATATCTACCTTAAAACCTTCACCGGTATGTACCAAATGTCAGAGCAGTGAGTGAAGAGGATAGTCTGTTCTCTTACCTCAAGGATTACTGTGCAGATGAGCTTGACACACTGGATTACAGAGTCCTGATTCCCAGATATCGTCACCCCTCGCTCAGTTGAGTTGGGCAGCAAATCCCCTGCCACCTGTATCTGAGCGCCGGTGCTCTAGGAAATGATATGGGTTTTTGAAAAAAAGATTAGTTTGAATTTAGAGATAAGATAATGTTGAAATCAGCTGCTCTGTAGATAGATATAAAACAGTAGATATGATAGGTTTAATCCAAAGTTTTAACTGGGACTAAATGCCCTACAACAGTCTACATAGTTTTCTTGTTGCCACAGCAGATTTGGATATGGACTCAAGAGTTTTCATTTCAAAATTTTATTATGGCAGTCCATGTTATAGTATATGTATTTATGTTTGCATTTTCTTCTTTAAGCAGGGCATGGATTTATCTGATAAAGGTGGTCTTCATCCTACCTTGTACTAAAAATGAGAGTTTGCTTCGCCTATTTCCTGATGTTAAATTAATATTTGAGGAAATATCTCTCTCTTTCTGCTGCGTGTTTCCCTTTTCTATTTCCAGTTTGCCACAATAACCAGGACGTGTTCTGGCTTCTTCTTACCTCTCGGATCTCCTTTATCTTGGCCCCTCCCTTCCCGATAAGAGAGCCACACTGACTAGCAGGGATGACCAGCCTCAGTGTGACCGGAGGTTTGGTGCTTATGGTGCCATTGGCCACTAATGCCGTAAGGTCCTAGAAAGAGACACAAAAGACAAGGGAAAGTCAGTTTAGAACTACCTTACTTTAGTGCTGTCATAGTTAAATCAATATAGGTTATATCAAGGTGCAGCTTTACTGAATTCAGACACGGAAAGGTGACAGAGTACATGTTGGATTTTTCATGTGGAGGCACAGAGAGGAAAGTAAAACAGCTGCACGTAAATAACCTTTGCTCTGAAAAGACTGCAGTGTTTGACATGAAAGAAAGAATATTAGATATAACCCCATCAGGCTTTGAGAGTTTCCTTTTGATGCATAAATCTGAGTTATTACACAATGTCCACGTCTCACCTCGGCCTTGCTCATGCAGTGCAGGGGGGGTGTTTGTTCCAAGGAATCTTTTGAATATAGACTGAATAAGAATTTATTTTTACTTTTATCTAGTGAATGGAGAAGCAGAAGGCTGAACTTTTTATTTTATTTATGAGCAACACAAAAGTAAATTAGATGATTAAAATGCCAATTCATAAGATCACACACACACACACACACTGAGCATTCAAGCCAGTAACCTCTTTGATATAAAGAGTGTTTTTACACTGCAGGTAGCAAGCATCCTGTATCCGCTCAGCTGTGGGAGGAGACATGCTTTTAATTAATGAACACTGTGTTTGTGTGAGCCTTTGAAATGTAAATAGACCAAGCTGTTTCTGCGGCTGTCAGGGTTAAGCATGTGCAGTAATGCGTGGTGCAAGTTACTAAACCAAGGACCAGTTTTACGAAGCACTTTAGACCATTCTAGATCCTCAGTTTTAAGACATTGAACATTATAAATATAAGAAATAATATAAATTTGAAATAAACGAGCTAAGAAGACTGACTTTCATGATTTGATCTAAAAATACAAGCCACATCTCAACAACTGTGAACAAACAAATACACAAGAACTGCACACACAGGAAGTTGCTTGGCCTAATCTTCAAAGCAAAATTGTGTTGTACAGCTGAGATAGGGACACACAATAAAAAAAGCACATGCTTACCTCACACCTCAGACCAAAAACTATGCATTCTATGGTATCTATCAATCTATTAAACTGAAGGGGAGCTTCATCAATAAACACAGTGACATACATAAATAAGTACTAATCGCTAAGTGAACCTATCATAAAGAATCTAGATTCTAGATTCTTTATGATTGGTTCACTAATCGCTAAGTGAACCTATCATAAAGAATCTAGATTCTAGATTCTTTATGATTGGTTCACTTAGCAATTAGTCTTTTTTCTAGACAAAGATTCTAGACAAAGATTCTAGACAAAGGCAAATGGATTGTCTGTGGATATGGCCAAGAGCAAATTATAGCCCTTTGTTTTCAATTCAAGGTATCAGCATACAATAACTCAGTACATGCCTTACTCTCTGCACAGAGGGTCAGCCAGCATGTTGCTACGGAAACACAAGAGTTTTAGTTGGGGTTAAAAGGAGGTGAGTGAGAAAGATCTTTAAATACTACACTTTGCTGTTCCAGTGTGTGTTTGTTGACTGATGGCCTGCTACAATATCTGCCCCAATGAAAAGGAAGACATCTCTCTTTTAATTAAAACACTGATCGACAGTTGCAGTGGGAAATAATATCAAGTTTAAATCTGTCAGCTTTTTACTAAAACATGTAAGATATTGAAACAATTTGATTTGCATTTTTATGAGGAAACCTGCTAACAGCTGTTTCCTCTGCTCAGGTTATCTGTATTATCTGCAAGCACACAAAATTCTATAAAATAGACTTTTTGTCCTCTCATCACTTTACTTCGGAGTATAATCAATAGCAATAAAAACGCATTAGTGGTAATAATATTAAGATGAAGATGTAGAGAGGAAATGGATCCTTGTAGTTGTGCTCACAATAACAAATAGAATTTATAAAGGAAGCTTCCAGTAGAAAAATAGAATAATGTTTTTCAATGTGATATAATGACAGTGACTCTTAAGCAATCGTTATTTGGTCTGATGTGCTCATCATAGTGCGCTTTATGTTGCAGTGTATCTTCTGTAACCAGGTTAGATGCATTACCTCCTCTAGTTTGTACGTGATCATAGTGAAGGCTCTGAAGACGCTTTCCGTGGAGCCTGTGATTGTGATGATCCTCTCTGGACATGTGCCCTCGGAAATGTTGACCCGTGCACTGCTCTGTGGGGTTAGAAGATTAAAGGACAACTAAGTGAGATCATTTTTTAAATAAAAAGCTCAGTAACTGGCTTTGCCCCGAAGTGAATACATTTTTTCGTATCCTATTGTATACAGTCAGACGCAAACAAATCAGAAAATAATGTGTTTACATGTTTTTAAATAATGCTGAAAACTGTCTGTATTGTGATAAACTGTATATGTTTTTATTGACGTTTTTATTGTATGTGCTAATTTGAAGCATTTGAGCTTACTGTAAATGTGACCCAAGATCACAATGACCCTTAATAGTAAGATTAAAAAATAAATGGAAATGAAACAGCAAAAAGCAAACAACTCAAATTAAAGATAAATGAAGAAGAAATACATTATGGAATTAAGTAACATGGGCACTGTACCTCTTCCCGTATTCTTTTCACAGTCTCTCCTTTCTAAAACAGAAAACACAAAAGACAGTTTATAAAGAATCAATGCCATTGTCCACTGTTTAGTTTTGATGCTAGTCTAATATTTCAAACCATATTACCCTTTAATTAATTCAGCAGAAAACATTTTGATACTAAATGTCTGCCATGCATTTCAGTTTGCTACTCCTTTATGTTCTTCAAATACTGATTACAACCAACAGGACAAACGGAGGGACCATGAACAGTGTAAAGAGCAGCTCCTGAGCTACAAAAGCATCAAGCGAGCGTCATACCACAACACACCCTCTGTGGTTTTCTAGATTGCTTCTTCTCCTCTCCATATCTTTTTCAGCTTAAAGTTCATCCGAGCTGTCAGCTTCAGTCTCTCTCATCCACCCATCACCATCCTCTCACTGACTGCTGTATTGTTATTTGTTATATTCCAGCAAAACATATTATTTGTGGCCATTGTGACTTTTCTTTTGAAGAAAAAGAAGATAAAAGAAGGTCCAAAAAAACAGAGTGGGAAAAGGTTGGAGCTTGGAGGTTGAAGCTATTTATTACTCCAAGTACAGCAGATTAAGGCTCACTCTTTCATACTGCAGTACGAGTGCCAAACATATTTCTTTTGACTCGTCTTCTTTTCAAACTATGTTTTTCCTCAGATATTTTTTTTTGGTCTCTTTTGTGATATCCTTGTTTCTAGCAGCCATTACTTTAGCCTTTCAATAGATTGTGTCCTTCTGTGCTCTGTGCATGATGCCCTTTGTCGGTGTTGTATTACAGAGGGCGATGGCAGCACCTAGTGAAGCATCACACTGCACCAAGCCCCGGCTAACAGACACTAAAAAGGCCCACAAGGGGCCAACAGTAATATGTCTTTGGAGCTCAGTTTCAACAAGAGCCCTGCAGTCAATCCTCTAATGTTCCTTTCTCTTTCTTTTTGTGATGGATTACTGAGTTACATTAGGGAGGAGGAGGCAACAGGAGGTCTTTGGGGGGCTGCTTTGAGGCAATTACATTTAGGATGAAGCTATTCAGAACAACAATTGTTTGTTAGAAGGCTTTGTGTGCACATTGATTTCAGAAAAGAAGAAAGATGGAGAGGAGTATTATTCTACAAAAGCTTATTATGCATCTACATAATACGCATCAATACGCCTTAGAGCGAATGGAAAATAGCTATTCTGTTTACATAACATTAGACACAGGTCATGGTGCTTTAAAACTCCATCTGATTAAGGATTGTCGCCTTTTGCTATGTGTTCATAATTACAAACAGCTATTTTCACCAAAATATATATTTAAAAAAATCTCACCTTTCCTATGATGCTGCCAACTTCCTACAACACAAGGTGATAAAAGATAAACAGTTTTAAAATAAAATAAAATAAGCAAATGCATTTAAATCACATCTTTACATACAACATTGCAGTGAGTTTAAAACATCTGTACAGTCACATCTTACAGCTATGGTAGGTAGTGTGTTTTTACTGGGTTTTATTAAAAGCTTAGTTCAACAAACCCTACAATGTGTCTTTTCAGACACATGCCAGTAGAAAGGAGTAGCACATTAACCACCTACAGTTTTTACTCTGTATATAATTAAAGGAAAGGCAAAGTATGGAGATTTTAATTAATATCAAATCTCATAGTTTATATATATATATATATATATATATATATATATATATATATATATATATATATATATATATATATATATATATATATATATATATGTTTGCTTTGTGGCACAGCCTATAACAAATCCAGTCTCTCGTTTAGGAGCAATAAGTGAAATACCTTTCCATGCATGAGCAGTCGTAGTGTGAGGGTTACTCCCAAGCCACCGTCCCCAAAGTCCTGCTCACAGTTCATAGTAATATGGGAGTGACACTCAGGGAGATGCATGAACAGGGCTCATTCGCTGGTCACACAGGAAGACGAAGGGCAGTGCACGTTCTCTTGCTCTGCAAAATCCTTGTGCGCAGCTCTAGACACAATGACAAAAGATAAAAGAATATAAGATGTCCATCTCAAATTCAAACACACATTTATCTATTATTCAGTCAGTAACATGGCTGTCCTCAACCCTCTGCTTTGGCCTGAAACAAAGAATAGATTCTGTGGTATTCCATCCTACAATGACTGCCTTTGTTAAGGGCAAAGTTAGCCGGAATGACTGAATAATTTACTTTTCATTTGACGCTGCTCCTACAAAGGACTCAGACATTAAAATAAAGAAAATATAAAAATATATACTGTATATATTGGTGCTGCTGTGGATTCTCTGCAGCTTGTACTTTAACTAAACTGTGAATTCACTGATGACACTACAGGTTCTTCCAAAAGACAGGACAAATTAAATCATTGTGCAAGATAGTTTTTATTCATTTGACTTGACACAGGATATTTACAAGTCGCACCAGCAACGTCAGCATTGTTGCTTTTTCTCTTGCTAACCTTATTTCCAAATGTTTATAATCTGTATTAAAAGGGATGCACAATGAACGCTTCCTTTAAGATACGTACAGCATCAAATTTATGTTAAGTTGATCAAGGTCAATATAAAGCTCTTTCAATCGAAGTAAACTGTTTCTTTAGGGACAGTTTAATCTGCTTCAACTCTGTCTGCTGAAATACTGTTTTCAAGAGAGAGCACAAACAAGCAGGCTCTGTGCTGATCCAACTATAGCAGTCATGTGACAGTATGGTATAATGATTAACACGTGAGTCACCTGCCAGCGCCAATGTCATGTATATTTAGTAAAAGAGAAAATAGAATAAGCTGGAAATATAAAACATTTAAGACGTTATTTGCAGTCTTGCCTTTCCCGCACCAGCTCATTCAATTTCCAAGTTTTCCCCATTAAATATGGACTTTCACTGGTCCGCATGAAAAGTTACTGTATATGCATACACTTGATGTTGCTGCATAATCATTAAACATATTTTAAGCATGCTGACTCTGGCCTATAGCTGTAATCCCACTCACACACTTGTGCTTGCTTTGAGTAGATTCGGTGAGCCATGTCAGGAGATCATGTTTAATAAAAGGTTGTTATTTTAGACGAGGGCTGATTCATTGGAGACATGTTCAAGGCAGGTTTATTGCTTTTGCGTAGCGTACAAGGTCAGCATTGCCTGTGTGGTTTATTTATAAGCTGGATGCTTGATAAGACACGTTTGGATGGTCAAACTGGGATTCTTTTTTTGCGTAAGACTACAGCATGGCTGATTTGGTGGCCACTATAAAGCTGTAATTGGAGAAAGGTTATCATTTTACTGGACCTGGACCCAGTAGAACTTCTTAAACAAAGGCAGTAGAGTTGGTTTGTGAAACATCTGTCTGCTGTAACTAATAATATAAGTGATCATGACTGTAAGCTGGATCAATACATTCAGAACATGTGTTCACAGAGCACATTTGTGCAAGCTGTAAGCTAACTTAGTTATGTCCAGGCTCTGAAGGGCCTGGCTAAAATGTACTGCATTATTGCATTAGGAGTTAATGGTTGAAGGGATCATTATGTGCGTCTGTGGTCGATAACAAGGCATGTGCTCTGTATCTGCACGAGGGTGATGGCGTCTCTGAACTCTTCGTTTCCAGAATCCCAAACACCAGTGTTACTGCATGAACAGAGCCCCTCTGTTCTAAATTAAAGCTGCTAATTCACAACAGGGAATTAGCAGAGTGCACAATGCCTGAATACAGTGAAACCTAGAGAGAGTCGCAGAGCCCATCCATAGTCCTGCTGCCCTTCCTTTTGAAGGGGTAACCTTGGTTCTACCCTGCCTCACTGCATCCAGAGCAGATGCCTATGTAAAACCTACTCACTGTACTCTTCCAGTTTAATACGGATTCTTATAGATTTGGCAGTCATAAAGCCAGCACACAGACAACATTTATAATTTGTACAACTCTTACCAATGGTTGACACACGTGAAATATCAGTGTATATTCCACTGTATGGAAACAAACAATTTTTTTATTTTGAAAGAGTTCTTTTGAAATACTCTAGGGCTGCTCAATTACAGAAATAAATCATAGTCATGATTATTTTGGTCATTGTTGAAATTATGATTATTTTACACAAATATTCATTGATTCATTGAAATATGTTAGATTTATTGAACAAAACAGTGAATTTCTTAAAATAAGTAATATATTCAAATGACAAAAGTATAAAAAAAATAAGATGAAAAAAAATAATATCAACAATGTAGCGCACTTCCACAATCCACAAGTGTTGCCATGCGGTGCAAACACTGTCCTGTTGCAGATATTGCAAATAATGTGTTTTATAATGTGTTCAGGCCAAAACAATGTGACTAAATAATAATCTTTTCTCGGAATACATAGGTTTTGTAATTGTTTGGAGACTGGAGGTAAAATGGGGGCTGGGCACCAAAATTGTTGCTGCATACCCCACTAGCACTAAGTAGTTGCACCTGCCAATGCTGTACTAACTAGCATTTAAAATGGTACTTCAGAGTGGTGCCATAAATACGACATAACACACAAAAAATAATACACAACCTGTACAATTGTATCTATTTATCAAAAAAAATGAAAATCTGCCTTGGTTTCTATTAGGCATACATCAAAGATGAAGGAATAAAAGCAACCAGTATACATTTCTTGACAGCCACCAGCTACAGTTTTTATTTTTCTATCTGGTATTTTTTAGAAGCAGTCAGAATCCATAGATCCTGAAGATGAAAAGGATGTTGTAGAAGCCATGTGTGTAGAGACTGGACACCTGTTCTGAGACAAGCACTTCTCTCACAACAGAAGGCTCTGGGATGGCTTAGAGGAACTGAGGAAGGAATGAGGGCATGCCTGGTCTCCATGGTGAAAGATGGGGCTCTCCTCTCATACAGTAAAGAGTAGGTGGTGTAGAGTGTCGGCTGGACAAGGATAGGGTGTCCCCCGGGTGGGCACATGTAGCAGAAAGTGTCATGTGTGTACACTAGCATAGTATGGCCAAGAGGTGAAGGGCCATTTACACAGCTACATTCATCTCCCCTGCAACAAAACACAACACACATGCAGCTGCCAGGATGAAAGGATACTGTGCACAAAAAGCAGAGAGGAAAGAGAGGACAGGCTTTGATCTGCTCACAAGTCACACCAGAGGACTAACAGCAGCTTTCTGCAACAAACAAAGTCAAACTTGTGTGATGTTGAGAGCACAGAGTGACACAATGAGAGCGTCAGTGACAGAGATAATAATACGGGAATGACAAATATCCTTAGAGCATTTTCTACTTTTAAAAACACATGTACACTACATTATATTTCCTCATCTGTATAAAAATAATTTAAGTCACAGTAGGCCTAAAATAGCAGTCTCACTGAATGCATACATTTTCAGCAACAGCTTTCACATTAAATTAATTCAGAGGTTAAAACAATCAGAGAGGGGCTTCAAGGATTAGCTTAAACCACAGCCAACCTCAAGCCATGCCAGGATCCATAACTGTGTTGTCATTATGCAGAGATTTAAACACAGTTGAATATACAGCACATACAAAACCTGCACACTTGCTTTTTGAGTGACATGTACTCTCTCTCTTCCTTCCCCTTCCAGAGATAACAGATAAGGGACAGCAGGAGGGTAACGTTATCAATATCAGGCCACATTTAGATGTAGTGTCTAGTGAGCACAGCTGTCGGCCACTCTACACAGTGCACGAGTCGAGGTGACCCCACGGAGCAGCAGGCAGTCCCACAGCTCTGATAACCCTCTCCGGGGCCTTGTGGTTGACAGACAACTCACACCACTTTACTTTATGAAGCCTAGAGGCTGATAGCAGGACACTCACATCTGTGCCCTCTCACTATATGTGACAGTGAAGAGACAGACGTGCCGAGAGATGAAAACACTGTAACCTATCCTTTTACACAACTAAAGCCAATCCATTTTTGCCTCTTTGTTCTCACTCAGCACTCACTTAATGTAAAAGTGTGCCCTTTCAAATAATCCAAACATTCTTTGTATATAATATACAGTAGCCTAAGCATACCTGGTAAATTTAGGAATACTTAACAAGTGCCACTCTGCTTCTGGCTCACAGCAAGAGGCTTCAATCACCAGGTCTTTCTGCATGTGGGTGAATTGATGACTCTAAATTTAAGAGATTATAGGTTGTGTTTCAGTGTATGTCTAAGTGCTTGCCCAAACAAAATAGGGTGAGGTAGTGGATCACTGACTATAGTACATTTACTGTTAAAATTGTATAAATTATATTTAAATAAATATTGATGAATAGAATGTAGTAGGTACAAATTTGCACAAAAGCAACAATTAACAAAAACTGACTAAAGGTGTACTTTTTTGTCCTTTTTAGTCTCTTTCAGGAGTCAGTCATTTTCACTGCACTTGTACTTAACAATTTGACAGCAGCTCAGGGGTTTGGGTTTGCAAAAATCCTTACCATAAGAAGCAATTGCAAAGTCTGCTTTACTGCAAAGTCAATCATATTCCACATTCATTTCAATCAATATTTTGAAGGAGGCTTCTTCAAGTCACAATAGCTCACAGTCATGTAAGTTGGCCTCTGATCTGAGATCCCCTCTGTACCAATAAACAGCAATTACAACTGAATCTGGACGCTAATAATGAGCAGTGGTGACACACTTCAAATCTAACCTAAACCTTTTCTCCTGCTCTCTGGCTTTGTTTGCTTGGTGGTTATTAATTAGCGTGTATCCTTGGTTGCACTGCGAGCTACATCCATTGATCAAATGTGTTGATTTAGTTGTTTGGCGAAAGAAAAGCGTCTTCTCATTAGGTAAACCTGTGTTCCTCCATTCGTCCTAGTCACAATCAGGAAGGATGAGACACACAAAACTTAAGATAATGAATCTTACAGCGGCCTTGTTTGTGCTCGTCAATTGTTATCTCCCGAGTGGCTACTGGTTCCAGACACACTGTGACACTGTCTGAGCCTGTGTTTACTCTGGCTTTGCTCAGCATGGGGACAGTATGGCATGAGCCGATATACAGCTCCTCTGCTCCCCTTTTTATTTAAGGCACACAAGAAGCATTTAATATTCATTCATTTTAGCTAAATCCCATGGCTTCACATGATTCAGGGCTGTTTTAACTGCATTATACTGTGTTTTTCATCCCTCTGGATTTTTCACTCATTTGCCCTGCCTTGACTTACAAAAACATGTGATTTTTTTATTAGAAAGCTTCTATTAGGATCATATATCATTTTGAATGGTTCCTTTAGCTTGGTGCAGAATACACTTTGGCAGGGTATTAACTCTAGCTTTTATCCTATCCCTCTTACTGAGTGAAGGTCACTCTTTCTATCTGCAAAATGACTTTTCTCTCTCTTCCTTTCATCTGTGCTTTTCCTCCTCCCATCCTCCACCACACCAGGGCATGAGTCAGAGAATGTGACACCTCGGAGGCAGAGGGAGCAAAGACAAATTGAGAGGAGACCTAGGAGAGATAGGGGCAGTTGGATGGGAAAAGGATAGGAGTTTGATCGATATTTTGGAGCAACCTGAGAAGATGCCGACTTGATGTGCACAGCCCTGTATTGTAAATGGCACTTAAACTCATTACTGTGCAGATGGTGCAGCAGTATCATTTAGAACAATGTCTTCAACCTTTCTGGTTATGGGAGCGCTACACTAAGCTTGTCAGGTTAATCAAGTGGTATTCAGCATTCAGAGGAAGCTATATACCGTATTACATAAGCAACACTACAATCTAAAAATAGTGTAGTCCCTGTTAAATATTAGAGGCATTCAGCAGCTGGAGGGGGATAAAAGCTTCTCTAATTCCTGGTTTTAACAGAAAACACACAGATGGACTCTGAAAGAAAAGCCTGAGCTTAGTGTACAGCTGATTACTGCCATTAAACCGGTTGCTTATTATCTCAAAATACAACAGAAGAAAGTGCAAATATATTTCTTCACCTTTTGCACATTACATCTCACACAAACTTTTAGCCCATGTGTGTTTTCTGTAAGTACACAAAGATTTTTATTTTAAGTGGTTTTCCACTTTTTACTGTTTCTTCATCAAATGTAAAATGTTCCATTTTGGTATTTTTTATTGTATTGTGCCTTAAGTTACATTTACATTTACATTTATTCATTTAGGTGACGCTTTTATCCAAAGCGACTTACATTGTTCTACAGTAATTACCAGTGTTACAGCGACTGGAGGCAAGGTGGGTTAAGTGTCTTGCCCAAGGACACAACGACAGTATGAACTGTGGGGAGAGTGGGAATCGAACCACCTACCTTCCGGTTGAAAGACGACTGCTCTACCCACTGAGCTACTGCCGCCCCTATAAGTTCTATAGTGCACATTTTATTTATATGTTTTGTGTGACTCTTTGGACAGTTTGTACCTGTTATGTCACCATTTTGGTCCAACAGCAGAGATACGTGAAAGCTGCTCTTTGAAGACATCTTCTGAATCAAAGACATCACGCTTCTGAGTCACAAGAGGAGAGTCATGAGGGCGACTAGGTCGATCACTAAAGCTTGAAACAATGCTATCTTTTCATTTATAGAGACAGCCTTTGGCACTGTCAGCCACTGGGTCAGTCTTAAGAGCAGCAGCAAGCAGGGTCACATTATATTCCAGTGAAAGAGCTTCTTCATCAAGACAGATACACACTGTTTCGTTTCAGGGCAGTCACCAGATCATTTATTTATTTACTGTGTTTTTGTTTTTTGTTTTTTTTCACAGGAACAATGCACAACATATTGCACTACAGATAGCTAAAAGATAAAGTTTCTCTTTAGTCCTTGGACAGAGGCAAAGTAATGTAATACATTTTAAATCTAAATGACAAATAGTATCCATAACAATATAATAAATTTAGAGTAAACCCCAGTGGTAGCAATGTTTTTTCACCATGTCTCTGCTAATGACTACATTGATTATCCTTAAGCCATTTTTGCAGCTAGAATTTAGAAAGATGCTACACTCCTCACATTATACAGTTTGGGTGCATTGAAATGTGATTTTTGAGGGTGCTGTCAAGAACTCCTCTAAAAATGATGTTGGATGGAGGGAAAGTGCGTTTTTTTATATTATTTGTTATGATTTATTGCATCTAAACCTTCTTTTAGGTCTAAGAATATAGCTCCCACCACCCCTCCTGCTTGCCATGTTTTTAGCTGTTCAGCAAAATAGCCAAAGAGCTGTTGGGAGCTGTCGTCTAAATCCAAATGACATCAGATTCAGAGGAAAGTGCCCATTATTCAAGTGATGTGTACAACTACGCTTCATTTAAAGTGAACTGTTATGGAACAAGGAACTAACACTCACGTCTTCAAATGTGTTGAGCACAGGTTAAATTGCTCAAATGCAGGTTAATTGCTACATGGGATTTACTGAGATTTGGAGAGGAAATTAGTTTTATCACAACAATGCTCCTGTGAAATCAACAGCTTAATAAAAGGCTCAGCGAAGGGGATACTCATTTGCATTTAAGGTTTTAGCTGTTTACACAGTGTACATGTACAACAGAATGCCACAGGATTATTATTGCTGTCAAAAGAATGTGCATGTAACAGCAGATAAATACTGCACGTTTGGCAGTCGAGTCTATTTGTTAACAGATAATCCAGGCTTGTCTTGAATTCCCAGAAGAAGGAGCCATGATCTCCCTTGTGTTTAATAGAAGATACTGCAGGACTGGACTGCGTTTACTTGATAAAAGCAAATCCACCAAGCAGGAAGGTGAAAAGCATCATCTTACTGGATGGCGTTGGGAGTTCCCAAGCAGTTTGATTTTGGAAAAACATGTTTCAAGTCTGGCTATTGTCATTTATAAAGCCTGCGAGCTCCATCATCTTGTGCTGCTGCACCACAGATGCAGCTGTGGTTTCATTATTGAAGAGGCTCCTCCACTTTTTATTAGATCTACGACTCTCAGAGTGCATTAAGGAATGGCATTGAGATAGGTAATCAGAAGTACATGACTGTCTTCTGTTTCTTTGGCACAGACAGCTATTTTTTTTAGGATTTCAAATTTGCACTTTATGCAACACAAACACAAGATGACCTGATCGCTGAGAGCCTAAATGTTCTACTATTCCTGCCTCTCTAACACATGCAGAACTACTGGAGTATTGTGGAATACATGTAATATTCATAAGCATCTAGAGGCAGAAGTGATTATAATTGCTTTGAATCAATCAGCTCCACTTTCAGATTTTTATGTTGTTTTACAAAAAAATTTAAAATCATATGTTTTATTTATTTCAGGGTAATCACATAAATGATTATGATGATGACTGATGACAAATATATATATTTGTCATCAGTCATGATTATTATTATTATTATTATTATTATTATTATTTAGGCTGTGTCAGTACTTTAAAAGGATAAAAAAATATTGTGGATAAACCATCCCAACAAATTCTGTTTGCAGTGGGTTATGTATTTCATTTGCCCCATCTTATCAGGCTACTTCCCCTATCCACTGTAAGACTAATGCAATTAGGCATGTTGGTGAATAATGGTGCTGTCACACACACTCGCTGCCTCAGCACCGAGCAGGCGCCCACAGCACGGACTTGTTGAGAGTGATCTTTGTGTTCAGGACTGGCCTGCCAAAAGCCCTTCACTCTCATTATTACAAAACACAAACACACAAGAGAGCAATTGTTTCTTCAGACTTAGTCAGTCCGTGTCTACCACATGTATGTAGCCTATTATGGGTCAGTGAATTAAATCTACAACTGAATAGGCTCCAAAAAGTCTCCCCAAACAGAAAGAAATTTGCTGAAACCTCTAATGAGGATTTACTGTCACTGGAAATACATATAGAAAATATGTTTATATGAATATTACAGTGCAGCGAACAGCTCATTAAACACAAGTTCATATTTACGACTAAGGCCGTCAGTGGGCAGCACAAGATCTCTCTCAACTTGATGTGGGGACATGTCGTCCAAGCGTAATATTTACCGAAACAGCAGCGACTTACTTGTTTTCATGAAAAAGGTCGTGCTCTGCAGATCTCACTGAAGTAGGTCCATGGATGATGGCTAGCAGGCGTTTGTATCCACATAGAGTCCCGTGCAGTGCGGACTGTCCTCTTGGTGGTGTGTCAGCAGACTGAAGAGAAGTGGAGAAACACTCACACACACAGTGAGGGAGAGATGCGCCAGCCACTGCTCACTGTTAGCACTAGCGCTCCGTAACAGAGACAAGAGGCTGTGCGTACCCCGTGTGTCCTATTGTTCCGCCCAGTAGCCTCTCCTTTCCCCACGGGACCCCTCTCAGTTGTTCAGATGTCTACTGGGACAGGACAGCGCTCATTTCAAGTGTTGAGTTCGGAGCATGTCTGTTCGTTTGTTGAGGCTATTCTACAGTAGCTATAGGAACCCCGCCGTATTATTGGGAAATGATTCCAGAGTTTTGTTTGCTACACCTGGAGAAAACCCACTGAAGATGTTTGTGACACAAGACAGACATCATTACAACAAACAAATCACTTTCACCCTTTTCATCGCTTCATTCACCAAGCGTAAATCACAAAAGGTGAATCAAAGTGGTCACAATAAAGTTATGTTCTATCACTTTTTCAGATTTTTAAGTGACGAAAAGATTTTAAGAAAGATTTTGGGTGGATCAGTAACCTCTATGATGGCGCCATCTAGTGTTTTTTGTGAAACTACACAATGAAAAAACATCATTCTCATTGTGATTAAATTGATATTGTTGCATTTCTCTTGTCACGACATGCATATTTGACAACAGAGGGTGTCTCCTGAAATGGGCCGATTGCTCTTGCAAGATATTCGTTATGGAAATTAAATTTGTTTAAGGTTACTAAAAAATACTTTTTGTTTAGACACTGGCCTGATATAAGCATTTTTCTGGGACTGGCATAGCTTCCCACTCTTGCCTCTACAGCAAAACACATCCCTACACCAGAACACTGCCCTCAGTCTGACGTACTGTGGCTGTGATAATAATGAGGTGTTGTCCACTGCCTATAGCATCCTTGTGCCCAAAGTATTCATCAGAACATAATTTGTCTCCCTGGCTAATTCCACTGGTCTAGAGTGTAGACTGACCTGAATGACACCACAAAGGTTTCATTACCCAGTGATGATCATCTTAAAAACAATCTACTTTTTTCACACTCCGCCCAGAAAAGTATCCTCCAAAACAACACCTACTCTCTATGGTCTGGCTAGACCTGCTGCATCTGCTTCACATCTTTCAGGCCCAGCATCATACCTTGCACTTGGCACATTGGATAAAATGTTTGGGTTTTGGGGCTATAGGGAATCTAAACTCTGTGACAGGTCCATGCCATTTGCGTTGCCTTTGAGACGCAGAAGGGTGTTCCTGAGGCAACCAAAGACTCCAAAGAGAGGTGTGTTGTAGAGACCCTGTGTGAGGAGGTACACAGAGGGCGTAACACACATGAGATAGAATAAGTTAGGCTACTGGATGTTGAGTATGTGTATTTGAGTAATTATTGCCACTGGCCAACCCAACATTACAAATGCTTGCTGTGTAATAAGTCAATTCCACAAACAAATTGTTTTCCTGCATTTAAGGTGAGAGCAATTTTCAAAACATGTTTGAAACACATTTACTCTCCACTGTCACTGTGATAGCCCAAGGATGGATCAGCTGGATTTGATGTGATAACTGAACTCAGCTGCAAATGACTAAATAAAACTAAATAAACAACTCATCATTCAACAAGCAGCCCACCGTGAATCTCTGGTTTAGGAGTGTTTTTTGGGTTTTCCAACAGCAGGAGGTGCTGTGTGATGCAGAATTGACCCTACAGAGAATGTAATATAATAATACGTAACACTGACACAGGCACTACCGTAATATGTAATGTAATGTACTGAATCATTCCTGGACAATGTCCAAGATGTACAAAGTGTGCAAATATGTCTGAAATATGCCACATTTGGTTTGTTAGTTTATGTTAGAATAGTAAACTTCAAAGGAGTTTAAGTAATTATAGACAATGTTGCTTGGAAACTCTTCTCTTTCTAAAATCGCTTTCAACTTGGGAACAAAAGAGTTATGTCAAAGGATTTTTTTTTTACATTCTCCATGTTGTACAGACACTCATTTTGTGAACACAATGTATATCATCTGTGCTTGTCCGGGAGAATTCAGGCAGAACAAATACCTCTCATACTAAATGGCGCTGAAACAAGAGATGACACCAGGGTAACAGCCACAATTATTCAGCCTGGGAATGTCTCTGTTCTCCTCCCAATAACACACACAAACAAACAAAAATGACAATGTTTTTATAAATTTTGTCATGAAGGGCAGAGCACGCTTTGTTGCTTCCACATGCCACAGTTCACAGGAGAGATAAAGTAACCTGTTCAGAGGCTTGATCTTCTTGAGAGCTGCCATCTTTTGATTTTTTATTAACAGCAAGGAGCAACAGTTTGAGATTCTTGTTTGAAGCTTGTTTACTTATGAAATATGAAAGGCATTTCTTACACAAAACCTTCTTTATGATTCAGGCTGAGCTGAAGGTGTGCTCACATCTGCTGTTTCAAGAATAATTTATAAATTCTACGTATGCACACCAGAAATTTACATTTAGATGCAGTACAGTAATGTATATTAAACATTTCATACATTTTCCTTTGAAGAGAATTAATTTGAACAATGGAGCCAGAGGGTACGTTGGACTATGCAGGGGCTGCAACATTAGGAGAAGATTTAGAAAGCTTACAGTAAACAAGTTTAGCAGATAAGCTGTGAGTATAACTTTTTTCATAGTCACATAAGCTGTTGAATTGGCAATTAAAGATGAAATATGCAATATACTTCCACAAATGAACCTGTTTACATTCTAGTCTATTGCCTACAATTTAATTAGTGCCATTACCTCTTTGAAAATGTTTTTTAATTTTTTTGTTTGTTTATGACCATTATAAAAGTCTGTCAACCACCCATTTAATGTGATCAATAATATTCAGATTATATTGTCTTAAATACATTTCACTTAATCTAAATGTGACCACTATACAATATAAAACGTTATATTCCATTCCCATTATATGCAAGTGTAACTGTTCTCATGGTATTAAGCAGAGAAGCAAAGTTCATGTATATAACAACATCACAAGTCAAGACAGTCATGCTATATGATTTAGTGAAGCGGAAAAAATGTTGTGTGGATGAGATCATTGCAGATGTGAAAGGAAGTACCTTTAGGCTATGTCTCAAACACAACAAAGAAGACTGATGTTTAGATTGCCTGGAGGATAAAATCTGAATAAGTATGTGGTGTGCAGGCACTGGATTTTTTTTTGGGGGGGCGGGGGGTAATATAATATATTATTTTACATTTAAACTCCTTGATTTTAACATATAATGCTAAGCTTTATATGTAAAAAAAAAAATAAGAGTGAAAGTGAAATAAGAAACTTACAATGAGAGTCTTCTACAAGACTCTACAAGGTCTGTGTATTTCCAAAGGATGATGACAGCAGTTTTTTTTGTGACCTTGGAAAGTGAATGTGATTGAAAAGAGGAATATCTTAAATTGAAATAAAAAAACTGAATCAGACATTTAACGAGGAGTTTGACACAAAAGTTACATTGAATGTAAGCCCTGCATAAACCCCCAAATAAAAGAATGACAGGATGAGTAAAGAGAATCTTTGATCTGATTAGTGTGCTGGTTTGTGCTAGCTTATACTAGCTGTTTCTGTGGCCAGGGCTTTAATCTGTTGTTAGGAACAGCCACACTACCTTTTTTGCCTGCATATGGCATTTGAACATTTAATGTTTTATTTGTAATTATACAATTATTTGCATCATCACCCTTCAACATACAGTATAATGAAGACTGAATGCAACCCTGTACAATGCAGACAATAAATACAGTAAGACCTTTGTTATCAGTATTGTATGTCTGAGCCTGAGGGGATTAAGGGGGGAAAAAACGATCCTCAAGGTTTTGTTTGTGCACACATGCTCGTACACATTTCAGGAATGTGGAGAATGGTGAGCAATTGACAAGAGAGGCCTTGTAGGTCTATCTCCTGCCCACCCTGTAGATTAGCCTCTTATCTGTTAAATGAGACAGTGCTGACGGATTTGGATAACAGGACTTTGGCATCAACACTATACTTGCTGCAATGAAAGAGACTCCCTGCGCAAAAGCTAAGCAGTGCAGACAGCCTTGGACCAACCAGTGGGAGGATGTAGGAGCTATACAATAGGCCGTCCTTTCCATTCAACACTGCCCATGTTTGCTTTTCTCCTGCTCAGCTCTTATCACACAAATGAGTGCAACATGTGATTACCAGTGAGATGTCTCCGAGTAGAGAGTCATTTCACACTTTTCCACATCACCTGGATGGACTGGTACTGCTTGACTCACAGTCTGTGAACAGACTCACAAGGTAATAAGGCAGACCCGATTATTTCCTGAGGCACTGATTCATGATTTGATCTAGCTTGTGGTCTCCCTCACCTCGGGCTGGAATTGATAGGTAGTGTTACTTGCACTCCTGGAACCCACCGTTGGTCTTAATGAGCCCCTCCCCGATATATCTTCAGTTCACATACTTAGCCCAGGCATTGCTTTGAACATTTGCCAGCCCAAGCAGACGTAGTGAGACAGAGCTGCCTGCCTGTCATAATAGGCATGAACGGCAGTCATTGTCACAAAACTGACCTTATGAGTAGTACTACAAGTTGATATATCTCCTCCCTGAGGTCAGAAAACACAGGAATTTGATGATTTTCTAGACCAAGAGGTAGCTCAAGAGGAAACAGGTTCCACTGCACCAAGCACAGAGAGAAACTACCTGTGACATCAAACTAGGATAGTTTACTATATTCATATTTAGAACAACACAAAACAATAAGCATGGCAATCTATATCATTGCCATATATTGTTATACACTGTCATTGATAAACAGTTTGATGTTTAGGCATTAAAATGCACAAAACAACACCTGATGAAAGCTGGTTTGATGATGGCATCATAAAAATTCACTCAGAATTGTTATACATAACAGGTCCTCTATATTGCATTCAATATTTCAGGTAACTTCTTAGTGTGAGCAGCATACATTTATGGATTATTGAGAGAGCATTGTGTCAGTTTTGATCTGATTTTATCTTATGTCTTGAGGTCATTCTGTGGCCAAGACATTAGTTGATTTCTACACTGGCTGATGTCTTCTTGATGGGTCTCAGAGTCATTAGACCTGTTTGTCGCTGATAACAAAACAATTACTCCAGTCACATAAGCCATTTGGGTCCTCAGACATCCATTTGACACTGTCCTTGTGGCGCTGCGTGTTTAGCCTTTAATGCAGTGTCTTCATCGGTTTCTGGTCCAACTTGCTGTTGCTAATGACCAATCATGTGTAATTGCCTCAGATTGTAGATTAATTATACAGTGCAATTTGTGAATTATTAGCTCACTCCCATGAACAGGTCTCTGATTGTATTACTCTTGTTACATAAATACATCTAAATATACAAGAGGACCAAATCATTTGTTTATAAGGTTTAGTTATAGTCCCTTAATTGTAGAGTTTGTTGACACATGCAATCAAGGTGTCCCATGCAGAGCTTGTTTGCTGAGCAGTGACGACAGAAAAATGGGTGCAGGCACAAACAAGAACACTCATTAGACAAGGCTGTGAAGGAAAATCTCCTTCCTCCTGTTCTATTATCAGCTCAACAGAACAAGCCACAGCAGGACACCCACTACAGACCAAAACACAAACTGAAACAGGTTAGCTGTATTTAACCCTATAATGTCATCTGTATTATATTTGCTACACAATTTTCTGATCTTATCCCACATAATCAATACTTTCCTGAAAAAAACTTTCTTGTATACAATTTGATACTTCTCATTTTTATTTTAATTACATATTGTTACTGATTCTTTAAGATGAACATTTACTTTATTGCAAGATCATTTAATGACTTTATATATTATACATTAAGATGATATTATATGTAACTGTGTAACAAACCTCAAGTGCAATGAGTCTTTTATTTATTGTTCTTATTTTACATATATATTTATTTTATCTTTTTAAATCCTTGGTCCATAGTTTACATTTTTATTTTATTTATTTTATTCTTGGCAGTTCTTTTAATGTATTAATTTGAGTATGTGCAAAAGCCTCTTGTTACCTTATTTATTGATTGTGTGCAGTACTAATTGTACTGTACTGTGTGCAGTAATGTAATGGTAATGTATGAGGACTGTAAGACTGCGCTGACTGTTGCCTCATTGCTGTTGTTGTATGTGCTTTTAAATGTTGTTTGTGAGACAGACTCCCTTTGGGACAATAAAGTTGATCTGATCTGATCTAGAAAATTTGTGTTGAAAATATGTGTATCCAATTTGATACATAGGTTTATGCATATTTATACTCTTTGAGGGTAAAATAGAAAACACAATAAGAAGAGTTCAGAATGCCTTCTATAGTATTTGTTGTTGTAAAAGAAACATTCTTGTGTTTCATAAATGACCGTATTCCATATGTATCAAATGTTTATGCAAAAAGAAAATTTGGAAATTTGTTTTTAGGCCCACTAAATAGTTCAATCTTATTTTATATGTCTGGCATTATAGTTACGTTATGTTTTTGACAAAATACCATAAGCCTGGTATTTTATTTGAGCCCTTAATGATCCCAACATACACTAAAAAACGTTTTAACAGTTTGTATGTAAAGCTGAAAGTAATCTGCGTTTGTGGGAAAAGAAAGAGTGGCTCCATTGAGAGTCTTGTTACAAGCCAGTTCTTCAGAGGTCAGAAAAACCCTTCTAATAAGTCACTTGGAAGAAAATGTGGAGAGTCAGCTGATTCCTAATCCGCTCAGTGCTCACACATCAAGACTTAAACTGATATGTGCAATCACATGAAAGCCCCTCTGCGGTGGGGCTTTGGTGGTTCAGTAGAACTAAAGGTGTTTTGTGAATGAGTAGTTTGGCTGATTAATTTGGAAAGCCCTTCATTTATACAGTGCAATTGTGTTATTTTAATTCTGGTGATACAAAAAAGATTAACAGATATTGTATAACAATGAAGTAGCTTTCCAGATATTTCCAGATATTTTTACAAAGAGATTTTTGTGACCCATGTGTGGTGATGTGAAATGTAGACCGCCTGCAAGCAGCCTGCTCTTTTTCCTTAAGTTGCCTTGCAGCGGTGAACAAAGAGACATAGGGATTGTGATGATTGACAGCTCAATGAACTACTGGAGACAGGCTCTGTTACACCATCTAAAACCCTTATCATTCTTGCCAAGACTTTAACTATATACTGTATATGAGGACCATTTTTGACTTGCCATGGCCTATTTATGCTGCAAGATGTTAATGATAATGAATAATTGTTTATTATGAATATATAATGATGGTCACATAAACTGCAACCGATGTGTGCTGAGTGCGTTTTCTTCAATGGCCTCAGTCAGTTTGGGAGATGTTCCTATTTTAAGAAAAAAGTTATTTATACATAATATTAGTGCATAAATCTTACTAATACTAGAGGCCAGTCAATGTGCAACCTCATTCTCAAAATTTGTGAACATGTTTAGTTTGCGTATTGCAACTCCCCTTTGTAAGCAAATACAACCTTTGGACTGCACCTTTTGTCAGAAAGACTTTATGAAAACAAATCAGAAGGTTTACCCGTAATTTGTCCGTATGTTTTGCATTTGTTTACAATTTTTCTTTTTGTCTGTGTAGCAAATTGTGATTCCTTCAGTTGGTAATGACTTCATGAATATAGCTCTTCCTTATTTATTTTATAAATGGTTTATTAGACCAAGATAATCAACTTTAGCAAACAACTGCCCTCTGTATTGTCGATATGGTTCTGAGATTGGGACAGCAACCTTTGGTACTGTTGGCCTATTGTATGAGAATCAAAAATAACACAATGGATATAGGTCCTTTTAATACAATAAAAATACATTATAAAAAAGAAATAAAAAGGAATAAAATAAAAATAAACAAAATGTGGAGGCGGAGTTAGCTGCTATATGATTGGCCTCAACCTGTGGACTAGTCTGCGGGGAGGAGGACAGTGACAGCCAAGGAGGGGTGCTTTAGCGGCACTGTACTCCACTGTGAACAATTCAATCCCACCAAAATCAGCGAGATACCCGGACACAGGAGTGGTCTCGGATGCTTCTATCACCGCATGTGTCTCTTGGTCTCGGGGAAGTGAATGTTTTATGGCATCTTGTCAGTCTCCGCGGCGCGCTTCGGGTCTGGGCAGAAGAGGAGTCATTAGCTAACATTAGCTCGCTAACAAGGTCAGCTTGAGTTTTGGGTGCTGTCTGTGGACATGTAGTAGTGCCATTAAAATGCCTCTCTCGTCATGTTTGAATTGTTTAGAAAATCCAATAAACATCGGGTTTCTAGCAGAGCTAGTTTTCAGCTGTATGTGTCACCGTCATAGTCCCTTTTCGTAAGCGTATTGGTTAGCCACATTACGTGCTATCTGTGTTCAATCCCTGCCTTCATTTTTGAATTCGGCGTGTGGAAGAAATGAGACTCCCGTGTAAATCCTCCTTTTCTTTTATTAAACCTTCGCTATACAATAGTATCGACATTTATTACTAAAGTTGTCACGTTTATAGCAGAGCATTACACTTGTTTGTGAGTGATACCGCATCGGTGCCTAGAATAAAACAGGTGCATATCTGCGTTTAGCCACAGATTGAAGCGCAGTAGCTAAGTGCACAACCCGCCGCCAGATCTGGTGTCACCCATGTTCAGCACTTACAATTCGTCCTATACCGTTTAGACACCGTTTGACACTAAAGCACTGTTTGCTGTATAAAGTTGAGCTATGAGTCTAGCATTATAAATCTCAAAGGCTTGGTCGATCAATCGCGCCTTGAAAACCCGGGTACAACAGAGACGGGCCCCGGTAGCTAACGTGTCTCTGTTAGTTTGTTAGCTGGTTAGCTCAGAGAAAGTATGCGCCTGGCCACTTGAACGCAATTAAACTCAAAACGATTATTTTTTATGTTTTAAGCTTAAACCTGGTATGATATGGTTTTGAGTTATTTTAACAATATTTATTTTTAGTAGGGGTAAAATAATACACTGAGCGATAAGTTCTTCAGCTTTGTTACTTTTGTTACTGAGAGATATAAAGATGGAGCAGCATGGTGTTATTATAGACCCGTGTCTACCAAGTACCATGTTAAATAATAAGAATGATGTTAAGATATTGTCATTAAGACAATGTTTAAATATATCATATGGCCTTTACACATAATTTTAGAATCAGATTTAGCAATGTTCCTAATCATTTGTGCAGAATTGTTTTATTATTATTTAATCATGATTTTGTTCTATATAAACTCTTACGGTCTCAATTCTAATTGGCTAAATAAGATTTGTAAAAGGCTTTATTTGGCACCCCTGAATCTTTATACTGAGTTTGACATACATGATACTGACTGTGCTATTTCAAACTACTTTTATTTTAGCAGAAAAAAAGCTCAGCCTGAGTTCCCTATCTGTAGTGTGGCTCTCTGGTCTCATGTTCAGTCACACTTTCACTGAGGTAACACAGAACCTGCATTATGTTGTACACACATTTGATTTTGTTGTAGAAAGCACAAGGGCTACATATAATTGCAAAAGCAAGCTTGTCCTGTGAATATGTTTGTTATTCAGCTCATGCACTATCAAGAGGCTGCTGGATGTGGTACTCAATTCAATTGGCCTAGAGTGCCACTGTGCATGAGAACCGTAATAATTTTTATGGTTTCAATTTCTAACTTCTTTGGAGCTACATGTTGTAGGGGATACTGTCCTTTTGTGATCTACAGTGTTAGCTAAAACCATTCTCTCAGCCTTACGCTATTGTTCAACAAATCAAGTTATGTTTTTTATTGAAACTTGGAGCTTATTGAATTTGATGACCATATTATATCTAGCATCAGTATAAACTAATTGGTGTCTGAATTGGGCAATTGTTGTTGATTGTTTTTTGACTGTAAGTGTAAAGTGAATGTTATTGTTTTTATGTGTATTTTAAGTTTTTTTTTATTATGTTGGGACCTTTAAAATCATGGAATTTAATTCAGTCTAGGCTACACTTTAATGCTATCTTGCACAGCTGATTTACTTCCAAGTACATGTCTCAACATGGCTCATTGTTTACGCAAGATATAGAAAAATGTCTGATGAGGCGTTTTTAAGGTTGTCTTGTCTTGTTTTAAGCTGTCTTGTCTTTATAACAATTGTATACCATATTTTCAGTCTGGTTAGAGCTCACTTATGCTATATAATGTATATATAAAGTTAGCTTTTTAATGTTTTTTTTACATACTTGGAGTCACTGCCAAAAACAGTATGATTCATTGACCGAGACTCCTTTAGTAAGTAAACTAATTTGTACATTGTATAAAATACAAGGATACATTTACATGAAATTTATTTATGTCTTGGACCTTATTTTGAAACTATTGGCTGTTCCAAGTAATGCTGCTCTAAATTGTACCCAGAGATTATTACATGTGTTCTATGCAGAAATTAATTTTTATGCCATCTCTGTTGTCATATCTGAATTTAAGATCTGGCAATACGTTGGAAAGTATAAATATTGACATCACAGCCTTGTGCTGGTCAGCTATTAGAATTCCAGGCACTTGGGTGACCCCCTTCTGCCCAATTCTGAGTGCTACAGGATTGGGGTTGACTGGGTCAGGACAATGTAGACTCTTAATTCCACCCCCTAGGGCACCTAATTAAAACTTACAACTAAGACAAACAACCTTTGACACTCATGCATCTCATGAGAATTGCTATTACTCAAAACGCTGTCATAGATGTGAAAATCAGTGATCGGTCAGTGTTAAGACAGTGGAGTTTGCTCATGCACACAATTAATATCTGTTTTTAGATGGTAGATTTGGCAGTTAGTGTTAGATTATTGTTTTAATTGTATCTTTACCTTCTTTTTCTCCCTGTAGTTACTGGAAATGGACATTTATTAGACTGCTGGAAATCTCTTTATGGATCACCGAAGACTGCAGAGGGAGACTTTACATCTGTGAGCATCACCACAAGACAAGCTGACTGTGTCATTGGACTGACTTCAGTGCATAAGGCCTCTTCAGTTGTTAAACATCTGTTGGGAAGCCCAAAGGCCTATTGCTATGCACTATAAACAAGACAAGATGAGGTGTGGAGAGACGGGGAGGAGAAGGCTTATTTTAAGCAGGACTATACTCTTGCTTATAGGACTTCTAGTGAACATAGCCCATGGCACGGCTTCTGAACATCAACAAACATTGGTAGAGGCTATGTCCATGGAATTAGAGGCGTCCATGCAGTCGTCTGTGCTAACTGAGCTCCATACTGTGTTATCAGTTGGTGAAAGGCTATCAACTGCAATCCTAGATGCTTCTGGAAAGATGGGAGTGCACTCTGGTATTCCTGACTCCTCTGCCATTGTGGGCCAGGTGTTCCAGCTCAAGGTTCCTCTGGGACATGCCAATGAAAGCTGTCATGTCCAAGTATGTTTTTGAAAATTTTTCCTGTCAAATCCTGCATTTTCTTACTAATATTGCATTAGTAGTAGTAGTCAACAATAGAACAAACTATTTCCTGTCACAGTGTAAATGTCAGGTGGATAGTATCTCTTTATTAGTTTTGATGCAAGTGTGTCAGACAGTGCTGATTGAAACTAACCGGTGTGTTTTGTTCCAGTCAGCATTTGAATAAGATGAGATTATTATTGGCTTTGTAGTAATGCAGTATAATGTCCAGTCATATGACTCATTGAAGAGTGATGACTCATAGTTATTATAAAAAGGACTATACTTCCTGATTAATATTTGGGTAAAAATTGGATAAGCTGATAGGGGTTGGGGATTGAAAGAAAAAACTGTTTCTAATATGTTTCTATTATGTGTAGGGATTTTTAATAATTTAAATAAATCTTAGACTTGTCCTTGTCAGATGACGTTCAAAAATGACAATGTTACAGTCAATAATAGGACATTTACCTTTTACATCAGAAATATAATTTGTATATTTTTCCTTCTATAGCTAACAGAGATTGGGAAGGACACTCTACCCTCCTGGCTGTATTGGGACAAGGATAGCTGCACTCTTAAAGGCCTGGCTCTGGAGCAGGATAAAGGTCTTTATCACATATCAGTTTCTGAGGAAGATTTAAGTGAGAAGACTGGCTCACAAGGAACCTCTAGTACAGTGTTTTCTATTGAAGTGTACCCAGAAGAACGGGCAGACAGTGAGCAGGCCCTGCTCACACTCCAGTCTGACATTAGTGGCACTCAGCCTTTCACTTGTGGCCCAGAGGAGCCTGTCACTGTCCTCACTGTCATCTTGGACGCTGACCTAACAAAGATGGTTGCTGAACAGAGGGTCAGTTTACTGGGCATAATGAGAAAATTTTCTCATGTTCCCCTTGAGCATATGAGAGTAGTCCCTGTTGTCAACAATCGTTTATTTGATATGTCTGCTTTCATGGCTGGACCAGGAAATGCAAAAAAGGTGGTTGAGAATGGTGCCCTTGTGTCGTGGAAACTTGGATGTGCCCTTGAACAGAGCAACATCCCTGACATTAGCACTGTCCAATACTTAGCAAAGGATGGGACAATGTCAGCCAGGCTTAGGTATCCTGTTGTGGGTTGGCATATAGTTAACAAGAAGCCCCATAATATCAAAAGAATCAGGCGACAGCTGTATAACACGCCTACTCCTGTACCATCCCTGCTTCCCCCAACCACTCACCCAGAGCCTGCAGTACGTGTTGTTCCCACACCAACTTCACCCTCCATCGCCACAGCAACAGACAACTCTGCCCCCCCTGTACGAGGCCCACTGCCACTTCCAGTGAAGCCAACTATGAGGGTCAGAGATCAAATAGCACACACACCTGTCTTTGGACCTCCCCAGCCCACCAGAGTTCTAGGGACTACAAGCACCATACCAATCCAGCCTACCATGACACGGCCCACCATTGTTGAGGCTACTGCATCGCCAACATTGCCAAGCACCACCAAAAGACCTAAGTCATCTACCACAAAGAAACCACCTAAGAAACCAAAATCTTCCACTCCTGCCCCTCGAGGGCCAAAGACCACCACAGCCAAACCTCCAAAACGCACCACCCCTCTATCTGTGACTCCAGAGAATAGAAGCCCTGAGATCCGCAACCCTATCGACCAGGTTAATGCTTGGGTTGGAACCTACTTTGAGGTAAAAATTCCCACCGATACGTTTTATGATATTGAGGATGGTACAGCTGATAAACTGCGCCTAACTCTGAAGAAGACCCCGAAAGAAGCAGTAAGTGAATCCTCCTGGATTCAGTTCAACAGCACAATCCAGCTCCTGTACGGTCTCCCTGAGGAGCAGGATGAAGGCAATCATGAATATTTCATGCTGGCTACTGATAAAGGAGGCAAGAGCATCATGGATGCATTTGTGGTACAAGTCAACGGTTGGGCAACTAATGACAAACCATCAGCTGTATTTGCAGCTCGTTTCCACGGTGACCCTAAAAGTCTATCCAGTGATGTCCATAAAAAGATTCTTTTGACCAAAAAGTTGGCTTATGCCCTTGGTGATCGCAACAGCAGCACAGTGACTCTAAGAAGCATCACTAGGGGCTCCATTGTCGTGGAGTGGACCAATAACAGTCTCCAGCAAAGCAATTGTCCCAAGGACCAGATCACAGTTCTGAGCAACAGAATCTCAGACCAGCAAGGCAACCCTAAAATGGCTTTCAGTAAGGCCATGGAACCTGAATTTAAACCAATCAACATCACTGTTCGTGGGGCCAATAAGTGCCAAAGGTATTCATTTATTCCTCCCGTTGAGTTCCCACTGCCTGTTCTGCCATCAGCTGCACCATCACCAGGCACTGGTCGTGTGAGCGGTGGAGATGATGTGTACTTGCACACTGTAATCCCTGCTGTTGTGGTAGCAGCCCTGCTACTTATTACTGGGATCATTGCTATGGTGTGTTACAGAAAGAAGCGTAAAGGGAAGATGACCATAGAGGAGCAAGCCACTTTTATTAAGAAAGGCGTCCCCATAATATTTGCTGATGAATTGGATGATTCTAAGTCACCTCCATCTTCAAGCATTCCTCTAATTCTTCAAGAGGAAAAGCCCCCACTGCCACCTCCTGAGTATCCCAACATGGCTGGACCTCACAGTACCCTCCTGAATCAGGATTTGCTGGAAGAGTACTCTATTTATCAAGATGAGGATCCCAATGCACCTCCATACCAACCTCCTCCACCATTCACTGTCCCCATCGAGGGCAAAGGCTCTCGACCTAAAAACATGACCTCTTACAGGTCACCACCTCCCTACGTGCCTCCCTAACGCAGACTGTCTTTTCAGGTACAATATGGGGACACTTGTCACACAGGAGTAATTTTACATGTGTTCAATGAAATGGCTTAGACTTTGTTGAGAAGCGGGCAACAACACATATTTGACCATGGATAAAACCCTATATTCTACTACTCTCCTACTGGCACAGAGCAAACGGATGAAAACAATTTGTAATTCAACATTGTTCTTGTTGTCCTTTAAATCCGCTTTTGACTTGCATATACTTTTTGTCTGAATTTTGCCAAGAAATGTTGATTTTATCTTCAATGATGTACTATTTCTATTGTATAGAAAATAATAATGAAGCAGGAAAGACTGGAGCCCACGGGGCCTTTGAACAGATGTCACCATGACAACAGACTTGAGGCTCTCCATCACCGTGTTAATCTTTGAGTTTTATATCACTCTTATCTGTACTTCAGCTCGGTTTACTAAGATTTTGCGCCTGTTATTTCTAGAGGGGTATGAAAGACAAAATGCCAAACTGAAAGCATGAATCACTTTACACAATAATTTGTTTATTTCATTGACTTTGATTTCTTATTCCCTATTCTTTGGTCCCTCTTGACAATAACATGCAATCTTTGCACTTATGCAAATTCTTGATAAACCTTGCACTATGTCTTGCGCAGTAAGTGGTAGTCCAAAAAGGTTATAGGATTTTTTTTTGAATCCTTAACCTTGCCACAAAACTACTACTACTTCTACTACAACTACTACTACTACTTTGTACTTCTCTAAAAGGACTTTACATTCACAGGTCACATCTGTTGTAGCCATAGTCTATATAAGTTACTCAACACCATATTTCCTTTATAGTTCCAATGTGTGCCACTCAACCTGCCTGTGAGATAAGCTGGTTGCTGTTGCCACGGGTATTTCTTTGGATCACTGTTGCTACAACGGTAATGTTAAGGCCAATGGAATCCAGTGGTTTAAAGCAGGGCTGCAACTGGAAACATGGTCAATGACAAGCATCCACAGTCTTTTATTTACTTGCTTTTGTCGGTAAGATGTCTGGGGTGGGATTTGGAGGACTGTTGCACTCATATTTAGTGTGCCTCCAGGTGTCAGTTCAGAGGCAGGGGGACTAGGGGTTGTACATAATTGTGTGCCTGTGAAATAAAAAAAAAGATTCCACAATTTTAGTGTTTTACCAGTAAACCTAGTTGGGGAAAGGGTCAGAGTGGGAAATGTTTGAATTTTATTTTTTAATTGTATCTCTCTAGGTTTATGATTACATAATTTACGAGGAAAGAAAAAAATGTTAACTCGGCCCATCACAAAAAATAAAGCATTATCTGAAACTGATGGGGAGCAAAGAAGGAGAGCAAAGAAACTGCAACAATGTGTGAATTATGTACATTTCATATCTGAAATCACCATACAAAAATGGTTAAAAATCTAATGTTTTTACTGAGTTTTTGATACAGTCTTAAACTTGTTTTATGAAAATATATTAATAAAATGTAATACTATTTGTATAGCTCCAACTATTGTCTTTGCATTGCTTTATTTTTTAAAATTGTTACACAATTAGTACATAACTATGTTCTCCACTTTAATGCACTTTAATGGTAGAAAACCTTTAAACTACATTTTTAATTATTATTGAAATGTACACTTTTCTGGCTGACTTACAGGATATGTCACCTTTTGATTTACATTTATAGGAGCACATCTAATGGTTGTCTGCTTCTGGCTATAACATGAGATTTACACAGTCTTTTATTGTAATAAAGTAGATGCGTGATAAATGGCCCCCGTGAGATACTATACTTTTAAGAGCATTGGTCCGTTTGGCAGACTTTTAGGTGGGTTGTTTCTCTTTTGGGCATGTTCCTACAACTTTTGGTGAAATTGTAGTTACAGAGACTAACGTCTGCTCATATATTGTTTTATTGCAGTCCTTGTAGTGCAAGGTCAAAGCTTTTGAGAAAAATGGCAATGCATTACAGAATTCAAGACTTTTTCCCAAAAAACACTTTAACCACTTTTTCACATAGCTCTATCACCGAGTCATGTTTTTAACAAACCCCATTGTCACTGACCTTTTTCATTAAATGGTTAGCCTTTCCTTGAATCTAAATAACCTCATCAGAATAACCCTGTAACACCAATCATTGTGTCACCTTATTTATATTTGTAAAATAATGCATAATTATTAATTATGACTTGGAATATGTTTCAAATTAAATGTTATTATTTATCAGCTTACCACCAGACATCTAACACATTATACATACATGGCTTCATTTAAACAACCACCTACAATAAAGTGAGCTGTTATACACTGAAGATATACAGGTTGTCCCCTCAGTCTCGAGAAAGCCCTGAGAATGTGGGCCACTGTTTTGATGTTTCATTTCAGCAGATGCTGTGATGCTGGCTACAGACAGACAGGAGTCAACTCTGATGCTGTTCAAGAAGTTGACAGCTGTTCTTCTGGGTTCAGCGAGGCCATTGGCGTCAACATAAATGCATCCAGCATTGACTGCCACTACCATGTATTCTAGAGCTGGCAAACAAGATTCAACATAGACTATTAATGGTTCTCCATGAGTACTTGTTGCAAGAAAGTTTGTTCTACAAATGGACTCATACTAATCAATAACTTCTGTAATAAGGCATACCAATGTATACAGCAGATATTTATGCCATGCCATCTCCAACTTTCCCAAAACATTTCTTGGCTTGCACATATTAATAATATATAACTTAATGCATGTCATAAAAAATGTATGACCTATAAGAAGAATCGACCGTTCAGTTATTGACAATTTGTTTGTTGCGGTTTGCATCTCAGGCCATAATAATCACTCATCACCAGCATCCTTCTCATCTCTTTAGTGATAAAGATAGATAAGTGCATTACTACCTTATATAATTAGTTTAATATGGGTTTATACTGAACAAAACTGGTATTTGGCAAAAGCTGCTGTTTTTCCATTGGCTAGTCAAGCCTGCTCTTTTGCAAGAGTGTTTATAATTCCTAGGTTCACAGCAGATTATAATTAGAACTGTGCAAGGATGAGCTCTCACTGCAAACAGGAGGCTCATTATTCCTTCTATTATTGACACAAACTTTTTCATTAAGAAAAACAAATCACTTTTTGTGTGCTGCTAAGTATCTGAGGAGATTGTAAGGCAATCTGCTGCTTAGCTCATCATCTTACAGGATGAATGGCAGCGCTGCAGGAGGCCAACTGCTCAGTAATAAGTCTCATTAGATGTCCACTATCGAGAAAGGTGACACTCCATTTCCCATTAGGCTGAAAGCACAATTTAAATACAGACCTGGGGGATAATTATTATATTTCTTTCTTTCTTTCTTTCTTTCTTTCTTTCTTTCTTTCTTTCTTTCTTTCTTTCTTTCTTTCTTTCTTTCTCTCTTTCTTTCTTTCTTTCTTTCTTTACCATTAGACTGATACATTCTTAATCAGTGATCAGTAGTTTCTAATGATCTTCAGTATTTTGACGAGGGAGTGATTGTACCACCATACCAAATTCCTTTTCCACAATACATAATTCCAAAACATGTTTTGGCATTTATATTTACATGTACATACGTGTTCGAATATTTAGACGGGGAGTTTCATACAATAAGATAATATAAAAAGGTTCATTTTTAGCAAGCAATTTCTCTGCCTCTCCTCTTTCTGAACAAGACAACAGCGCCATCTGTTGGTAGAGCAAAACAGAACGCTTTCTTCAAGATCACACACACTAATAAGTCTTACTAGTTGTGAGAGTTAACCAAGATGTCTAAAAACATTAACAAACAAAACATTTCATGACAGTTCTGAATGAAAAAGTAAAAAAAAGGAAAGGTTTAGTATAGGATGCTACTAGCTGCTAGGCAGGTATTGCAGAGACTGCTGCAGAATCAGCAGATGGCAGTAGAAGCACGCCAGGAAGATTTAGTGATAAATGGTTGCAAGAAGTTGTTGCTTAAAGCGACCAGATTTATGGGTAAACAAACACAAAAACTGCATTTAGCATTCATCATATTGTGCCTTAATGACCCCTAATGTTTGCATCATGATTACTAATATTTGCCAAATAAATACAGCACAAATCTGAGATCCCTTTTAAGTCACAAGCAAAAAAGTGAGAACTGATGACTGAGCTACAGATTTAGAATTAGAGACTTTTTATCTCAAATATTAGCGCCATTCCAGCGCTCCTTTAGGAGTCCATGAAAAAGCTAAGGAGTTATTCGAGGGAGTTTAATAAGTGACTGGCTGGAGGAAGCATGACAGATGCCGTCTTGTATTGGTGCTATGCCTTGCTGCAGGGGTCATCGACAGCAGCAGACACTTGTCCTGTGAGGGGTTATTAGAGCCATTTACATGGCTGTGCCTTTGAGTGGAGAGGTTGAAACCCTGTGAGTTGAAATGACAAAGCTGACGGGCAAATCAACATGTTGCTGCTGAGATAGGACCAGTATCACTTGGCTTAAACCGTTTTCCACTTTGTAGCAATGTTTATCTGACCACCCTGTGCCTTCTGTCATAATGTGCTGCCTGTCAATTTCAGAATACAACATGAGAGGGACTTAGTGTGGGGCCCATGTGATGTGTATTCAGGGCTTTGGTCTTGGCAGTCTGCGTACACCCTGCTGGACTCATGGCCAGATGGGCCAGTAAGTGGGGAGTGATGATTGGCGGGCCCCTTCTGTTCTCTGCGAGGGACCCCTCTTGGGAACCAAACCCAAGTGACAAAAATTATAAACGCTGGATCAAGGTAGCTGGATTGGAAGCTGACACAAACATAAATAGGGCACAAACAGGTGTAGGAGGAAGACGTCAGGTGTCATATTTCACAAAGCAACCTTTTTCCATTGTGAAGCAAAATGTCTAAAATGACTTACCCAAATCCAAAAAGTTAAGGCTAAAGCAGTTGGCCAAAACTAGTTGGAGCTTATTGTGAGCCTATCTCAGCTCATTAAATCTCATTTTTTATTTCACATATTGAAATCCAAGTAGTTTCCAAATGCTCTGTATCTTTGTACTTCTCTTTTGAAAAATTCCAATATAAGAGCCGTCATTTATAAAGTGTGCAGCAATGTGTTGGAAAATTACAAATCAACTTAAACTAAAACATATTGAGTGGTTGATGTTGATATTTTACAGAAAGAAACTTGATAACCTTGGCTTGACAAGAAACTGAAAATGTGATTTTAATGAACAGAAGGATGGGATCTTCCATCACTGATGATATTCAATGCTCAAGAGGCTTACATTACTGTCATGTGATTTTTCTAGCCATGTCATGTGGAAATTTAGTAAAGTCATCCACAACTGTTATTGCAGTCCATTAGCTCCATTGTGAAGATACATAATTGATGCAGCCTTTGGGTAGACTTTAATCAAATGGAGAGTGCTCCTCCACACTCTAGCGCAAACTGAAAAATGAGACACACAATCTTCACCGATGTAGTAGTTTGCGAGGTAAGGCTATAATTCACACAATAAATTGATTTATAACCATTTGACTCTTCACTTCTTGCACAACGCCCTGGGCTAAATGCACGGGGTTTAAAGCTTTGAAGGTAGATTTATGAGGCTGAATTAGTATCATTTAAATGAAGCAGCACTGGAGACAGATGTTTCTTCTAATCTATTTTTAAACAATCAGGCAGGTGTTGAGCTTGATTTATTTCTTGTGCCTTTTGGGTTTTGTTTGATGGGAATATCTAGCTCTGTTTTCAAGTGTTCATTTCCATTTGAGTGTTTTTGTTGCTCCTCAGGTGTTTACTTTTCTTTGAAATAACAGTAATCTGCGTGGGTTGTGGAAGCACATTGTTTATGCCATGCTCCTTGAAATCAAGGGCTTAGCTCTCTAGTTACATTTCACAGCCAGTACTTATCTCTGTCAACTCCTGTTTAAGCATCAGATGATGTTCTCCGCTAAATGCTCTTGGCACTTACTCTCTCCATCCACCTCAACACAGTTAAAAATGTATTACCCTAAAAGAGTAGCACTCAAGGATGACACATTTGAACATATTTGAGGTTTTCTGTACTTTTTTGTTTGTGTGATAGAAAAGTGAAAGATTAGTGGACCTACGGAACTGCCAATTGTGAAGTGCATTTGTCTCGCTTGGCCATTTTAATAACACAGCAGTCAATTAAACCCATGAAGTCACGTGCGTAATTTTCAAATAATTATTCACTGGTGGATTGAAGAAATGGAACGTTTGGTGCATGAAGAAGGTGACTGAGCTAATTGTGTGTTATCATATATCTATGACTGTCAAATGAGCAAATCTCCAATGTACTTTTCCTCCTCCCCCCAGGGGACACTAATGTGATGAAAATGATGCCTGGTCCTGCTGATTAAAAATTCAATAACACTATATGTATTCACTCAAACAGTTCTGCTGAGGCAGGCCAGAAAGTGCAACTCTGTGGGTCCAAAGATAAAAAATATGGCACACACTGAGCCCCCCCAAAAAGAACCAGTGTATCAATTTCTTTTAAAACAGAGAAATCGTGTACAAGCCCAGCCTCAAAATTTACTTGTGATCTTCCGGATAATTATCTGCATTGTTTGTACGGATGGTACAAGCAATGTCTGCCTTTCTCTTGCACTAATTATACAGTGCTGGTGTCGCTGTTAGAGTGGCTGGCCTGGCTCTGGGAGGACAGAATAAGAAGGAGAAGGAAGGAGTCAAAACAAAAGATACTTAAAGCACTTGATGCAATAGGAAGACGGACAGTGAAGAGCGTCTTTAACCAGACTACGTTATATCAGGCGGTCACTGACGGAAAGCAGATAAGGTTTCACTCTGGCTGGAGATGTATAATTGGACATTCATGGAGAGCCTGTGGGCCCAGGAGCCATGAAACAGAGCTAATCTAGACTCAGCATCAGTAAATTGTCTGTGAAAGACCGCATCAGGAGTTCTGACAAGATAAGGAAGGCTTTCCTCAAAGGCGGGCCAGGACCGGAGTGACATGAAAGCTTAAGGAGACTGAGCTCTTGGAGCTGGGGCTTGTGCATTTGACATGAGACATACACTGGAAAATGTGTATTTCACTAAATTGTCACCTTGTCATTGGAATTGGGTCACACCCAAACTTCTAATATACTTAAACTTCTTACAAACTTTTAGCAAGCCTCCCTATGTACATTCAGACTATTATCCAATCACATTTCTGTCACCAAAGGATGTGAGACTTATATTTTTAAATGTTTAAGTCCTCCTTGTGGAGTGTCTTGCTCCGAGTCCACCATGATTAGTTTTCTTCCTTTGAAGTCCCTATCTAGATTCTCTCCGGGAAATGCTGCCTTCAGAACAGGTGCACACTGAGCAGGTGGGCTGTTACGTAGGAGCTTTGAGAGTTGGGAGCTTCAATGCAACATACTTTTCATATTTTTAGGAGCCTGTGTCTGCTCACGTATTTAGACATATTTAATTGAATTTGTTGCATTACAAAGATTAGCTCTGTAAGTTTTCCCACTTTTAATCAATCCCAAAATGCGATTGCTTAGGTGGTTTCTTCTTTTTTTGCTGAGCTGCAGATCTAAACTCTGCTCAGCCCCCACTGATTACTCACACACAGTCACTGACATAAGCAATTCATTTGGTGGGGGAGAGGCTAGTCTTAATTGGGTATAAGTGGGATTTTTCTTGGCTGTGCGCAACAGAAAATGACAGACTGTGTGTATGAGAAGTAAAGACCATCTGGTCCCAAAGGAGCCGAGCGGAGAGCCAGACAAATGGAAAGAGAAACAACACAAAAACCTGTGTAAGGAAGGATTTCACACAGACTTGCTCACACAAATAGAAGAGAGAAATTAGCATCTCTTGGTCAGATGTAATTTAGACATGTAAGAGCCCAGAGGAAGACATGGAGCAGCTGGAGAAACGCAGCTCTCTCATGCAAGGCCTGTTTATATTTTTATGTAATAATCAATAGCGGAAATAGTAATGTTATGCTTACAGGCATGCATTAAAGTATGGTTAGCTCATAAACTGGTCCTCAATGTGACAAATTGATCTGACAACCTACATTATTTTTATTAGTGGTGAGATGGAGGGATGATACAATACTAAATTTAGTTGCAACTGTTGAAATAAAGTAAGTTTACTCTAAATATTTGTACTTTGGTATATAGTTTAACAGACTCCTACAATAGGCAGAAACCTCATATTTGTTTTTCTCTTACTTAATGGTTTGTTTATAACAGGAGTCAATGTAATTACTGCCTTCTCAAATGAAGACTCAAACATTGGCACATGCACGAAGACCAACTGATGATGCTGGGACCAAACTTAACACCATGTCTAGATGCCTAAAGGAGTATTTTATAAGGGCAGAAAGAGAACAGTGTGAGGAGAGGGAGAGGACTGGTGGTCTCAGGGGGGGTCTTTTCTTTGCATGACCGCACAACGCAGTGAGCCTGCTAATGTGCCCTGTCATTGGCTAAGACAGCAAATGAGCACATGCCTTACCACCTACTTAGACAAAGCCACAGACGACAGAGTGACAAATGTTTTTCTATGCAACATCAACTGGTTTAAAACACACAGATGCATGCCCACTCACTGACACTGACTCACATGCACAGAGAAATAATGATATGTTGCCTGAGTTCATTGTATAAAAGATAACAAAATTATTTTATTACATGTTGATAATTTGACAGACATCACAACAAACTTGCATGATTGCTTTGATATTAACTCTTCCCACATCATAATTAGGAATATCATACCCAGTACCAAACTATAGAAAACAAACATGCTTGTAGATACAAGAGGAGTCAGTTGAACATTGGTTTAAATCCATATTCAGTCATCGAATAATTCTGCTAAAGGAAATGAACTGCAGACAAGTACTGAAGCTCATTATCATCTTCAGATTTTATTTCTCCTTTTTTGTTTACATCAAATAGAACAGACAAACATTGGCACATGCAAAGTGAACACTTTGTGGTGCTTTCATTGACCATCCAAATCCAACTGAACAATGGCTTCGATATCTATTTCTGTACTCCAAACATGAAAATACTCTCAAATATTTACAAAAAATATATACTTACAATGACTGTCATTCAAACATAATCATCTGGGACTGATTTATAAAACAAACTACTGAATGTGGCAGAGCTCGCTGTTAAATGAGGCACAGAATAAATCACTTAAAAAACATTACTAAACAAATATGGATAATGGGAAACCAAAGAGAATATGGCTTTAACAAAAAAATAAAATAAAAAAAATTGTTTAGGCCGATCTTCTGTTCCTTTTGTAGCTGTCCCTTGTTCACAGTGACCCCTTGAGCAGGTGAGGTGTTCTCTGTCAGGGAGGGGGCCACAAGACAATTCAAACCTACAGAGCCAGCCACACTGCCCCGCAGCACTGCAAGCCTCTGTGAGGACTTGTGCATCATGTCTGGAATAAAGTCTGGCTGCCCTGCACACTGGATGCAGAGGTGCCGCAGGTGAAGCTGGGACGCCTGTGCTCACACTTCCTCCTCTTGTCGTTTCCGTTCAAGCATGTCAGATCCTGAGGTTGTTGTAACTCACATATGTCTTCTTGGTTGCTTGACCTGTGAGAACAGAAATGAGATTCACTTTGTGAAGGGAAAACATGAATCTTTTAAAATCACAGAGGCAAATAAACATAATCTGCTTTGGCAAGCTCTCCCCACTGTGCGGGTGTGTTTCTAAAACCAGCTGTGTGCAATCAGAGGCAATATTTTCTGGCCTAGTGTATCATATCAACTCACAAAGCACGGGTGTAAAGCCTCCGTTTCTATTTTCAGATGTTAACTAGTGATAAAAAAACATAAACACCACACAAGTGGGCACTGAACAAATGCTAGGCCATGCAATGTGATCTTAGTCTGGATTGCCATGGAAACATATCAGAATGTGGCTGGGTGCCTGTATGCAGTGTGTTTGTTCATCAACTAGTATCCCTGTCTATGAGATGCAGTTTGATATTTTGATAGTAATAAACCAATTTGTTTGAGTTAATATATATTAAATGGATGTATAGTTCATCTTTTAAAAGCTAAGAATGGCCTAAATTTTGCTTAAAATGCTATTCCTGTGTGTATAAGCATGAGAATCCTATCTGTATGACAAAGAAGGTCGATGTATATCTCCTTAATCACAGACATTGCTATAAATTCTCATTCTACTGCTTTAATGTTGCCATGGCAACCATCTCCCATGGGCTATGCAATTAAAGTCGCACCATTTCTTTACAGCTGTATTTTGTACTCATGCCCAGCAAGTATGATGAATAAATGATTAGTAAATGTTCAACTGACTCTTGCTGTAAACCACAAACACTCTTTTGAAACCGTTAAGGAGCTAAAAGCATGATGTGTACTTTTTGGAACCGGACAGTTTTGATCACTTTCCAATACAGTAAGAATAAAGTGGGGGTAATATTTTGAGAGTAGAGTCACACATGCCTGACACAAATCAGTGACAAATCCCTACTGCACTCTGGAGGATTATTCTGTTTTAAATATTACTCATTATTAAATCTATATAACGCTCTCCAATCTCACCTCAATCTCTTTAAAATGTATTTTATCCATTTTCATTACAACTTTAATGACTTTGTTTTCTGTTTCTGTTCACCACATTAAATTGTTAAATTACCTCAGTTTGCCTTGTTTGTTTAACTGTACAAGACAACTACAACTACTCTAAATAACACAATGAAGGCTGCAGTGATGAAGATATTAAAGTGCTATTATATATCTGCAAATTTATATATGTGCCACTGGTAATGTCCTTTAATCCCATAAATCACTCTTTAGTCATCTTGTACTGCACTGACAGCTCCTTAAAAGGGAGATATTTGGCGCTTTGATGGTTACAAGAATTGACGGACAGTCTCCAGAGATGGGGGCGCCACAGTTCAGGTTTCAGGGCGGTCATGCACATAAATTTTCCATTAATAAATGTCACTTCCACTGCTGCTAAAAAGAAGGGCAAGAGGAGGGGAGAGTGTGCAGAGAGGGGCGAAGAGGTGAGAAGACATTCGTGTAAGAGAGACAGAAGGTATGAGACAGATGACACTGTGCACTTTTGGGCGGGACTCCTAGAGACTGTGCCCTGCTTGGGGACTTCTGATGTGCTGCTGCGACAGATGTTAACTTTTTGCCCTGTATGCTGAGTATATTTGCTCAGACTGCCAGGGATATGCTCACCATCCCCTGATGCACGTCTATTGGTGTTTTGCCTTCGTTGTGCGTAGCTCACAGATTCACTCACATAGTGGTAATCATACTGAGAACTGCATGAGCAGATGAACACTCACTGTTGTGGGCACACATGCATACACAAGCTCTGTCAGCTGATGACAGATGAGAGTGACAACTGTTGGGAGTTTGGAGATATTCCCATGAAAATCTGTCATCTTGCAGGCATAATTCAAAGCGGGGTTTATGGGCGGGTGCACCTGTGGGTGTCATAATCGCTGGGTGTGATTAGAAGCATAGCAGGAATGGAGCCCTTTGGAGCCTGTGATGTGTGATTTGCATAAGATGTCAATCATCCCTTTCTTTACACAGGCAACTACAGAAAGGTGATAAGCTTGTGTTTCAACTTAAGTACTTTCCACATCTTTTGACTGGTCTTGGTCCCTAAATGAATTATTATGATATTATTTTACAGGATCATACTCAGCTTTGGAGACAGAGATTATCTCATTCTGTTCATGGGGACAAAGACTTCGGAAATCTCTTCACAGACCATGCCCCCATCTTCTCTCAGGCAAACTGCTGTGCACTCAGACTAAAGGTCTAGCCATTTATCAGGTGAAGAGATAACTAGATCTAATTTAAAGGACATTAAACACACAGAAAGAGCTACAAAATTACATTGTAGGAATGGGTCTTAGTTCAAGAAAGGAAATATGAAAGAGTATGTAAAGACATTCTGTTTGCATTATCAATCAGCTGAGCTTCAATTGATATATGTTACACTTCTATGCTGTTTTTGAACTTGTGTCATGTCTGAATTTACAGTTATTTTGTTTAATTTAGATGTATGCACTGTCTAGCCTTTTAATTACAGAAATAGATTTGGCTTGTGGTGTTTTATTCATTCTTACTCATGGGGTCAACTGCAGGGTTTTCACACAGCTCAGTCTTAGCCTCTCCATTGGGTCGCTCGCTGGGCTTCTGGGACAGACGTGATGACATTGTGGCGGCTGTAACCACAGCCTTAAAGCTGCGTTTCCTCTTCTGGACATTGAGCTCAGGGTGGAAGATAATGATGTACACCTTGGGCATATACAGCATGCCCAGTGCTACTGAGGCACTGAGGTTCATGGAGATGGTCAGCGTGGTTGTCTGGATGTACAGCTGAAATGAGAACATGCATTTTTTATTGAGTCAGTGCATGAAAAGTACTTTTGAACATTTTTCTTATGTAGCTGTTCCACTCAACACAGACAGATTTGTTGAATAGAAGAGGCTTGGCGGGGCTATGTTCAGGTTGCAGTATATATTCTTTACCTTCACTATAGTTTTTTTTTTTTTATTTAAACACTAAGCATTTGTCACTACTCTGTGTGCTTCTACTTTCTCATATTATTACTTCTCTGGCTAGGTTCATTTTATGTAAATTGTGTGCAATAAGTAACATAGCATAGGCAAGATACAGCACTTCTAGCATAAAAAGGTCTGCATTCGATTTTCTACTGCTTCAAATGCACTGGAGCGCAGCTGTGAAAAGCTCTCAGGCTGTTAAGTGCTAGAATTGTGATTGATGTTGTCCATAAACATGTACGTTTGTGGAAAGGCTTTCTGCGTAGCATTTCTCATTAGAGGTTACAGAACATATTGTCAGTTTCTAATCAAGCTTAAATAAATATTAGATAAATATAGAGGGACTAGGAAACTGATAATCATTTTTGATTAGAAAAGAAGTGCATGGATAAGGGTCTTTAAGGAGAAAGAACAGCTTAAAGAGAGAACAATATTTCAAGAGCAGGTCAGCATTTCCTCCCTACTTATCTACTGCACTCAAAAGGATCAAATGTCATTTGTATTCCTACTGTCAGTCAGTAAGAGAATCTATTGCAAATAGATTAGATAGCACAACATTTGCAGCAGAGTAAAATGCTTAACAATTCCCCAAGAAGAAGAAATGTCACAGTTTGAATATTACTGTTGTTAGTAAATGGCACAACTAATGGTAATTTCTTTGATACAAAGTTATAGTGATGCCTTGTGTTTTCTGATCTCCACCAGTGACATGCTCATCTGATTGTCTCCCTATTTCTCTGCGGAAGAGCATCACAGCAACTGGCTGGCGCGCCATGCATTAATAAGTGTATGAATTTCACAATACAAACTGCTTTGTTCAGTTTGCTCTGGGTTGTTCCAGCCCAAGGACAGGAATACTGTGCAGTGTTAAACAGCTGAGCCATGAATTTGCAGATTTTTTATGATACCGGGGATGCCGATCAAAGTGCTGCACACATGTCTTTAAGTATAATAATCAGAGAATACACATTCGGCACTATGTTTCCATGTTAGATAGTAACCTGTCTGGTATCCATAGCAACACTACAGAATTTGGTGCAACTAAACATGGCTGGCTTTTAATGAAACTCTGATACCTGCAACACACCAATGCTGACCCTATCAAAATTGATTTAGTGTCCCTGCCAGAAAAATGTCACAATAGACAGTAGGCAGTTGCCCATAGTCAACACACACAGCAAAAGCACACTAAGACACTATCATAAATTATTATTTGCTGTCCGTACCATAAATACATCCTTAAACCAACATACTGAGACATGCTAAATTAAATCTGGTCCTTTACTGATTCTAATCACCAAGACAATATTTTTCATTGTACCTCATTAAGAGCTTGACCCAAATTCATCCCACTCCACGCCCACAACTCGAATGTTTAGCGTGTCACAGCTATAATTAATTTCTGTTGCTTTAAAATAAATAAATACATACTCAAAGTTATTATCACAACTGCTTAGCATCTCTGTATTTATAGCCACACTGATGAGTTATTGGCATCCTTATCTTTTGACTCTTACATCTCATTGACAACCCGAATGCTAACATGCAACCCATCAGGGATACACTTAGTGTCGAGGCAGTAGAGCTGTGTATGACATGGTGCTAAAAATGTGATAAGGACTACACACACTAAGTGGCAATTAGCACACACCCAGTCCTGTTAGAGGATGCCTTCAATAATGGTTCCCAGGAATTTGCAGGCTCCTCTCTATTACCAGGGTGTCTCGTGTTGTTTTGGGTGGCCTACTTTCTTACCCAGCTCATGTCATGAATAACTCTCTTTAGCTTTCTACTGAGAAGTCCTGTTCTAATTTGGAGACACCCTTTTCCTTTATGAGTGGTTCTGACTTCTTTTTGGCTCCTGACATAACTAAATGTCAACAACATGTTTACAAAATTCATTGAAATTTGTAACAAAAAATATATATATATCAACACAATTTCCCATAAATCTAAGAAGATGCATATTTGTACTTTAACATTTTCAGGTGAGTTTGGAGTCCTTAAGAGCATTCAGAGTCCTTAAGAGGGTGAAAAGTAAGTTTTGCATTAAGTAGACTAAACGGCTCAAGGTGGAGTTGGTAAAGTACTCGCCACATAGGTGTCCCTAAGATGTGATGTGGTTTTCTTGCTGATATACATATTATGCCACAAAGATATTTTATCATTGTGTTACTGTAAACAATATGATATACAGGAATGAGAACGTTCTGCCTGGTGTCTGTGGTCAGTGCTAATACAAGCTGGCAGCACAGACTGTCTTCAAGGGGTTCATGTGGTACAGCAGCCATCGTACAAGAACTTAAGAGGTTTCCAGACATGTATTGAGGTACATGCGGTTTTTATGACATGAATTTCTCTTTTATGCAAGACTGATTCTTGTGGGTGTTTTACTCGAAAGTTTCTCTGCCTAAGGGAAAATGTTTCATTATATCATCATCCTAGTCTTCTAAAGAAGCGGACTGTTTTTGCAGTTGAAAACATTAGTGAATAAGAGAGTTTTCATGTTCAGTGACAGCATATATTCCAATGATTTGCAAGTCATTTGATACAAAAAAGGGTTTATGACCATCTTTAGTTTGCTTAGGGGAGTAACATGGATGGTATTTTGGATTCTTAGTCAGCTGATCTCTGGTGCAAGAAGCAGGTGATTTGGATGCTGGTGATTCTCACAGTCATTACCTGAGTGTGTTGAGAAGCTGACTGAGCACAAGCAGGTGCACAGGAGGCAGAGGGATGCACTGCCATCTTTTGTTACCGTTTTCGCATGGCTTCCCTCAACAGGAGTTTGTAAGTGCAAAAAAGCAGTACAGAGAGAGAGAATCACAGGTGTGTGAAGTTAAGTTAAGAAATCCTGCTCACTGCAGTCGATGTTTGCCACACTATTATAAAATACATTCACATCAGGTCAAACTTTTGGACATAATGCTGACAATTGTCTGCATACCATCTTATTATTCAGATAAGGTCAATCCGCGTTTATTTAGCTACATCAGCATACAGCCTAAGGCTATTTTGGAATAGCATTTAGAACAAAAAAAACTGCTTACCATACTACTGCATATTTTTCAGCACCAACTAAAGTCAACCAGGTCATATCTATTTATTAATAATCATATCAACTATTACACTGTTGACCTGAAATCACACACAAGTTAGAATGCAGTAAATATATTTCACATCTCATTTTCTTGCAGACTAATACAAGCTTGTCCATTTTTCTCAAAGACAGACACAATTGATTGAGTAGAATGTTCCAGCAGCCTAAAGAACAATATATATACAGTATATATATATTATATATATATATATATATATATTATATATATATATATATATATATATTATATATATATATATATATATATATTATATATATATATATATATATATATATATATATTATATATATATATATATATATATAGAGAGAGAGATTGATTGATAACCACTTAAAGTTTTCAGAGCACACAGTTTTAATCCCTAAAGTTAAAAGTGAGAAGTGGTTTTACTTTGTCATAACTACTCTGTAGAATTCCTGGTGAGGATATGCTCGTGACATTCAAAAGCACTTCTCACCCGCAGTGGCTGGGAAGAGGGCAGAAATCAACTCGCTAAAGGCTAATACTTCAAGACACTGTGGTATGAACTGGAGGTAAACGTGAGACAAGGGCTGCTATGCAGAAAGAGTTAACTGCATGAAGGAGAAGGATAAACACATTACTGCCTCACTAGTCGCTGCAAGTAACATAATGAACTCCTAATCGCTGCTGAGGGTGTAATTCATCTATGAAATCAGCAGCAAATTGAGATGAGGAAAATCACTTTCTGATCCATCTCATGCAGTAGCTTAGCAGGAAGGATATTGAACGGTGTGCCTCTCAAAAGGTTAGGAGTAACACTTTCCTGTTTGCATCGATATTCTGTCAGTGGAGAACCTTTCGTCTGTATATTTTGTACACACGGCCTGTCTAGTAGCATGTGTAGCTGGGTCCCTGCCGATGAATGCTTTTGTATTCAGTCCATTGCTGCCCAGATAAGCAATGACTAGCATACAAGGCCCAAATGTCGTATTCTCAATCACTGCCAATTCTGTTGTCAAATGTTTTGTTGAGTTGAGTGGGGCTGTTGAGAGATGGAATCAAACCTACCATATCCTTATTTTTACCACTTTTTTGCTGTCTGTCGCATCACCTTCATCTTCCAAAACCTGCCTTTCCAGGACAAGACATGACTGTGGTGAGCCCTATCACACAAACATGTCACTATTCAGAAAGTTTTAGGATCGTGGTGCATCAAGTTGTCCTCTGCCTGTGAATAACTATTTCTGTCTGTGTAATAGTGTTTCCAAACACATAGCCTTGGATAAGAATTGGAAAAAAAGAAAAAAGCAAAACTGAAATCTAAAGGAAATTTACCATAACTTGGACAGTGACTAAATGTGCTTCCCTTCTGTTCCAATTTTTTCATTTTCTGTTTCACAATATGCAAAATAGCCTGTGTTTGGAGAAGACAAATACAGAAATAAATAAGATTTACAAAACAAAATGTGGGACAAAATGCAATGACTTACCTTTTCAGCAGACTGAGCTGTGCCAAAGAAAATGGGGATGAAGGCCAACCAAACTATGCAGGTGGTGTACATGGTGAAGCCAATGGGTTTTGCCTCATTGAAGTCTTCTGGTACATCCCTGGTCTTGATGGCATAAATGGTGCAAGTGACCATTAAAAGGATGCTGTAGCCCAAAGAGCAGATAATCTGAAGATCTGTGATGTCACATTTGAGCACACCACGGGCCAGCACTGGGTTTATAGTTTTCTGTTCATCATAGTCGATAATGGTGTTGGGGGGGTCCACGGCAAACCACACCAGCACGCCAAGCAGCTGCACACAGATCAGACTGGAAGTGATGGCGATCTGTGATGTGGGGCTGATAAATCGTGGGGCGGTGACTGTCTGCTTGCCCTGCTCAAAAATACGATAGATACGATTGGTCTTAGTGAGCAGGGCGGCGTAACTGATGCACATTCCCAAACCCAAGAAGATCCTCCTAAATGCACACACTCCTACATCAGGCTTAGCAATCATGAGGAAGGTGATGATGTAACACAGAAAGATGCCTGTTAGCAGCACGTAGCTCAGCTCTCTACCTGACGCCCTCACAATAGGTGTGTCGTTGTAGCGCACAAATGTTGCCATGACAAATATAGTAGCAATGATGCCAAGCATGGCCAGGAAGACTGGGATAATGGCCCAGGGAGAGTGCCACTCCAGCTTGACAATAGGGATTGGCTGACAGGCAGTCCTGTTGGGGTTGGGCCTCATGTTGTAGGCACACAGTCTGCAGGAGGTCTCATCAAACTGATACTGGTAGCCGTCACACAGCTCGCAGTGCCAGCAACACGGCTTGCCCTTTACCTTCTTTTTTCTCTCTCCAGTTTTACAGGGCAGACTGCACACAGAGATGGGTACATCCTGCTCCCCCTCTGGCCATTGAAGCTCCTCCAACTGAGAGAGAAATGACACATGGAAAACACATGAAGGGTAAGCAACACATAGGGCAGTGAGTCTAATTTAACCCAATCTATCACTTTTATATTTATGTGTATATACTGTATACTGTGTACAAGTCACCTTCTGGATTAAAAAGTTTAAAAACATGACTTAATAAAGTTTACCACCATTATGCCAACTTTCTACAGGGACTACCTTTTTTAATTCTTCAAAGTAACCATTATGGCAACAAAGCTTAGATTTTACTAAGAAAATACAAAATAAAGATTTTTTACATGCAAGTTATTTTTTTTATATCTGTGAGGTATAAAATATTTTCTCAGACACAGAAAAATGTAAAAGTAAATGTCCCAAGTAAGGCCTTCCAGGATTTCATCCAACATCCCAAAAATATTTTTACACCTACTAAAATTCCATCAAATTTCTCTTTTTCACTTTTGATGAATGTATTATAAAAGAAGCTGTTTTAGAGCATACATTTAAAAGCATATATTTTCTTAAAAATATTGTAATTTATTATTGTTATTACAGTTATAATGTTTTAGATGTATAGATTTTATCCATAAATATATTTGTGCAGTGATTGGCCTAGAAAAAAAAGATTAAACTACTCCTTTTATATAATAATGACCTGTGAGTGTCGCCAATACCTTTTCTGTTGAGTTGAGCACAGATTTTAACTAAAGTTCAAAAGTGCTTCTTCATATAACTAATGTATCACTTCAGCTTTAGGAACACACACAACTGTCTAAAACAGTAAATATAGAGCGTCTCTCTCTGTCTGTGTCTTACACACATCTGCAGTGTGGTGATTTGTGTTCCTGTGTGACAAATGTGTTGTTTCTGTGGTGTCTGGCTCGATTATTATCTGCCATTTATCTGAGGGCATGAAGGTGCCATTTGTTATTTGGACAATGAATGGCGCTCTCTGGAAAATCTCACGATTACATATAGTGTGGAAACAATAATGAGACCAATGGCTCTGTTGCTATGGTGACCAGATGGAAGATTTGACACCTTGAATTCAGGTATGGCTGCCATACTGTTTCATTTGTATTTTGCAATAGGTTTCCAGTTAATTCTGAAAGTGAGGTGAATCTGCATATATATTTTTTTTCTTTATCCCAGGCTGACTTTTCAGTTTTACAGCCCTTTGTCAGTTACTCAACAACGTAACATTGTATAGGAATTATGTTTTACTAGCATTTGGTTTGTGATCATACTGCACAAACAGAACGCAGCTCAAAGCGCCAGCAGCAGACGTTGCTCCACCTGGACTATCAAATCTATTTGCTTGACTTTAATTCTTGGGATCCAGAGACACATTATGCAAATGTTAGCTCATCTGTATGTAAATGTCATGTTTTCTGTTATCTGACTTACACTGAGCTGAATTTTTTAGCTCCGCTTTCAGCTTATTACATGCATAGTTTCAATCCATGTTCTGCCCAAAATAAAATAAAACCCTCATCACTTTCTTTATTGTCCGTATGAATCACCCAAACCAATTCGGGTGTTGTGACAGAGAGATGTATTACAGCAGGTACCATCCACACCTTGAGCTTTAAAAGGAGCACAGACGTTGGTCTGGAGCTCTCCTCTGAACACTGATATTAGACTGTATTAGTAAAATTAAATAAATGTTACATAAAAGTCCCATGAGATGAATCATTGCTTATCCATGTTATGTTAACACAGAAACTTGATTTTTGCTCTGAACTTTCAAATCTCATAAAGTATAACCTGAAAAGCCACACAGCACTGAAAGTCCTTCAGGAGGCATGCTTTTTAGGTGTCAGCTTTTGACAACATTTTGCTGCTGCCATAAAAATGAACACACCATACAGAGACTGACACTTCTGTAAAAAATGTTCTTAATTCCACCTTCTTCAGCAGCATAGGTGGGAGGTCTGATACAAGATGTAAGCGATCACCGACAAGACAGTAACACTGATGTCTATTTTCTTTCCTTTCTTCCTTCTTTCTATTGTCAGAGTCTCTGCAATATTGCTACTGTTGAACCCTTAAGTCCCCAATATTGTGTGTTATCACTGTCCTAAAATAAAATAACAAATAAAAGTGGATAATATTCTTTTCTTGATGCATTATTTCAGAAGGAGTATGGAATTATGTACCTTTGTGAACCAATAATGTATACATTTAATGTTATGTTTCTTGTGTTTTGAATTGTATTACAATGTTGACCATCTCAGCAATTGAAATATTATGATTACAAGAGTCATGTCTACTATTTAGGTTTGTTTCACTTATTTCTAGCATTTACTGCATGATAATCTCACTATGAGTGACCTGCATATGGCTAAATCTTTGTACCTTTAGCTGGAGTGTCTCCACCCACTGGCCCACCTTCTCGTACTTAGGTGTTGACGAGTTGGTCATTTGGAACTGGAACAGGTCATAGCGTCCCGGAGCATCACCGTTCTTGTTAAACATAACTGAGGTGCCAGCACTTCCTGTACAAAGAGAACAGACACAAGAGCGTAGATGGCACCTTCTCTAATATGGGACAAACATAAACCTTTAACCCCGGGCCTCTTGCTGTGCGCTGTGGTCTACTTGGACACAGAGGTGCATAAGTGCATGTGTGTGTGTTCCTCCCTGTTAGCACATTCAAACCATGTGACCTACATCTTCCTTCCGGATACTCAGGAAAGTGATCTCCCTACTGACCAATATAACAGCGTCTCACCTGCTTCATATGTTTCATTACAACTTGCACAAAAGCCCTTGGGAAAATGCATTTTTCACTAAATGCCTGTAGATGTTTTCGATAGCATAAAGCATCAGACTTTTGAAATGCATTTGTGGACAACAACAGGAGACATAAGCAGGATAAACCGGTCAGCCAAAACGTCATACGGTCCCCATCTGTTCCCAGCGTGGAGCAACCTGTCTCAAGCAGAGCTCTAAAGATATGACTAATTAGAAAAAGCGACACCTGAAATAATAATTTTTCACATGCAAAGGCCTGAGTGCAGCAAATCACTTAATACATCAAAAGGTGAAAGCAGAGTGTGTAAGTGTAAATGTAAACGTCATTCAACATGAGCTGTGTTTTGTAGCGGCTGATTTTAAATAACATTAATGGAATAAAAGGTTGTACTTATTTGAGATCTGCATAGTTGATGATTTTGTTTCCGGCATGCACAATGCTCTGTTCATTCACTGCACATAATCGTCCATACAAGCACAAATGGAGATACCATTTTTGAAATAGGACAGGGGTGCGTATTGGGAAGAGTGGGGGTAGATGACACAGAGCATGGGAATTAAGTGCTTTATTAGCTCTGGCTATAAAAAGTGCAGAGTAGGGACCAACAGCAGCATACGTTCCTAAACACTTTTGGGAACATGTTGTCTTTTTTGCATCTAGAACAAGCTCCTGGCTTTTGGCAAGAAGGCCACTGAACCTTTTCTTCCGTTTAAAACCAGAGGGGAATTTTTTATCTCCCTCCAGTTTTCATTCCAAGGACATTTGTCATAGAACATTGTGCAGAAAAGTTTTAGGCCAAGGACTCTGGTAAACAAAGAAGGGAAGGTAGCAAAAGACAAAAGTCCATTTGAGGTAGCCGGCTTGGGAGTCATTTTAATAAAATATGGTGGACAAGCTGCTAAAATTTCCTTTTTGACTTTGTGCATTATATGTTGATGTCTGTGAATGAGATTTTAAAATGCCATTTTCCGTGTTGATTAAAACTTAGTGTTCCCTTGTTACCTGCTGTTGCACACAAAAATCCACAAATGTTATATCTCTTAAAGTATAATTTACCATGTTGCTGAAAATGAAACTGGATGTGTGCAAGAACTCATTTTTATTGCACTTCTGCACCTTTGTAATTTTTAGTTAAATTTTGAAATCTAAACTTAAACACAGTGGGTGGCTGTTACTTTCCTGTCACTTCTGCTTTCACCAAACAGTTGACTTGTTGACATGGCGTATAAAGATGTTGACAAGGTATTGACTCCTGTGAGCAAAAACCTTGACAGGGTTAGCATAAAAAAAACACTGACTGTATCCACAAATACACAATGCATTTAATAAGGTGACAAATGCCTGGACACTCTGCACTTTTGCTGCTTCCAAGCAAATAATTAAATAGTGGTTCTGCTAGAATATAAGAGGCATTAGGAAATCCATTCTATTTTCTATAGCAGATATTTTCAAGAGAACAAAATGGTCTATGTTGGCTCCTTATTGAGAATGCTGTCTAAGATGAAAGATTTATCCATTTGCATGTGGCTGTGAACTAACACATGACAAAAGTGCACTGCTGCTGAGCTGTGCTGAGCAGTGTGGGTGGACTGGGGATCCACTGCTGTGCTTCTTTCGCATCATTATTCTCCTCTTTTTTTCTCTTTTTTTTCTAGCCTCTCACTCGTCAGCTCTGTGACTGGGACACAGTGGGGAGATCAACAAAGGAGGCTTACGCTCCTGCACTCTCAAACACACATTAGCACGGCACATACACAAGATAATGTGCGTGGTTTTGGTTTAAATGCAATAAGGGGCAGTGAGATAGGCCTGACGGAGCCGCAACACAACTTTCACTTGACAGCAAAAGGGTTTGAGAGCAGCGTGGGTAAAGGTAGAAGAGATAGTGAGACTCTTATTTTTGGCTTGGGTAAAATGATCCTCTATCTTTGTCAGCTCAAGGAAAGGGCTGCAAAAATTGTCTGTTTGAATCTGCAGCAAGTAAATGGGAAAGAATAAAACTTTTGTGCTGCTAATGCAATTACAAGTATTGGCTTTTATTCAGTTTCACCTAAGAAAGTGAAAGCTCACTGTTTAAGTAATAATGTTGCAGCAACATTATCACCTAAGTTATACTTAACAGTTTGTAATGAACACAGTCTTTTAACTCACATAAGCACATTGCCTTACTCCATCTATTTATTTTTTTATATTTACAACATAATATAGCAATTATTTAGTAGGCTGAACTAAACAAAACACTAATGTTTCTATTGTATTTAATAGTTTATTTCATAAGGCAATAGCTGGAGACAGTTAATATTAGCAAATAATTCAGTTGTTTATGAAAGAAAAAGTTGTAATAAATCCTATCAGCCATGGCCACTAGCTTTGCTACTTGGCCTTTTACAAAGGTTTGTTCCAAAATTGTTTTAAGTGATCACAGCCTTATCACTCTATGTGACACAGATATTTTTCCTAGAGAGCTTTTTCCCCATTTGCAGAGACTCAATTACAGTAAATTAAATATTTGCGTGAGAATTTATGTCGGAAACGTTTTGGGGAAAGACTTTATTTGACACTACACTTGATACATTGTATCTACCTCATTAAGTACAATGTAACACACTGTGTAACAAACTGTAATAACATGACCATACCTACCTATCTACATTGTACTTAAAGATCCTGTACCTAACTTATTTTTTTTGTATTTGAGTGAAAATTGTTTTATACCATAAAGTATGTTGTAAAATCAGTCATTTATGTAAAAATCAAATTTCTACGTGTTTCAGAGTGCTTTTTATTTTAGCAAAACCCGGAAGCAAGAAGCTTTCTTTTCCTGAGCAGTCACCCGTTCTGAGCCTATCACATTCTCAGAAAAGGGGATGAGCCCCATTGGCTGCTGTTATAAAGATGCAAAGCACCTGCACATCTTGTAAAAAGTGAAGCATGGCTTCGGGAAATCCAACCAGCAAGGTGGCTATACCCCCACTGACTGTTACGACAAAAAACAGAAAGAAGCTAAAACGCGCATAAATATTGGTGGAGTGTGCACACGTAATGTATATTCATATTCCATTTGTACATCCTGTTTTCAGCCATGTAGAAAAAAAAATAATGCTTCATATGCTTTTGAATCTAGGCCATTTTTGTAGAACTTTTATATGGATTTTTAAAACCGTATCTTATGCGCAGACAGAATGTACTTCAGAAGAGTCTGTAATGATGACTGTCTACCATCCAAAGTAACACATTTGTAATGACAAAGGTTTTTCTTTCAAAGCTCTTACCCATTTCATTCTGTTTTCACACTGATGCACTCAGTATTGTATTTGAGTAATCTCTTTTATTAAGAGCTATTTACCATTAAGCAGGTACCTTTGTGAATCTTATGAGATGTGACTCACCATTAAAGCTAGTATTGCGGATGTACTTGAGGAGTGTTTTTCCTTCAGCAGTTTCCATCTGTGAGCAGACGGTGGGATGATCTGGACACAGGTCCCGGTGCATGTCATGGAGAGCATGGGCCATGGCATACACTGCGTCAATCACAAACTGCACCTTTCCTTCCTGCTCAAATTTGGAGTCGATCCCGATGCGCTCCTGGCCTGAGAGGGAGGTAGAAACATCCTGTTTGCAATGTATGTATACAGCCTCATTCTAACTTTTACTATTACATCTCTCTGTTATACTTTAGAATTTGTATGCAATTTCATCTGAAAAGATTGTGAGGCAAGAAAATAGAAGAAATTTCCAAAACAGAAAATATCAAGCTGAGCTGTGATGAGTAGTGTTTTTGACAAATACCACAGGCTCTTACTGATTTACTGTGATGTATTGCAGTATATAGTAATGTGCTGCTGCTCATTTAGCATAATCTTCCTGTAAGGTAAGGAAGATTACGCTGAATTTTAGTAACGCTTTGTGCTCTTTTATATGTGCTTCCTAGTGCACTGCCCTTTCACTATGGCTGCAGTAAAGGTTCTGCCTCATACGTACACCACTTGAATACCAAATGTACAGCTGCTGCTGGTTTTTGTTGTTCTGTGATATAGAAGTAATTATTCTTGCATCATTCATCCTAAATGAGTGAAAACTGTAACATTATAACATTGCAAACATCTTGATTATAATGTTCACAGTCCAAGTCACTGGTAGGGTATTATCATAACAAAAACTTCCCATGCAAGGAACAGCTCACACATTGAGTTTCTGGATATGTTAAAAAAGACATGTTGCATAATGTGGGGAACTTGCATAAACTGAAGGAGGTCAAAAGCAATTATTGTTGACATTTTAGCCCAAGACTTTTCTCAAGACTTAACATACACTGTAGCCCACACATAACCTTTTGGAGCTTCATATACATGATGCTCAGTGGACAGTCTTTGAATGTAAAGCCTCCTCTGTATTAAACATTCATAAACCTCAGCAGGGCTTTAGGTTTAAAAAGATCGAAATTTCAAGTGAGGCTTTGCTGCCTGAAAAAACATTTCTAGTGGAACTGACAATAAAATGCATTTATAGTGAAATGAAACAGCATCTTCGATTCTAGCACATCATAAATGACATCAAACAGGATGGTTTGGTTATAGGGGAAACAAAATCAGTTTGGTGCATCATCAGAGAAATAATCTGTGTAGATAATTAATCTAGTACAGTGCCTAACACAAGTATAGCTCACTCATCAGTAAAACTCAAAATGCAATAAATTGCACTGAAATTAGGAATTTTAGGTCACTGCTGGTGCTGACAATGGGACTGGGCTACACAGTGTAGGAGATACAGGTCTTGGGCACAGCAGTAGAAGTGTGTGACAATAATATGACTAAGACACGTGGTGCACTATCGTTCTAATAATAAACCGTCCCAGGCTGCTCCCGCTGGGCAGAAACACCTGGTGTTAGACTTTCTGGCTGTGCTGTGTATTTAAAAAAAAAAAAAAAAAACACCAATCTATGTAGAGCATGTAACTCGTACAAAAGGTCAAGTTCACATCAGTTTGACTTAGCAAAGGTAATACACTAAACGTTTTCTCCATTACTGTGAGAGGTACCTGTGCATTTGCGGCTGGAATCCTCTCTCTTTGAAGCACTGAGAAGTCGGCAGTCAAAGTTTTCCTCCCAAAACTCGGCAAACCACACATTTCTTCGGTTGTTTTCAAGGGTGAGGCCTTTAAAGTATTCATCAAAACCTGGGGAAAATGGAAATAACAAAAAATGGCTCAGTTCCGGACTAATTACCAAGACCAGTTTCGAACCTGAAGGAAATAAGAAAAACTGTGTGTGTTCTCTGCAAGGTTAGCAAATCAGTAAGCTCTACTTCATCAAAATTTAATATGTGGTGGTTCCTCTTCCTCCTTGGCCCCATGGAACCATAATCACTTCTTTCATCTAGGAGACAACATTAATTAAAAAGCAGAAAGCATGATAAATAACGCAGAGATTGTAAGTGGTGCCATACAGACTGTTGCCTCGGGCTGTGATTTCCTGCAGGTGCTGAACATGTTCTCTCATAAAAGCTATTAGAAGAGATATTGATGGAAAGTGCCATACAACGTCTTTGCATGGTTTAGGTGCATGTATGATGTATTAGCTTGAGGAAAGATTAAGTGCTGAAACAATGGAGGCAAGAAAAACGCCTGTATGCAGAATCTTGCTACTGTTGTGTGCAAGTTTAGTGTCTAATGTGGGTCAGGAAATGCAATAGGGACAACGTACAGTGAGATTTATGGTCAAAGAGTATTTTAAACTTTTGTCTGAGAAACTGTTTCAGGTGTCTTTTTTCTTTCCAGCTCTGGTGTTATCCAAAGCTGAGTCGTATGCGGAGGTAATAATCTCTAATCAAAGCTGAAGGACTCCACTGATTTTACTTCTTAAAAGACCATCAATGACGCTCGGTAGATTAATAATATTCTTCTGCCTCTTGAGTCTACATTGTCCTGGACAGACCTCCCTTAATTATGGGAAGCTTCATAAAACTCAAGACTTTTAAATTTCCACTATTGTAATGATGAGTGCTTATTAAGCTACACTGGACAGAATTTAAAATAGAGAGAGCACACTGAGAATAATCTATCTCAGCTGGGAATTATTACACGCTGTGTCCATTGTGGAAGTACATTTGGCTAATTTGTACTCCTTGGTTTCATTTGACCCACCGTTTCTGAGGCTTTTTTTTTTGAGGCACATCTTAAAAACTGCATTCATGAGGGAGTTGATGATAGATAAAATCAATGCTTATGGTGCAAGACTTAATGAAGCACTACAACTTGCAACAATGACTCTGTTAAAATTCATCATAAACCAGAGGTAGCATTTATGCGAATTTAGACAGAAACAGCTTTGAGGTTCATGTCAGCGCTGAATACCAGTCTAACCAGGACATGTAGCCAATTTGTCCAAAGTCACTTAAGTCTGGCCATGTACATTTCACGGCCAAAAGCAGCAACAAGGTCATACTTGTTCTCTGAGGATCGATGAAAGTCATTCTGAGAGAAATGCAGGAAATTAATAACTGGAGTAGAAATAGATGAGGGGCATGAAAGTGGTAAAGGGTGAAGGAAAACGGCAGCACAGAGAAGGCCTTTGGCACAAAATGTGTTTCAGTTTGTTAATGCATTTATTTTGAACAGACTTGTCCAGCTATAAATGGAAAAACAAGCCATACTGAAGGACATACCTGTTTAATAGAGAATAAATCCACTAGGATTTATGTGAGCAATCAGCTCCGGAAAATGTTTGCAGAAGTAACACTGTTTTCTGTGATTCTTCTATTATCTCTACACAGCAGTCACTATTGAAAGAGTTTGTCTGTTTTTTTTATAAAGAACTAACAGACAAAATCTCAGTAAATTATTTTCTAGAGACTATTACACATTTCTCCTCCAGACGTCTCCTTTTTAAATGTGACCTGCAGCAGTGCGAACATACCATTAATGGAAGTGCGCTTTGGCAAAATAGTGATGGCTCCCACCGCGACATCCTCGAGCTGGTGGATGGGGCTGCTCTTTGCCCCCCAGCTGTCAGATCCAATCCACAGGAAATGCCCCACCTGATTGGCTCGCTTGGTGGCATTGAGAATTCCCCTGCAAGAGCAACCGAGATATGAATTAGCAGCTAAGACAGGAGAGTGCGATGTAAAAGACTGAGCCTTAAATGTTATATGTGAGGGGGGCACTGGGTAGAAAATTAGATATAAGAATGGATTTTGAAGTCCTAGTTGCACTCCTGAGGGACTCTTTGTGTCTCTTCCACTCTATTATTGCAACAAATGTGAGCAAAACAAAAAAAATATGCTATCTTAAAAAAAAATAGGTAAAAAGGTTAGCAGCTACGTAAATTCTTGTTATGTAGTTTTTCTTAAGCTGTGTCTACACGAATAAGTTTCCTTTTAGAGGCGTGATGTGTTTGTGTTGTTGTAAAGGTGTGTTTCTGAAACAGCCATTAATAATTCTGTCTGAAATCTGTCCCTCTTTCCCTCTTCACAAATGACACGTCATCAATGTAGCACAGCTAAAGCTGTAAAGTTTCTTACCGTATGTCTTCCTCACTGGCGAAGATGATGACTGCTCGTGCGTGCTGTGATTCCAGCAGTTGTTGGATGGCTTTGTCATAATCCTCCAGCTTGGGGTTGTGGGGAATTTTCAAAGACTGGGCGATGCAGATTACACCTTTTTATTAGAACAGAAGGAAGAAGTGATAAAGTCCCTGGAAATGTATCATCATCATCATCATCATGATGCCATTCATCTCAAATAGACACGTACAAACATCGAAAGAAGCCCCCGGTCACAGCTGCTTTCTTCTTATACACTCAGTCAAACCCATATGTAAGTGGAAAAAATCTAAACACAATAGTGGGATTTTGTTTATCCTTGCTCTAAATGTGTTTTCCCTTTTACTGGTTACACATTTACATATTGTCTGCATTCTACAACGGCATGCACTGTAATGCTTAAACTGTGCTTTCCAGCTGTGTATCTTTGCGCAGAGTGAGAGGGTTATAAGCATATCTGCTGGAGAAAATCCAATAATCCACACCAACAGGGACGTAAAGCTACAGATTTCACGTTATGGATTTGAGAAAAATCTAAAGTACGCCATTGACTTTTCATTTAAAGTCATTATCAAACATCTCTTGTTGGAAGCTGAACCAATCAGATAGCAGGCTGCAATAAAAAACAAAGAGGAAATTAATGCTGACAATAAATCATTCTGCGGCAGGTCATTGCTAATTAGTTTGTACAGGATGAAGAGGACTGATTGCTTCCCTGTCATACTAAGTAGTTGCTAGTAATATATTATATTAGCTCAGAACAGTTTACATTATGTTTTTTTTATATTATTAGTGTTGAGAGTAAATTCTTCCATAAAAATGTATTGTTTCCCTCTGGTGTACTGATTACAGGTGTGGGGGGCTCTATAACCTTTAAAGCACTTTGGGTAAACAGATAATATAATCACCTGAGAGAGTCCAACTAGTGTAGGCCTTTGCTAATGCTCCAGCCTGAGTCAACAGCAAAGCTCTACCCAAACCAATTAAAACTCTCTCACTCAGGTGTTTTAATAGCCTACCCAATAACCTTTCAGTTTGAGTTTCCCTGAGTACAGAAATGGAAGGAATCTCCTAATTGCCCGTCTACTCAGCCTCATTACGTAGATATAAACAGCTTTTAGCTGGCAGATCACACATCGCTCCAGTCTTGGTTTACTGAGGCATTTCTTAAGGCAAAATGACAACTGCTCGACCTCCTCTTAACTACATGTGTCTTTGGCAACAGCAGATGAGCACTGGATTATATTTCATTGCTGACAACAATTTTGAGACAAATGTTCTGTGAGTTGAATTAAGGCGCAAAAAAGTTAAAATGAACATTCTGAACATCATGAACAAAAATTTGATATGGTATCTTTTCTTAAAACAAAGTCCAAATTCACACTCTACTGTATAATAATGTACATACTGTATATTTTCAATGCAAATGCTACCAAGAGCAAAAAAACACAAAAAAGGTTTATTAATTTTAATTAAAGGTAAAATGTTCAATTAATCAGATGCTGAGGTCATGTGGCCCACCCCTGGGGGTTTGCTCCGGGACTGCAACATGAAAAAGGAAGTCCTGCCAGTGTTCCTGCTGTTGTTAAAGGGTGTGTTCTATCCTATTAAAGTGAAACATGGTTGATGTCGTTTATGTTGGTGGCCTTTGAGGGAGAACGGTAAAGCTCTGTCTCAGTACAGTGATTTTAGATGATTTCACTCTGAAAACTAAGACTGCACTTTAGTTTTAGGAGGCTCTCACTTTGTGTAATATTTTAGTGCTACCAGCACCCTTCAGTTCTAGAGGACTGCTGTATATGTGCAGGTAGATACCACACACATTAATCCCACAGAAAAGTGGGAATCGTATAATGCACAGGGAACTAAAGTCTCATGAAAATGCATTAAGTCTTATAATGATACAACCCTGCAGGCTTTTTCAAAGGGTTATAATGGTTTAACAGTCTTGAACAGAGATGAATTATAGGTCACAGCAGTCAATAATACAGATGGAGCCCATAAGAGCCACTGATGAAGATGAGGAGCATCTAGAACAGCACTCGTCTTTATAGAGAGCTGAAAATGCTTTAGGCTTAAACTCCCTTTAAGGCTGCAGACCGGTGCCTTTGCAGCAAGGGCTAAATTATTGAATGGCTGCAGAATAGCTCACGTGTCAGTCAGTCAGTTTATCAGAGGGCAGGCAGCAGTCAGACCAGCTGAGAGGAAATACAGGCCTGAATCTGGACCCCCAGAGTAATATGTTGCACGTCAGACTTTCACCTGTCACTGTGAACATGAAACGAGCCTGCAACTCACATTGAGGCATTACAAAAAAGCTTTGTCTCAAAATGTGTGATGTGCAACAGGAAATTTTAATTTTTAAAGTTCAGTCTGGTTTTACCTAGTCACTAGAAGTGTACTGTTACAGTCAGATGACAATGACGATGACTATGACAAGACTATAACAACAACCTTAAAGACAGCATTTTATAAATGTATTTTGTTAGGTCATTATTAGATTGCAGTTACCGACTTCTAACTAATCACATTAAACATTTCAATCATTAATTTCCAGAGGGCAGTACCAACAAAAGCAAAATAAACACCCTCTAGATGCAAAGAAACAAAGTGTTTTTTAAAGAAACAGTTAACATAATTTTGACAGTATAAATGTAAATAGCTGTGAGGGGAGGACATCTCAAACCATTTCACTCTGTGAGGTGAATGAATATGGCTGGTCAGGCCGTTGTCTTGATGCCAAATTAGAGCAAACTAAATCATTAAAGTGTTAAGCGGTTGTCTTATTCCTGGACAAACTATAAAGGCTTATGCCAGGACTCATTTACTCTAAAACATAATGCCAAATAATAAATAAATGTGCAGTGCCCTTTAACCCTCTGTACAACACTGGATTTATAAGAACTAAGAATGAATGGGGTTAAGGTCATTAGCCTCTGTGAAGGTCTTACCTTATCTGTCTTTGTGCAATCGGTCATGCACTGTACTAACTTATTCAATTGTTAATTTTTAAGTGTTGCCACATGGTTTGGAAAAGTACCTTCACCCTCGTTTTTGCTTAGTGAAAGCCAAATCCATTTCAAAATAAGGTTCTGGATGGATTAGACCCTTCCCACACACCAACTTCAAACTTGAGTCACATGGGAATCTATAATGCTGCAATTTTAATTTATCGCCTACCATTCAACAGCAGCCTTATGGGTGCACATCAAAAAGCCTGACACAAGGTGACATTTATATCCTTCATATGTGCATCCTTCAGTGCATTCTCCCATTGGGATGCAGTGTTGAAGAGGGGTCCTACAGAAGTAACATAGTCCATTTTAAGAGAGTTAAATTCCCTGTAGTGCTCTCATAGAAAAATCCATTCTCCACAGCTTGCACCAGATCTAAGAACACATTGTGTTGGCAACTCACTGCAATCAATTCCACTGTGATACATTGTGGGAGGTTTTTCTCAAATGCAAGTCTTTTGTATCAAACAGGAAAACTGAAGTCCATCACTCTGGCCTCAGTCCAGACAGGCACAGAAAGTACAAACAAGATTAATCTCTGTCAGCTTCACCTGCAGCAAGGATGATGGTGCAGTGGAACAATGCCTAAACATGGAGACAAACTAGATCAATACAGGCTGACCATCACTCCAGCCTCAGCTTGGGGTAATGGCAAGCCATATTGCATTAGTTTTGCTAGATGGTTTTCCTTGAAGTGGTGAAGCGAGAATCCTCCTAATGCATCTGACATTTCACTGCAAGCAGGGCAGCCAAACACAGAGGCTAAAAACACTCCAAGGTCTCACAGATCCGCTTGCAAGGATGTTACTAAAACAATGTTGTTTGACAATTTCTCAAATATTATGCTAAGACTAATACATAATACTCTCCCAATAATACACCTTCTCTGCAGATGTTTAATCCTCAACCCAGCTCTTTGAGTGAACGCTGTGAGTTGCTCTATGCCATTACATAATTAATGTGTTTATTAAAGATACCGTGCCTTGGGTAATGGAAGCGTCTCATCAGTGCGAATAACTCCCATTTGTATATAAAGCCAAAATATTGCATACTGACTGCGGCTTAAAAGCAAAAGGATGAGTCAACAACAACAATGGGTCTTATTTCATACGCTGACTGTAGTAGTTAGATAATCATAATAATATCAGAATGTTTACTGCTCTTTGCAAACAAACACTGAGGTTGCCTCTGAGGAAACTAGTTGAAAGAGGCTGTATTCAACACTTTGTATAAGATAAAGGTGAAATGCTTTAAATCAGGCCTTTTCCTGCGGTTTGTTCCTGTACCATGCGTCTCTGTGGCAATGCAAATGGCACAAACAGCTTCTTTAAGTTTTAATGTCTGATTACACTGGACATGGATGCATGAGGATAAAATATTCATGCAGGCTGGACTTCTGATCAGAGCCTGTGGGGTTTCATTAGCCTTCTGTACATTAGTCCGCTGAATGAAACAGCAATCACTCCCTGCAGATTGAGAGAAAATGGAGAGACATCCTTTGCGGTTGAGATCCTGACTCATGAAACACATATATTTGACACTTGTCTTACATTTTGCAGTCAGAATATTTACCTTGTTTTTGTTACTGCCAATTTCATTTGAAGCTGAAAATGTAGTGTTCTGGCTCTCATTTTAACCTCTCCACACCCATATTCAAGTTTACTGTTTTGCTCCAGTTAAATAATTAGCCCTCCAAACAATTATCATTAATGCTACATGGCCCTACAAACAAGACTGATCAGAATTCAGAAGCTGGCTTTCAAGTCAATTCAGTTTAATCCTTCGGCGTTGTCTGCCCCAAAAGAACAGATTTGAGCTTTAAAAAAAATACAAAATACATTAAATGATACACACATATACACAACAGTGACCTAAACTCACTGTAAAGCTCAGTGAACATCATTCTAGCAGCTTTGTGTGATTATTAAAAGGGATAAAAAAAAAAACAATAAACAGCAAAATGTCCAAATCAGTAGCAACCCAAAATATGTTTTCTGTTATCAAATTTATTACAAACTATTAGTAAAGTTATTGCACATGTTCAAGCAATCACATTACTTGTGTGTGTGCAGAACTATTATTAGAAAAATAAGAGAGATGTGTCACAAGTATTCTTTATCTAGATAGACATTACTGAAGCTACAGAGGGTTAATTTCATTTGTATGGCAGCTCTTCGACTGGTAAAGTGTAAACACAAAAAGAAAGGGGCGCGTGCAATAGAATAAAAAAATGTATATATAGTAGTATAACATCTCCTCTGCAGGCCACATTTGCTGCCTCCACTTTTGCGAACACTCTCCAACTCACTAGAGGACTGAGGTTGCCAAACAGATCAATAATTGATCCATCTAAAACAACAAATTTAAACCTGAATTGCAAATGCAATTTCAATCTGACTTTGAGTGAAAAAATGCACATTGAAACCTGTATGTGGTAAAAAAAAAAAAAAAAAAAAGATTTCTCCCACAGCCTACCTGCTTCCTTGGAGAGTTGTGTGAAGACCTCCACTCCCCGTTCTCCATAGCTCCCCTCCGAGGCAAGAGTCGATACGTACGTCCAGCCCATTGCCCGGATAATGTCCACCATGGCCTGGGCTTGGAATGAGTCCGGAGGAACCACGCGAGAAAAAAAGTCATAACGTCGATCGTCACTTAACTCCGGAGCTGTGGATGCATAGCTGATCTGTGGGATCTACAAGAGAAGACACAAAAGAGTGACTGTTGTGTAGAGTCAGCTTGTAGAATAAAGCAAGTTGTATAAGCCAAGACAGATGGATTTTAGATTAGCTGTGACATAATCTAATTGCTACAGAAAACATACATATATGCGGTTATATTACATTTGTGGTTTTGTTAATGCCTTGTTACAGGGATTATTTCAGGTTGCGTTGGTCTGCTTTCTGCTGTTTCGGTATTTAAAGCTTGAGGAATATCATGTAACTGTGTATGTATGTAAATTTAAAAAGTTATCAAAGGTACATAGGTACAAAGGTTTTCATCATTTGAGTATGTGTCATTCAAAATAGAGTTGATGTTTTCTACATCTATTCTATATGTTGTTCTTTACAAACCACCCCAACAATCTCATGATTTTATTGATGACTTTTACAGAAATGCTTTGATTATCTGCACAGAATTTGAACAAATAGTCATATCAGGTGATTTTAATGTGCATGTGGATAATGTTTGTGACAGGTATGCCAAAGAATTTTCTACTATTCTTGATACTTTTGGTCTTTGTCGGCATGTTAATGAGCTGACCCATAACAGAGGTCACACTCTGGACCTGGTCATTACTAAGGGTGTTCATATTTCAGATGTCAATGTGATTGGTGTTGCTCTGTCTGATCATTCTTGTGTCTTCTTCCATCTGTTCATAATTCCAAAACATGCTGCTGGACCTACAGTTGTTCAGAAGAGGCACATTAATGATAACACCAGGACACAGTGATGAGGAAGTGAGGAAGAGGCAATAGGATCAATGCTCCTTCTGTCATGGCACAGAAAAGGGAATGCCAAAAAGCCGAAAGAAAATTGCGTAAATTGAAACTCTTAATTCATTATGAGGTATACAAAGAAAATCTGCATGTTTTCAATCAAACTTTGCAAAAAGCAAGAGAAATATTCTTCTCAGAGCTCATCAGCAATAACAGTAACAACTCACGTGTCCTGTTTGCTACAGTGAACAGATTAATAAACCCTCCAGCACCATTTCCTCCAGAATTAGTTTGCACCACTAAATGCAATGAGTTTGCATTGTTTTTTAACGAGAAGGTTCAAAGCATTAAACATGCGATACAGTCCAAAGGGCATACAACAACACTGCAGCCACCTCGGAGACACTTGGTTGAGTTCAAACATTTTACACCCATTAATGACAGAACAATTGAAAAAACTGTCTCCAGCCTGAGTTCATCCACCTGCTGCCTCGATGTTTCTAAAATCAGTACTAAGCAGTTTACCACAACTCACTAATATAGTCAATAATTCCTTACAGTCTGGAACATTTCCAAAGGCCTTAAAAACTGCAGTCATCAAGCCTCTCCTAAAGAAGAGCAGTCTTGACGCTACAGAGCTCAACAACTATCGGCCCATATCAAACCTGCCATTTTTAGGGAACGTCATCATAAAAGTTGTATATCAGCAACTTAATGACTTTCTATTACTTAACAACTGCTTTGATCCTTTTCAGTCAGGATTCAGGCCTCATCACAGACTGAGACTGCACTTATCAAAGCCACAAATGACATCCGTCTGAACACTGACGCGGGCAAAGTCTCTGTCTTAGTTCTGCTGGACTTGAGTGCTGCGTTTGACACAGTGGACCATGAAATCCTGATTAGAGGAATGGATAGGTATCTCTGGAACTACTCTTAAATGGTTTCAGTCCTATCTTGAAGACAGGAAGTACTTTGTTTCGGTTGGAAACTGTGTATCAGACCAAATGGCCCTGACATGTGGGGTTCCACAGGGGTCTATCTTGGGAACTCTATTATTCAATCTGTACATGCTTCCTTTAGGCCAGTTAATACACAGCTGTGGCGTATCCTACCATAATTATGCAGATGACACTCAGATTTACATTTCACTCACAGCAGGTGAAAATGGACTGATCCATTCACTGTGTCACTGCATCAAACAGATTGTTGTGTGGATGCAAAATCATTTTCTCCAACTGAACAGAGACAAGACTGAACTAATCATCTTTGGGCCACAGAAACAAAGAGAAAGTGTCAGCAGTCACCTCGAGTCTCTTTTTCTAAAATCTAAAAACCAGGTTAGAAATCTAGGGGTCATCATGGACTCAGACTTGAATTTCCAGAGACACATTAAGTAAATTACATCATCTGCAATTTATCACCTTAAAAACATTTCCAGAGTCAAAGGGATAATGTCTCAACCCGACTTAGAGAAACTTATCCATGCTTTTATCTCCAGCAGGTTATATTACTGTAATGGCCTGCTCACTGGTCTCTCAAAACGATGGTTAAGTCAGATGCAGCTTATTCAGAACGCGGCTGCTCGGGTTCTAACTAACACCAGGAAGTACGACCACATCAGTCCAGTTTTAAAATCTCTGCACTGGCTTCCTGTTGCTCAGAGAATAGACTTTAAAACAGCACTGCTGGTTTACAAGTCTCTAAATGGTTTAGCACCAGAATATATTTCTGAAATGCTAGTAGCTTATGAGCCTCCTCGGACTCTGAGAACATCTGGGACAGGCCTTCTGCTCGTGCATAAAAAGTTAGAACTAAACAGGGTGAAGCAGCGTTTAAGTTTCATGCAGCAAAAACCTGGAACAGCCTCCAAGAGGAAGTAAAAATAAGCCTCAACTCTAACAATGTTCAAGGGGAGGTTAAAAACCTTCATCTTTAGCTCCGCCTACACCACAACTTAAAGTGTTTTTTTTATCTGCACTCTTCTTTTAAAATGTTTTTAATTTTTCTTATGTTTCTAAATCTAAATCTTGTGTCATTTATTTCTGTAAAGCCCTTTGAGTTACCCAGTGTATGAATTGTGCTATATAAATAAAATTGCCTTGCTTTGTCTCTAGCCCAACAAAAGTAGTAGTCTAATACTGAAACCAAAATAATGGCAGATTTACTCCTTTGACTAGCAAGTTGAGGAGTTATAGTCCACAATTGTCTAAAAATGTTAAAGCCCTTTTTATGATACAAATATGAAGCATATTAATTTGGCAAACACATATTTTCTATGTACTAAAGATGACATAAATGTTTATTGTTCTGAAGGAGCCCCTGCAGTGGATATTTAGCAGCTTGTAAGCACTTTGGGCTTGAGCATATTTGCCTTTTCTGCCTAATGGACAGGGATTATATTTGAGAATAATGTGTGTATAGTGCACCCTCAAGTGAGCCATTGAGGCAACTTTGACGAGAGCACTTATAAGCTAATGGCAGCTAGTTTATGACAGGTGCTGCTGAGGATGCTTGGGTAGGTGATAACAACGAACTCAAATTGTATTCAGTGGCTTTATACACAACACAATGACTTATTTCTTATTTCTGGTTATATATTATGTTTGTGAAACTGTCTGATAAAGTCCAAACCATCTCATCAGCCACTGTGTTTGAGGAAGGCAGCCTCTTCTGACCCCAAAGCTTCAATCAGACCTGGTGGGACATTTGAGATCACAGCAGCTTGCTTCCATTCATCAGGTGGAGGCGCACAGAGAAACATAACTTATTTTGTCACAACCACAGTGCACTTCCCCATCTCACAGTCTAATCTGAGCAGTGTATGAATGCCATCCATTTCTGTTAGAGTGATCAAACACAGCCAGACACTGGGGAAACACAGGAATGAGGACGCAGCAGCTCTCTGATGGAATTGCTTCAACTCACACAGTGTGAGTTATAGCTTTGACCCACAACTCAAAGAGGGTCAACTGCTCAAAGCTGACAAATTGAGGAGCAGTGGGAGAGGTCAAGACCAAGATGACTCAATATGTTTCAAGCCATCAAAAAATATAAGTTATAGCCAACAGAAAATCAGTGTTGCAATTAAACAAATTCACAGGTGGAAACGCTGCTCAATGTCACAAGTTAAATCACTTCAGCGCAGCCTAAATTGAGTGTACCGGGTCAAAGAAGGAGTGCAGCACAGTGATGGAAAAGAAGATGCAACATTGATTTGCATTTAAAATGTCTCTTCTATCCCGAAAGTGAGGAATCTGCTTGGAACATTAGATAGTGATATATCATATCAGAAATGCTGCAGTAATATTTAAAGTCAAAAGGTGTTATGGTTTTTTTGAATCTCGTATTTAGTTCGCTTGAGCTGGCGGAAAGCTTCTTGAACATTTGTCTCTGCGGAGCTTTTTGCTGCAGGGAACCGTTTAAGATGGCAATTTCTTTTTACTTTGTCCTAGGATTGTACCCCTTTGTTATAATTTCTTTACAACCCATTCCCTGGGAAGATACTCCACTACAAACACACAGATTTTTAGTCGACTGTTCATTTTAATTATTGCTTTCCCCTCCAGGTATTAAATTGCTATATATATAAAAAGAACTGCAAAGATTAAACTTCCTGAAAGAAATGCTGACTATAATATTGATTTGAATCTAATAGCTTTTATATCTTAACAGGTTACACATTAAGCAGAGCACAAGTTAACGTTTTAGGCATGATTTTAATTTCTATGAATAATCCTTTGGTTGACTTTGGATCAGCTAAATACACTTTTGTGCAATTTAAAAAAACATGAATAGGATATATTTAATTGTTTTAAATGTCTTTGTTTCCACAATTCTTTATATTATCTTTTATATTTTTATACCCTTATCCTAGGCTGACCTATTCATTTTTGCCTACATACAGTCAATTAATCACATAATATTACATTTTCCATTGCAATAGAGGAGTTTGAGATATGGAAAACTTTCAAGAGTCAATCACAAGAAACTGAAGTCAAGCCAAGAATCAAGGATAAACAGCAGCCCCTTTTCAATATCACAATTATCCAAAGGTGGAGTCTGGCACCTGTCGTGAGTACTGTAGATCAAAGTTCAGTTAGCTGAGGGTAATCGGCCGGCGTGCTCTTCAATGTATCTGGGCTGACAGGATCGATTGAGGGAAAACACAGAGGTCTGTTATAGGGGACACAGTTTTATTGATTTACCACCACAAAGTGCTTTGGCCGCCCTGAATAAAAATCTGTTGGTGATGTCTAGGTTCAGGGAGCGCTTCGGAGCAAGAGATACTAAATGAGAAATTTTACCCTGAACTGTTTAAGAGGAGAAGTTAGGTTGTATAAAGGTTAGACACATTCACAGTAAGTGAGAATGCCAGGTAAAGTTAATTAGTGTGTCTTGGCCTTTTTGCTGAATTTCCACAAAGTGGCACAATAGAAACATGGCCAGCACGGACAAAAGGTGAGAAAAAAAATGTTTGTGTCTTAACGACCCTGCTCTGTTAATGCACAGGTGATGTTGCTGAAATGTCAAGAGCAACATTTGCGGCTCGATTGGTGCAGCTCTGCTCATGTGATTCATGCAAAGGAAAATGTTATTTGAGGAAAAGCAGGCAGCATATGGCACAACATGACTCTCTCTCAGTTGGGGTAATGGCAACCATCTATCCATGCTATCTGAGAAGGGGCAAGAATGCTGATGTAAAAGACAAGCTGTGTTTTGTAGAAAGACATTTAAGGCCTTTACTGATGAAAGTGGCAATGCACAACCAGCATGGCCTTTCTAGCCATTCATTGCAAACAGGTCTCCCAACAGACTATGAGTGGCAGAGTTGAACGTTTCCAGTGAATGCTCTAACCAGATCGAGGGCAGCCAGGCACTTCCTGTTGCAGTGATCCTAGCGCCTCTATTTGCTGCATGATTAGCTTCAAAGTATATCTTGACATCAGTCAGCTCCTCTCAGCGTTTTGAGACAATCTCCACAGCGTGGGCAGAAATGACAGTGGATTCCAATGTACAAGGTAAAAGAGATTAATTGATGTACATAAATGCTAATTTGCAAATACATTTTTTATAATAACTTTTTTTTTTTAAACACGCATTTTATTTGTAAAGCTGCCGTTTTCCATGTGAAAATTTGAATCTGTATTTGGGATCCATAATGGATATTCAGCAACTCAGCTCACGTGGATACTTTCGACACACTCACCCACACACAATAGGTTCTGATCCAAACATGCACAAGGCTAAAGTCTCAATAAAATTTATTGATATAAAAATTTATTCAAAATATCTGAATTATTTAATGTCTAATTTGCAAGCAGAGGTTTATGCACATAAATATAATTGACAAATGTATTGTTTGTAATTAAGTAAAAATATTTTTATATTTCAATTGTAAATCTGATGTTTTGGATGTGAGAGTTTGAATCTGCATTTGTGGCTCACTCAACACGTGTATTCAGCTCTCCTGCTCACAAGGATCAATTCTGAGACAGTTCCAAACGTTTTGTCTGAGGACTGTTCAGGCATTCATTTGTTTCACACCACTATTTTGCCTTGTCAGGCCTCAAAAAAAACATTAAGCAATAGAAAGCTTAAACTTTCACATGGAAAACTATAATAATAATAATAATAATAATAATAATAATAATAATAATAATAATAATAATGGATTAGATTCATATTGCACCTTTCTCCCAGGGGACCAAGGGACTCAAAGCGCTTACAGGCCGTCCATTATTTATTTACTCCACAGTCACACACTGCAGCTTTATAAATAAAAAGTGCATTTTTAAAAAGCAATTATAAAAATATATTTGCAAATTGCCATTTACGTACAAAAAATTACAGGATTCAAGTCAGACGTGACTTTTATCCGCATCAAAAAAGACATTGATTGAGACATTGAGACATTTTTACCCCCTTATCAATAGACCCAGCACTAAACCCATGCTGTCTGCAGCAGGACACCATCTCTGTGTTTTCCCAGTGACACCAGCACAACACACAGACACACAAAGTGTAAGTATGACACTGAGGAAAATAAATTGAAATCTGGGCGATGAGATAAATATTTGCTCACATACACAGTCATTGCCTTTAGATGATGTTGAAAAAGCACAAACAAACAGGCTTGTAAAGATACTGAGCACATTCTTTGTGACTAAATCACAGCATCATAGCTCTGTGACATTGACTAGATCAGGGAGGTATAGGTTTATATCCAAAATGGAGGGCCATTTGTCATCAGGATGGAGGTAAAGACTCATCCAAACAAGGCAAATCGGGCTGGGCTTTGGTAATCTGCCTTCTCAAGAGCATGCCATCGCCAAGGCAGCCAGGCAGGCGGGTGGGCGGGAAACACTGACAGCTGCCCCTGCTTTTCCTTGTCGTTGTCTAACCCCCTCGTCACTTCCTGAGCATCTGTGTCTCTCACTCAAAGTCTCCTAATGTGAGAACTGTATTTCATCGCATGTGTCCTCTTACAACATGTGACTTTTAGTCTTGTTCCCTCTTCTCAGTGCGTTTCATCAGTAGACAGAAACAACTAGATCTCACCATCTCCACATCTACATGTCTGTGTCTGTGAGTGGACACAACAGCACTCATGATCAGCACACACTTCCTGCCTGCAGGAGTCATGTCAGTTTACCCCAAGCTGTGACAATCTGCCCCAGGCACTGATGCCATGCAACTCTCCAAATAATAACTTACCAATAAACAGTATTTTAGATGGACCTTATAAATAGTAACTGTCCATTAAATTTGCAGTATTTGGTCAACTTGAGACAGTTTAAGTGGTCAGACATTCACAAAGTGAAGCTTGTGACTTTAACAGTTATTTAGCAATGAACCTCATAAAGTATTTGTTGAAAACACTGAAAAGGGTCTACCCAATCACAAATGTGAGTCCATAAGAATATCATATAATATCATCATTCATCAGCAAAAAAAAGGGTATATCTTACAAGACTTACCACAGACAAGCACAGTGTCAGTCACACCTGTTTATGAGTCAATGAACTAAGCCTTACTATTCTGTTCTAGTCTTTTTAAAATAAAAACCTAGTATATTTTCTATCACCAAAACAAGAATTGGATTTGTAAGCCGCTCATTCTTTGTAGATTGGAGTTTATCTTGAATGCTGTTTTGCTGCTGAATTAGCATTTGTTCTCGCAAGTGATATCAGTTCAGAAACAAACTCAATCTGCTAAACTAGCTCTTGGCAAAATACCAAATTAAATGTAAACTTATAATGTTATACAACTTGTTTATCCAAATCCACTATTGATCATTAAATATTTACATTCCCCATGTGACATAAACAAATAGTTAGGTTCTCAATAGTTAGGCCTGAAAAGTGATCAGCGTTTTGCAGCAGCTTTGTGTAACAAAGACAAAAGGCTTTTATCAGTTGCCCACACTGTCGAGCCACCTATGTCACAAGACACAAAGTTAAGTTTTCAACATTATTTATCTCACACGGCCTTTTACCGTCTTCTTCTTTCCATCTTCTTTGATTCTCAGGCCATGTGTTTTTGCTACAGAGTCTCCTGGGCCGTTCCACTGCTCTGCGCCGGCCCGGTACAGCTTCTGCATATCTGCCCTAACCGAGTGTATTTTAAGACATCCAGCATGCTTCTCTGCGAGCACAGAGGCTAGGTATGACTCACAAATCAGATATTTGACCACATGAGCCACATGGTAGAGTAGAGACAAGGCGTGGGAGGGAAAAGTGTGGATAACTCACAAAGAGATCCTCACCGACCTCCATCTTTCCATCTGGTAAACAGACTGCTATTTCAACTCCATTGGTGTTTTAAGAAATAATAGTTTGCCAACACCAAATAGCTCTCCAATCCTTATCACAGACGTCAACAAAAGCTCAAACATCTATACAACTCAGAAAAGGTGCTTGTGTTGCTGTCACAAATACATGTTTCAAATGGAACCTACTGACTTAAGGAACTCATCTTTCATTTGTGCATGACAGCCAAGCTTTTATGCTGTCACTCGAGAATGTTGTTCTTTACAGACACGCACAGTTTTCAAGTGATTCTTTTTTCCCCGTCTTCACACAAAACAAAAAACCTCAAAGACTGATGCGGTTCACAGAAGCAGCCTTGATCACGACGACTACATGACTCACTCTCTTCAGGTGCGACAGGACACTCCAAGAGTAAGAGTAAAGCACAGCCCTCCAGGTTTACGACTAAGTGTTATCAGATATATTATTTTATATCCACCGGGTTTCACATTACAGGCACAGACACACTACTGATTCACATTATTGATTTTTATGCACTGGACATTTGTCTATGTTTTTTTTTCCTGTGTTCTTTATAGGCCGCATGTTTGAGAAAATAATTCTCATTTAAAAACAATTTTGGGATGTTTAGATATCTGATTGCCTTTGCTAATAATAACACACTTTACGAGCGGTAGCATGAATACAAATTGATGTCTGTGGTGTGTGCAGCATCTTTACATCTCTATTCTGCCTCATTGCGCCGTCCGGTCCTGTTGACATATTACTCACCAAAGAGTGAGCATAGGCCCGTGTTTTCCTGCCTACACCTGGAGCGTGCAGGCTTGACACATTCATCGTCAGGCACACACCTGCAACACTCTGACCTGCATCACAATGATTCCTCTGTACTATCCCGTCTGTGAGCAGCTCTTCAGACTCGACTGAGCATCATCCGCAGGCCCATTTCTCCTTTAATAGTGCAGACAATGCGGGTGAGCATCCTCGATCTTATCTCTTCTCTCTGTCTGCATCTTACACTGAATTCTTTAGTGGGCGCCCTTTGTAATTACGCACACATCACACCCCTGGAAATATCACACATATCCCAAGACGTTTGTTTGTGTCTCACTTCCTTTACAAATCTGCTGCACTGAACAGTACAAAATGTTTAAGGAGCCAGTTATGTGCTCGCTTAGCAACATCTGCGGTGCTGCCTAAAAAAACCTGCTTAAGAACACTAAGTACACTAGCAGTACCTGCGTTTCAAAATCCACAATCACACCCTATAGATATTGTGCACACGTCAAAATATTTCTCAAACAGCTTCTTAATGTATTTGAATAGCAGACACTAATATGAATCCTGCTGTTCTGTTTGCCGGCTGCACTGCTTCTGCTCAGTGTGGAAGATGTAGGGAAAAGAAGGCAGGCTGCTACAGTGAAATTTATGCAGAGCTGATGCTCTTATGTTACCCCAAACCGGCACATTTAGCTGCTTAAACTGCCATTCATAATACAGTCTTTTGCTAAAAAAAAAATGACAACAATAAAAAACATCTATAAACTGAAAAGTGGAATAAAACGTGAACTGGACACAAAAAATAAACAGATGAACCATCAAATTTCAAAACAAAGCCATAATGCAAGACAGACTTAAGGCATTCCCTCTAAAAGTGGCATGTTTTGCCTTCAGGTGATTGTCCCAGACAGACCTTTGCTTATATGGCATCATTCAAATCTCCCTTCCTCTGCTGGGACTGACAAACTCTAATTGTACCCATGGCCATTGCATTAACTTTCTTTAAAGCGGCTGATTGGTAGGTGATGGCCTTGTACAGATTCAACCTTGAGAGCTTAATTCAAGGCTATAAAGACCCAGTGCTGATGGGAAAAGCACACTCACCTTTATTCTTTTGTCTAGACAGCATGTGATCAGAGCAGCCTTCAGGATCTCAGGCTGCCTCCTGAGGAAATAAAACTAGTGCTCAAGATATTGGATGCACATTCAGTGAGATTGGGAAGCCAAACATGAGATTTACATTATTCTTATTTCAAAGGCAACCAATTAACCATTAAAAATTAGAACTTAAAAAATAGAACTTTTTAATTTCTCACCAAAGAATATCCAGAAAAATGCACTTTTAAATGACTGCAACACTCAAGGCGTGAATAAACAATAAAAAACAACAACACTTGTCAAACATTTGTCAAAGGAGGTCTAGTTTTTGTGGTTTTATGACTTTTTTTCAGTACTAAAACTGATTTTACTGTAAAGGCTGGTATCAATACTAGACATGTACTAAAGAGCCTCTGTCCTCTAACGTGCATAATGAGCTTCTATTACTTTTGTACTGACTATCTAGAAGTCTTTGAAGCTGTTTGAGTTGTGAAATCCAACGAAAAAGAAACTCAAGTTTGCTCTCATTTTTGTCACATTACTGTGAGCAAAACCAAAGAAAGAAAGAAATAATGTGAACCAATTAGAAGTAACAGTGGGAATAATGGTAACTCAGTGGTATACAGATGGATATTTCAGATGAAGGACTTCCACTCTACATATGAAAGTAATGACAGTAATCCTACATAATCTTGGCCTGATCATCCTTGAACCAGCTTACTCCTCTTTAATGCTTTAGCAAGGCTATCTGACCTGGTCTTTTGGCAACACAGTGGCTTTGCAGCGTGGCTAATACAATGTACAATTGTCCGGTGGCCAAGCATAAGAAGCTTTTCTCAGCTCTGTATTGACTAACCTGCCAGCTCTAAAGAACTGTAGACAGACTGGGTGAGAGTGAGAGTGTAAACACTCTCATTTTGAATGAGATCAGGATTCATCAGAGTAAGTGTCCCAACTAATGGACCCGAGGAGATTTATGTGGAATGTATTTTTGTGCAAAGCCCGTCTCACATAACTTCCACCGGCAGAGAGAGAGTGTCAGAAGGTTGCACATTGACATGTATTTGAGAGCCAGAATCAGAGATGCACAGCAGACGCCACAACAGACAATTACCCTCAGTTGAGTTAACCAGCCAAGACGAGAACAGCCCAGCCAGATACAAAAGAAATGCCACGCAACAATTTTTCAAACAACAGCACATTATCAGTCTCTCTGAACGCACTCTGTGAATATCAAGTATACAAAAAAGATTATTGTAAATCTTATTTTATAGTGTAATTCAAAAAAGTGTGCTAATCTATCTGTTTTAATAAGCTTCAAGCTAAGGTGTTGAAATAGAGACAACAGAACTTTTGAAGAATTTTGAAGAATTTTGAAGATCAAACTGTATCACTCGGCTGTGAAATGGCTGACCTAAATGTTTCAAGTCACTTGCTCTCTGGCAACATTACATCGGGATTTAAATGTTTGGTTTTATTTTGTATTCATTGTTCTTTTAGAACCATGACCTCAGCCTAAATGGTCCCTCCAAAGAAAAAAGAAAAAGGTGTGATGTGCCTCCTGCTGTGCACAAAGCCTGGAAAATAGCCTGCACACTGAGAGCACAATTATGACTAACAACCAGAAACAAAGTTGTGTCAGAGTATTAAGTGGCTTTGATCCCCTGGAGCGTTTCCTAACCATAGAGTTATAACTCCATGGGCCTACACTTTTGTCAAACCCTAATGTTTAGGGAGCACTTTGAGGAAGGATCAGACCAATCACAACACAGACACTGATGTCATCACTGCATCACGTACCCAAAGTGCATATTCATGCCCTAAAAATGGTTGCAAGACCACTTACTAAAGAAAATTCTACTAAAAAATAAATAACTAAAATCATAGTGATCTTTCTTGTTTTTCAGTTTTACAAAATATATATATAAAAAAATTTGCAATACATAATGGAAGGTCATGTAGACAAAAAAGATTATTTAGGTGCTATGTAAAATGGGCCACACAGTGTTTTGATCCTGTTCCAAAAGGCCTGCCAGTAATTGTTCAAGTGGAATGAATGCTATAATGAAAAAGACTAATTCTAATAATTTGTGTATTGTATAATACTGTATAGCCTACAATGTGTGTGTCATTGGCTGCGGCAATACACAGCTTGTTACCTTCCCAAATCAGTAATCATTATAATGTTTGGCAGCAACAGATTGCTGCCAAATATTCCATTTGATGACCCTTTGACCTGAATATTAAGAGGCTAAGACAGCTGTACGCATACTCCATTCATAAATTACTTTCTATTAATTACCTCTTGCCACAATGAAGGAAAAATGCAAGTGACTTCACGCTGTTAAGCAGCTAAAAAAACACAAAATTCTGTCAGTGACAATCCTGCTCATAAGTCAATTATAGTTTAAGCAAGCCTAAAAAAAAGAGCCTTCCTAACTTACCTTAACCTCCGTCCTTAAATCAATGTCCATGTCAAAGCAAGGCAATTCAGAAAGCACTTCAAACCCTGCAGGATTTGCATGTTAAAACAGCAGTCCTGTCCAGTCATTTTTTATGTATGCTCTCTGCAGTACAGAAGAACAGAGACACACAGCATGTTTAAACAGCACTCGACTGCACAGCCAGCCAGAAAAGAACAAACACTCACTGAAAATCATCTCCAGAGAAAAATAGACGACTTGAAACTGAACCTAATGAAACTGCAAATTCCCACTCTTTCATTTTCACATGTAAAAAAAAACCACACACACACACACACACACACACACACACAAAACAACAGGTTTATCAACACAACCACCCAAGGCTCTACACACAAATAATTTAGTCCCCTCTAAAAGTTCATACAATGCTTGTTCGTATTATGGTTCCTTATTACAATCTGTTGTTTGCCGCTGTTCAGACACGACTCGAAGTCTCTCTGTAACAAGTGAAGGACAAGAAATAAATCCAGATGACAGTGAATATATGGGAGAGAGCAGTGCATGTCTGTAAAGAGCAACAGCGAACACATGAGCAGGAATGAATACAAAAGCACCAGAGCACACCATGCATAAAGACTTATCTAACTGTAGTGAAATGGATTTTACAGCTTCACTCACCAGTATGCTTCACTGAATTATGATGGTTCCACAAAATGTAACAGACACTGCTTATCTTTTACTTCAATACTTTCAACAGTGGATACTATGCACTCTGTGGAATATGAAGCATTTTAGGAGCCCAAAACTAAATGTGAGCTATATATGCCCCCCTGTTATGTATCAGAGGCCGTTTAAACCAGAAAGTGGCTGATTGACTTCAACAATGACAACAAATCTGGAAGCCTGCAGCCATAAGTCATTTGACGTTTATGTGGCTCTACTGCTTGCCAAACCTAAATTCATGATAAGTCAAAGAGTAATAAATATTAGGTAATTAGTTAAAGTATAAGCAATAACTCAATAGATAAGGACAAAACAGATGTGATGTTTAAATAAAATACAGTGTGTCATGATTCATGTCTGTTTTATATTGTTTCCGGTTTGTATTGTATTCAATGGACTTTATTTTGAAATGTCGTGCCCTTGTCCGTGTCCATGCTTGACTTCCTGCCTTGTGTTTTTCCCTCCTGTGTGATTACCTGCTCCGCCCTAATATGTTTCACCTGTCCCTTGTTGTCTGTGTCTATTTATACCTGTTTGTCCTTCCCCTCGGTACCAGGTCATTGTCATTGTCTCTGTCTCCGTCTCCGTCTCCGTCTCTGTCTCTGTCTCTGTCTCCGTCTCTGTCTCTGTCTCTGTCTCTGTCACTGTCTCTGTCACTGTCACCGTCACCCGTAAGTTTGGTCTGTGTTCCTTTTGTCGCCACTTGTGAATTTTCTAGTCCGTGGGTTTGGTATTTTCATTTTCTCTGGATTTTTGCCTGTGTTTTCAGTTCTGGGAGAATTTTGGTTTTTGGATTTTTGTATGCGTCTGTGTCTCTTAAAAAATAAATTTAGTTTAACGTTTTCCTGGAGTTTGGGTTTTGCATTGGAGTCTTCCTGTTCCTGAGCCCGTGGTCATGACAGAATGACCTGGTCTGAACTGAGACTCCGCAGCCCCAGAACTGTTTCCCAGAGTCTTCGTGTCAGCCCCAGAACTGTTTTCCAGAGTCTTCGTGTCAGCCCCAGAACTGTTTTCCAGAGTCTTCGTGTCAGCCCCAGAACTGTTTTCCAGAGTCTTCGTGTCAGCCCCAGAACTGTTTTCCAGAGTCTTCGTGTCAGCCCCAGAACTGTTTTTCCAGAGTCTTCGTGTCAGCCCCAGAACCGTTTTCCAGAGTCTTCGTGTCAGCCCCAGAACTGTTTTCCAGAGTCTTCGTGTCAGTCCCAGAACTGTTTTCCAGAGTCTTCGTGTCAGCCCCAGAACTGTTTCCCAGAGTCTTCGTGTCAGCCCCAGAACTGTTTTCCAGAGTCTTCGTGTCCGTCCCAGAACTGTTTTCCAGAGTCTTCGTGTCCGTCCCAGAACTGTTTTCCAGAGTCTTCGTGTCAGCCCCAGAACTGTTTTCCAGAGTCTTCGTGTCAGCCCCAGAACTGTTTTCCAGAGTCTTCGTGTCAGCCCCAGAACTGTTTCCAGAGTCTTCGCTTCAGCCCACAGAACTGTTTCCAGAGTCTCCGCTTCAGCCCCCAGAACTGTTTCCCGAGTCTTCGCTTCAGCCCCCCAGAACTGTTTCCCGAGTCTTCGCTTTAGCCTCCAGAACTGTTTCCAGAGTCTTCGCTTCAGCCCCCCAGAACTGTTTCCAGAGTCTTCGCTTTAGCCTCCAGAACTGTTTCCAGAGTCTTCGCTTCAGCCTCCAGAACTGTTTCCAGAGTCTTCGCTTCAGCCTCCAGAACTGTTTCCAGAGTCTTCGCTTCAGCCCCCAGAACTGTTTTCAGAGTCTTTGCCTCAGCCCCCAGAGAGTTTTCCCTGAGAGTACGTCTCAGCCCCCAGAGAGTTTTCCCTGAGAGTACGTCTCAGCCCCCAGAGAGTTTTCCCTGAGAGTACGTCTCAGCCCCCAGAGAGTTTTCCCTGAGAGTACGTCTCAGCCCCCAGAGAGTTTCCCCTGGGAGTACGTCTCAGCCCCCAGAGAGTTTTCCCTGGGAGTACGTCTCAGCCCCCAGAGAGGCCCACCCCTCGAGTGGCTCACCCCTCGTGTGGCTCATCCCCTCGTGTGGCTCATCCCCTCGTGTGGCTCATCCCCTCGTGTGGCTCCTTCCCTCGTCTGGCTCATCCCCTCGTGTGGCTCATCCCCTCGTGTGGCTCACCCCTCGTGTGGCTCACCCCTCGTGTGGCTCATCCCCTCGTGTGGCTCCTTCCCTCGTCTGGCTCCTTCCCTCGTCTGGCTCCTTCCCTCGTCTGGCTCCTTCCCTCGTCTGGCTCCTTCCCTCGTCTGGCTCCTTCCCTCGTCTGGCTCCTTCCCTCGTCTGGCTCCTTCCCTCGTCTGGCTCCTTCCCTCGCCTGGCTCCTTCCCTCGTCCTGGCTCCTTCCCTCGTCTGGCTCCTTCCCTCGCCTGGCTCCTTCCCTCGTCTGGCTCCTTCCCTCGTCCTGGCTCCTTCCCTCGTCTGGCTCCTTCCCTCGTCTGGCTCCTTCCCTCGTCTGGCTCCTTCCCTCGTCTGGCTCCTTCCCTCGTCTGGCTCCTTCCCTCGTCTGGCTCCTTCCCTCGTCTGGCTCCTTCCCTCCTTCGTCTGGTCCATCCTTCGTCTGGTTTGTCCTTCGTCTGGTTTGTCCTTCGTCTGGTTTGTCCTTCGTCTGGTTTGTCCTTCGTCTGGTTCGTCCTTCGTCTGGTTCGTCCTCCGTCTGGTTCGTCCTTCGTCTGGTTTGTCCTTCGTCTGGTTTGTCCTTCGTCTGGTTTGTCCTTCGTCTGGTTTGTCCTTCGTCTGGTTTGTCCTTCGTCTGGTTCGTCCTTCGTCTGGTTCGTCCTTCGTCTGGTTCGTCCTTCGTCTGGTTCGTCCTTCGTCTGGTTCGTCCTTCGTCTGGTTCGTCCTTCGTCTGGTCGCCCATACGGTCCTTCCCAGCCTGACCTCTCCTCGCCTGGTTCATCCTCGCCTGGTTCATCCTCGCCTGGTTCATCCTCGCCTGGTTCATCCTCGCCTGGTTCATCCTCGCCTGGTTCATCCTCGCCTGGTTCATCCCTCGTCTGGTTCATCCCTCGTCTGGTTCATCCCTCGTCTGGTTCATCCCTCGTTTGGTCCTTCCTTGTCTGGTTCATCCTCGTCTGGTTCATCCCTCGTTTGGTCGTCCTTACGGTCCTTCCTCGTCTGGCCTCTCCTCGTCTGGTCGTCTCTGTTGTCCTCCCAGCCTGGCCCTTTGTTTTTTTTGGTCTTTGTTCTCCCAGCCTGTTCATGAGTTTTTGTTCTTTGTCCTCCCAGCCTGTTCATGAGTTTTTGTTCCCTGTTCTCCCAGCCTGTTCATGAGTTTTTGTTCCTTGTTCTCCCAGCCTGTCCATGAGTTTTGTTCCTTGTTCTCCCAGCCTGTCCATGAGTTTTTGTTCCTTGTTCTCCCAGCCTGTTCATGAGTTTGTTCCTTGTTCTCCCAGCCTGTTCACGAGTTTTTGTTCCTTGTGCTCCCAGCCTGTTCATGAGTTTTTGTTCCTTGTGCTCCCAGCCTGTTCATGAGTTTTTGTTCCTTGTTCTCCCAGCCTGTCCATGAGTTTTTGTTCCTTGTTCTCCCAGCCTGTCCATGAGTTTTGTTCCTTGTTCTCCCAGCATGTCCGGAGTTTCCTGTCCCTGCCATGTCCGGAGTTTCCTGTCCCTGCCATGTCCGGAGTTTCCTGTCCCTGCCATGTCCGGAGTTTCCTGTCCCTGCCATGTCCGGAGTTTCCTGTCCCTGCCTGTCTGGAGTTTCCTGTCGTTGCCATGTCCGGAGTTTCCTGTCGTTGCCATGTCCGGAGTTTCCTGTCGTTGCCATGTCCGGAGTTTCCTGTCCCTGCCATGTCCGGAGTTTCCTGTCCCTACCTGGTCCTGAGTCCGTCCATCTGCAAGTCCCGTCCGTGTGTTCCCATCCCGGCACAAAATTTTTTCCCCCCTTGTGCCTGTTCCCGGCATATTCCCCTTCCACTAGCGCCACGTCCGGCCGACCAGTTCCGAGGGCGGACGTGCGCATCTGTAACCCGAGTGCCCGTCCGGCCGACCAGTTCAGAGGGCCGGACCCGACTCACCAGTGTACCCCGAGCGCCGTCCGGCCGATCAGTATTAGAGGGCCGGACCCGACTCATCAGACTTCCCCCGAGTGTCCCGTCCAGCCAGTAGTTAGAGGGCTGGATCCAACACCACGTTTCTCCCCTAGCGCCCCGTCCGGCCAACCAGTGTCCAAGGGCCGGACCCGCCGCATCGGTTCCCCCCAAGCCTTTCCTGAGTGTGTCCCCGTGCCAGTTGTCTAGTGGACTTGTTCCCCTCCGACTGACCCCCCCCTCCACCCACCCAGGAAATGTCGAAAGAAAGGATTTTTGGGTTATAGGAGTGTTAGGCCGCCCAGTGGTCGGCCTTTAAGGGGGGGGTACTGTCATGATTCATGTCTGTTTTATATTGTTTCCGGTTTGTATTGTATTCAATGGACTTTATTTTGAAATGTCGTGCCCTTGTCCGTGTCCATGCTTGACTTCCTGCCTTGTGTTTTTCCCTCCTGTGTGATTACCTGCTCCGCCCTAATATGTTTCACCTGTCCCTTGTTGTCTGTGTCTATTTATACCTGTTTGTCCTTCCCCTCGGTACCAGGTCATTGTCATTGTCTCTGTCTCCGTCTCTGTCACCGTCACCGTCACCCGTAAGTTTGGTCTGTGTTCCTTTTGTCGCCACTTGTGAATTTTCTAGTCCGTGGTTTTGGTATTTTCATTTTCTCTGGATTTTTGCCTGTGTTTTCAGTTCTGGGAGAATTTTGGTTTTTGGATTTTTGTATGCGTCTGTGTCTCTTAAAAAATAAATTTAGTTTAACGTTTTCCTGGAGTTTGGGTTTTGCATTGGAGTCTTCCTGTTCCTGAGCCCGTGGTCATGACACAGTGAGGCTAATTGGAAAAATCCCCTCACTTTAGGGAGCAGTCGGAAGTTTTGGGAAATGCTGAATAAGGAAACATTGGTGCTCTTTTCACCACAACTAAAGAAAGGTTTTTGCTAAGTTCTTTTATACCCATAAGTACCATATAATCACAACTGAGTCTGCTGTAAAAGTAAGGGTTTATAAGACCATTGTGTTTCTCATCTCTCATTGGCTCAAGCTGGCATGTCGTGAGTCTCTGTCTCACTCTCTTTATGATGCTCTTCAGTGACATGCCTCTTTAAATACGAGCCCACATGGCCTTGTGCCTTTGAGCTCTAGGGACAAAGCAACGTGTCTAAAGTCTATGCAGGGTATAAATGCATCAGCGCTTTTGCATGTTACCTGATCATTGAATGATCTAAGCTCCAAGAACATAAGCAATGTTTAATTTAAATTTTTGTTTTACTTTTGCTTGGCCCACTTTTCTTATTTTAAGTGCAGAGGCTTTTATGTGTCGAGAGAGGAAGTAGATCTCCTGAATTAGTCTTAAGTGCAGCATCATTTTTAAGGAGTCACACACACAGGGGAAAGTGTGAGGATGAGATAAAATGAGAACAAACAGGTCTAAGAAGAACTACAAAACATTGCTCCCTTTGAAGCAGTATGTACTTAAGAGACACTAAAAGCATCCATTTAACAAATTCATTTAACTGATTTTGCAGGATTTGAAAAAATGAGTCTTCTGCTAAAAAGGATCAAATTTAAAAGGCAAATTTCTTTTGATCTCTAAAGACTTTTGTGATTATACAGGGTTTTCTATTGAAATTTTGTCTTTGATCTTTATTCAGCACAGACAAGCAATGGTTGAAAGATTGTGATACACACAGTGTTTGGATTGAAATTCCACTCTGACCTGTGACAATGCCTCTCACCAGGCACGGGAGCAATTCTTTCTAAGGCAATTGGGACATATTTTTTTTCATTTGGAGAGATGAGTGAGAAGCCTGTACTAGCAGCCAAAAGCAAGCTCCTTGCTTCTCCACTCATCCCTGTAAGAGGATCGGACATAATGGGGTTTCCCGCTCCTTCTGCTCACAGATAAACTTCAGAAAAACTTCCAACAGAGTTTGGATATAAACACCAAAGCGCTTTTCTAGTCACATACACTTGTACTGACAATGTGTTTTGAAAGGACACCCTTTTGACCTCAGTGTGAACAGGACTAAGCTTTTATGCAGTTATCCCCCCGTTTGTCGTGGGAAAAATGTGGATGGAACTTGACTTGAGTTGCAGTGTTTCAGTTCATGTATAAATGCAGAAAGACACCTATTTACAGGCTACACATTCACCATTTCCATTATTAAACCCAGTCACAAAAAATAGCATGCTGTGAAAATGCTTTCATTGAAATACATTTATTCATATAGCTGTCAATATCATAAGTGTAAATTGATGCCCCCCTCTTTTGTCCAGGCCTATGGGAATAGCAGCACTCTCTTCAGGCAGAGCACTGACCTGGTGACCTTATGTCAGCAGCAATGACAACATATCTGACAGATATTTTATTCATTTTATTAATATTATAATAATAAATAATAATAATAATAGCTTTATTTATATAGAACTTTTCAAAACAAAGTTACAAAGTGCTTTACAGCAAGTAGAAATCCATTCATTAACACAACAGTAATAATATTAAATACATCAGTGACAATAATAATAAATAAAAAATAAAAATAAACATCAGAGAGCTGTAGGATAAGCTGATATAGGAAGGCTGTGCTAAAGAAATGGGTTTTTAGTTTTGATTTAAAAGTGATCTCAGTGTTAGCCAATCTGAGCTCCATAGTTTTGGAACAGGATCAGAAAAGGCTTGGTCAACTCTAGTCATGAGTTGGGAGGGGGGCACCGGAGGAAGAGACCTGTCCTGAGGAGCGACCAAGGACATACAGGGAGAATACCTCACCGATATAGTCAGAAGCTGGGCAATGGATGGCTTTAAAAGTAATTAACAATATTTTTGTGCCAGTTTGGAGTCTTGCAGCTACGTTTTCGACCAGATGGAGACGACTGATGCTTTTCTGGTTTACACCTGTATAAAGCATGTTACAATAGCACCATGAAGACAAGGGCATGGATAACTCTCTCCAAGTCGGCATGCTTACATTTTTTAATCTAGGCTATGGTGCAGATTTAATAAAAACATGATTGTTCAACCTTTGTGATCTGTGCGTCAAAGTGGAATTGAGTAACTAAGATGAACCCCAGGTTACAGGCAGATGGTTTTATAAGGGGGAACAGATCAAATTATTATGGATTGTTTGAGTTGCTTGCAGTGGGCAAAATAAAAATATTTCAGGTTTTGATTTATTAAACATACTGTACCTAAAGGGGATTGAATAAGTTACTCAGGAAAAGAAGAAATTGGCCAATCACATGCGAGCAAATCACATGCTCGTAAAAGGAGTGCTCCTATTGGTCTACACAGGCTTGTGATCTGACATTTTAGGAAGTGTAATAGCTGCCGATAAAGTGTGTTTGCAAAACTATAAATGTATTTTAACACTAAGAAACACCTCAAAAAAGAAAAATATCAACAGAGAAAAGGAAATATAATGTTTAATGAGACGGAGATAATTGCCGTCCTGATGCTAAATTTGCAAGCTACGCTAATGCTAAGCTAATACAAAGCACTAAACTTCAGTTTAGTGCTTTGTATTAGTATTTTGTGAGGGGAAAATTTGTCCGGTTTTATTTTTTAAATAAAAGAGAAGCAGGAGAGGTCCCTAGGCTGCTTTTAAGGGAGAGTGGAGTCTAAGACAGGGATGACAACCGAAAATCAGGTGCAGACAATTTGGGACATCCAATTTTTTAGGTCAGAAAAACAACTGGAAACTTGAGTGAGAGAGTTCTGGTTGGCCAATATTATATGCATAATAATTATATTCCATTATATATAATTATAATACTTTAGTGTGTTTGTGTTCAGAACATACCTCTGAGCCGTTGAGAAACACAGCAGCTGGTGCATAATCAGAAAAGGCGTAATGGTGTAACTTATATTTAAATTGCTTCCTTTTGTATCTTTCTTTTAAAATGCAATTTTCCAAAAATAAATTGGAGTCTGAAATAGCTATAAAAATAATAACATTCTTCTGACATCAAATGCCAGCACACTGTCAAATAAACTCAGCAGCATTGAATGATAATGCTAAGATGTGAAGCACAGCTGCATTTCTGTCCAAACAGACACAAAAAGTATTGAAACAACAAATTAATTGAATTGTTGTAAACTGATCTCACTTTGCAAAGTTCAATTAGACTGAACTCTGACCTGGTTAGTGTCAGGGCTCACTGATGCCCAGCTATTGTCCAGGACAGGTAGACTCAACCTCTGCTTGAACTCATATTGATTGACTGAGGCTTGTTTGTGTAAAGCAGGAATGATTCATGGTGAATGTTTGGCAATAAGAGCAACAACAGAGGCAAGACATAATTAGCTGTGAGATAAAAAGGACTGCTAGCCGCGGTCTACCTATGCCTCATGCTTACTACTCTGCTTTGTTCCTGTTCCACCTGTCCCACATGAAAGTAAATTTCACCTTGCCAACCCCACCATAACTCTGTGCCTGATTTAAATGGCTGGAATGAAAAGCAGTGGGGCTTTTTTCCAAGGACCCTGGGTGAGACTCACTGGTCTAGATAATGTATTCACTGCATTCACACAATGTACAATAAAAGAATAAACTATATATGTGTACTTATTTAGAGTCTCATAATTGCACCCCTCTTGCCTTTACATGGTTGTATTTTTTATTATATGCATTTTAAGTGCTATAAAAGCTTACTTACTTCTATTTTTGTGAGACATACTGTGGGTACTGTTTTTTATTAAGAAATTATAGATGCATCGAGTATTAATCCTTTTAATCAGAAGACATGACTCATTAAAGTGGGTTTTTGCGCCAACCTCCTCTCTCAATTTTCTTCTATTTAGATACTAACTGCATTGTGCTCACTGTCCTAACATTTAATGCAATTAAAATGCTCTGCTTTTATACACTTTCCTAATAGGAATTTTGTTTTAGTTTGATGTGCAACCAATGTAAAACAGTGTAGTTAAGAAAGCTCAGTTTGCAATAGCTATTAACAACTCACTTGGCTATCTATTGAATTATGTTTTTTATTGACAAATAAAAAGTCTATCAAATAATTTTTGTTAAAATATACGTATATATTTTAGGTACTCAGTAAGCCATTAAGTATATGTCCCATTTTATTGTGGTCTTTGGAAACCTTATTGGGCCAGAGAAGAATTTTACGCTGCAGTACCATAAATGGCCACAGGTGGAAATGGTGACAGGGCCTCTACTTTTTATTGAGAAGGTTTTTACTTTGTATGGAGAAGGTTTTTACTTTGTACGGAGAAGGTTTTTACTTTCAATGGAGAAGGTTTTTACTTTGCATGGAGAGGGTTTTTACTTTGCATGGAGAAGGTTTTTACTTTCAATGGGGAAGGTTTTTACTTTGCACGGAGAAGGTTTTTATTTTGTACGGAGAAGGTTTTTACTTTGTACGGAGAAGGTTTTTACTTTGCATGGAGAAGGTTTTTACTTTGTACGGAGAAGGTTTTTACTTTGCATGGAGAAGGTTTTTACTTGCTATAAAGTGGTTGATTGAGGTACATGTGTATGGTCCCTTGACATGTGTTGAGTCAGATGAGCTGCAATATGTACGTCTTAAATGGAATGTTTGGCATCAGTCTTTGGTGTCTGGATAGACTATACCATCAGCTGAAATGATTCCATTGCAGAGTTTCAATCTCCTTTAAAACACTGTGATCATTTTGTAAAAAAAATAAAGGAATAAAACAGCTGTGAAAGCTGTCAGGGCTGGGTGTGTAGACAGTGTCAGTGCCTCACTTAGACAGCTAGTCAAAAGGGGCCCAGTTCCCAAGACACAGTGACAAGACAGAGTTCACCTGCATTCAATCCCAACTTGCCCCACAGTCTTTGGATAAAGAGATGAAACTGAAAATGTCGTGCAGCACTCCCTAATGTAAATGTCACATGGATAAAAATCAATTTCACGATGCATTCAAGACGCCAGGACTTTCAAAATGGACAAAGTGGCTCATCCTTTAAGATGCTATACCTCTGTCTTCTAAAATGAAACACACACAAGCCAGAACACCAGAATCTGACTATTTTTCGAAAGCTTTTCTGTACCTTTTGGTAACAATTGAAAAGTTTCTCTGATTGTTTTTATTTTTTTTTTCTCCTGTGGGATTGTTGCTTCTTATTTCTAGACCAGCATGAAAGGCAGTGAAATAAAAACATCTTAGCAGCAAATCGGCCTCACCATGGAAACAGTATTGATCAACTCTCCTGAGTCCAAAGAAAAATCTATCCCTCATGTCAGTTTCCCAGCATTAAACGTTCAGCAGCTACTCACATCCTCAATAGACAGCCATGATATTTAGCATTTGGCAATAAAAATCTACAATCACTACTTAGCTTCCCTGATGACTCAGTTATCACAGGGGTGAGAGATGAAATAAACCACTGGGATTCATTGAGGCTTAAAGTCCATTGAACTGCTATGAATAGTAAGATAAGGAGAATATTTGAAATTCACAGTAAAGTGAAAACTTTCGATTGGATGTTAGGTTTGCTTCAATTTGAATATATTATGGGCTTTTGCATAAATGTACTATATTGTGTTGTGCTTTATTATTATGTAAACTTTTGAGTTGTGCTCATAAGTTTACAGACCCTGGCAGAATTTGGTTTTTTGGCCATTTTTTCAGAGAATATAAATGATAACAGAAAAACTTTTCTTTCACTCATAGTTATTAGTTGGGTGAAGCCATTTATTGTCAAACATTTGTGTTGTGCACTTTTTTTTATTATAATGACAACAGAAATTACCCAAATGACCCTGATCATAAGTTTACATAAACTTGTGATTTTGGCCTGATAACTGTTTAAACCAAACTAAGACCTACAAAAACTTCAGCCACAACTGCCAGGAGAATTGTTTGGGATGCAAAGAAAAACCCACAAATAACTTCAGCTGAAATACAGAACTCTGTGAAAAAAGTGGTGTGGCTGTTTCAAGATGCATAATAGGAAGGCACTCGAAGAAAAATGAGCTGCATGGTCGAGTCGTCAGAAGAATGCCATTACTATGTTAATGCCACAAAGCATCCTGCTTACAATACGCCAAACAGCCCAGAGACAAGCCTCACATTTCTGGAACAAAGTCATTTGGAGTGATGAGACCCAAATTGAACTTTTTGGCCACAACCATAAATGTTACATTTGGAGAGGCCTCTGATGAAAGATACACCATTCCTACTGTGAAACATGGAGGTGGAGCGCTGATGTTTTGGGGATGTGTGAGCTACAAAGGCACAGGAAAAGATGAATGCAGCATGTTATCAGAAAATACTGGTGGAAATGTTGCACTCATCAGCCCAGAAGCTACGCATTAGACGTACTTTGACGTTCCAACATGACAACGATCTAAAACACAAAGCCAAGTCAACTTGTCATTGGCTACAGAAGCATAAAGTGAAAGTTCTAGGCTGACAATCTCAGTCTCTTGACCACAATATCATTTAACCACTCTGGGGTGATCTCAAACGTGCAGTTCATGCAAGACAGCCCAATAATTTACAGGAACCGGAGGCTTTTTGACAAGAAGAATGGGCAACTTTACCATCTGAGAAAATAAAATGCCTCTTCCACAACTACCACAAAAGACTTCAAGCTGTCAATGATGTTAAAGGTGGCAATACACGGTATTAAGAACTTTGATCAGGGGAATTTGGGTAGTTTCTGTTGTCATTATGATTTAAAAAGATTAAACACGATTGTTTGAAAATTAATGGCTTCACCCAAACACTAACTATGAGTGAAAAAAAGTTTTTTGTGTTATCATTCATATTCTCTGAAAAATGGACCAAAAAAAACACAAATTCTGCCAGGGTATGTAAACTTATAAGAACAACTGTACTACTAACAAAAAGATGATACACTTTGTAACTTCTGTCAGACTTAAAAAAACAAAAACAAAACATCACTATATTGTAGTAATTACGTTGTAAAAAGTAAACATTTGTGCTTTGATTCTGGTTCCTTTTATGTTTACTTTAATGTATACAGTGTACATTTGTTTATTGTGCTTTAACAAAACCTGCAATATTTAGATAATGACAGTGTTTGGCTCACATCATAACATTTGCACAGGTGCTCTTTCATGCTTTCGAAAAATATATGACTTGAGACAATTTTTGATAGATAAGAGACTTTCTTTGTGTGGTGTTAAACTTGTAATCTTCAACTTGCGCAAATCAAACACTGAAAGATGAATGATTGTACAAGGCCTGCGAGCTCTCACTTGTGCTGTATATTGATTATACAGTGTTGTGTAGCCTCACATCTTATTTATCATGATTACTATCAATACTTTCAACACTGTTGGCGCTGCAGGAAAAATATGCGCACTGAAGGGCAAATGGGTTTACAGCAGAGCCTGATTCTATCTGTTCTCTGGTGGATAGACTTCAAATTACTGATTAAATCCAGCTCTCTGGTGACATGATGATATGCAGAGTGAGTGGCAGTGCTAATACAGGACACGGCTTCATGACAACTGCTGTCAATCCACACTCATCCCAGGCTCGGTTACAGCATAGCAGCACACATAAACTACACCTACCCTTACCACAGCTTGACACTTGCAGACATGCTGATACATCTGGGCTACAGCGCAAACAAGATGGGCAATTCCTGATCAGCTTTTTACCCTTAAGACCATTTAAGCTCCACAAGTGTATGCACCGTATTCACACTAAACACAAAAAACATTTTTTTTTAAATATGCTCGGCCTTTGGCAATTAATGCTAGTGATAAAGTATAACTAGAGAGGGCGGCAGTAGCTCAGTGGGTAGAGCAGTCATCTTTCAACCCAAAGGTAGTTGGTTCGATTCCCACTCTCCCCACAGTTCATACTGTCGTTGTGTCCTTGGGGAAGACACTTAACCCACCTTGCCTCCAGTGGCTGTAACACTGGTAATTACTGTGGAACAATGTAAGTCGCTTTGGATAAAAGCGTCTGCCAAATGAATAAATGTAATGTAAATGTAGAGAGATTTACTAAACTTTATATGTATATGTAAATTGCTATCTTGGCCTACACTGACTGAATATATAGATGGAGCAAGAGTAACATGAAGGTTGCGGTAGGCTTCATCAAACTAATTCTCCAGCCAAAAGAGCCACAAAACCCCAGAGGAGATAGATCTGGTTGGGTATGTGAGAAAAGGAAAGGAAGAGGGGTCACTAAAAGCATTTTAAGTACACTGATGCTCCTGCAGTTGCAGTTAAACAGCTACTTACAGCCAAAGCGATAGTTGGCTTAAATTGAACTCAGTTACAACCTCCAACCACAAATCATTAGGAGCATCGTCATTATCATTTTACAGGCTTTTTCACACTCTGGCTCCATGAGAATCCTATATATTTACATTCTCATGATATTCTCATGATAATTAGTTATTTGCTACAGAGATGTGTTTTGAATAATTAATCCCATGTAGGGGTACCCTGCTGTGTTCCTCATTTTAATGCAGCAGCCATCAGCTGACTCCCAGCCTAAGGGAGAAAAAAAAAGATGTGCTCCTTTAAACCCCAGCTAAGGCTTTCTGAAATACTGGAGGAAAATCCAGTTCATTTAATTGCAGCTTTCGAGTTCAATTAGCAAGCAAAAGAGTTGGAAACAAGCTCATTTCCAAAAGAAAGCTTGTTCTCTTGTAGGTACACGGCTCTAACCAGAAAACTGCTCATACATTATATGTGTTCTCACTAGGAGGCTGTGGAGTTTGGGGTGTGATTGTGTCAGCCTGTCAGTGCATCCAGACTCCCCCCAAAGTGAGAGTGGAACAGACGGGAGCTGTTCTTTCAGCACCACCAGGGACATGCCACAGCGCAGTCAGCTGTCTCAATTCAAGGAATCAAGTGGGAAAAAGCAGCCTTTCCACATAAACACAGTACTCACAGCCATAATTGCAACAGTATAGGTGAAATTCTGTTGGGAACATAAGCCTCACTGTGTATATGTTATACAGTTTACAGTTGCCTGCTTCTAAAGACATTACATTCTTAAAGATTAGTAAGAGCCTTTAGCATTCAAAAATTAAAAAAAGAGAAATAAAGGAGGAATAAGTGACTGGCTTTGATTAAAATATTTGTATTACTTGTATAAATGTACCTTAATTTTGTCGTATGTCCAGTCTATATAATATCTTGTCCTATCATATGCATGAAATCAAATAAAAAAGCTCTAAAACACAGTATACCCAATGGCTATGGCAGAATTCATAATTGCTGTAGTCTGCTCCGTTCTTCCGTATAGAAGCCGTAGGATACTATTTTTAAAGACTTGCCTGAAAGAGGCGTAGGATGTTGGCGACCATAATCGATACTGAACTCGCTGAAGCTCCAATGACTCCTACTACTTTTTCTGGTTTCACAAACACCGGTGGCTCCCCATTTGTGCACCTCACATCCGAAGTGTCTTTTGTGATGAGGGCTTGGACAAAAGTTAAGGACTGCTCCAACGCGTACGTATCCCTTGAACAAGTGTCCAGTACCCGTGCGCCCAAGGTGATGTTGGGTAGGAGTTGCTCGTCCTGGTTGATTTGATCCAAAGCGTACATCATTGCCTCAAGGCGTTGGATACCATTCTCCTTCTTAAGGTCTCCACAAGACGTGCCATCAGCCCCTCTGGCGTGCACGGGGAAGAGCCCCCCGAGCGTCAGATGCCCATCTGTCCGTATGGAGTGAGGTGCGTAAGTCTCCTGTGCCAGCGCGTCTAACAGCGTCTCCACAAGGCAAAATACTCTCAAAAAAAGCGTCAGATATCGAGCCATGGTTAACTTTTAGAGAAGTAAACGGACTTTAGAACAAAGGGAGTTAATAAGATTAAGAAGACGAGCCCATTCTTGTCACCGGGGAGGAGATTCAACAAGCTGGGCTAAAGAAACATTAGGAAGCCGAGACAGCCCATCGAGTAAGCGCTGCAGCTTGTTGAATAGTGAGAGATCCATTAGTCAAAAATAACATCCTTGGGGAAAAAAAGCTATTGAGCCATTTAGCGAATAAACAGTCTTACATGAGGAGAGAGAAAAGACGCGAAGAGGAGCGAAAAAGGTGCGATAAACTGAGTAGAAAGATGTTAGTATTCGAGGTTTATTACATGTGAAGACCGGCAGAAGTGGGGGACATTCTTCTTGTTCAGACCAACTACACCGGAGCATGGGGTGGATTGTTCATCCTTCTCCCGCGACGTAGGCCTATAGCATCTCCAAAAATGAAAAGTAATGAGAAAAACAAGAGCTCAAGATTCCTTCCAATCTGAGATCCTGCTAATTAATACAGCCTCTGTCTGTGACTGTGCGTCCTCAATGCTCGCGTAATACAAAACGAATGAGTCACAGCGAAGGATTCACTGTGCGCGCAGAGTTTGCAGCCCCCCTTTTCCTTCTTCTTCTCGAGACGTCATTTATTTAGCTGGCTCAGAGAGAGAGAGAGAGCGAGAGAGGGAGAGAGAGAGAGATTTTTTTGTATTATTATTATTTTCAAGAAGTTAACGCGGAGTGGCATTAAATATCAAAGAAAGTAAACAAGGCGAACAAATGCACTTATTCTAAACATAATGAGCAAACAAAATGTTCCTGTGAACGCCTCTCACGGCACCGCATCTCGACATTCGTAATCTCTCCCGCTGTCTCCCTTTTCTCTTTTATTCCACTCTAACATACACAAAACTCTGAGAGTGTTTTCTGTTTGATGAGCGCATGAAACAAAAACGTGTGGCTGGAGTAAAACACGGGGAGCTGCGAGTTTAAAGGGCTTTACCCGCAGTTTTCCTGAAATAGTCTGAGGTTCATTATGGGTGCACCTCTAACGCGCAGAGGAGCGATGCAGGAGAGAGGACAGACACGTTTTGGAGGGGCTCAGGCTGGTCTCCCAGGCAACGCTTCCACAGAAGACGTTCCTGATTTACCGATGGCGCGCATTCCGCAACACATACTGTGACGTCCACACGTCCACTACTTCTTTGCTGGGGACTTTACAGATGGTGATTTTATACACAACGAGACTGTATCAATTTGCTTTGGCTACTGTGCATCAAACACAGACTCTGACAAACGACGATTTGTTGTATTAATACTTTAGTAGGTTATTCTATTCCACTTCATTAGGTACACCTGTTCAATTGCTTGGTAACACAAATTTCAAATCAGCCAATCACATGGCAGCAACTCACAGTTCAAACCAAGTATCAGAATGGGAAAGAAAGGGGATTTAAGTTACTTTGAAAGTGGAATGGTTGTTGTTGCCAGATGGGCTGCTCTGAGTATTTCAAAAACTTCTGATCTACTGGGATTTTCACACACAACCATACGTTTTACAGAGACAAGACAAGACAAGACAAGACATTTATTTTTGTATAGCCCAATATCACAACAACAGCCGCCTCAAAGGGCTTAACAGACTGCACTAGACAACATCCCCTGTCCTTAGACCCTCCATCAGGGTGAGGAAAAACTCCAAAAAAAACCCAGCCGGGAAAAAAGAGAAACCTCAGGGAGAACCACAGAAGGAGGGATCCACTCCCAGGACGGACAGGCCGTGCAAGAATGTGTCCAGGACAGTTTAAAAAAAAAAATACATAAAAACAAAACATATTCACAAAAAACATAGAGACATAACATAACAAACATACAGAGAATAGTCCAAAAAAGAGAAAATATCTTGTGATGTCAGAGGTCAAAAGAGAATGGGCATACTGGTTAGAGATGATAGAAAGGATTGTATAAACATTGCCTGGTTTCTGCTGCAACATTCAGATTGGGTCAGAATTTGGTTTAAACTACATGAAAGCATGGATCCATCCTGCCTTGTCGCAACGGTTCAGGCTGATGATGGTCTAATAGGGGATATTTTCTTGGCACACTTCGGACCCCTTAGTACCAATTGTGCAATGTTTAAACGCCACAGCCTACTTGAGTATTGTTGTCCATTCCTTTATGACTACAGTCATAGCCATCTTCCGATGGCTACTTCCAGCAGGATAATGCACCATGTCAAAGTTCAAATCATCTCATACTGGTTTCTTAAACCTGACAATGAGTTCACTTTACTCTAATGGCCTTCACAGTCATCAGATCTCAATCCAATAGAGCACCTTTGGGATGTCCTGGAACGGGAGATTCACATTATGAAATCTGCAGCTGCGTGATGCTATCATGTCATAATGGACAAAAATCTCTGAAGAATGTTTCCAACATATTGTTGCAACTGAAGGTAAAAGGGGTCCAAAACGGTACTAGCAATGTGTATCTAATATAGTGGCCGGTGACTATATACAGCTCTGGAAAAAATAAAGAGACCACTGGTGGAGAGCTGTGATTGAAAATCAGGGTTATTCCACCAAATACTGATTTCTGAACTCTTCCTAAGCTAAAACATTATTATTGTGTATAGTGTAACTTAATTTCTTTCCATTATTCCAAGTGTGAAAACACAAAATTACAATATTTTTTATTTGGAATTTAAGAACAATGTTGTCAGTAGTTTATAGTTAATAAAACAAAAATTACACATTCTTATAAATAGTAAAACCAGAGTAACTGATAATTTTGCAGTGGTCTCTTAATTTTTTACACACACATATATATATATATATATGTTTGTTTGTTTGTTTGTTTGTTTGTTTTTTTATTATACATATATACACTTAATAAATATGACCAACTCTTGGCTTAACAAACTCATGTTTCTTGTGGCCAGGCCGGTATGTTATAAAGAATTTGTATGTTGCATGAAATTATATGAATGATACGTTCTTTATTAACCATTTAATTCACTGGATTTGGCTCCTGGGCCTGAAAGTCAAACTGTGTGGTCTTTGTTCTTTCTTTTTTATGATGGAGAATGAGACCAGAGACCACACTGTAGTTACATAATTCATGAATAAAGGATGTTTGCATTCCCACTAATCTTAGAAACTTAGTACCACAAGACTATTGTCACTTTTTTGAAACTCTTTATTGATGTAGGAACAAGCCACTGTTTGGTCGTTTGACTAAGAGGCTTCTGAGAGTCACTGTATCTTCAAATGATAATGTGACACAGAAACTCAGTTTTTGAACATGTTCGTTCCATTTATTTCTGTTCAATTAAAAGATTAGAAAAGGCAATGCTGCTCTAATTGAAACATGTCCTATTGACATTACAGGCTTAAATCAACAAATTTCCAATTAATTAAACTAAATAAAGATTAATTCAAACCTAATGCTGCCATGTGTATCTCCATTAGCCATGCTGATTGCATAAATATACTTCACTGTGCAAATTATGCATGTCCAAATCCAAGCCTAATAATGTGGTTTTCAGCACTCATATGCCAGGGCCAACTGAAATGAAATGCACCAAAAATACATTGAAGGAAAGTGTGTGGGATCTACTGGGAAGCGACAGCTCAGGGTAGGAATGAGGGATGCAGAAGAAGCGGGAGGCAGATGGCCCTCTCCTCTGTGAGCACACACTGACACAGACAGGCAGGCCCGCAAAATGCAGGAACTAGCAGTGCAAATGACACCCTGAGAGACTGGTGTCGCAACGCAACTCACTAATTCTACTGCTCGGACTCTCCCACTTACACTGTCAGTAGAAAGGTTACTTTTGAAAAATGGGGCCCTCGTCATGATCTAATTCACTGACTAACCCTAGGAAGTGGGGCCTTTCCCCCAAGGAGGCTGTGCGATTTAGTCTAAGATTACACGTCGGCTTGGATCTTTTCTTTTTTCCTTGCTTCGCTTTCCTAGAGACACGCAGTCTTTCGCTCCCACACATTGACAGAAATTACACTTCAATTTCTTCACGGGGGAAAGCTGAGAGAAATAAACCAATAGGAGTGGGAATCCTCAGTGAAGGAGGTCTACGTTGACTACAGACCCAGCCAAGGTTCCTTGATGCTTGTGCTACTATCGAGTGCAACTCATCAGATAAAATATGGGTTCATAGGAGAAGCCAGCATTCAATAACACATCTATTCTTCTTTACGTCTGTTACCGGATAGCACCGTCTATTCCACTAAAGAACATCAAATCAAAGAACAATAAAAAGTCAACCTTCAAGACACCAGACAAAAAGGTTTCCTTTTGAGCTGACACTCGGCACAATGGACTCTGTCTGTCAAATTAATTAACCTGGAAACCACTTTAATTCCCACACTCAAATGAAAGAGCTGCAGTATCCACAGGAAAGGAATAACTCCAGAGCAGGAGGTAATTGCATGTCGAGGTGATTTGTTGGAAAGCTTGCAGACTGACCTGTTTGGAGGAGTCATGCATATTCTGCAAGGGGTGACGTTAATGTTAGATCAATGTAGGGGCAGTGTTAGATTCGTAACAGAAAGGTCACTGCTGCTGGCTTCCATGTCTTATTTCGTACCATCTGCTTTAGAATAATAAAAGACTATCTATGTTTTTCTGGTGCCTTTAAGGACAGGATTGAGGGAAAACATATTGTAATTCGACAGGCATGGCGCGGAGCACAAAAATCCTTACCTCATCTGCTGTTTATGCCTAAGACAAAGCAGATGAACTGCAGCCAGATAGACTCTCCACGCTCTCAATTATGATTGTAATCCATCTGTCATACCTGCTCCCTTCTAATTATGTCTCAGTAAAAGTGCTGCTGTGAGCTCACAAGCCATCAGCTCTCTGAAACGTAAAGGAGAGACAGATAATGCCAGAGTGACCACTTGAATGTATAATCAACTTTTCTTCACATGACATGAAGTCGTATGCATTTATGAGTAAGGCAAGGCAAGGCAAGGCAATTTTATTTATATAGCACAATTCATACACTGGGTAACTCAAAGTGCTTTACAGAAATAAAAGACAATTTACAAGATTTATATTTGGAAACATAAGAAAGATTAAAAGCATTATAAAAAAAGAAGAGTGCAGATAAAAAACATTTTAAGTTGTGGTGTAGGCGGAGCTAAAAAGGAAGGTTTTTAACCTCCCCTTGAACATTGTTAGAGTTGAGGCTTGTTTTACTTCATCTGGGAGGTTGTTCCAGGTTTTTGCTGCTTGAAACTTAAACGCTGCTTCACCCTGTTTAGTTCTAACTCTGGGCACGAGCAGAAGGCCTGTCCCAGATGTTCTCAGAGTCCGAGGAGGCTCATAAGCTACTAGCATTTCAGAAATATATTCTGGTGCTAAACCATTTAGAGACTTGTAAACCAGTAGTGCTGTTTTAAAGTCTATTCTCTGAGCAACAGGAAGCCAGTGCAGAGATTTTAAAACTGGACTGATGTGGTTGTACTTCCTGGTGTTAGTTAGAACCCGAGCAGCAGCGTTCTGAATAAACTGCAGCTGTCTTAACCCTCGTTTTGAGAGACCAGTGAGCAGGCCATTACAGTAATCTAACCTGCTGGAGATAAAAGCATGAATAAGTTTCTCTAAGTCTGGTTGAGACATTATTCCTTTGACTCTGGAAATATTTTTAAGGTGATAAAATGCAGATGATGTAATTTACTTAATGTGTCTCTGGAAATTCAAGTTTGAGTCCATGATGACCCCTAGATTTCTAACCTGGTTTTTAGATTTTAGAGAAAAAGACTCGAGGTGACTGCTGACACTTTCTCTTTGTTTCTGTGGTCCAAAGATAATTATTTCAGTCTTGTTTCTGTTCAGTTGGAGAAAATTATTTTGCATCCACACATCAATCTGTTCGATGCAGTGACACAATGAATGGATTGGTCCATTTTCACCTGCTGTGAGTGAAATGTAAATCTGAGTGTCATCTGCATAATTATGGTAGGATACACCACAGCTGTGTATTAACTGGCCTAAAGGAAGCATGTAAAGATTGAATAATAGAGGTCCCAAGATAGACCCCTGTGGAACCCCACATGTCAGGGCCATTTGGTCTGATACACAGTTTCCAACCGAAACAAAGTACTTCCTGTCTTCAAGATAGGACTGAAACCATTTAAGAGCAGTTCCAGAGATACCTATCCATTCCTCTAATCTTTGTGACAGGATTTCATGGTCCACTGTATCAAACGCAGCACTCAAGTCCAACAGAACTAAGACAGAGACTTTGCCCGCGTCAGTGTTCAGACGGATGTCATTTGTGACTTTGATAAGTGCAGTCTCAGTCTGTGATGGGGCCTAAAACCTGACTGAAAAGGATCAAAGCAGTTGTTAAGCAATAGAAAGTCATTAAGTTGCTGATATACAACTTTTTCGATGACTTTCCCTAAAAATGGCAGGTTTGATATGGGCCTATAGTTGTTGAGCACTGTAGCATCAAGACTGCTCTTCTTTAGGAGAGGCTTGATGACTGCAGTTTTTAAGGCCCTTGGAAATGTTCCAGACTGTAAGGAATTATTGACTATATTAGTGAGTTGTGGTAACAAACTGCTTAGTACTGATTTTAGAAATCTAGTGGGTAAAACATCGAGGCAGCAGGTGGATGAACTCAGGCTGGAGACAGTTTTTTCAATTGTTCTGTCATTAATGGGTGTAAAATGTGTAAACTCAACCAAAGGTCTCCTATGTGGCTGCAGTGTTGTTGTATGTCCTTTGGACTGTATCGCATGTTTAATGCCTTGAACCTTGTCATTAAAAAACAATGCAAACTCATTGCATTTAGTGTTGGAAACTAATTCTGAAGGAAATGGCGCTGGAGGGTTTGTTAATCTGTTCACTGTAGCAAACAGGACACGTGAGTTGTTACTGCTGTTGTTGATGAGCTCTGAGAAGAATATTTCTCTTGCTTTTTTCAAAGTTTGATTGAAAACATGCAGATTTTCTAAGAGTAAGAGTGATGCAAAACTCAAAGACCCAAAATTGCTACAGGAGTAGTTTAGTTTAGAAAATTTATAACACAACAACGAGACTTGTAACTGATATCATCTCACAAAGGACCCTAAAAGATTATCCTACTAAGCCCTGACAGATTCTCCTCTCTCTCAGATGTGACAGGGACCTGCTCCTTGAGTCCCTGCTTGCCAGTGATAATGATCAGAGTATTATATGTGGCAGTAACTGGCCCATAGGTGCTGACCTAACACCCACACAGTCCTGAAATGTTCCAGAGGCCCCATTAGTGGGTGACTGGGCCCTTGTTTTGAAGGCTAACCTCATGGTCCACTGGACTTACATGATGAGTGGGTGCAGCTGGGCTAGTTAGCCGAGAGGACTGAGCTGCAAATTTGATTGTGATTGCAAATGTCCACCGCCTTGTGTCTGTTAATTAGCCAAGCTTCCTAGCAGCAGTGCACTTTGGCGGATTATTTTATAAAACTTGTCTTCATGGTACATTGAGATGGAGGAGATAGTGTGCATTCTTTAGTGATATTTCATAACAAGTCCTCTTTGTGTGTGTTTTGACACTGGCTAGTTTCAGTCTTTTGTTTGGATCGGCAGACACATCGTTATATTATTGTAGCACAAGCAACAATATTGTTATGTAGACAATAGGCTACACAATAACGTTATGACGATTGCTTGCATTGGGAAATCGAAATAGTTTTTAGAGCACATTTTCTGCACAGGTGTCACTCTATTAAAGATGGCTCCATTGTATTCAAGTGTCTCAGTGGGCCGCAGCGGTGTAACAAAAACCCAGCAGGCACAGTATTAAAGGAAATACCACAAACCTCAAGCAGCTAAATGGAATCTAGCCATTAGTTTTTTATTATTCACACCTCTGCATTTCCTACTGTGACACATCAACTTACTACTTTCCTGCTGCTCTGCTGTTTTAGTAGCTAGCGGCTTGTTGCAGACTTACGTTTGGTCCCATCGAGGAGGCCGAAATTCCCAAATGATTGGTCTCTCATACACAAAACCGGAACAATAATGATAACAGATAAAGCCTCAAAACTGAAACAAAAACAGTTAGAAAGGTGTAATATGCAAGAAATTTGTGAAAACTGTTACATCATTATTACCTTTTCTCTCCGCAGTCTCTCAAGAGTTTTAAGTGGGAATTCAGAATTAGTTATTTCAAGAAAAAACAGATCGACTTTTGAAAAAGATAAAACACACTGAAAAAGATCAATAACATACTATGCGCGGTTTTTATCTAAGATTACGCTTTTTATTACCCAGTGCTACGTTCTTGTTTTGAATTGCTTTGTGCTCTCACACTAAACAGCATTCAGTCATGGAGACATTTTGAAGTTTATAGTCAATAAATATATGTGTATGTTGACCTTGTACCGGGAGCCAAGCAGTAGCTAGTTACAATGCACTCATCTTGATGTTATTGAAGATATTAACACTTAGCTTCAGATAGACATCATTGCCTCATTTTCTTTATCACTTTGTCATGCAAGCCTCTTATTCATGTCAATTTAGATTCTGGCAATAATCGCACAGGGGCTGTATTACAACAAATTAATCTGCAAATGGATTGGTTGTTTTTCAGTGTCATTGTTCCCTTTTGGAGTAATTTTGTTGAATTATTGCACCTTTCTAGTGACGATCTAGCTCATTAGTGTCAATACACATACAATGATTTGTCCCAAGGATTTTAATGATTGAGAATGTTCAGTAAATGCCGAAACCTTTGGCCAGTCACACAGGAGGGGGGCATTGCTCACAACACTAGTCAATGATGAGAAAAGATGGCCAATAAGAACGAGAAAGTGCTTGTTCCAGCGCTGTATACGTCTGCTTACAACAAGAAACAAGGCAAAAAAAAAAAAAATAAAAATAAAAATAAACATAAAAAGAGACTGGGAAAGCAAAAATATTAAACATTTGCAATGCATTCTCAAAATGTTTAACAAGGCAGAGATAATTGTGAAATTCCCTCGGTCTGATGCTGAACTCAGAGCTAGAGGTTAAAGGTCAGCTCTAAACTTTGGTTTGATGTAATGTGTTAATATTTTGCCGGAGAAATTTGATCCAGTTTTTCTTTTTTTAGTCAAAAGCTGAAAAGATTTCACTGATGGCACTGTGATGAAAGGAAATTTGGGGTAAAACTGCTTTAACTACAGTGCTATTTTTATTGTGTGTAACCTGTTTACTTCATCTTACACTGCTCATTTAGATATGCTGCTGAGGACTCTGGTTGAGGACAGGCCGCTGAATGCTTCAGTCAAACAGCCCATAGTACACAAAGGTACAGAAAAACATACAAACACATTTGAGCATGAATTTGCTTAGCCTGACTGCCTGTCACTGCACAATTCATCACACATGAATTCATCCCTATTGCTCATTAGGTGGAAATTAACTCTGTTACAAATTAGTACTGCACATGGCTATGACATGAGGCGCAATAGTAAATCACACTTTGAGTAGGAAAGCCACACACTTCAGAGGACACTTATGGCTGCTGCCTCATACAAATAGATCACCTCCTTAAGCTGTAGGCTATACATAATTAAAGTGAGCCGAGTTAAATCGTTTTCCAGTCTGGCCATGTGCAGCCTGAGGAGCATGCAGTCTGACAATAATCCCCAGGGTTTGTCTGTTCAGTAAAGTCCCACAGTCCCCAAGTCTCCTCTCATCTGCTGTGTCTTTCTGGACTCCCCCATGGCCTTCTGCTCCCACAGGACTAAAGTGACTGCAAACTGGGGGTCAGAAAAGCTGCCCGTTGTCCCCCAGGGCTGCTCTGATTTTGGCACACTGGGTCCCTTTTTGTTGCGTTCCAGCTGATGTCTGCTGCATTGGGGCCACATCAGAGGTGGAAAGGTACACATACACACAGAGAAAAGGGAAAGACTAATCAAAAATATAATGTTTGGATGAAGAGTGATGGCTGAGTCAGGGGCTATCCTCAAGCAACTTTTAGAGTTGAAGAATCACTGCCCTAAAGTTAAAGAGAACAACACACAGCACACAGAGCATTGTGTTTACAAAGTTTGGAGGGAGGAATTATTGTGTGTGATAGCATTTAATGGGTGACCAACAGTGCCCGGTGAAATTGAGTCCTGTCGAAACAGGGCATAGCACAATACACAGGGACCCCTTATGGCTGCTCTGGGATTGAATAAAGCCCAGTTCATTTGCTACATATCACGTTCTCTTACATGGTTTGCGACAATTCCTCATATTTCATCTGTGGCGCTGGCAATGGGCGTTTTATATCCTTCTATTTCCTTCACCTTTCAGCTCAGTTTAAGCTCCTTCATGTCATGACGGTGTTTTCCCCCCTTTTGGAATCTCCCCCTTTTTGCTTTCAAGCTGAAATCAAATCTATAAATCAAAGGCAATGGGAGAGAGGCACGACAACTGAAGGGCATTTAAATCCTTTTAGAGTTCCTATAGCTTCAGAGAGCGAAATCAACAGGAAATTAAAAAAGGAACTGCAAATGGTAGCAATCCTTCTTTTTAAGGATTGAAATGAGGTACATTGTATTCTGCTGGGAATTATCCATTTCTGCCTTATTAATTTTCTCAAAGTGGGACGGAATTATATTTCTTAAGGCAACAGTGCTTTTCAAATTGTTTTTGCAAATTGTTTCATCTCACAAAAGAATAGCTTGCTCATGATTTACAACATTTTTACAGCACCCAGACAATCTCAGTTTTTACACAGAATCGTGTTTGTGGTTTGAAATTTTAGTGCTGCACAAATTCACTGGTTGACCTTCAGACTGGAAATTGTTTGCATAAAAGCATATGATTACACCAGGTGCTCACAACACCTTAAACAAATGAGCACTGACTAGATTTTTTTAACCACAGATATTAAACCAGAAAGTACTGAAAATCCTGAATAGCCTTGTGCTAGTTTTGGTAAATGTTCCAAATGATCTAAATAGGATGCAGACTGTTTAAAGACTATGCAAGCACTCGTGCATGTGTAAACATGGGATGCTAAAGGTTGTCTTCAGTGTCTGTGAAGAAATAGATGGCTTTTTTTTCACTATGAACTGTGTCATCATTGTGTCTATTTTTCTGGACACAATGTTCAAATTTTCCTCAAGGGCGTATCTGTATAATGCTATCTTTATTGTCTTTAAATTAATATTTATTTCAACGTTTTGTGTTAGGATTATTACAATACAATGAACTGTCCACAAGGACCTCAGTGAACCCCTTCAGAAGTGGCAACTGTTCCCTTTAATGGTTGGTGACCACAGCTGATTCACAGCCCTCCTACATCTGTGGAGAAAAAGCAAACACTATGACTCATGAAATTTCTGACAGCACCATTGCAGTTTTAATTAAAGCCAAGACTCATTCACATGCATCACACCTGCTGTTCTCACCTAGATAATTCTATTGATTAATGTCTTCTATAGATTTTACAGCATAATGTCAAAACTCACAACATTAATTACAGACTACTCTTCTTAATAAAACAAATCCTGTGAATAGATTTAGTGCTCACTGTGCATGAATCAATATGTTCCTTTATTTTTATGGCTTTTTGTGTGAAATCTGAAACTCAAAGATAATCACATCACATTGACGTTTGAAAAATGATTTGTCTGGTTTATACAATAAATACAGTACATTGCAGCACATCAAATCTTATAAATCACCACACTCTGAGGGAATGACAATGAGAGGCATGCTTTGCTTTTAAGTGGAGGCTTAGAATTGAACCTCAGCCACTAGAGTTCATAAATCGCAGCATCAATTATTAACCCAAATCTGTTTTAATGTGCCAAAAGAAACCCCAGTGGGCGAGCTAATGCAACTAGCAGGAAACAAGGAGAATAGATAAAATGACCACTGCGGCCATAGTGTGCTGCTTTTTACGTCTGGGCTGGTCTAGAGTACAGGAAATAATCCAACATGAGCCCATCCTTTCAGACTTTAGGGGCCTTCAGGAGCCATATTAGCAGCTAAATAATAGAGAATCACATTCATTTAGGAGTGGAAATATGCAGGGAGCTTGAACCTCCAAGGACATAATAAATGAGAGCTACAGAGACGCAGAGGTGCTTGACGAACGAAAGTCGAGCAACAACATCCTTTGCTTGCTTTCAAGATGCTTTTACAGAAATGTGTGTCCAAGTTCAAAAGGTGATGCATGTAATTTAAAAGTGCCCAGAAAGCAGGGAATGGAAACAAGTGGCGTTAAGTGTAAAGTAGCCGCAGGGTGACGGGTATCTCATGATTATACACTGAAACCAAAATCAAATGAGCACTCAGTCCCTTCAGGGTCATCATTTTCTGTGCAGTCAATTTGGGGTAAATGCTTTCCAGCTTTTATTAACCTTTTCTGGAACATTGGCACCCAGCAAATAGACAACATCTTAAGCACTATGGTAGGTGAAAAAAATTCAACTATTACGGTTTACCTGTTATTGTGAAGTAAATGACCCCTAACCTCCGCTACTTAACTTCAGGGCGTTGAGCAATGGAGGCAGACAAGTTTTGCCATGACATGGCAAAAATATAAGGTTTGTTATTGTTATTATTATTTGGGGGAATTGAGTATCTGCCACATTCCTTGCTTTGTGTAAAGAGCTCACAGACACACTACTGTAGTAATGGTTAAGTTTGTAAAAAACTTTCATTATAATAAGAATTATAGATAAAATATCTATATTGTAAATATCAAAAATGGATTGAACAATATTGGGTTTTTCTTTCAATAATTTTAGACTAAAGCCTCTTTTGATCAAAACTATAAAACCTTAGTCTATCAATTAATCAATAAAGACTCTTCATTGGATTCACAAAGTGTTCTCCAGCATCTTCTCAGCTGAGTGCATAACTCAGCTGAGAAGTCTCGCTCCACATAAACATAGTAATAGGATCCAATATACAAGGGAACATCCTGCAAACGCTCTTATAAGACCGCAGCTACTATGCATTTACAAATGCTTTTTTGGGCTTTCATTCAGAGAGCAAAATGATAAACTTGGTTGTGTTTACAGTTACTTTTGTAAGGATAACGTTATCAGATTGTGAGAATTGTAGCAATAACACTATGTAACTTTTTGTAAGAAGTATCTAATATCCTAGAAGTACCTAACTCTGTAGATACTTCACTATGGAACACTGACTGAATACATACAGTATCTTCCTGGATCAACACGAGCCTCCACATATCTTCTACATACAAGATGAATATTGACCCATAACAGCTCAGTGTGAGTTTGCAGCCAAGCAGATGCAGACAGTTCTTCAAAGGGTGCAAAATATGGAAATGTTACATAGTGTTGCTTGAAATGAGGGCACTAATGGAAGGAGCAAGGCTAGCAAAAGATAGGTCTGCAGCATTCTGAGTTGAACTGATGATTTTAGAAAATGTGTAAATCAAGCTGCGTGCTTACTTCTGCTCTTTCTTATTTAAAAATTCATGATGTTTTTTTTAATCATCACACAATATTTTGTTGAAAAAAGGCTTTCTGGAATGAGTCCTAGATTTTAAATGTTGGCTCTTGTCAGAGTTCACTCTCATGTGTGTGTGTGTGTGTGTGTGTGTGTGTGTGTGTGTGTGTGCGTGTGTGTGTGTGTGTGCGTGTGTGTGAGTGTGTGTGCGTGCGTGTGTGTGTGTGTGTGTGCGTGTGTGCGTGTGTGTGTGTGTGTGTGTGTGTGTGTGTGTGTGCGTGTGTGTGTGCGTGTGTGTGTGTGCGTGTGTGTGTGTGTGTGCGTGTGTGTGAGTGCGTGTGCGTGCGTGTGTGCATGTGTGTGTGTGCTTGCGTGTGTGTGTGTGCGTGTGTGTGTGTGTGTGTGTGTGTGTGTGTGTGTGTGTGTGTGCGTGTGTGTGTGTGTGTGTGTGTGCGTGTGTGCGTGTGTGTGTGTGTGTGTGTGTGTGCGTGTGTGTGTGTGTGTGTGTGTGTGTGTGTGTGTGTGTGTGTGTGTGTGTGTGTGCGTGTGTGTGTGCGTGTGTGTGTGTGTTTTGTAAAAACTGTAACCACTTGTGATATAAAACATTTCTTTAAACCAAATGCAGCACAGCCAGTCAGTCAGCTGTTCTTGTTGGTACTTATTTAAGCAATCGGCTTTATTTCCATACGCTGAACACTAGGGAGGCTCTCTAGGATGCGTTCACATCTCTTCCTTCATCTGACAGAGCAGAGGAGGAGATTGTGCACAAGATGAACACTGAAGCTGTCTTATTAGTGCTTAACTCCTGCTCAGGCCGCAAGATTGACAGCAGAAGGGGGAAAAAAAGGAAAAAGTGCTCATGCAGCCTGCACCATAAACAGTGGCAGTGATAAATATCTGCTGTCACTTTCAACATGACTCACTTGTCTGACTCTCAGCTTTACTGCTCACAAAGGAGGCTGGGGCAGAGTGGCCATATAGTGCAACGGAATCTTTATCAGATTACACATAATGGATGCATCCCATAAAATAGTTTATTTCACTGGAGAGTGAGCTCAAGCAGAACTGACAGGAGGGCCAAATGGTGAGTAATGAGTATAATTTTATAAAGCCACACAAGCATTGATACAGGTAAAAGGCCATACAATTGCCTGTTACACTTACTGTATAGTTATGTGCCCTTTGCTGTGTTCAGCTGTTCTATTCAGACTACTACTGCATATACATACATACAAATACACACACGTATACATATACATATACATACTGTATATACTGTAGACATATAACCTATATATACAGTTCAATAGGGCCACTGTAAACTCACCAAATAACCTATGGCCGTAAGACGGGGAGGACATGCAAACTCCTTACAGGGGTCAAACCCACAACCTACATACACCACATGTCCAAATTTTAAATAGGAAACAATTTATATTAGGGAAGGTGGAGAATTAGCATGACAATCAACTCAGTCAATTTACAGAAATAAGGGCACTATTTATTTTTAACAGTACATTCTAGGCAATGGACTTTTATTACACATTAGAGGAAGGGACTTTTGTGGAAGGCCGGGCCAACACGGGGAACTCACTTGTGCTCACTGTCACAGCTGCACCTCCTCAGTTTTAGATCCACTCTTTACAATTTGTTCTTAAACCAGTGAAAACTACCTGATCACCGCAGAATATTCAAGGAAACAGCAGTGTTCAATCATCAATAAAATATTAGTAAATGCTTGGCGGGTGTGATTTAACAGCCCAACAGGCCTCCTGTGGACACCGGGCCTTAGTTTAGTCACCCCTGCTCTAAACTAAAGATTTGTGGAACAAGCAGATGTGTTAACGGACAGAAAATTAAACTTTAATTACACTTCACTGAGCTGGATTCTCCAGAAAATCCAGAAAAAATGAGGTACATATAAAAATGACTAAAATAAGATACAGATAATGAAACCACAGGTAAAATGTACAAATATAATCCTATAGGTGTTCTTCTGTGTTTTCAAAAAAAATGTATTCAAACCAATTTCACATGTTGCTTTTGATAAATACTTGTGCTTGTGTACTTGTGCACATTTATTTGTATCTGCACATGTCCGCACAGCTTTCCTCCCACACTCTAAACACATGCAAATCAGAGAGATTAATGACTCTAAATTAGCCATAGGTGAAACATGACTTATTACTGGAGTCTGTGATCATTCTGTGAGAACTAGCGGGGGGTCCTGGAGGCTTTCCTGTCTCTTTCAAAGCTCACTGTGAAAGGCTGCTACAGCTGATTAGCAAATACGGAGGGGACTAATCACTGGATTGATTGTTTAAAAAATGTTTGTAACAAGTGTTATTTGGTGTCTGAAATCTTGGTTAAAAATAAAAAATAATGCAATAGCCATGTGAAGTTAAAATTGATCTGTCAAGATACTTCAGGTTCACTAGATCATTTTAAATCTCAGACAACTGCTTTTTAAATGTAAGTTTTTCTGAAAAGTCCTCAGTCTATATGGTAAAAACCATAATCTTTACTAGAATTCCAAATATAGAGCGTATTATTTGAGGCTTGTTATAAAGCAGCAAATAGAATTCTAATCAGCTAGACTTAATTAAATCTTGTTTACTTGCAATATAAGCACAATCTGATCTGCATTTAGATTTTTATCTCTTTTTCTGAAGATGGAAGACAGTGTGTCAGCTAAAATTTGATTCTAGAGTAATTTAGACTGAATACCTTTCATAAATTGCAGACAAAACAGGATATGCAGACTTTTAAGGGACGTCATGTAGAGCACCCATGCTTCCAATAAAGCAACAACAGAAAAAAGCCCAAGTATTCCCTGACCTGCATACAAAAAATTCAGCTATTTCCATGCAACAAACATCAGTGGAAAAAAGATAATATAGTCCTACAATCTTTCAGCTTAAAAAAACTAATATGAGCATGTTCTCCTGTATGCAGGAGCTGCATACAAGCCACTTTATTTGTTGAAAACTTGCCAAAAGGCTAAAAAGCAGCTGCTATCTCTGCAGTCTCAGGGACTAGTTAATTTTAGAACAATAATCCCTTGCAATATACAGAAGGGATTAAGACATTAAAAATGATTGATTGTAAATAGCACATTTTAGCGACAGAGAACTTTGTTGCTTTTCAAGCTAATCAGCATGCGGCTCATGAAAAACAAACACTAGTTGTTCAATGACATGTGATGCTATTTGCCAGTGCTGCCACAAATGATGACTCTGATGATGGCAGTTGCTATTAGCATTGTCTCCCACAGCGCTATATCAGTACTTTCTCAAGAGATTACCTGCAGAGGATGCCACACACTAAAGCAAGGCAAGTACTGTCTGTGACTTAATCATTGACATTTGCATATGCAGGATGAAACTAATCCTCATCGGAGGGAGGTTCTCTACCTGAGGCCTTTTCTTGTCCTTTCCAAGCAATCGTTCCTTTATTAAATGATCCCTTGACAATATTCACTTTGCCAGAGAGAACAAAGCACACCATCACAGTGAGTGCAGAGGGAAGGGCTGAGCTGAGTGTGGAAAAGTGCATAGAAAAGACCTGCTGTAATGCTGTTTGAGACTGGAAGTCAACCAAACAGTAAGTTCCAAATGAATAACAATGTGTGGATTTGGAGGAATCAGGTTTGGAGTCTGCAGGAGCACAGCATGCTCAGCCCGGCCACCCGCCTGCTTCTTGGGCTACGGCCAAGCTTTTCAAACACCCAGCTTGGGGAGCAGCTGGGGTCCCTCTGCAGGGAAAAAAAAATACAACTAATGTACATGAAACAAACCTGACGACGGAGAAGCCGTTCCTCTGGAGGAGGGATTTGTCACATTAGATGGGTGCAGAGCAGAAACGAACCAGGATTTCTAAAGATCCCTTAAGGCCTGCATTCTGGAGACAGCCTATTCCCTCTCCCAGGCACCTTTCTCTATAAGATAAGCAAATTTATACAGGTACAGACGTGACATTTTCCTAGTGCAGGAGGCTTCATAGGTGGGCAGGGCTGATAAGACAGCTGGGATCGGAGGGACTGGGAAACCAGTGTGAAAGGAAGATGACAGAAATAAGCAAGAGTGGGATTTTTCCCTTATTTTTTATTTGTAAGCATCTCTTTCAGCAAGATGTGTCAATAGGTTTGAGCATGAGCGACTGTGGCACCTCACTGCAGTCACTTACATCGTATTTTTACATGTCCATCCCTGGGTTCTCTTTGATTGTTTCTTCTAGCTGAAGCATAGTCACCCTGTGTTTATAGGCTATCAAATGGATTATAGACCCATTATCAGCACCGGTGTGTGACCACAGACGCCTGTTGTCCACACCACATTTCTACTGTGTCAGCCACATCACCAAATTCCACACTGGGCGAGCACTGGAGTGTGTGTGGCCTGGGTTTTTATCGCGTTATGGGCCTTTAAACCTGGATTCACAGTCGCTTGGGCTGGGATTTCTTATGGAAATAAAAGTCATGTCTCCATAGCATAAATCCTATTTTTGAGGTTTGTTGTAGGGTCAGGACCACACATGCTGTGGTTAGGGTCAATATAATGTCTGTAGAGATGCCAGCGGGAGTGTGTGGTTTATGTGTGAGAAAAAGACAGAAGCTGTTCTCAAAGCAAGACTGATCCATTTAAACATGGTGTCTCATTTTTTAACCTGGAGCTAAATGATTAGCTACTGAGTTTACCAACATAATTTAACTTCATGCACCACAGCACTGCCCTTAAAACAAATTTACTAGTGTATATATAAAATAAAAGCAGTTGACATTTTTTTTCCTGGAATATATATTTTTTACATCCTCGTTTTTAGTCCTGCATTAAAACTATGAGTGCTTCAGAGCCATGTGATGTCCATGTGATGTACTGTGACGTAATGTTTTCTGAAAGTCCGGGTTGATTGACACCACATAAGACACAGTTTAACATCACTAACCATTATGAATTCACCTGTGAAAGGTGACAGGAGAAGAAACTTGTGTCATTCAGCTTGGAAATGACAGCATTGGCCAGAGCCACTCTAAATCAGATTGATGATCCATTTTCCCTGCCCCGGGGCCAGAGTAATGTAAGGGGCTAGGATCTACGAGGCTGCACAGAGACAGATGGGACCTTGTCTGCTTTGACCTTGCTGAGCTATTATTTCTCCCAGGCCTTGTCTGTTGCCTCATCATTAAAGGTGCCATGGCTATTAACACTGGGGGAATACTTCAAAGATGTTGTTTACTTGGACAGGACACAATCAGAGGAAAAAAAGATTACAGCTGATGCGTAACACGGGTAGAAGGGATTGGTTGAAAATTTGTGTCAGCCTCATGTTTGCAGGTCATGTCAGAAGTGTCCTACAGTTTAAATCTGCCTGCTTTAGCGGTGTCAAACTCACAAACAACTCAGCACTCTGAATTACAATTTATGTAAACAGTTCATTTAGGTCCTGTGGTAAGGGAACCTCCTTTTGTGCTAGACCGAGTGTGAGTGGGACTGACTCGTGTTATCTGGTGGTATTAAATCACAAATATTTAAAAAACTAAATTATAGAAAAATGTGCTTAATCTATACTTTAATTTACCTGTATTTCAATTTGTGCAAACCAAATTATTTACTGAGTCAATTCAAACAGCCAGTAGGCTTTTTATCCACAGTCATGTTGCCTTTTCACTGTTGCATTTTGGCTTTTATTGCCACGTCTTTATTGAGAAGTCACTCTACTTTGGAAGATGCTAAACCTTTCAAACAACTCTCCTGGCATAAGGAATAGATGGAGGTGCAAACGTCAGACCGGGGAAATATGGTTTTCAGAAGCAATCCAGCGGTCACTGTTACTCACTAGCAGCAGCCAGTAAGAGCGAGATAAGGAAATAATCAAAACAGAGCAGCGGGGGCAAACTTCAGGCAGGCTGTGCTGACAGATGGGCTTCCGCTTTAATTCTATGGTAGCCCTCCACTCTTATTTTATCCCAACCAACCAATTTACTCTCTGCTGCCTTATGGAGAGTGTTTAGATTCTTATAACCTTTATGTTATTTTACTGCTTAGCATACAAGAACCGAGAACACCCCGCAAGCCAAAACTCGTTTATCACTTTTCCTTTATCTCTCATTAGCGTTGGCCTGTGATGAGTGTGAGGGGCTTTTCTGTGGGAAATATTCTATTAAAATTTGAATTCATTTTGGATAGATGTTATCACCAAAGCCATTTGAATTTTGATAATAAAGCACAGTGTAAGTCTGTGGTGCTGCGGTGAACATACAGCATAATGGGACACAACGGGAGGTAATCATCACTCAAACTATAGTCCACATCTTAAGCCTCTGTAGTCTCTATCCAGTCTCCAGGCTCTATGGCCCCTGATATCTTTGTTCTAGTATCTTAGCAATAAGTAGAGTCGCTTTGTGGCCTAGAGACAGTGCACAAATAGCCTACTCCAAGACTTTGAATGAAGTGCTTTTTGGTCATTCCATATAGATTATTTTTCTCTTCTAAAAAAAAAATGAAGAAAATTTAAAAAGAGGTATGGTAACCAAGACAACAAGAACATTTTCACCAGTTTATGATAAAGACAGCTCTTTTTTATCATTTATTTATTATATATATTCTTATTTATTTAACGTGGTGCAATTCTTTGTACAGATGTAATAACATATGATGTACAGAATTATTTGTAATATATTTCCCCCTTTCCCTCACCTGTGATGGGTCAGCAACACAAGGAAAAAAAAACAGACACACATAGCAAATTGACATGTATGTACAGAAATAAATAAATAAAATAAAATAAAATAATTTACCCTGTTGTCCATAAACCATACACAGCATATATATATATATATATATATGCTGTATGGTTTATGTATATATATATATATATATATATATATATATATATATATATATATATATATATATATATATATATATATATATATGCTGTATGGTTTATGTATATATATATATATATATATATATATATATATATATATATATATATATATATACATATATATATATATATATATATATATATATATATATATATATATATATATATATATATATATATATATATATATATATATATATATATATATATATATATATAATATATAAGTTAATAAGGTGCTAATTTCCTCCATCAGTGACATCCACAGAAATAGCTATAAATACCTATTTATTTATGTAGCATATTTGCATAGCAAAAAAAAAACAAACAAAAAAAATAAATAAAAGCAGAACACTAACTCAGATATTTTGTTTCTGAAACAGATCTATTCAACAAGTGACATTTTGAATGTGAGCGGCTGAGAGCTCTAGTTGAGCTATCGCACTTTGAGACAAGAGCCACACTCAGAGGTTGTAATAATTTCCAACAACATGCTATCATCCTTTTAGACGCTGTAATACAAGCTACTAATAGACGATGATGAATAATAGTTAAATTCATGTTGGTGTCATTTAATAGCAGAAATGGGTTTGGCATTGCCAGTGATATTTGACAAACTGTTTGCAGCTCTTTCCTAAAAGCCATTCACTTGAGGACATTCTCAAACCATGAGTGGGAAAGTGCCAATGGTGTTGTTCAAGCAGAAATGGTTAAATGGGTTATCTTTTATATTCATCTATGTGATCTCCTGGGAGATAAATATGATCTATGAATGAATTTAAAGTGGATCATTTGATGATTTAGGTTTTGTGATGATAAGGAGATGTTTGTTCAAATATTATTTCAATTCCACTCTGAATAATCTTTCAGCTTCCTTTTCCAGAGTTGTGCAATTGGTAGGTGTTTATGCAAAGATTTGACAATGAGTTTATAGATTTCAGTGACAACTTTGGTGAAAATTCTAGATTTTCTAATACACCTTTCATGCATCATACAGACAATTCCTGTATTTTCTGTTGTGTCACCGTCACAGCTTGAATCTACTTTTTCTTTACTTTTGATAAATTTGATGATTGATATTTTGGAAGCTTAATGGATCTGATTTGATACAATCAGTCTCACTCCTTAATGTTTTTTTTTTTGCCAATTTTCCCAGCCTCACTCGAGATGCATGACCAACATTTGATGTGGTCACTTTCAAAAGCTGCACCACAAGACAGTTTTTATCACCTTATGCATTTTCAAGTAACTGAGTCTGGGTTATCGAATAATCACTATGGCTGACAGGATCTGTTTTTGTGTTGGTGAATTTGCACAGCTCGGATAAAAACAACAAGGGCTGGAGTGGCCTGCTCAAGGACACTTCAGAAGGACAGATCTTAGTAACCTAGACCCTCCTTTCTCATTATTTCTTCATATTAGATTCAGTTTGTCAGTTGATGTAGTATGTTCATGGCTCACCCTGCAACATGAAGGTATATAGATCAAATCTCCCCACAGGGAACATTAAACATTCATCTAATGACTCTAATGGAGTCATACAGACTTTACAGAAAGACTGTGTGAAACATCTAAAGCTATTTCCATGTGCAGTTATTTCTCTGTTCAGTAGTCCCACGAGCGGCAACAATATTTCACTCCCCTGTAACGTAACTTCAGGCTTTCAAGTCACATTGGCATTTTCATTGTAGCACATTTGCAATAATTAACAGAACTAACTTTTTCATTGTGATTAATAATGGAGTAGGAGATAGCATTATCGAGCCACACATTAAATTCTACTCATTAAACTAAATGCACCAACTAACGACTACAAAGAAGGACTGTGGAAAAGTCAGTGTGATCATTATATGACTCGGATTAAGAACAATTACTAAAAGACCTTCAAAAGACGGATGCACCTACTTAAACTTCAATCTTTTTTTATACTGTTACCATGGTATCTGTTGGTTGGCAGCCATTAGGTAGCATGAAACTGTTTTTCTTTTAATTAATAATGGCTTGGATTAATATAGCGCCTTTCTCAATACTTAAAGTGCTTTACAAAGTCTATTATTCATTCACGCCACAGTCACACACTGGAGGTGGTGGTTTGCTGCCCTGGGGGAGACCGATGGAGACAGCCAGTCCACACCAACGGCCCCACCAAACACACTCACAAACATTCATACACCTGTGTCACAGCTGGAACACCACTGGAGGCAAAGTGGGTGAAGTGTCTTGCCCAAGGACACAATGACAGTATAAATAGCAGGATTCAAACATGGAGATGACCGCTCTACCACTGACCCACTGCACCTCCACTTCATCTGTTTTCTTGTGGCAATTAGTTGTGGGTCTGTGTTTTAGCAACACTTTTTAATTTAATTTAAATTTATTTTGACATAATGTTTTAAAAGAAATAGTACACCATTCTTGAGCGAGGCTATATCCAAAATTTCAAGATAGCTAAGCTTCCCACTGAGACAGTTAAATAAGAACAAGTTGACATCACTCACTTGTTAGCACAAGTGGCATTGTGTTGTTTTACAGGGACGTGGCTAATGTTGCTATCCTCAGCTGCTTACTCATCACAGGACCGTTTAGGACAACATGACTGGATAGGACAAATGAGAGACAAATGGAACAGGAATACTGTCCTCTGCTCTTTTCCTGCTGTTGCTGTCCCTCATTCTTCACCAATCCCAGCTGTCAAAGTTTAAATTTGGCCTTCCCCCTACTGTCATGCAGCTGCCACCGCCCGCACCATGATATGCCACAGCCCTCCCTCAATTCCATCTCCACCTCAGCAATATTCACTCCTTCACCACTGTCTCTCACTTAACTATCCATTCCCTTTCTCCATCTCAGCCGTGGTCAACATCTCATCAAGCCTTTAGCAGCACAGCTCTACCGTGCGACTATCCTTTTTGTTTTCTGCTTCTGACTTTTTTCTGTGACACTTATTGTAATGTGAGAAGCTATTGCAGAAAGAAAAAAAACGTCACTTTAGTTCCTTAAGGTACAAAATCTAATTGAAATACATTTTAAAGGTTTTGTCACTTTAATGCCTTTGCTACAAATTCAGTTCAGGTATAGTATTTCCCCTCCTGTGCAGGAAAATGCCTTTGAAACGCAGGGCAAAGTTGAAAACGGTTCCAGGAGAGCAACTCTCCATTATGTCAGGTTGAGCACTCAATATCTCCATGATTAAAGCCGGTCTATTTTATTGATTGAAAAGGAAGGAGAGAAAACCTAAGGCCTTTCTGCTTTTTAGCCTCCACTTCTGCCTCTGTACAAATGGGGGAAAAGTCTCTTTTGACCATGTCCTGGCAATTTGGGTGGAGCAGGCCTCTCCTGTTGCACTCTGTGAGTTCCGACATGCTCTGTTACCTCATCTCATCAGCTGGGAAAGTATTTGTGCTTGTAGCTGCAGAGGAGGCAGCCACAAGTTAAATTGAGTTACCTGTTCAGAGATGGTTTCATTTTCCACGGATGGCCTCGGAGATCCTTGATGGAACCGCTAACTGCTCATCACCCCTCATGTCCCCCAGTGTGTGTCTGAGCGCAGGGAGAAGACACGGCCCAACGCGGCCATGTGGCTCAGGTGGCCACAGACAGCTGGCTGCAGGATCCATCAAAATATCTCAACTGTGCAGTGCAGTCAGATGATGTGAGTTTCTGTCTCAGGCCAATGTGCCACAATTGTCTGTTTCCATCTTTCACTAGAAAACAATGCATCTGGCCTGCATGACCAATTATCAAAGGTCACATCATCATCCCTGCTCTTTAGTATTTCTATGGTTTAGGGTAACTCTTATAGTAATAACATTCAGACTGTATAAGCCAGTGACATGGCTTATTTTATAAACATTTTCATGTTTATAAGTATAAAATTAGACAAAGCTGGCGGATACGGCTGACTCTTTTTGAGTGACAGTATTAATGTGCTCATATTCATAATACATGCACTTGAACATATGGACAAAATACCAAAATGTGGAAAGTACTGTACAAAGAAGCTTCAGTAAAAGCTTCAGCGCTTCACATACTCCACTTATAGTGCCAGTCATCGGAGAATAACAGGATATCTTCTGGTTGAAAAAAATAACTGGATACAAGTCAGAAGGGAGGCCCTAACACAGTCTGCAACATGCTCATTTAGAGACATTGCCTCAACTGAGTGCCATCATTGGCTCATTAACTTTACACTATAGCACTAAGAATAAAACTTGTGATAAACTATCAATTATTACATCAACTGCCAACAACTGGTGATCTCAGATTCAACATAAAAGATGTGCAACTAATATTTGTAATCAACCCCAATCTCATCCCCAACATTGAGTCAGCGCCACTGGAGTTGTGTTGTTATGGACATTTCTGACAGAATCCCTGTCTCACTGTGAAGTTTTAATGCTAACAACTTACAAACAAATTCTGCTCAATACCACTCCAGATATTATACTTCTGAAATTGCTAATGCTAATGGGTGCTTTTGCTGGAGTTTGTATCTACAGTTGTGTGCAAACAGGCAGTTATGGACAGCACTGAAACTTTAGTCAGAGTTTACTGATTTATTGTGTATAGTGTGCCCCTAGGAGAATAAAGACATTCGTATCTTTAGTGCTCATCAGCAGCTGGAAGCCAGGATTAATGTGGATAATGAAGAACTTTTTTTAAATTGTTTAGCTTAGTTGCTATAGTGACATCCCTGACATGTCAGAATGGGATGTAAATTGTTAAATACAGGCAAATGTGAGCATCTATGTTCACCACAACATTACTCAAGACTAGGGCCATAAGAATAAGAGGGGCTTTTTATTGTGTAAGAATTTTATGTCTTTAATTTCCACTATTCCTGTTATGCTCTTAACTCTTCTATAAACCTCTCCTTATTCAAGCCAGTGTAACACAACATATGTGTGTGGGTGGATCTTGTGAGATCTTCAGAGAATTTCTTTTACCATTAAAGTAAGAAGCAGACCTGCAGTGAGGACACTTCAGATTAAACTTCCCAAACACAAATATTTTAGAAGCAATATGGAAAATACCCTAACCCTAATTAAAAAGAGAATGATTTTTATAGTTAACATAACACAGGATCTTAAATATTTTTTACAAACCGATTATATGCCTTTATTTAAAAAACATTTAAGGTGAGCTAGAACAATGGAGTCTGCTCTATTTCACTCTTTAAATGGTTGTTAATGTAATCTATCAATCCATACCAAATTATAGAGAAAAGCTTCTTTAAAGCACTTAATTAACGAATAAACCAATTTATTTGAAAAAAAAAAAAAACTACACTAAGAATTAAAACTCTCACCAAAACCATGAAGAAAGGAGGTTTGCAGCTTCCAAATTTCCACTTGTATTATTGTTCTTGTCAGGGGAAAGCTATGAAGTGTTGGGCTAAGGTACAAGATGGTCATCTCTGGACACACATTAAAAATCTAAAATACAGTACACTGTATGTTGTTAATAATATTCTTTGTACTTGGCAAGATGTAAATAAATATTGTGGACTTTCAAAAACAATCTGTAGGCTCGTTGAAACAATAGTTAATCTGTCAACTGTTTCAAAATGGTATTCTTGGAAACTAGTTTTAAGAACTGAAATTACATTCCCAAAACTCCTGTCTGCAATTCAAGAATCATCTTTTTCATATTAAGAAAGCCATGTCAGAAGGATTTTTTTTTCAAATTCAAAGACCAGCAATGGAACAATATGTGTAAAAATGTATTTATAAAAACTTCAAGTATCAAAAAAATAAAAAAAGTACAAAAGTATAAATTTATGCACAAACTTTACTTTACACATCTATGTTTAAAAATGTATCCTAACTTACCTCCTAAATGTAATAGATGTAAGATTCATATAGGATTTTTTATTCATATATTATGGGACTGCAAACATTTAAAAACGTTTTCAAATTCAGTGCAGAATATTTAAAAGGTCATTGTGTCATGTCACCAATAAGAAGCCTCTTTGTGGTAGAATTGGACTTCGAAACTGACTTAATACTACAAAAACAATTAGCTATTATATCATATATGGCTAAAACCTTTTTGCTATTGTGTGGGGAGGCTTTATTGGACCCTGTTGGTAAATAATAAGTGCTAAACTTCATGCTCCAGATTACTCTCTCACACTTTTTATATACATTATTACAAAAATGTGACTGGTAAAATTAATATGACTGTAATAAAGAGTTTTTAACACAAAAGAACATTTAATATAATAACAAACTGGTATCATTTAATTACTGATTTAACGGAATGGCATATTTCTTATTGTTTTCTTTTGTGTTTTCAGTTTTTATTTAATTTACCTGATGAAAGTTTTGATGCTTTTTAACCCATTGCCCCCTCCTTCCAAGGGTTTATATGCAAATTAAAAAATACATTTTTAAAGATTGATACAGAATGTCTATTGCGTAGTCTGTACTTTAACATGGTTTCCACAGATGTCAGAGATGATCTGAACAGAGGGGAAAGGGCTCTGTCTCTGTTGATAACCACATGGATGAAAGATGGCAAGAAGTGGTGTGGGCAGATGAGGAGAGGATAGATGCAAGGAGAGGAGAGTAGGATGAGAGTAGAACAGTCTCCAGAAGAACAAGAAGGTGGCAAAAAAATAAAAACTAAATAAAAACTAAAGCTCTGGAGAAGAGAAAAGACAAAAGAAAAGTCTGAAAGAGAGACTGACACCCCACAGACATGTCACACAATTTACTATGTTCTGGCCCATAATGTTTTATAGCATGAGCACTGATAGCACACAGTAGTCAGTAGTGATCTCATTTCACAAGCCATATCCTTCAGTAATGTGAACACAAAGGGAGATGCAGAGCCATTAGCAACGTCCAGCACTCATTTAGTGCTACTCATGCATAATTGGCTTCCATGGAAGGAAGCAAGAAAGGGTAAACAGCAAGCAATCATATTAACTCCTCTGAGTCCTAATGGAAATCCGTTAACAACAGCATGGTGGATGCAGGCGTATTCAAACACTGCTCTATCTGTACTGACATCCACGATGGCATGACTGCCGCTCAGCAGTCATGCATCTATTAACAGGGTAGTTCTGTTTTTAATTGGAATCAATGCTGGTTTCCACCCACTAAAAACAGCAGATGGTTTGATAAGCAAGGAAAATGATGAGTGTGAAATAATCAGTTCAGTGGCCTTTGCATTCTTACAGTGTTTCACAAACAGTGGATTAGAACACATGGCACTTTACATTTTATTTCGATGTAATCTACACTGACCAAATGGAACTCCATTACAGACTGTTGGGATGCCATACTACAATCCGAGTTGACTCATCATGCCACTAGATGGTGTGCTTGTCTCTTTACGTCCTGATGGGATGAGTGCAAAATCCCTAGAAGATAGAGTATTGTCTTTGGGAATACAGAGTGTGACATTATGAAACATATAAATATCACTTTCTCTCTGAGCTGGGGATCTTTGGGTGAAGCATTGCCACATAATGCTCTTCCATCACTGTGAATACGCATCATGTAGCACTGCTGCTGAAGCAGCTCCTCGTGACAAGCAAACAATCTTTCACTGTCGGAGGACTTTTTCAACAGAGGCCTGACTTGGGAGAGCAACAAGAAAGGACTTAAAATCAATCTTCTAAATCTTATTCATTGCTGTGTTAACAAAACTCTTCAAAACTGTTCAAATGTATGATAAACAGTGAACAAAGGTAAGTGTGACAAGGTGCAATGGTTCATCTTTGTCAGATACAGGTTTATCCGGTGTTTGACTGAAGCAGTGGCAGAAAGGCCAGCTCTTTAGTCTTTTTTTACACTTTTCAAGTTTTGTAATTAGCCTTGAAGATGCATTAAATTTTTTTTCTTGCATTCTGTTTATTATGGAGGTCCTAAATCAAGACCGTGACCTATTTGACTGGAACCGGCATCTATTTTTTTAGGAGAGGTTTCTTAAAGTAAAAGTTAATGTGGCCTGTTTTTAAAACATGTTTAACTCTGATTTATAACGTTGTCTTTAGAAATGATCTATTAGTTTGTTACAATAGCATCATTTAGACACAAAAAGCTATAATGCTTTCTATATATTAACATTATTCCTTTAACCTTTTTCCTTCTCGATGCTGTGGGAATACTTCCCACAAAGTAAGCACTGATTATAGATAAAGTATATCCCATTACTATACTGTCCACTCAAAAGTAAGAAAAGTTGAACGTGGGATCACTTGCTTCATGCAGAATTGAGTTTGACACATGTCTGACTCTACGAACTCCTTTTCAAAAAACTTCAGTAGGGGTGTCTCTCAGGATCACCTGGTAGAGCATGGATAATGTTTGACTGTCCCCCTATGTCCCCCTCTGTCTCTCTCTAGCCTTTGTTTCTTGCCTAGCTACTTCTACTCTATTAAAGGCAAAAAGCCCAAACTGAAAGGACAGCTGACCTGTGTAACTGACTGACTTCTAATCTGCCAGATATGTGTGTTAAAAGCTACTTTACGAAGCATAAAAGCAGCTATTCTCTATTCACTAGCCTCACAGGCTTTAAATATGGTCCTTATCTCAGGCTCCTTAAACTCCTTAAAGTCTGCTATCTCCCTTGACTTCAGAGTTTATATGAGTGCCTGACATCACAGTTTATCGGTCAGTTTACCATTAAACATCTGCTCACTGCCCATGGTCATAAATCTAAAGAAAGAATAATATTAAGAAAAGAAGAAGAGGTGTGTTGCCACAAATCCTCTTTTTCCAGAGCTTTATTATAAAACAATTTTTGCTGCTGCATCCGAGAATAAAGTGCTTCATATTATCGACTCTTAGTGAGCTTCACTGCTTCTTAAGGGCAAGATAAGAGCAGACACATCCCTGTGCTGCTACTGCCACAGCTATGTTTCTTTTTCTCCCTCTTTTCCATCGCTCTGCAGCAGATGGTAAAGAGAAAATCACTTTGCGCTGGGGGCAGGATGCATCAGGGTCAGGGTTTAAGCTTTGAGGTCCACTGTAAACCTGGCTGATTTGACAGGCCTAGTTTGCATAGGCGGGCTCTAATCAAATGTATGTGAAAGAGAAAGGCACGATTTGCAAAGCAGCTTGATTCAAAGACACGGAATAGATCAGAGGTTTAGCAGAACAGCAGGCTAGAGACAAACATTCCAGTAAGGGTCACATAAGGAACATGATGGATTTGCTACAGTGAGACAGGTGAGAAGTTCATTATCACATTTGCGCAGAACTTCCCTCACAGACTATTACTGTCGAGTGGGGAATAATCAGCAGAGATTGTTGCATGCTCAAAGAACTGTAAAAAAGAACTGTAGATCTTCTTTACGCAGTTGTGCTTTGATTGAATTAATCTCAGCGGACAATGACAAATGATTGCACTCGAAAATATAGAAGGTCAATAATGAAAATAATGAGGCAATAAAATGCCAACAACAGGACACAAAAACCCTTGCCTTAAAAAGCAAAAAACCCTTAGAGCATTACTTATACAGTGACTAAAACAAAACAACACCATTCTGGTAAATGTACTGGGATACACTTATGTGCTTTTGTTCTACTCAGCACTGCAAACCATGAATCATTACCAGCTTATGCAGATGAACGCACCAGGCTTTTGTGATTTGTTTAGGGACTACATGATTGCAGGAGCTTATTCCATAAACAGAACACGTTACATAATACCCCAAAACAATCAATGAGATATAAATATTTCACAAGCTATAAGTGGCGAGGATTGTTTTACAGTAGGACAAGGTTCAATTTAAAGCAAAAGATTATTTCAAGGTTGCAAGAGCTGTGATGTGAGCCTAACACACCGGACCTGTGCAGAAACAACTTATTCAAATAAACAAGCGTGGGTGTGTGCATTTTCTGCTAAGCTGATGACTAGCCTTGGGACAAGATTGTGCCACAATTCTAAAGACAGTGTTCATTTTAGCACACGCATCTGGTGTAATCCTGTTCTTAAATGCTACAACTAGGACATCTAGGGCTTCCATCATGTGTATAACTCATCCGGCAAGACTGTATCCATGGGGGAAACAGGTTGAAGTGAGTGGGTGGGTCGGTGTCACTCAAAGCCCCAAGCATTTACAAGAAAGACGGAGAAGAAGAAGTAGGAGGAGGAGGTGTGGGGGTTAGCAGTGAAGAGGTGGCTGCTGGGAAGCAAAGCTAATTCACTGTGACAGAAATCAGAGCTGTCAGGACCACCATGACCAAACAGCATGGACACAGTATATCCAGTCAAACCAAGAGCCGGAAGGACCAGGAAGGATGTCGGGGGGAGAAAAACGATAGGATGTGCCGCATAATGCACTTAGACCGATAGTGTGTCCAGCAAGTAAAGAAGCAGGTGATATTTGTCCACTAAAAACCACAAAAATAGAAATGACAAGGTATAGGGCAAGAAAGGCGCTTTAAAAAGAGTTGGAAAATTCAAGAATCACAATTAAGCAATCAAACCTTATTAATAAAATATGTAAAACAACACAGACTCAAAGAAAACAGCATAATAAGCATAGCTAAGTTACACTCCCCCGGGCTGATTATTGATAGGTTACCCTCAGGTCCAACTCATGTGTAAGCAAAACACTGAAAGTTTAATGCAACTGAATATTAATAGAAGATTATGAGAAAATTGATATTGTTCTAAGGAAGGAGAAAAAGGGGACACTTTCCCAATGAATGGAACCAGCGTCATCACTTAATGATGAGAGAGGGAGACACAAGACCGGTCGGTAAATGACACGGAAAAGGAGGAGGGGATTGTGGGAGATTAAGTGAGCTGTGTGCTGTTTGTTATAGACCGCAAAGCACTGCAGGATGTTTGTTGAGCAGTGCTCTCATTTGGGATGAGGAGAGGGAAGCCAGCAGGGAACCTTAAACTTGGCCGAGGAGAAAGGCAATAGCAGTGCATTGTTTCTCGATTGCCTTGAGAAGAGGATCTTAAAAAAGGATTAGACAGCAATGTTGTGTTCATTCATCAATGGGATCCAACTTAGAAATGCAAAAGGGGGAAGTTGGAGTCTCTTGTTGAAGCTAAGCTGTTTACTTTTGATTTGTGTTGGGAGTTCTCTTTCTGTATTTTTATTATTTTTGGAGTAAAAATGGGATTAACTAAGTGAGCCAAATTTCTCACGAGTCTGTAAGTGTTTTGAGCTTTTACCCTCTTAATTTCCAAACCCATGCACACATTGGATCAGTGTTTCTTCTTAATAATGAAAATATATGAACCATTACATCAGTCCTACTAAAAATGAAACATGTGCTCTTTTATCATAGGCTCTTATTTGTATCTGAACTTGTTGTTCATATTAAATCCCTTTATAATGTGAGTTTCTAACATGGTGTAAACACGTAAGGCTAACTTTGTATCTTTTTTTTGCTTCTTATTTGAACAGGGAGACCTGCAAAGTTCAAAAACATGAAAGACCACATGACATTTGGAAGCAGTTTGCTGGTGGTGCTTTGTGTTCTCCAGTGCTGTGATGGGAGCTGCCCGACTATGTGCCTGTGTGTGTCTGATACAGTAAGCTGTAGCTCCACTGGTCTCACTAAACTACCACAGACCATGCCCTCCTTCTCAGTCACCCTGGACCTCAGCCACAACTATCTATCCTGGCTCGGCCCTGGCAGCTTCCAGAAGATGCCCAGACTAGAAAACCTGCGACTGGCCTACAATCAACTTAGCAACCTGGGCCAGGCTTCGCTCCAAAATGCATCTGGTCTCCGGTACTTAGATCTTTCCTCCAACAAACTGCATGTGGTGGAGCAGCACTACTTCCAAGGTCTGTGGCGACTAGAGGAGCTGCTTCTCTACAACAACAAGATCACCCAAGTAGAACCTGGAATGCTGAGCGGTCTGAGCAGCCTAAAAAAGCTCTACCTCAGTCTCAATCAGCTCACACACTTCCCCTTTTTTAGCATCCAAGACCACAACCATCCTTTCCTTTCCATGCTAGACCTTTCGTCCAATCGCCTAAGCAATTTGCCTTGGGAGGACATCAAAGCTTTGCCCAGTTTGGTCCAAAGGGGCTTGTACCTCCATAACAACTCTCTGGTTTGTGACTGCTCCATGTACAGTATGTTTTGGCACTGGCAACTGCGCGGCTATGACTCACTAAGAGATTTCACAGATGAGCACACTTGCACCATTCATGGGGAGAAGCGTGCTTCCGTCAGGTTCCTGCAGCATACGCGCTTCTTTCATAACTGCACAGTGGAAAAAGCCATGTCCCAGCCGGTCACCGTGTACCTATCGACTGTGTTGGTTTCCGAAGAGGAAACGGTGCGCCTAGACTGCCAAACATCCCTCAAAAGCACAGAGCTCTCATTTACATGGCTCACCCCCAGCAAGGGCTACATCACCCCAGCTAGTATAAACGATACGCTCATTAGCATTTTCCCCAATGGTACCTTGGAGATGCAAGCCGTCAAGGTCAATGACTCAGGCCTGTATGTGTGCACGGCTGTGGATATTAAACATGGGCTCAATGCAACCCGGGAGGTCAATGTGACGGTGCTGTTGCCTCCAGCGGAGTCATTCAACACGGGATACACAACACTACTGGGCTGCGCAGTAACTATGGTCCTCATTCTTATGTACCTCTACCTGACTCCATGCCGCTGCAGCTGCTGTAAACAACCCAAGCCTCCCACCATCCCCATAGCAACATATGACCCTAACACCTTGTCCTCCGTGTTCTCTACTTCCATCAGAGAGCAACCCAAAGTCTACACTGACAAGCACGTGGCATTTATGGAGCCTATGTTGAGCGAAGAAGGAACAGAATGGACACCAGAAAGTTAATGTTTTTTTTAAATTGCACACAGAAACTTCCTTACTCAGGAATTAAAAGACATATATTGTTAACAACTTGTTTATGTCGTCACTGTCAACTGGCTGTTCTAGTCGGGATTGAATGTTTCAGCTCTGGTTTATTTTCCTCATAGTACTGACTCTTCTAAATCACAGCCGAGCCATTATCACCCCTTTAATTCAGCCAATAACTTGTAAAGCATTAAGGTACAACAACACCAGCTGCTCCCGAATAATTCTTTAGAGATCAGGAGGTGGAAAGGCAAAAATGTAGCTCGCTTTTCACCAGGATAAAGGACTTTGGCACAACACTTTACGGCTGTTATAGACCACAAGTAGGAAGTTGATGTACTTTATTTACCTGGACTGGAGATAAGTTCAAATATACCGCTAGTAGATACTATAATGTGTAACTTGGTACCTATAATTCTTTCCTTAAAACATAAAAACATGTTTCCTGCTTTCAGAGAAATTAATGAACTGGTGTCAATGTTACCAACATAAACTCCAAACGGGCCTGGAAAGCTGCAGATAAGTTTATGGATTCAGAAGAACGTGCCATTAAGAAGATCTGAAAGTACATTTATTACATCGGCCTGTAATTTGTTCCTTAAATCAACCAATGGAGTGAAGAGAGTAAATATAACAAACAAATAAAACACAGATTTTTATTTTGAATTTTTTCTAAAATATAAATGGATGAAAGTAAGACCATTATTTATGTCCCTCTTATGTCTAGTCTTTGTTAAGAATCTGTTTGTTTCCGTCACATTGAACTCAAATAAATGAATGGAGCACACATTAAAATTAGCTTAGTGACATCTAACTTCTTATCTAGCAGAAAACAGTGGTGCGTCCTGCAGCGATTCATTATACAAACCCACATCTCACATTAACCTGTTGCAAAAAAGAAAGCAAAATCGGGCACAATGGGTTGTACAGAAAAGGTGTGTCAAAAAAACAAACAAACCCAAACACAAATATGAGTGTTCTTCAAACATCACTTTGATCAAACACTTGTCAGTTCTTTGAAACACGGCGGAATAAACATGGCTGAAAAATGTGAACTGAAGGGAAGAATGCTTCAAGCCGCTCTGACTGAAAAGCCACAGGGGTTGTTGCTTTGAGATTCCGCTTTAATTTGGCGCAACATGCTTCAAAATGACAGCACAACACACAAAGGTGTCTTTTGAAAAGAGGGACTTAATGCTCTGCCATGCAGTATACACTCAAAAGTTTGTGGGGTGAGAACAGTGGGTCAGTGACACGACAAGACCAAAGCTAGCATATGGAAGACTAGAGATGAAGGGATAAAGGAGATGATGAGACAAAGAGTTGCCTTGAAAGAAACAAATCAATTTATTTGAAAGCCAAGAATTCATAAAGTATTTGATTGCAGCTTAAGCTCAATGCCAACACTAGGTGGGACTGAGGATTGTGGGCAGATTGAAAAGGATTAGATGTAATCCTTCATATAATGTCAAAGAGAAGATGTAGTAGTAATCAGGCACTACAAAAGTGAGCATGTAAGTTAGAACTGGCCCTTTGATTATTTTTAAATCCTTAATTAAATCTTGGCTACTCTCAAAGCCTGAGGACACTAATATTGGTGTGCATCTTGAATGTAAATTCACATACAAAAAAAGGGGTGGAGAGCTCCAATCAAATGGGCAACGGGGCATGAAAGTGGGACAGTTTGATCGCTGTTAAACTCCCAGGGATTTAGCAGCAATCCTTTTAAATAAGAGGACTGTCGTAACGTACCCCTCGGTTTAATCACACTACAGGTCGCTTTGGCAAAGTCGGGAATGTGTTGACAATATTAAGCAGGGCTCAATTTACTGAAAAATATTACATAACACTGTGAGACTCAGTGATGTAACAACCTTTGCCAAAGTCTGTCATGATGACCATTTGTTTTTTTTTTAGAAGCCAGGCTGTACTAGACATTACAATGTGTCAGAAGTTCTGGGTTAGGTTTTAGAAGATTACAGCATGGATAAAAACCAGGTGCTTTGTCGATTTCACTGTTTTTAAATCCCTCTAATCTGGGTCTGAGCGCTGACACAGCATGCGCATCTGGGCCAGTGATGCATTGTGAAATGATCAGCAGATGGGCTAAAACATTGAGGACATTATTTGAGCATTCCATGAGTTTTGCAGAGGCTCCACAAGTGACCCCTGTTATGTAAGAGCACTGCTGATTTAGGAAACGCAGCAGTGTAGGCAGCATGTCAGAGTTATGATGGGGGAAGTCAGGATCCTGATGCCATTTGGTGCCATGCAATTTATTTTAACCTTGTGACAGCGGGTACTTCACTGGTAAAAAGAGGCTTCAGCATTACATTTAGACAGAGAGCTATAAAAGCCAGCCAGAGATGAAAAACAAATCTGCTATATTTAATACACGTATTTATGGCCATTTAATAACTAACTGATAAAAAAAAAAAAAAAAGACAAGCTTTGAAATAAATCAGGACAAGCTGGCAGGATTGCATACCCAGGGTTTCTGTTCACTGCAGTTTTTACAGTTTCTCACAGCCTAAGTAAAAAAAATAATAATAGGGTATGACACTTGAAAAAAAATATGATAACGACATTGTAGACATTGTAGCATCTGTGAGCCCACAGGTCTGACTGCTATTTTTAGAATAACATTTTAGAAGAAAGTAAGAGTAACTAAGTAAGAGCAACTTTCTACTGACATTAAAATTAATTTCACTAACACTGTGGACAACTGAGGCTGATCTCACCACTCCATCTAGTGGTAGAAAGTGGTATAAACAGCCACAATCTTTCTGTTGATATTATTTGGTATACATCACATTCACGCTATGCTTTAGTAGAGTTTAACACAAAAGTGCACCTCAGTTATTTGTGCCTCTTCTGTGAATTACTCTGAACTGCTCTGACAAATTACCCAGATGTAACAAAAAGGCTCATTGATGCCTGAGAGGAGACCGCTCTCCAAAGAAAACACTCCATCAGGCTTCAATTACAGCACATGGCTTTGCTTTGCAGATTAATTGTTTTCCCCAGATCAGCTGGGCTCCTCGAGATTCCAAATAATTTTATTCAGGAATCTAATTACTATGAAATTGGGAGTTTTACGCTGAAAAGCTCCAATTGAATTGGTCTTTGCAGGTGGAAGGCTGCCTTGTCAACAGGGGCTATTACAAAACTGTCAAAACAGTCATCGGGGAGAAGTGCAGGCATCCAACAGTGAAAGATACAGCCACATCTCTCAGGCACCCACACACGCCAATTGTGACAAGGCCTGATATCACCAAACCACCTGCAGCCCTTATTTCATTCTAATTGGACACTTTACTCAGAATATGCACCCAGGATACACACACACAGTGCTATTTGTTTCAGAGTTGGCAAACTGGCTGGATCTTTTTTAGGAGATAGGCTCATTGCTTCCCAAAAAAAGACTTAAATGAATGTGCACTGCTGCAGACCAGACAACAGGCTGTTAATCATACCTCTGCACTGAATATGAACACAGACTATGTTCTGGCTTTGAAACCAGCTCAAGAGTTTTTAGCATAAGAAGCAGCTGGAAGTCCAATATGTTAAACAGGATTTTGCTCTAAGTCAGACCACGTAAGGGTGAATTAATCATATCTAAACAGCAAACAACAAACAAGCACACTGCATATGCAGCAATACTGGGCAGTCTCCAGGCTCTGTGCTTTGGGGTTTTATGTGCTTCACTGAGGAGAATTTATACAGGTATTATAGGCTTTGACAAGTACAATGACCTCAAAGTATTATGGGGTGTATTTTGTTGCTTGTGATCACTTTTATATGGCATCATCTTGTCATTTATCCCCTCAGTGTCACTTCTTTTTACTGGTTTTATTGTAGCATGTGATATTACTGCTTCCCTTGTTAGAATATTGTCTATCACCCTTAAGGTCAACAATTGTCAAGGCAACAATGAATTTTAATAAACTGGATTAAATTCCTAAAAAAAAAGTTATCTTTATTTCTTGATTTAGGTGCATTTTCATCTCACAGACTGCAAACCAAAAATAATCAATAAGAAAGTGATGCTTTCTATTAATCTTGAGTGTTGAGGCAGGAAATAAGAAAAATGATACTTATTTACTTTTTTTTTAGCAGCAGGGCTCGACATCCTGCACATTCTTCATGTGCCTTCAGGTAACACAGGGAACACAGCAGTCCGTCGGCTTTGATGAACACTGGAGAGTTAATAAGACTCATGCTGGATAAAAACTAGACAGAGACACACTGCACATGTGTGTGTCCTATCAAACTTTATTGTAGTTTGTTTCTCTGAGCACATGTATGCAGAAGCAGATATTTTGGTTTATTTAAAATTCAAGGTGAAAACCAAAGAAAGCAGTCAAAAAACACAATGAAACAAACTGTACCTGAATGTGTGTGTGTGGTACAGGACTACATAAATGTTTCTTATAAATTTTCTTTTTTTTTTTCCAACAGCACCTTTTTCTCTAATTAGAAGTTGTTTTATTCTACAGCGCCCCCTGTCTGCACTTAAGTGGCAAATAAGGTAACCTACAGAAGAAAATCAAAATACAAAATACAAAAGAAAAAAGTGTTAAGACGTTAAAATGTATGTGTGTATTTGATTTGATGAGGGGAAAAATCCATACCCAGTCATTGTAAACAGAAGTAAAAAAAAAAAAAAAAAAACAGCCCCCTCTGGCATCTTATTTCCACCTATTGTACTGCGTAATAAAACAGCCCAATAAACTTAGAGAGGACAACAGCCCCAAGCTGCTAATAATGATCCTCTCTCAGGGTCCAATACCCCTCAGCATGCAGCCTCAGAGGGTTAAAGTGATGTATCTTCAAAACTGCTGTGCGCATGGCTCTCACTGCTGGAGAAAAATAGATTTAACGGCTTTCAGTGATGCAGGATAGATTTTACAAGAAACACAATAAATGTACAGTTTAGGCTATAGCTGCACAGTATAGATCCGATGTGACGTCTTATGGAGATAAGAAGTCCAAAGCTTCCCATTAGATGATGTGATTTAAAGAAACGTGAAAAAAAAAAAAACAAATGAAATGAATGCCATTACTTTTAAGTTCTTTACCATCCTCGACATCAGAATAATAACCTGTAAAGAAGACGAGGAAATCAACAGTAAACGGACAACAAGCTGTGATTTATGTTTTTAATGGTTTCATTTGCACCATTATCAAATCTGTCACACTCAAACAATATTTGAAATGTTTTATTTTTATAGAATTCAGGACAACCAAATATGTCAAATAAAAAAGAAAACCCAACAGTACTGTTTCACTTTTTTTTCCTTAAAAAAATATCAGCCTTTCCCCATTGTTCACAAACCGTTTTCCTAAATGCGACAAACAGAAAATGTTATCCGGAAGGCTATAAACATTTGTTGGCAAATATAAATATAGTGGTCTGACAGGGTGTAGAATAGGTCACATGTAAAGAGTGTACATACAGTTTACGTGACAGTAGGACACTCGGCACAGCCTGTATCAATTTTTATTAATGTAGAAAATGGTTGGATCCTGACTTACGTAGTTTATGACAAGGAAATATATACATTCATTTAAGTCTCTGGAGTATTCGTTGAAATTGCCCCTTCAGTTGAGTTGATTGTCTATTCAGGAGCATAATTTTGTGAGTATGAGAAGTCTGAGTAATAGTTCTGTCCACCACCTCTGCCACCTTGAAAACCCCAGTAGCAGGGTGGTCCTCCAGTACCCCCACCCTGCACCGGCCGAGGCCAATGTCCAATGGGTCCTCTTCCTCGAAAGCCACCTACAGAACCTGAGCTCATAGCACCCCGTACAGGCCCATGGTCCATCTGTCCATGTCCAGGCAGGCCACCAAATCCGCCGTAACCTACACCACCCAATACATGGGGTGGAGGCATTCTAGGTCTTGCATTTGAGCTCCCTCTGGTGTCTGCTGTAGGAACACCCACAGCTAAACCAGGTTTATCAGTACAATTCATTGGAGTCCTGTCCCCTTGACTACTAGGAGTGCTGCTTCCCACATTTTCACCTCTGGTCTCCACAGAGTGAGACGTGACAACACTTTGACTGTTAGCAGTCCCCCACGCACCCTCTCCAGGCCCACTCAGTGTCCTGTCACCAGGGGTCCCAGTAACATTTGAAGCAATGCCCGCAGTGTAGGCTGATTGGGCTCTATCGCCATTGTCTGAAAAGGGAAGGGAAGTGGGAAGGGGAGATGTCCTGGCAGCCTCAGATCCTGTGGTTTCTGAGCCATACGTGTGGCCTAGCATCATGAGGTGAGGTGGTGGTGGAGGTTTCACTTCCAAAGGGAGAGATGCCAAATTGGCAAGAGGTTCTGCTGTGGCCAGTGCAGGTGTAGTGGGGGCTGTGGCCAAAGTTGTGCCTGTAGGCCGGTATTCGGTGTCCTGGGTGCTGCTGCAGGGAGATGATGGATAAGCCGGGGAGGCTGTGTAGCTAGAGGACCCAGTGTAGGATGACCAAGGAGCCGATGGGCAAAGGAAGCTCTGATGAGGATTCACAGGAAAACCTCCTGGTGATAAACTGCCAAAATCTGCTTGGTTGGCAGCTTTAAACTGAGATATAACAGTTTTGAGAGCGCTGTAGTCATTCAGTGATGGTGTTCTCTCTGGGGAGGTCTGCTGCTCTGGAAGAGGAGGACGAAATTCTTCTCTGTCCGGAAGTGGGGGCTGTAAGGGGTTCTCACCTTCTTGGCTCTGCTCGGCGGGATCTGATACGGCAGGTGGTTCACCATCATCCTCAGAGTCTATTGACATGTCTTCCTCAGTACACTCATCGTTCACTACTGTGAGAAAAGAGAAGGGAACCAACAGCAATATATCAATGAAGAACAAACTCATTTCAAGAATCAAATATTCAACAAAGGTCATCTGGAAAACACAGAATATAATGTGGATATATTTAGCACAGCTGTTCCCATAACCCACCAGTAGAGGGTGGTGTTGGAAGCTCATTTTGATTGATAGACCCAATTAGACTGTGGAAACTGCTCATCACATCATCAATGCTTGCTATCACTATTCCATTCCTGGAGTATTGTAGAAACATCTCAAATGGTCGCTCTGAGAACATAAAAAATAAAAAGTGAGTAAAAAGATCTCAAAAGAGATAAGGATGTAATAATTTTATATAAATTGGTGAAGGTGAGCACATGGTATACCAGCATTACGTTAAGAGATAAAGAAAGTGGTACCTGTGAGAAAGATAAGGTGCCGCTGCTGTGTGTGTTGAGCTTGGAGTTTTATGAGGCATTCGAGATCTGGAGCCTGACGTGACTGTGTGTCACACTCATGATAAGGCAGGAACTCTACTAAGTGCTTCTTCTGATAGACTGTAAGAAGGTTCAAAAGCCCCATGGCATTAGTGTTGAGCCTGTGGGAAGAGGAACATTTCAAATATGATTGCACATTATTAGTGTAACAGCATTATTCTATTTCATTTTCTACACATTGTCTCAGAAACTAACCTGCCCATTTCTTTTAGCTTCTTCTGAGACTTGCAGTGCACTTTCCACTGCCACGGGTGTTCAGGGGTGCTTTGTTCCTCTAGAAACTTTAGTAGCCCTTGCAAACGATCTGGACACAAAAACAAATTAGTAATCCAACTGACAATTGCATCAGCAACCTAAAATGAGAAATATAACTTACCCTGGGTAATACAGTCAGGGTTGAGGACAAACTCATCAGACACCATGAAACCACCAGAGACAAAGAGCTCATTATACGTGTGGTTTTTCACATCGTCAAGAGAGTCTACTCCAGCAAAACTCACTGAAGGCAGCTTCTTTAAAGACACGAGCGCTGGGATCTACAGTGAGAAAATGTTTTGTTTCATTTTGGAATCAAACTTTTTATAACAGAAAATAATTCTCAGCAACTGATCACAAATATCTGAAGCTAAACACAGAGTATTAGTTCATCACTGACAGTCGGATCTCACCTTGTGCACATGGGCAGCAATGTGTTCATTCTGAATGATGATCAGGAGCTTATCTAAACTGCCACTGTTTTCTAGAAACGTCTGTGGGCTACATTCACTGTTCCCCAGACTTATCAAGTAATCCTTTGTGACAGAAAGCAGAGACATTTGTTAGAGCCTGACAGATGTATTTACACCAATGACACCAATTATACAAAAAGTGAGTGTTAATCATGGGTCCACCTCTGGTAAATGTATATTAAACAAAGAGTCAATAACTGAGCTAATTTACTTTAAATTTTACTAAAAACCAGAGAACCCAATAAAATTCTATTTTCTTAAATTGTAATTGCAATAACTTTTTTGTTCAAACCTACTAATCAAATAATACAATTTGAGCAAAATCTTAGATTTTAGTTCATTTGTAAAATTACAAAACAAATTACACAAATAATGCACCTTGATCTCTTTGCAGACAGTGCTTTCTTCGGCCTCATCCCCAGAGTAGATATAGAATTTAACTGTGTTCTTGGTGACATCCTTGAATATTTCCACCAGGCTCGTGAAAACCTCTGGTTTTAGCTGACCAATGAGGCTACCTGCTAGAAGCCCAGAGCCACTGCCAGAAGCAGGTCCTTGGCCCTTTTGGCTGATCTCTGGAGAGTCTGGAGTGGCATGAGAGGGTGAATAGATCTCCACTTTCTCTTCTCCTGTAGGAAACTCAGTATTGGCCTTAGACGATGACATGTTTTTGACCTTGCCCGGTTTAGTACTAGTGGACGTGGAGCTTTTGTTAGAAGAAATCTCCTTAGTTTTGGATGTCTGGGTGGTGGTGGAAGCTGGTGTTGTAGGGTTAGATGTACTGACTGGGGGAGGTATAGAAGTATGCTTTAAGGGATCAGGTAGAGTTTGGATCAGGTTGTTCATCTTCTCACACAGTGCATTGACATGGCTCTGAATAGGTACATGGGTGATATAGGGAACAACAAAGTCTGAGAAGCAACTGTTGGGCAGCCAGCACTGTCGTAAGGGTAACCGTGGAGGCAGCTTTGAGGTATAGAAGATATTGTGACTCTGCATAAGGCTTTTAATATCAGAAGTCAGGCTACGAGCTTCCTGATTTAGAATAGTGTCCAGACTGATGGAGGGCCTTGAGGGGACTTCCTCTGCAATAGGTAACATTGGGGGTGGAACAGTCTTGTTAACTTCCACCACTGCAGGCACCTTTGGCTCCTGGTGGCTTTCAGCCACAGGAACAGCCTCCTCAGGCATCGGCTCGAGCTTCAGTTCTGGTGTAAGTTCAGGTTTTAGTTCTGGTTTTAGTTCAGGTTTGATTTCAGGCTTCAATTCAGGCATTGATTCTTGCCCAGGCTCTAATGACAGCTGTGCTGTGTCTATATGAGAGAAAGAGGAAAAAGTGTAGTTGAAGAATTTATTTGAACAACAAAAAATATATATAAATAAATATATATATAAAAATAATAATAATAATTTGTTAACATAGTGGTGAAAAAAGACACAATTTTCACGAACCTTGAGTATTGGAGACAACCCATTTAGAGTCATTTGAAGTGTGCGCTTGCTCTGTTGGTGAGCCAGCACTATATGGACTACAATCCATGTCCTCCTGAACAGAAGATATCGATAGTAAGCAAGTTAGTAATAGAACTACAAATTGTTGCTGTTTGATACGCATGCATTTTCATTTTTACCTCTGTGTAATTTGTCTGTGATGCCAGTTCAGTTTCTTTACTTTGGTCAAGGCTGGGAATAACAGGGTCAGTCCTTTCAGAACCTGTTAATGGCTCACTATCGTTTGACGATCCCTGAACCACAGCTTTGTTGAGAGTGGCAAGCAAAATTTTAAGAAGGTTCTGGGTCTCACTGACTGCAGATGCTTGGGTGCCATGGGCTCTGAGGTCAGTGTCATAGCCCATGCGCTCCATTACTGAAATCAGATTCTCATTCTGTGAACTCTCATCACCAAACTCGGACATCCGGGAACCTAGCAGAGCACACAAAATAAAAATTGAAACAAGTCCAAATATTTTATTGTTATAGAGCTTGATGCTTCATTAAAGCTTCAACAGCCAACAGTAAAATGGGAATGTAACTGCATGATCACTTATTTTCTTTTGTAGATAGATTACATTTAGGATCATTTCATTCTTGCAATTTTGACTTTTTTTTTGGGACATAGATTCCCATGTGGTTAATTCAATGATACAGAACACGCAGAACATTGAACAGTTACCTTGGCTGGGTTCTCCATTGCTCAGTGAGTCTTTACGTTGGTGTTTGTTCGCCCCTCCCTTATCATCTCCTTCATATTTCCTCTTTAAGCTGTTAGTGTCCCAGCTCCAGTCATCATCTTCTTTTCCAGGATCCTTTACACGTGTTTTTTTGTGGAGCTGAATAAGCTTAAGTAACTTTTTCATCTTCTCTTCATCATACTCACTCTGCGCCATTTGTAGTTTTTGAACTGGTGACTCTAAATCCGTATGGGGCTTGTGTGGAACCTGACCACCATTTGAATGAGCCAACCCAGTTCTCCGCTTGTCTATCTGTCTGTCTGGAGGGGGCCTCTCCGGCAGCAATTTTTCACTAGGTCTCTCTGCCCTGTCTGAACCCTTGTCCGAGCCGCCCCAGTCAGAAACAGGACTGTATTCTACTGGAGCTGGAGTGGGCACAAGTACAGGCACTGGGTTTCGTATCCTATCAATGATGTCCTTGGCCTTGTTAAGAGGTAAAATATAGTTGTTACAGTTGTGGACATATGTGCGCAGCACAGCATCCATGTTGAATTTGGGTCTGGGTACTGGGAGAGAGTTTGTCCGATCGTCCACGTTACTTTTGTAGTCAGGCAGGACAAATGGGCGCACCGTGCCAGACTCCATTCGAGTTAGATAGTCTGTGGCCTGGCGCTCCACACCAAGGCAAAGATCTTTGCCTGGATTGGGTCGCAGTTTGTACAGGGAATAGTGCAGGGCAGGGATGAAGGGCACCATGGAGGACAGGATAGCAGGCTGCAGCTCCACAGATAGTTGTTCAGGCTCATGCAGTCTGGATGCTAAATACAATACAAAAATGTAATGTTACCAGGGTTTTTTTCATAACCCCACTTGCATTTATAATGCAAGGAATGCCTTGATACTGAAATTCAAAGTACAGCAGGAAAGTAGTAATAAGAGGCATTTTAGAAAGACAAATACATGGATTACATGACAAATGTATAACACATTTGACAGACGTCTTTCAATTGAGATCCTATCATATTGAAAACAAACCTAATACTACAATAAAGCACTGGGACAAGTTACAAGTTACTTACGGTTCTTAGCAACTATCCTTGATTCCTGGAAGATGAATAATGCATGCAGGTTTTTCTCAACCTTCCCCCAGCGCTCTAGAAAACAGATAAAATGTTAAATGCATAACAGTGGTGAGAAACTGGTGTAAAAATGGCACAAGAGCAATCTACCAGTACAGTAAAGAAAACGCTCAACAGCACCTTTGGAATCCTGCATCTGAGCTGAGGTTAGGATGAAGAGAAAACCCCGATCAAACAGGGACTTCACTAGCACCTGAGGATGTTAAACCACAGTTGTCAGACTCAGTCCAAAGAAATAATAATATTTCAGCATTAATCTACGTCAAATAAATTCATCTTTAGTCTTTTGGGAGAACTGATTATGTGTAGGTAACTTACCATTTTATCCCTCTCCAGTTTGTTAACAAGAGCTGCCAGGTTGCCTCTACTTGGTTTGCCTTTTCCATCAACAACCTCAAACAGGCTACATGACAGGCCACACTTCACCACTGAAGACAAAAAAAAAAGAGGTTCAGTCCAGGGTATAATATATGATAGGGATCAGATTTTTGCATGTGGTCTCAATAACAAACTTCTGAACATGATGATGAAAACCTGGGAATGTTTTTGTGACCCAAACAACCTACAGTAACCCACCCATGGTCCTGACCTACTATCGGTAAAACACTGGTCGACGGTCTATCAATAGCACATCTAAAGTATGATAGAGAGCACTGAGATCAACTGACTGTTGCAATCCTTCAATGCTAGGAACTATAGCAGACTAACTTTGAAAGAGGTAGATAAGGATTCAAGCCTACACAGTACTGCACTATGGCACTCAACACTAAAATCCATCCGAGTGCTTACTGTGGAGTTATGGGTAGGTGTAACTGACCTTCCCGTGATGCACTGTAGGTGTCCCAAGTAAACAATGGAGAGGGAATCTTTCGCTTCACCTGCTCCAGCTGCATCCCCTGATTCATCTCCAGCTTATCAGAACTGCAAGACATATATAAGATTTTTTCTTATTTATTTGTTTCTATGAGGTTTAAATAGACACACAAAAAGTAATAATTACGCACAGTTTAAAGGGAAGGTAAGGTTGCGAGGAGGACCGTAAACAGATCGGGAATAACTCTTCGCCCTTGTTTACTAGTGTCCCACTCCACACAGTGTAGCAGCTCTTCCCTAAGTCGAGAGTAAGTAGTTCAGTATTGTAATAGTTAATTACATTCCCATTTGTCCTAATGAAAATGTGAGGTACCTCTATTTCCTTCGGGTGAAATTGTGTTAAACCTGTTAAGCAAACAAAGTATACTGTTTTACAAGCAGAAGAGATGTGGTCTAATCAAAAGGTAAAATATGGTGACAAATAATTTTTTACCATATCCTGTAACACAACGTACCTGTGTGCAGTCAGAGGAGTTGTTGCTCCCTCCTTGCTTTTGTACTGAAAAGAAACCACAGCATATGGGCACACGTGTCTGGGTCGTGCCTTGATTTCCTCAAAAGCAAACTCAAAAAAATATTGCTGAAAAAAAATAATAGAAAGCCATATTAAAAATGCAAAAACGATTTACAACACGTCATAAGAGAGAAGCAAGGTAACAATGTTTACCTGTGTGAGCTCAAAAGCCCTGTACGACAGCAACGATGTAACCCTACTAGCACGTTTGGACAAATGACAGTCAAACTTAGGTGTGGGTTCAATAGCGTTTTTAGGCATATTCTCATGAAGGTGCTTTATTCGACCCTGAAAAATATGACCTGATTTAGTTTATTTTATGAATTCCAGAAAAACTGTTAACATGCACAAAATACCAACAATTTTAAACCTACCCTCATGACTTTGAAAACAATTATGTCTCCAAATGAACCAGCCTCAAATGGATTAATTTGTAATAAATCTGAATACTTAGAGAGGTAAACACCTAAAGCAATAAAAGCAATGAGTTAGGTTAGATATTACAAGTTAGATATTAAAGACAAACCATGACATTTGTCTAATACTGAAAGATCCACAAAGCAATGACAGCATCTCTCAAACTTAATTCTGCACAGGACTTCTTTAATAACAAAAGAACAACTTACCATGTGAAGGATTTCCTAGTGTAGTAATCTTGGAGTGCCCAACTGACAAACCCTTTTCACAGATCCACTGCAACTGGACACAAAATAACATAGAGGTCAACCGAATGTAAAACCTGGCATTCACATATTTGAATAAAGCTTAAAAAAGATACTAACTTTAGATTTGTCAGGATAAAGGAAGCAGAAGGACTCAGCCAGTTCTTGTTCACTTCGACCCTCCTGCTTCATTTCTCTACGTTTCTCAATGAACTAAGACATAAACAACGCCATAAATGCTTGCTTAATTTTGAAATGTAATGTCTCAGAGTTTCACAAGTTGACAATGTTTTACATTGAAATTTATTATACGGTTTTACAATACATAGAAATATAACTAGAATATCAACACACCTACTACTATTCATATTGTAAAGACTTATTTAGGCTTATTTTAAAGGCTGTATGACAAAATAACTGAGATGTATAAATCAAATAAAAATGTGCAAACAGTGGAAGTGAGCCTAAATCCATGTATTTCAATTATGTGAATGTGGAAGTATGTCACATGTGAGAAAGATTGTGCCAACCTCCTTTTCCAGCAGCTCATTGTGAATGAGCCTGGCCTTGCAGTAAGTGAAGGTTCCTCGAGATGTTGAATCCAGGTAAAAAGAAGAAATTTTCTTAACAAGTTCCTCAAACTCTCTACTGTCAGGGGGTAGAAACTGGTACAAGCCTGAGCACATAGAGGCAAAACAGAAGATGATGTATTTGGATGTAAAGCCTCAGAGCAGCATCAGTGTAACAGGTACACAACCGACACAACCACATCCTCCTATCCCAACTTCTAGCATTATTTTGTCAATATGTCCTACAGCAAGCAGTATCTCTTTTTACACAGACAATTTTGTGCACCAAATAACCTTTCAGCACCCCTTGACCTTATCGTCCACCTTCTAGCCCACCACACCAGTTGACTCAATTGTGCCTTGGAAGAAGTACAAGATTAAAAACTTAAAAACAGTACATGGCAGAAAAAGGAATTTCTGCCATGTACTGTGCAGAGCGTCCAGACACTGGTATTTACAAGACAATGCATACAAGCATTCTAGCTACAGATAGCACCTCTCAGCATCTCTTGTAGCACATAGTGTTAAGTATAAAGGCTGGCCAACAGTGCAGTCCAGACTGTCTTAAAGAAGTTAGGCTTGTAACCCCAATAGGCCATATGGTTTATTGTTTGGTCATTGATTTGTTTTCCGCTTAAAGCTTTTACTTCAAATTAAATCTCTTGTCACAACTATATTGAACACGAAGGAGCTAATACACAAGGCATTACAATCCAGTGGCTGACATAAAGCAATGGAAAGAGATTTGACAGCCATACGTTTAAATTCATGCACTTGTGGTATTGTCCCAGACAGGTTATGATGGCTGGAGTAACCTATGTCCTTCATTGAGGTCAATGTGACAACCGCAAATGTTGTTGACCTATAGCTATACAGTCCTTTACAACATATGGTAGCACAATTTAAGTAGTCTTTAAATTGCAGCTTCCCGGCGCATTCACAGCACGTTAGTATCCAGTTGGAAACTAAAGCCTGAACACCAAAGCCAACTCCGCTACAGCATAACAAGCTATCCGAGTGCTTAATGCCTCGGCTGTTTGATAAACCTTTATATCATGGAATAATACTGTATTGAAATAACGGTCAATCTTACTGGCTAACAAGCTAACATGCAATAGCAGACTTATGAAAGCCAAGATAGCCAGTGCAAAATAGCAGCTATGGAGTACCACCTTTCCGTTCTCTTATCTTCCTCGGGATTTGAAAATTCTTCCGTGGCAGCTCTTCGTTTGGTTTCTGGCCTGGCAAAGGAGAATTGCTGAAGCTCCGGGCGTCTGTCTGAGCAGTCTTTCGCCGTTCAGGGGCTTCTTGTTCAGGCATTACACTGTCTCCACATCCAGGCTGATCGCCATTTTGGTTGGCTGTGGCCGAGGAGGCGGCTGAATTCTTCTGAGATCCGCCACCGTCCGCATTGGGCCCGTCCGTCGTGGTACAGTCTGTGTCCTTTTTACCCAGTGCTTTTGGATTCAGGGCCATTTTTGGGCAGTGTGCACGTAATACGGGCTGTATAGGTCTAACGATCAGGGCGCCGCTTCACACACACACACACTCTCCTCTTCACCCTGCCTCCGCCATTGTGAAAATGACGTACACGTTCTTCTCCACCGCCGCAAAACGCTGCCGTCACTGTTTACATGTGAGAGAATCCGCGCCATCCAGCGGACGGCACTGGCACTACATCAATACAAGCACAATTACTGATGCGTGGCGTCAGTTTCAAATTAGGGAAAGGCCTCTCTGGTAACTAAAGATCACAAAGGCTAAATTTGGCCTAAGGGCAAAAAGTGACATATAAACGTATAAAGTGCTAGCAAAAAAACATATATACAATGGGAGTTGAATAGCTTTAATGAAATTAGACACCTTGATAAAGTTAGGTTTTATTTTCCCTTTGAGTCATTTTGTTCCCATTTAGAACTTGTTTTTTTCTCCGTTATTTTTTCATTACATTTTCTATTCCAGCATTTTGCTTCCTTTTTATGCCTTATTTATATTTTAAAAAATCTTCACGTATTATTAGCAAACCCAGGCCAACATAACAACAACCAAAATGTCTTTAAGGGTGGATTATTTTAATTAAATTTTTTATAGGTTGGGAGCACATTTACACACCTAGGTTAAATTATTAAAAATCACATTGTACAGGTTATTAAATGTTTACACGTCAATATTTATTAACAACAGTTACTGTAGTTTTAATCTCGCCTCAAATAATTATATCAAAATCCCACTTATAATAAATATTAGCCTCTTAATTAAATTAATATGCATAAATAGACTATGGAGCATTATTCAACATTATTCCCCTGTTGTAGACATCATACTCTTTATACCGTAGGTATTCTTTCAGCCTGGGAGGAAGTGGAAGGAAGTTAATAAAATATGGAGATCTCAAACGAAGGCGACTCAGATGCGCCCTTATCTGTAACCGACAAAGGTGCTTCAGGTTTCTCACATTTCCTAAAGGACGTAAAACATGTGTAAGTGTAAATATCCATAATGACGTTAAATAATTAAGCACAGGGGCCTTAGTGTAATTACTTTGAATGACACAAATTTCTCCCCACTGCTTCTGGTCTTTTAAGGAATCTTTAAGTTTGGTGCAGAAGGACACACTATCAGTGTAGTCAAGCATGATGCGCACCACCTGACCAGACAGGTGTCTGAACCAGGATACAGTTATTACTTCACAGAACTGCAAAGAGAAAAGAAAGACATATTTAGCATTCTTAGATAAACATGTTTGTTTTGCAGTTTTTTGTACAATTTCTTCTCACCACCATGTCCTTGATAACCGAGGTTGCCCATGGGGCGTAGTCATGGGAACTGTCACCATATGGGCAGTCAAAGCAGCGTATAACATCATAGCCATGGTTCAGAATCATCCTCAACATGACCTCATCTTTTAAAGCATACTGAAGGGCAGAGGGGAAGTGAGTAGTGTTGACCCTTGAGTAATAGTTGACATTTGCCCCAAACTTCAACAAAGTGTTGATCAGTTCATAGTTGCCCTGTCTCAGAGCAACTTGCAAACAGTTGATCGGATCCTGGTTCACCATGGCTCCGGCCTCCAGTAACAAGCGGCTACACTGAAGGTCATTATTGGACACAGCAAAAAAGAGAGCAGACCTGCGCTCATCGTCATAGTTGTGACGCACTTTTGGGTGGAGCATGAAGTTTGGATCATACCCGGCTTTGAGCAGCAAGTCCACACAATGAGCATGTCCTCCAGCAGCTGCAGAGTGTAGAGGACTCATACCACTTTTCTTTACAGCATCAAGTGTAGTTACTGGGATGAGCTTCTCCAATGCTCTGTCAAAGAGAAACACTTCTTTTAAAACAATGCAACAATTCACATACCTCTATGTTGCAAAAAAATCCTCACAAGATGTGTCCATGGTAAGCCACACGATGGATAGGCAGGTGTCCACTGTACAGAGGCAGGTTAGGATCTGCTCCAAGCTCCAATAACAAGGAGATTATGTCAGGGTTTCCTGAGGCAGCAGCTTCAAACAGTACCGTGCCTGACTCTGATTCACATCCCACGTCAGCACCTGCAAACAGACACTAATAGTATGCTGGTATACACACAAAACAGATGTGGTAATAGAGCGGGGATAGATTAGGAGTCTTCCCTACCTTTTTGTAAAAGAACCTCAACCACATTAAGATGCCCATTTTGTGCTGCAAGAGCCAGAGGAGTTTTCTTTTTGATGTCACATGCATTTGGATTAGCACCAGACTCTAAGAGCAGATAGACAAAGTTCTCCAGGCCTAAAAATGCAGACTCATGAAGAGCTGTTCGGTTAAGTTGTCCAGTTTGGTCTATAGTAGCGTTGTAACGAAGCAACAGTGTGGCCAGATCATATTGGTCATTCAGAATAGCTATGGGGCAATCAGTAGAAATAAGAAAAAACAATAAGTACACAAATGTTATTTATTAATTTATTTTGCAATGAGTTTAAAACATACCAGCTATTAATGGCGAATCCTGCTCATCATTTTGGGTGTCTGGACTACTGCCATTCTGTAAGAGGAATGTGGCATTCTCTCTGAGTCCATAAACAACAGCTAAAAACAGTGGTGTCTCACCCTTTAGTGTTCGACACTGTGCTGCACCAGGGGGAGATGCTAAAATACAAACACAAAGCCTACTCAAACAGACAAAAAAGTATACTATAAAAAGGAAAAAGAAAACCATTAAAGGCTGATACCTGAGAAAGTAATCTCAAGGATACGTTTATTGTCTTGAACTGCTGCTTCATGCAAAGGGATCCAGCCACGTTCATCCACTCTGCACAATGTCTCCGGTTGTATAGTCAGTTTGTTTAATGCATCTTCATCACCTACAGCGTAAAAAAATCTAATTTTACACCGAGTACAGTTCATTTTAAGTATTAGATCTGACAAGTTTAGGTAGTGTATGATCTCAGCTCACCCTCTTTGATTGCTTTATAAATCTCATGAGGATCTTGGCTTGGTTTCAAATCACTGTTGTTGACATATATTTAGTCAATTCACAACAGATTAACATAGTACAGAAGAGCGAGAGAGTCGGGAGAGGTTCACCTTGGATTCAATCCTTTGAGTTTTCTGTATTGAATTAGGCTTTGTTCAATTATGTATTGTGTTGCCTCATCATCATCCAAGTCATCATCTGATTGGTAAAATTCATCCTCTGTTTCTGTGTTCATCTGTGTTTAAGTCCAGCATGTCAAAAGATAAGGGGTTGGAGAGAGACAGCTTTAAGGTAAACAAGATCATAAAGCCTGGAGGCACAAAACGAGCACATGACTTGAATACTAACAGCCAAAAGAGCACCCTAGTTTGCCAGTAAAGAGAGTGGTGTCGCTTTTTTGTGTTTGAATCTGATTCAGACCATGGTGATTGATTAGAAGATGATTAACTTTAACAAAACTACTCTTTTATCTATTCCAAGTGTAAAATATATCCAGTACTGCTGTTGTGTATGCCTAATAACAGCAGTTCCTTATCTAAAACTTGAATTATGTTGTTGCAATAACACTGACAAATTTATATTAATAACATTAAGCATTTAGCATGGCAAAAAAACATGTTTACCTTGAATTGCTGCACTTCACTGGTGGCTCTAACAACAGTAAAGTCAGCAGACTCCTAGTTACCCACATACTGTTGCTATATTTGTCCCTCTTAAAATATGAGATCACAGAGCCACCCGAGCCAACACCTAGTTGTGACCGACTATATGGACTGCAACTAGGCCATATAGTTACAGTACATACTGAGTATCTACATTACCTTAAATAAAGCCATATATATATATATACATTTTTTATATCATATTTTACCTTGGCACGGGACAAAGAAGACAGTACTGCAGATTATATATACAAGTAAATAGTACACGAGAACAGGGGTTTATTATGTCCAGTGTTTTCTCTTTTGTCATAACAACTTGTGCAAGGCAAATCAATCAATCAAGAATTTTATTAGTTTGGTAATGATGGGGTATAAGCTATAGTGAATAAATATACAGTGATATACTATGGTAAAAGGCTTATTACACCCCCAGTGTCCTGCTTGTAATAATTGTAATAAACCTTGTTATGGTGTGACTGTTCATCCATCTGTAAGATAATACTGACTCCTGCTACTAAATTATACAGTGCTAAACTTGTGGGGTAACACAGGGTAATTTATTCTCCTACCTCCTGAATTGAGACCAGGACTTATTTGACTTAAGCCAGCACCTCTTTTTTTCAGTAGAAAAATTCTTATAATTACTTATATTTTATTTTCCATTTTAATCACACTCAGAAGTTCAATTTTGCATAGTCAAAGAACAATCAAGACAAAAAAAGTGCTTGGTGTTTGAGCTCAGTCATCAAGCTGACAGAGCATGGCCACTCCACGCTTGATCCAGTGTTGAGGCTGCTTGCTTGTAGGCAACACCAAGGAAATGACAAAGTTTGTGGAGTGGCCTGTGGTTGACAGGGTGCCTTTTCTCTCACTGGTCTTGTAGAGTGGGCAAACATACAGCTTTGGAGACAGACTGATGTTCTTCTTTCGAGCTTTGCGGGCAAAAAAGGGGATGGATGAGAGGAAACGGAAATGATAGTTAGACAGATTTGTTATACACTTCTGTGGTTAATATACTGTATTCTAAAACTGACTGCATTGTGATTATTATCATTCATTTTCAAACATTTTTCCATTTTTGTCTTTTCCATGAAAAGACAGTTTTATGTTAAGTTCCACATTTAACATTAATTTGTCTGTAGAATAAATAACAGGACGAAAAAAAATTCTTACTTGGCTTGATCCAGATAATCGGCATCAAATCAAAAAGGACTTTAGAGTATTGCTCAGCCAAGACTCCACTGATAATAAAAAAGAATGTTACATTCATAATGTAATAATAATAATAAAAGATCACTATTGAGATGTTCCGAACCTTTCATTATCCCATCTAGCTCCATCCAGAAAAAGCCCATGAATGTAGACACCATCTTCAGGTGACGTGTTTGACTCATCAATTGAAAGGACCTGTCAGACAAAATAATGAGAAAAAATTACATAAAGCCATGAAAAAGATATAATAAAAGAAATAACAACATCGAGACAAAACAGATATTTCACCTCAAAATCAAAGCCCAGTAAATCAATGGGGATTTGATACTTTCTGGCATAGTTTTGCATAGCACCAGTAAGGAAGGCTTGAGTAAAGAAGAATCCCGAAAGCCAGAACACATTAGGCTTATTTGTGTCATACCATTTCTATGAACAAAGAAATAAAGACGAACAAAGCAAACAATAAATTGTTATTCAGCCAACTAAATGCAGTTTTTTTAAACAACTCCTTTCTGTATAAAAAAATCATACTTGCAAAAATCTGAGTCTTGAGAGGAAGTCATTTATGTAGCTGCCCAGGGGTTTGAGACTGGGGTAGGAGCGCTTGGCCCACCTCTCTGGAACTTTTCCTACAATTAAACTGCCTGCAATTGCCTCCAGGTCAGCATCCATCACAACTAAACCCTTAATGGCTTTCAGCAGGTTCTGTATGCTCACACGGATTGTAGTGCACAGCCTAAGAAAACCAAGAAAATGGGGTAAGGTCATTCAAAGAGAAATGTGAAAAACTTGTGTAAAAAGTTTTTAGGCATACGTGTTGTAACGCTCCATCTCTTGGACCAACACAGTGTTCATGCTCTCCTTATAGAGCACAGGGAATTTCAAAAGAACTGTTTCTATGTCAAAATTATTTGGAAGCTATGAAAAATACATAAAGGTCATGGTTAAAACTAGTTGTCTGCATATAATTACTGATAATAGATATATGGATTCTTAATTTGAAAAATAAGTGTGCTGAACGTATTTAATGAATACCTTGGTCAGAATGTCATTAGCTATGTCATAAAGGGTGTTGTCATTTCCAGAGCTGCTTCCTCCCTTTCCTCCTCCTCCTTGAGTAAGTAGCAGTGAATCAAACAGCAATTTTGTTTGCTGCAGATCTTTTGAAATGTCCACATTTTCATGCATCCCAAAAATTTCTGGATGCTGGGTGAATGGAAGTCTCTACAAACATACATACACATATTGTCAAGCTTGTATCATTGATTGTATTTTTCTCATAAAAAAAAAAATCTTTACCTTGATAAATTCAATGTATTCTTCATATATAGATTTAGGTGGTGCACAGTAATCACCACTAGGTGAGAAGGAGTAGTGAAGTTTCTCAATAATGTCACTGTTGTAAAAATCAGCCAGAATGGTCAGCAGTAACCTTCTATCCCAGTCATCAGTCACACGACCACCATAGTTGCACTGTCCAGTAAGGTAGGTTATAGCCTCAAAAGGCACCTCATCATATTCATTCACAAAAAGCTGAAGGAAAAAAGGAACAATATTATTTTTGGCTTGTTTTAAAACTGATTTGAGTTTGCTACATAAACACAATTACCTGTAGTTGTCTGATGCTTATGCGCAAGTCAGACTCATTAAAACCATATGGAATATTCCAACCCAGTGGACCAAATTTCTTTCTCTCCTGGACAAGAGCGTGGAAGAAACACAGACCATACAAAAGCTTCTCCCAAATCTGCAGGAATAAATTATCAATTAATGTATATTAAATAATATAGTAAAGACAAAATATTTAAACAAAATATTCTAGAAATAAAAATTATTTACTAGCTCTTTATTGGGACAGTTACTGAAGAAAATTGCATCAGATATAGGATCTGACAAATAAGATTGTAGTAGATTAAGTCGGAGTCCTGTAGGAGGCTCATTTGTCATTTTAACACCATTCTGCAGGATGGTCACTGGAAACTGTAGTCAGACAATTAAAAAAAACTCAGCGGTAGAAATGTCTAAATTGACTAAAAATGCATATAACATATGTTGAAGGAATGGACTAGTCTTTCACCTTGGGGGATGGGTAGCTAGTAAGCCAAAGTCGGAAGTCTGGATGGCAAGTTTCTGTACTGAAGTCCTCACAGATTTTTTCTAGAGCAGACATCCAGGAAACTGCCAAGTGACAATTTTGTAGACACACCCAGGACCCGTCCTGCATTGCTGTAGAGATCATTTTGGCAGCGATGGGACCTTGGCCTTGCCCCAAAGAAATGGACTGGAACTTTGTATTAACCATGTTCCTGTCACTGGCAAATTTGAGTAAACCTTTGGAGTGATACAGTATTTGTTATGACTGGACGAAAAGCTATGTCCTAAATCACACACATCAGCAGCATAAAAACACTTACTCGCCATGGGATCAGCTCCAGGACACAACACAAACACAAGTGGAATGGTACAGTTAGAGTCTTGGTAACTTTTGCTCAGATCAAAGGGAGGTGGCTGGACAAATTTCTTTCCAAATTTATCAGTGACATATTTGGTCACAGCTGAAAGTATCTTATCAGGCCTGAGACAACGAATTATGATCATCTTCTGCAAGTCATTGAGTTTTTCACACCACGGTGCAGGCAGAGGAGTGTTGCTTGGATCTTTGCTGTCATATATAGCCTTGAAGTCCCCTGAGCCTTTGATGAAAGCGTTTCTGTGGAACATAACATTCTGATTAACTGGACAGTAATGCAGTAAAAACAGTGCAAAAGTTCAGACTTAAGTTACTTTATCCCTTGTAAGCCAGGTAGTTCATTGGCTCTACAGATCTCAGCCCAGCACTTCTCCTGTAGCCAGGTGGGGTCAGGGTTAGGAATGGTGTTTTGTAGACCCACTCCTCCAGTCAGCAAAAACATAAATTCAGGGAATTCAATCTCATTCTTTGCTCTGAAAGAAAAATGTTCAGTCTGAAATTTAAGGTTCAAATGAATGTACTCTTTAAAAATTAAATATAAATTAAATACTGTACCGTATAAAATATTAAATACAAATTGAGCTTGATTATTTTACATGTAGGACTTACAGAAGGAGATTGCAGCAGAGGAGGAAGGAAAAGAGCAGTTTGTCTTTCTCAAACAACGATCGGCAGATATTGGAGTACAGGTTGTAGGTAAAGTGATCTATGAGGTACCGAACACGCCTCTCCAAGATCTTGGACTTATTGCTGATAAAAGACAGGCCAACAGTATAAATTAATACAAAAGCATTTCAAGGTAAGCACAGTTTGAAAAGGTTACAGCCATGCTCAGAGTTATAAACTTTAAACAAACTTAAAACTTAAATAAAAGTTAAGTAAAAGCCCTGATGTTTCTTCCATTTTGTGAGTTGCCCCTTTTTTAGTCAAATTAACGGTGATACAAATGAAGAGTTGTGAAAAAAGTAAAAACACATATGTCAAAGACAAATTCATTAAACTAATCAGAGCTCAGTTTCATTCTACATTTACCACTCACCTGTCCTGGATAGAATTAATGTATAGGTTGACAAACCAGCTAAGGGAGTACTGGTACATTGGATCAATATTAGTTAGGTCAGCAATACTGAAGAACAAAGTTGATGAATGTTTGGCTATGGATCTGTATCCTTCCCGGGATTCTGCAATTTTGACTTCGGTTTTCTCTGCAATCTGTGAGAGATACAAGCGAGATACCAAGTTTTAATGAACCAGTAACATTACACCACAAGTTTTTAAGTATTTTGTTTAGTTTTGTGTCCACACCTGTTGTTTCTTGGTTATCTCATTGGACACAATCTTTGCTGAGTCTAAAATTTGAATAGCAGACTCATCTTCAAGGATATTTCCCTCAGAGGACTGTAATGTTTCTAAAATCTTGTCTTCAATTTCCTTTAGCTGTCTTTTATTGGCTGCTGATTGCAGAATTAGTGCATTCCTTTTCTCTTCCAGCTCCGGCCTGTCAAGCAGATGAAGCACAAAGAATGCTTTGCAAACTGTGTGAGGCATTTCATTTCAGAAAGATAAGGCACTCTAGTTATAAAGACTACCTCTCCTTGGCAACCACAATCCCCAAAAGCTGGTCCTCTAACCCTTCAGGGGTTATCATAAAATTGAGCAAAGATACTTTGGTTGACAGCTCTGGCAGGTAGTGCGGGTTCCTTAGCTTAGTGGTGATGTAGAAACGGAAATCTGCAGAGTATTCAATAACGCTTTCTCCAAGTCTGATACAATCCACACCACCTGAGTAAAACACAATTAATCTTACGATTATTATATATACACTGAATGGTAGATGTTAATGAAATGTAAGGTAAATTTTCATTACCTTGTTTGAAGGTTTGCTTAAGCAGCAGTGGTTCTAATGAAGGGTCAAGGTCTTCTCCAACATTTTCGAGCAGGAGGGGTGAGCCAAACTGAATACAGTTTTCCAAAGTTCTCATATAATCGCTGTCTGTCAGCTTAATGATACTCAAGTTGTTGTCTTTTTCTGAATTCTTCACCCACTTGTTGGCCTGACCTTGAGGATCAATCATTAAAGGCCTACAATAAGACAAGTATTACATTGTTATAGTAAATCCAAGACTGATAAAAAAAACATTTACAATATATTCATATTCACTCACCATCTGCGTGAGTTACTGACAATGACTCCATTGTCAATTGAAAAGGAGTCATTAGGAAGGCCTGCAATATTCCATGCCCTTATCTTAATAGGATCTCCCAGAGTCTTACTGAGGGAGAATTCATCAGACGATGGAATATTCTTTGTCTGGAATAGAAGTAAAACCTTTATTAGATGTTTAACCTCTTTCAGTCAAACTATAAAATATGGTTAAAATAAGGTTAGACAGTTACTTTGCAGAGTTGAGTCCATTTATTTGTACAGTCCTGTCTAAAACCAGCAGTGAAGGCCCCCAGGTAAGCAATGACACCAGCAGAGATAAGAACATCCCCCGTCAGGTTGTCATATGTGTTCTGCAGATCGTCTGCTGCCTTACACCACCTAGAACACAATTTAATAAATTCTAGCAAATAACCATTTATGGTGTGTGTTAGTAACCCATCCCTTACCTAGTTTTCTCCCCCCCAAGACCACCTATAAGTTTTTCAGCTCTCTCCAATTTCCTTGCACACAGATCCACCTGGAATTCTAACTGAGCCTTTTCTTCTGTCTTATCTTCAAAGGTTTTTTTAAGCAAATCCAAACGGTCCTCAACCTCTTTTAGCTCAGCTCTCTTCTGGTCCAGCAGGGCCATAGTAGCTGCAAGAGACTCTTGAGCAACTGCAAGATTGGCTTTTTTTGGTGCCACAACCTAAAAGCATTTAATTAGGGTAATAAATGTGGTAAACAAATAAAAAAAATAAAAACACTATCTAGCCAGAAATAGCATACTTTTGCCACTCTGTCATACACCTCCATTGCTTGGATCCATTTGCACAGACCCTCTGCTGCAGAAGATGCCTTGGCTACAATACTGGGGTCAAAGTCAGGGTTAGTCATATACTCACTCCGAATCTTTTGCATCACAGGTGCCTACAATAAATAGAAGATATACAGTATAAGATATAGTGAATATATGTATATATATTTTTTCCCCAGACACTCACTGGTATATTGTCCTTGTCATATTCTTTAAGATCTCGTAAAAAGTTCATATCACCCAGTAGCTTCTTGCTTGGACCCCAATAGTCAAAAACCTGTAAAAAAAAAAAATATATATATATATATATATATGTTCAAGGATGTTTATTGATGACAACAATTTATTTATTATTCAATAAGAAGAAAATACAAAATAAACAAATATTTTAGTTTTAGACCTTTTTTCCAGTTCCTGCTGGGTCAGCAATTTTATCTGGTTTTATATCCTTCATTACACACACAGCTGACATCACAAGCTTCACCCCTGATGGTGGATTTTTCATTGACTTCACAATTGTGACATCAGAAGGCTAAAAAATAGAAAGATAGAAGTATATAAGCACTTACTTTTGCTTCTTTTGGTGAAGTAAAAAGAGTTGTGATATGAGTATAGTTACAAAGTACTAACCTTCAAAGTGTTTAAAGCTGAAAGTGCAGCCTCTAGAACTGGGATGGCTTCAGCCAAATCACTTTCACACTCATTCTTTAAAGCCTGAGCCTCATTAGCTTTTATAGTTGCAGCCTCTTCATCAACACGCACATTTTTACTCTTGGCTTCAACTTCGACTGACTCCACTTCAATAATCTTAAGAAAATCACTTTTAATAATATGGATTCTAGTGTTTTTTTTATACATTATATTGTAAATACATAAATCAATACATCTATTGATGCAATTGAGTAAAACAAACTTACTCACCTTCATCATTTTGGTATTGTCAGTTTTTGCCTGTTCCAATTTGGGCTGTAGGTCTATGAGTTCCTTCTTCATCTCCCCCACCTAAAAGTAGATAGAATTTGTCCAAACGTATGCTATATATTTTAAATAACAGCCAAAGTAATAGATTGTAATATACAGTACCTGAGATTCAGCAAAGGCTAGTTTATCCAAACCATTAGTATACCTCTGTTTTGCCTTCATAACAATGTCTCTTTTCTCAGTGAGGAGCAGACGAAAAGCTGCCATCAGCTCAAGATATGATGTCGGTGTCACATAATTATAGCGACCTAGTTTTGAAAGAAATCTACCAAAAAATGTTTAATTAAGGCATTTTGAAAAAAAAAATGAAATTAGTTACTATTAACATGTCATACCTGTCTGAGAGGTCTTTAGCAGAAGTATGGAAAGTTTTGCATATGGGTATGACCTCTTGTCTCTCTGTTTGAGTCATTTGTAGTGTCTGCAAGAATGAGATGGCTACCCTCTCAAGGGCCTCCTCTGGCCATGGCTAAGATACAAGATAGACAATGGAGTACAGATATATTGCAGATAAATGTATTTTGGAAGTTTAGTTACCTGGAACCAATCAATGGTGCAGCAATTGATAAGAGATGGAAACTGGCGCAGTCTATTTCGAAATGCATTTCCAATGGGGCTAAATGCCACAACAATGTGAAGGTTTTCTTTGCAACGTGAAATGAAGAAGGAAAACAGAGTCAAAGGACTCAGTTCTAAATTTTTATTACCAGCCTGAGCAATGGGGCGTATTGCCTAAAAAAAAAAAAAAAGAAAAACATAAAATTGCTTATATACTGTATATAAATAAAAAAAATATGTGGATAAAGACATTTTTAATATACCTCCATAATCTCTTGCTTTTCATCTGGAGCAAACAGATTGGGGACCTCTCCTGTGTTCAGGACACTGTCCACATCTTCGAGAAAAGCTTCATCTTTGATTTGAGTATCTGTTAGGAGACATACCATCTTCTGACCTTTTACCCCAGCTTTTTTCATCAGCATCTATTAGTAACAAACACAGAAATCTTTGCAAAAATCCTCCAAAAAACAACAGTATGAGTTTAGTTTGAATTATAAGTCACCTTCAGATCATCCCTCCACTCAGTCATGCCATAGCTCTTTGAGACTTCTGGTTGAAACATTGTCATATGAGCCATAAAAGAAGCTAGACGTGTTATGGATTGGCGTCCACTGCCTCCCAATCCCACAAGCAGGGCATTACCTCCTGGCTGCTTCAACACACGGCTAATGCGGGACAGGTGTTCCAGCACATAACTACATCACAAAGATATTTGCAATAAATTATTTTGTATGTCAAATTGTTATATTAAGATTTTTGATGCAGTTACAAAAACTAGACTTTTACCGGAATATCACAAGGTTCATGTGATTCTTGTTTATTTGGTTGTATTCTTCAAGGCAGGACTCCACCACCTGAGCAAAACTTTCAACTGACTTTACTTCAGCATACAGGCGCTCATCATCTTCCAGGTTAGGTGTCATGTAATCACCAAATAGAAGATTACGCATGTCCTCCTCTACTAGCTATGAAGATGGGTGGAAAAGTCAAATTTACACATACATAACAACGTTTTACACAAAATAAAATAAAAAAAACTACAAAAAAGCAAAACACTATTTTCAACTTACTTGATTTCTTGTTTTTAGATGATCAAAGACTTGATCAAAAGACTCTTTGAAATGGTCTTTGAGGATATTCTTCATTAGCTGGTATAACCAAGCTTGGTCAGAGTCATCTACCAAACGATCATAGTAGACACGGAAGACCTCGTGAACAAACAAGCGTATCATAGTTCGTTTGTTTTCCAGTGACTCTTTCTTTAGCAGCAGACAGCCTTGGATAACTCTGGAGAAGTCCCGCAGGTTAAAAGTGTAGTGAGACTTAGCTGGAGTAGGAAGCAGGTTCTCCATTGCTTTCTTATATACCTTTAAAAACAAGCAAACATGTTACTCTAGGCTTTCCAACAATATAAAATACAACACACATTGGCATTATTAAAGGGGAGAAATGATGAGGAGTTTAAAATCTATGTCTTTGTTTTGACGTGGTAAAAGCAGCAGTTTTACTTACTTCCATGGTTGCTGTCACTATTTGGTTGCCAACAGTGAAATATTCAGGAGGGAATTCATTGTTTTTGAGATAGAATGCCACTATATTGGAGAATATATGGACCATAGTGTTATCACTGAAAGCATTAATGCTACAAATGTTGAAGTGCCTTAGGAAGCGAGGTGTAATGGCATTTCTTCCTCCACCAGGGGGCCCCATTCCCGAGATAAGCTGAATGTCTACAAGAGAGATCATAGATGTATCCTTTAGATCATACCTGCAATAATAATAGAAGAGCTGTTATACAGATTTATACTTAATTATTTATTTTTCTCAAAAAAACTTAAAACAAATATTTTTTACCAGTTTCCATGGTCTATGAACTGTCGAAGAAGCTCCACTGGTGGTTGTGCTCCAAACTGCTCTAGTGCTGGCATGTTTACGTCGTCTACAAAAATGATGCACTTCTTTCCCATGGGGGGCCCAAATACTCCCTTCCTCCGTTTGTCTAATCTGGACATGATGATATTCTATACAAAACAGTAGACACAAAACAACAATGAGAACACTATGTTTGGGTTGAAATTAGCAAACTGGCATAGACCCTAAATGCTTTTACCTGTGTTTGATTGGCACTTGTGCGGGCTGAGAAGTTGACAAAAAAAGGTAGATAGAGGTCTTTGTCCAAATTGTTCATCATCTTATCTTTGATATACACTGACTTCCCAGTGCCAGTGGGACCAACAAACAAACTGGGCCTAAAAAGAATAGAATTATCTTGCAACAATTAGGTGAACACAATGCATCAATTGTTACTAGTTCTTTACAGTAAGTGCAACAAATTTATTGATGGTGGAAATACTTACACTCCATAAGTGATGCAGAGATCCATGAGGTATGTGTAGCGAACTGTGTCTATGGTGGGAACTATGATCTCTTGCACTTTGGTATTTTTGTCCCCCAAGTTGATATTCTTGATTGCATCGTTCCAGTGAACCCAGCGGCCTTTACCTTTGAACTGTCCAAAACTCTTTCATTAATATCCTATAAATATGGCATTGATTCATCATATTGATTGATTTAAATTATGTTATGAACAGTACCTCGTAAAAATAATCATAAACTAGTCCTTTATCATCCAATGGACACTCCCATTTTCCTATGCCCTTGGGGATTGGATGTTTGTCTGTCTTCCCTGTTAAAGTAGCCCTAAAGAATTCACTAAACTTCTCTCTGCTGTGTGCATCACAGCTGCCCCCCACAGACCACACGAGGGAGAAGGCAAAGGCAGCCTGTAATTCAAGGTAAAAAAATATAAGATGTAACCTATGAGAAAAAATAAAACATACAAAGACAATCCACGTATATAATATAAATTCACCATGATCCAAACATGAATTATTTTGTCCCCTGGGTTGGTCTTCACAGGTTTGTTTAGCAGCATTTCAAACAGCCGACACAATGACATGACAGTGTTACTGTTGCTAGTTGCTACAACTTCCTGTAAAAAAAAAAATACAGTAACCATAAAATTTTAGCCTCAAATTATAATTACATATATAGACGTTAAAATGTTTTTTCCAACAACTTACTTTGCAATATTTGCGCAGCATTCTAAGGGCAGGTGGTAAAAGCCAGTGGAATAGTTCGAGCAACAGGGACCGGTTGTCTGGGCTTTGTAAAACATCTTGAAGAGTGTTAATCCAGGAAAGCACTAAAGGCTGCCAACCTAACTGAGATGGTTCCATATAGATCATACCACATCGGCTGACTGTAGCAGGCTGCAGAACAGTAACAAGAAACAAAGAAATGTGATATACTGAAAACACATAAGAAGCATTTCAAATTACATTACAATCTCAAATCCAACCTACAGAGGCTTGTGAAAGATCCATTGCTTCAAAAATAAGACTCATCTGATTGGACATCTGAATGATCTCACCACTCATCAGGCATAACTGGAGGATATTAATAAGGGAGGATATTGTAAGAAAGACATGAAGTTGGTATAAATTACTAGGAGGTGGTTCCCCATACCTTTTTGTTATCGTCAAGTACTGTGTTCATGCTTTCGATCCACAAGGTATCTATGGGACCATCAAACACCACCCATTTACGATCTGGTGTGTCGGCTGATGCAAATTCTCGAAATGTGTTGGCCACAATTCCGTCTGTCCACTAATTATAGAAAAGATAAAAAAAATTTAAAACACAAACTGTGTATTTTTGTGTCAGTAATACAATTGTCTTGTCTTTAATGTACCTCATGGGAAACAAGATCAAACTGTCCAAAGAGCTGTCCCATGGTAATGGACTTTGGGTTCAATGTTCTGTAGATGACCCTCTCCTCTCCATGGCCTTGCTCATTCATGAGCGTCAACGTGTCGGCCAGAACATGCAGTACTTTGGTCTTCCCAGCAAAAGACTCTCCTACCAGCATAAACCTGACATAGTATTTTAAAGTACAAAATTTGGATGTCAATATTTAACAGATTATTAGTGCTGAGAGGCATGAAAAAAAAAACAGCATACCCATGTCTAACAATCATCATCTCATATGTTTGTATCATTTTCTGTAGAAATACTTCTGTAGGTTGCACATTGTGGTTTTTACAGCACTCTGTAGCAGCTTCAAAGAACACCTATAAACAGATAGAATTTAGTTTAAAATGCAAACTAGATTTGGCTGTCTTAAGAAAAAGGATTACATAAAATACAATAATATCTGACCTGATAGTCAGCCTCAGGAAGAGAAATGCCAGGAAACAGGTCACTAGTTATTCCATTAAACAATGGAATATCATGGGACAAAAATTTGGGCTCATTAACATCTTTTATAGACCTGAGGAGCTGCAAAACAAATATTAAAGAAGTTACTAAATGTTTAATAGCATACATTCAGCTATAAATGATATATAAACGAAATATAAATAAGATGCCAAATTTCATACCAGTATATCCTCATTCTCATTTGGATACTTGAGTTTGAGGTTTCCAGCAGCTACAAGTACAGCTTTAACAGCCCTCATGCCATAGTCATAATGGAACTGAGAGGAGAGTTGCTCTGAACAAAGCCTATAGGTCATTACAATCTTCACTGACAGCGGTTTGGCATTCAAGAAGCCATAAGAATACAAAGAGATCTCAGCGATCAATGCATAGTTCGGGACCATCATGGCAACTGTTCGAAACAAGACCTAAGCAAAGGAACATAAAGATTTTTGATGCCATGATATATGATTAGAGAATATTTCAAATAATTATTCAGATAATTTTGTGTTTTGTGTACCTTAAGGTTGTCTGGAAGTTCTGAACGGCCAGCATACCCAGGGTTCATAGTGATGGATACAAAACAGTTAGGATTGAGTTTAAGTGTGGTTCCTTCAAAGTCAAAATACTCCAGCTTCTGCTCAATGGCTCTCTGAATACAGAGTACCTGCTGAGCAACTACAGAGAGCACCTCCAGCTCAATGCGATTAAACTCATCAAAACATGCCCACGCGCCAGATGAAGCCAGACCTTTAAAAAACTTAGATCAAAGTGTTATCTAAGGACATGATCATAAGATAGTGGGTTTAAAATGATATAACATAGTCCAGACTTACTTTGCCCATTGCAAGATAATCCAATCCATCTGAACAGTTGAAGACCACACACTGAACAGCAAGGGCTTTGGCCAGATCCTTGGTGGTTTCAGTTTTTCCTGTTCCTGCTGGACCCTCGGGAGCACCACCCAAGTTCAGGTAGAAAGCCCCAATCTAAAAATATATAAATAAATAATTCACACAATCTTACAAAATCTAAATGTGCATGGTTAGTATTCTAATGCAAGTCGCTTCTGAATTTACCAGAGTTCTATAGCATCTGTCAGTTAGTGGAGTGATGACCAAACGGGGCGAGTTGCCAAGATACTCGTAGGCATATTTAACATCACAGTTGATTATTCGAACACGGACATTGTTATTGATCCAATAGTAACGCAGCTGAGCCAACCACTGGAAGTCTGTTTCTTTTGATACACCTGTTATAGTTAGATAGTTACTAAACAGCTGCAAAGCGAAAACAATTACTAAATTGAAATGTAAAATGTTTTAGATGAAGAGAAACCTTTCTCAATTAGCTCCATGATTACATCTCGGGCATGTACATCAATTGTGACCAGTGCTCCCAAAGTGGTCCGAGTTTGTTTGGGGAGTTTTCCTCTCACAAGCTCCACAATGTCATTCAGCTGATGCTGGAGCTGCTCGTAGTAGTTTTTTAAATCCTACACAACAATGAATGTATGTTTTTATATCATAGTCCAGAATTAATTAACTGACGTTTATTGTCAATAGTAAACACTTTCTACAAGAAACCATGCATTATACTGTATGAGTATGTCAATAAACACCAACCTCTCTTTTGATAGCTTCATGTACTTCTGAGGTCCAGTAAATTTGAGACGTACACAGCACCACCTGTCCCGGCCACTCCATGACCCACTGGCTGCGCTTTGTCTCAGCATAGGCCTACAAGGGAAATTACATTACAACTGCTCTGTTAAAACCATAGCTTGTAAAAAAAATGGATGTAATCCGCCCATTGGTCCCCTATTCTGTATTTCGCCGTATTGCGGTGCCCTTACTCGAGGACCATTTAAGAGGTTTCATGAGAGAGGCTTGGTTAAAACATATTAAGATAAGATCAGACAAGATTAACTCACCAGTTTTGAGCGAGCCACCACATCCCTGACACTGCGAAGCATCACATCCTCCACCTGCACCAGCCATTTCTCCACAGCCCCTTTGGCCTCTGATGTAGAGATGTTCTGCACAAGTTTAACACGCTCCCCTTCACTACTGTACATCGCCTGCAAAACAATTATACAATTAAAAAAGTTCATAGTAATATTGCTAAAATAACAATTTGTAACTCTGGTACCTGGATGTCCAAATTTGGTAGGAAGTCCAGTTTAGAAATACCCTCAAAACACTTTTTTAGATGTGGCTGTACTCGCAGTGGATCCTTAGTCTCTGACAAAATCTCCAGCATTTCATCATTAGACAAGAAAAAGAACCTAGCAACAGCATTTGAAACCAGTGTTATAATCTCAGGTAGTGTAATTTTAATACTACGGAGAAAATAGACCAACTTACCTTGGAAAAAAGAGACGCTTCTTCTCAAGATAAGCATTCAGCCCTTTCATGATAGTGTCTAATAGGTTATTGGAATTCTGCAGTTTCTCAAGTAAACCAGGCAGTGAAGTTGCTGGTAGAATCTACAATAAAACCATCATATTATTTTTTATTTTAAGGGCTAAAATATTTATTAAAGACTAACGTCCCTTATGAGTAGATACCTTAGGGTCCTGAACACAGTGTCTCATGAGCTCTTTCCAGATTTTGTCAACAGTCTGAAAAAGCTGCCCTTCCTCAGGAATCTGCTGCATTATATCTTGAGAAGAAAAGATGGGCTCCAAGTAAAGCCACTGAGCCTGCACCTTTAGCCACTCATCTATAGTTTCTTGAATACGAAGCAGGCGCTGTTCCCATTGCTGGAAAATAATAGAAATACGTATATTGCATCTTTAAAGGTTGTATATGTTGTTTGCTGTTTAAATATTTATGTAAATTATAGTATTTGCCTTGATCTCGTGTTCAAAAGGTTTAATAAATGGTGAACCCCTCATTGTCTGAGTCTTTACTATTTGGTCATCCAGCATTGTTTGAATCTCATCCAGCGATGTCAGAATAGAAACTCCAGTCTCTCTGTAAGGCTGATGGTGAAACGAAACAGCATCCCATATACTTATCATAGTTTGCATGGCTTTCTCTAGTGAAAACTCCTGCAACAATAAAAAAAAGTAATATTGGTTCATTTTCAGAGGCTAAAGGTGTCACAATGTAAGTAATTGAACATGTACTTACTTTACTAGCAGCAGCACTGATAGACTCAAACATTTCCAAGTAAGGAGTCAAGTTTTGTTTCAGAATTTTTCGTAGTGTAGTACCAGAGTCCGGAGTAAGATCATATCCCACTATTTGTGACATTTGGTTCCAATGGCGTTGTCGAATACCCGGGTTACACAAGAGGGATACAAGCGGGACATGTTTCTGTACACAATACGTGTGACACAAGAGGGATACAAGCGGGACATGTTCCTGTACACAATACGTGTGACGCAGTTTTGCTAATTCAATATCATTATATCTATTTATAAACTGTTTTATGGGAATACTGTAGGTACTAATCTACCTTAAACTCTTTGATCTCCTGCAATACGGTGCTGCACAGAGTTACAGTGGGGCCTTCATACTTGCTCGAATCTTCCTCATCAGGCCGCCGTTTTGGTTTCCCACCAGTCTTTTCCAGCTCTTGTCCAGCCTTGCTCTGTTTCTGCTGGAAAAACTTAAGCATTTTGAACATTTCTCTGAAGAATTCATCAACTTCCACTTCCATGGTTTCTCCATTTAGACTCTGGAAGGAGCCATCCATCCATCTAGAAACCAAGATGCTTGTTAAGATATTTGTTAATTTGGCTACAACACATAATTCAAAAGAAACATTACACTAGACCTTTTTTCTGTGCGTTGCCACTTCAGCACAAGCCCAAAGAGTTTTTGGTAAGGTTCAGCACTCTCTTTAATGACAGCAACTTCTGGGTAGTGTGTTTGTTCCATTTGGTAGAGGGCCTCTTCTTTGTTGATGAATTCAATAGCTTCCTCTGTATCCTGGAGCAGTTTCTGAACTGTCCTGATATCTGCCACATACTGTACAAAAAGCAATCAAAAAGTTACATTGTGGGGGATAAAAGTATCTGACCCCTTAATAACTTAAAATGTATTTTGTACCTGCTGCATCAAATCCAGCTCTGAGCATTCTGGGAAGTCCTTGATTCTGTGGGCCAACTTTGCCAGCTCTACCATTAATTTTTCTCTTTTAGCGATCAGCTCCTGCTCCCCTTTCAGCTTGGCTCTATTCATTACCTTGAAAAAACAACACAGATCTTCCAAATTAGGATATTCTAAATTTTAAGAAACATTAATTGAGATAAAATACAGAGGGCCAGAAGAATTACCTCATCATTGAGTTCAAAGGCATGCATGATGTTTTGCGGCCAGAGAAAGACTGTTACATTAAGTTTCAAGTCATCTGGTTCAAATATTTGGATGTCCAAAAGGTAGTTGAGTCTGTTGAAGGATTCCTGTGGTTGTACATTGAAACATTATTTGTATTTTAAAAGTCAATCTGGAAATATAAGTTATTAGAAGTTTACTCACCATTATTTTCTTCTTAAGTTGTGCAAGACCAGTTGTTTTGGTAAAGTTTATGTAATCAATCATTTGAGTCATTTCCTCTGTGTTTTCTGGTACTTTCTGTGCATTCTTCTTAATTGTTTCAAATTCAGAACAGATCCTTTAAATACACACATAACATTGTATGAAGATTATTTGAATAAGAAAAAAATTTATATATTTACATGGAATCACTTACTGCAAATTTAGATCACGATGGTTATTAACCAGCTTCTTTATAAGTATTTCCGCAAAGTTTTTGGCTTTGTTGGCCAGCCCCTGTTTAAGCTCTTCACAGTCCAGATGGACCATTGTAAAGTGAGCTTTAGCTGGAAGACTGATAATCTCTTTTGACAGAAGGTGGAATCCCTCCACTTGCTAGAAATAACAGGCATGTTACATATTGAAATTTGTTTGAAAAACATAATCAGTCTATTTACCATTGCCTTTCTTATTTACCTCTGTATATTCTTTAAAGGAGTGGTCTTCTTCCATAAACTTTTTCACTTGAGTTTGTGCAGTTCCATTAACTAGCCAGGCATACTTTTCAACTGCAAAAGTTAAGGGAAGTCAGTAGTAATCAGGTATTCTATGAATAATACTAGAAATCAGGCAAACATCAATTTATACAATATTACCATAACTCTGAAAATGTTTGTCAGGCTCTTGTAGATTCCCTTCTACAGCAGTCTTTAGTGTGGCTTTGGCATTAGTAAGAATGTGATCAGCCACTTTTGCATCCACGAACGACAATATTGATTGTGCCAACCATGACTGGACAGTCTGTACTTTCTGCAGATAAAACGGTCGTAAATGAAATGCATGACTGTTATCAAAAAATGTAAATAATCTCCAGGAAAGACTAAACTTACCTGCAATGTATTTGTTATTGCATTAAGAATGCCAAAAATTGCATCCTCTAGATCTTGTAAGGTTGGGTAAATTTCCATTTTTTCATCATCAAATGTCAGTGACATTCTGAACAGTGGCAGTTTGTAGTGATTTTTTGGATTAAAGAAACTGACAAACTTTTCGACACTTGTGTGAAGCAGGGATTTAAGCTATAAGATAAAAGTAGTAAACAATTAATTTAAAAATGCATTGATAACAAGGTTTTAAGACTAATAGAAACATTATCTCACCTGATTGGACATAAGAATGGATGCGCAGTTGTAGAAAGAGTCCAGTTTCTCTTCTTTAATCCCCTTTATGATCTCCTTATTAGTTAGTAAATGGATGACCTTAGGAAACCAGGTATTTATGATACGGTCTTCAGTTCTCTTGCACTCTACTGCCATTTTATTGTGTAGATTCTTACAGTCCACAGGCCCTGAAGCCCTGATTCAACATAATCTTAAATGAAATCAAAACACTCAGACATAAGACCAGTACATTTGAAGGATATTTTGTTACCTGCATCCTGAAAGATCCACCAGGACTATTGGAGAAAATGTTGTGTAACTAATATCCAGGATTGTTTGCATTACTGGGTGAAGAATGTGCAAATTTAATTTTATCTTTTTGTGGCTTTTGACAAAGTTCTTGTGCCATGGTTGTGAGAAATCAAGCATTCTATTAGACAGAAAACCACAATGATTACCTGTTAAATCAGCATGTGAATGATATAATTAAACACTCAACTCTTACTCAGGTGGTGTCACTTCCTGTTGCTCAGAACCTGCCTTATGTGGCTCCTTTAAAACAGTGCTCACTGATCATGTAAATGGAAGATTGTGAATTTAAAAAACATGTTACACTTTAAAAGTAAACATAGTGTTGATTCACGGACAAAAAAATTACAATATATAGAATTACCTGTGTGTTTGACAATGGCATTGCGGAAGTCGTCACTCACTTCTGCACAAAGCTCGTCCAACAAAGTTTGTGTTCTTGAAGTCTTTTTAAGTTCAGGCATTAGTCGGGCAGTAATGGAGTCCAGCCACTTTTGGTGAATTGGAGCAAATGGACCACTCTCTACACGCTGCTTCAAGAACTTGTAGTTCATCTGTAAATGGGGCCAAACTTAAATGAGAAACACATTCCTTTCATATACCTGTATAAAAAAGTCAATCAACTGGTAAACCAACCCTTTGCTTCTGCTCTTCACTGATCATCTGTAAAAAAAAATGTAAGACTGTTGCATTAGTCGGGTTTGTAATGACATATCTTACATTAAGATTACATAAATATATAATATAATATATAAAGTTGGATGTCTTACAGAAGGTGGAAACTGTGGCTCTGGTGATGGGTCCTCTGGTTCCTTCTGCATACTTTGTCTGTGAGCATTCATTGCTCTGGACACTCTATAAAATAGACATTATAAGCAAAAACTTGCTGGCTTCGCACTGCTTATGATAGTTATAATGCAATAATTAATTAGATGTGCTAGGAACATACAGTAACATATGGCGTTGGTCATTTTGCATTTTAGTCCTTCGGCGCTTCAGCAATTTCTGGCTGACCAACATGCATGTCTCTTTTGCAGCTTCTACCTGTTTTGTGTCGATCGGTGGCAGGACAGGAAACTTTGGCAAACTGTCTACCCATTTGTCTTTAAAAACTCGGTCAGAGGCTGCCATTTTTCGCAACGAGACACTGACTTTAATGAAACGTTATTTAAAGATTGGCGACGTTAGACATACGTTTTATTTTTAAGCAAAGTATGATATGAAGAATTATTTTATTATTAAAGAAAAAAAGTTTTACCTGTTTGGCCATATAATATACAACTTGCCTCCTTGTTGGATTGTTATAAAATGTTTAGCTTGTGTGAGGAAATGACTGACAAAAAGGTATGAATTGTCACCATGGAAACATTAAACAGAAGGCGGGGCAAGACAGAACGATCGACTGTCGTATTTATTTCCCCCCAAATTTTTAATTTTAGCTCACAAACAATGCGCTTTTGGTTAGATGCTATACATTTATATAATGTGGTGTGCCTCGATAAAATAATAAAACAAACAAGAAACTTCTGGAAAGAAATTAGTTTATTAAATGTATTATTTATTTTATTAGAAAATTTACTAATAGCATCTTGTCAGTAGATGGCGCTGTAGAAGTATTGTTGTGTTTTTGTGGTGGGAAAAAATACAGGAAAATGAAGAAGAAGACATTTGTTTCCGCCGTCTGCTAGCTTACTAGCTGCTGCGGAGTAGCGTTACAGTTTTAAGGTAGTGTAATTAAAACAGTATATTTGCATGCTTCTTTAAACACTAATTGATAAAAAGCGTAAAGTCGAGCGACGCGGATTTGTTTTCTTACTTACATAAACATTTCGTCATTCAAGGTCTTTCTTTTTTTATTCTTGTTTACGAAAAATAGGGCTTCAATTCTGTGTTTATTAAAGGCCTGGATTCCGACTTGAGGTTTTATGTGCCAGTCGAAACGAACAGTTTCAATTCTTGTAGCTACTGATAAGAAGGCGCTTTCTATGTGTGTCTATGTTTTCTCATGTTTTGTCCAACCATAACAGTTTACTTTCTTATAGGATATTATCATAATGAGTTATGCTGAGAAGCCAGATGACATAACAAGGGAGGAGTGGATGGAGAAGCTCAACAATGTCCACATTCAGAGGGCGGATATGAACAGGCTCATTATGAATTACTTAGTAACCGGTACAGTACAGTTTTTTTTTTTTTTTTTTTTTACTTTGTTTGCCTAAACTGTTTTAAAATTGTCATTTGTATTGATTCGGTAACAGGGCTGTGCAATATGGACAAAATATTCATTTAGCAATTTTTCTGATGAATATTGTTGTAGCGATTGTTTTTGTGATTTTGGCAGCTGTTTTTGCTTTTTTAAACATGCCACATTCTAAATGTATGCAGTGCACAAGAGGTGCCTAGCAATACATTCCATTAACTTTAAATACATTTGTACTTCTCCACATGTCCTGTCTAGACTGCGCATAGCACAATAAAATAAAAGCTCACTGGCAAATTATTGATGAGCTTTTTTTTTTTTTTTTACTGGCTGTTTGCAAATTAAACCGGCCAAACAGAAACTTTTATTCTGAAATAAAAAATATTGATTAATAAATAAACAATAAACTTTATATGCGATTTAGAAATTGCATGTGCTCAAATTGCAATTGTTTTGCAATTGCGATAAAATGCACCTCCCTATTACGTAATCTAAAACTCAACCATTTACAAAGTTTCTTTTTTGTTTTTTAACCAGAGGGCTTTAAGGAAGCAGCAGAGAAGTTTCGAATGGAGTCTGGGATTGAGCCAAATGTAGATTTGGATTCTCTTGATGAAAGGATTAAGATCAGGGAGATGATCTTAAAGGGTCAGATCCAGGATGCTATTGCACTGATCAACAGCTTGCATCCAGAATTGCTGGACACCAACCGTTACCTCTATTTTCACCTGCAGGTAATGCTGATAGCAGTTTGTTTGGCAATAAAAATGGTTTGGTGTGTGCCATTTGATGTCAATTTCTACAGTATGGCACTATAGGTCATTGGGATGCACAATACACATAGCTTAGTGTTTTTTCCACATTTCCTGTATTTGACATTGTGTTTGCAGCAGCAGCATCTGATTGAGCTCATCCGTTTACGGGAGACTGAAGCTGCACTTGAATTTGCCCAGTCTCAGTTGGCAGAGCAGGGTGAGGAGAGCAGAGAATGCCTGACTGAGATGGAGAGGACACTTGCTCTATTGGCATTTGACAACCCAGAGGAATCCCCCTTTGGAGATTTGCTTAATATGATGCAGAGACAAAAGGTAGCATTTTAGACTTAGAAGTGTTTCTTATAGATTTTCTTTCACAATTCACGTACTGTGCTTAGTGTAAAATGATTAAAATAATAACTTGTAAATGTGTTCTAGTCAAACATCCATGTCATTGACCAGGTATCAAAAATAACATTTATGATCCTTACTATATTTTTCAGGTTTGGAGTGAAGTAAATCAGTCTGTGTTAGACTATGAAAACAGAGAATCTACTCCCAAGCTTGCCAAGCTCCTAAAGCTACTGCTGTGGGCTCAAAATGAGCTTGACCAAAAGAAAGTGAAGTATCCCAAAATGACAGACCTCAGCAAGGGAACCATTGATGACCCTAAATAAGGAGCTGCACATACACCGTACCAGAGCATTATAGAATGGACATATATTCTTTATCTATTTATATGCCAACAAACTTTCTCATAAAGTACAACCTTTTGTTTTGTAAGGGTTGCTTTTTGATACTTTCATAACTTTGAATGTTCAAAGATGGATAAACGGTGATAGATAATTCACACTAATATCCATATTTTAGTATATTGTTGTTTTTAATTATGTATTTGTTTTAATTTCTCTCAATTCATCATTATTTCAGTTACACAATTTTTTTTCTGTCTGGCAGGAAAAGTTGACAGAGGATGGTATGAATGAAGCCTAAATTAGGCTGTCAGTTTCTGTGTGTGACCACTTAAGGGTGGGCGGGGGGGTGCAAAGTGGTAGATGATAGACTTAATGGTACTGCCTCAAATCAACCTACATTTATTTAAAAATGCATCCACATTTCAGCTTAAGTTTTGCCTATTGCCAAAACCTATTTTTATTTTACACTGCTGTGACTTTGAAAGATAAATTCAAATTTTGAATTCTTACAGAGTTTTTTTCTGAACATACATACATATATATATATATATATATATATATATATATATATATATATATATATATATATATATATATATATATATATATATATATATATATATATATAAAAACGGTGTTGTAAAGTATTGGATATGTCAACTAATGGGATAATGCAGGAATTCTGAAAACCTCAGTTTAGTGTGACTGCAAGCTTTATGAATAAGATTAAAAGATGTGAATAGAAGCTTGTATATTCATACATGGAGACACTTTTAAAAGTTGATTCTTGTAAATTAGAAGCTGCACTTTTGGAACATTTGATGTGCTCTTTTGCTTGTGTATTATTTTGCAATAAAAGTGGATTTTAAAACTGGTCATGTCAGAAAGACAAAACCTTTTTTGATCAAATAATATAGAGAAGCACTAGAAGACAACACAAACCTTGTTTTGTTCATCTCTTTGTTTAACTCAAATAGAAAAGTAGACAATTTGCATGCTTTGGTTAAAATTGCCTTATATTTGAAATTAACCCGTAGCCCATTGTCATTCCCATTACTCATTGACTATCCACGACCATCATAATAGTCAAAGCACAAAGTGGCAGACATTATTAAAAAAAAGAAAGTTGCTTTCTGAACGCAATGACAGTTTCTTCCTCTAGCGACAACAACCACAGCTCAGCAGGGGTCAACACAGGCTCGTCCGGCGGGGACAAGGCAGGACCACATCCTGGTTCTTCAAAGAGAAATATTAGCTTCACGTGCTCGGTACATTTTGTAAACTGCATCGTCATGATATGAACATGTGGAACAACAACGTGCCTCGGGTCAAACGATTGGAAATGTTAAAACCATGGAGCTATCATAAGCGCCTGAATACATACTTCTACGACTCACTTCCTGAGTTACCCTACCGATTGCAAAAAGAACTGCGTGGCTGAAGGAGGCTGGAGAGAAAAAGTGACACGTGGATTACTCCTTTATCGGCATCAGGAAAAAACATACTGCCTCCTCCTCCACCGCACCGTGGCCATCGCCTGCTCCTGCTTTAGTAGGCCTACTAAAGCCTTATTGTATGGCTTCCAATGAAGGAAGATCGTGGTCGGTTTGCGTAGCCACTTTTTGAGAACGATTTGAGTTTTCTATCCAACTGGTCGTAAATCGTGAGTAGTAACTAAATAGCCGAAGAGGGTGAAAGGAGGCTGCCATAACCTTGCGTTGAATGGCAGTAATTCAAAAATATGGCAAGATCCATGATCCAGATTTGGTCTGTCACAAGGAAAACCATCCGCCCGGTGTCCCTGGGTGTCACAAGAAATGGACTGAACAGAGCACTAACTGGTCAAGGTAACACTGAACACTGCCGATACATTTAACCTTGGTTTGAAACATGAAAACATAAAGCCTAAAGGTACTTTTTTATAACTTTTGTAGCCTAACCACATGACCTGCGTTTTATATGAACTTTACGTTCTATTTTTTTTAAATAATTTTTGTTAATCAAATATTAAAAAGCAAATGTTTACATCGTTAAACAGGATTTGGCTCTAATGTCAAAGGGTGCTGTAGTGTCACATAAATCCAACAAGGAAGTAAGGCAGTAAAGAACAGTAACAGTGTTGTTATACAGCTCATACAGTTAACCCAACTTTAACACTACTTTTACTAACCCTTAATGTAGTTTGAGATTATGTGGACATGTAGTCTATATCTTAATCCTATCCCCTTTGCAGGCCAGTGGCAAGGATATGGACAGTGGTGTTGCTGCTTGGGACATGCCTCCTCTACTGTGCCCGAGTGGCTATGCCCATCTGTGCGGTCAGCATGGCAGAGAAGTTCAACTGGAGCAAGAGAGAGTCTGGCATGGTGCTGGGCAGCTTCTTCTGGGGCTACTGTTTTACCCAAGTCTTTGGAGGCTATGTCAGTGACCGGTAAGGGGCAATTTAAGTTTATATAACGCCAACTGATCAATATTCTAATTTTAGACATCTGAACTAGTCAGAGAATAACAGAAATGTCTGGGGGTTTTTTTGTGTTCACAGTGTTGGAGGCGAGAAGGTTCTCCTGTTGTCAGCAGCTGCCTGGGGGTCTATGACAGCCTTTACACCCATCCTGGCCCACTTTTGCTCCCAGCCAATTTTTTCAATGACCCTAGCCAGATTTCTGATGGGCTTGTTGCAGGGTGAGATTTCTTATTTTTATTGAGCCTTTCATTGTTCTACAAAATCAGGTGTAGTTGAATGCAATGAATAGTATTGAATATTCATATATTTATAGTTCACATTTATGTTTGCATTGTGGCTTTTTTTTTGCCCTTGCAGGAAGATATTTGAACTAAACTGGTTGTATTTCTGTGTTTGATGCACTTCTTTTATTGTTTTTAATTAGCTGTTTAAACATCTTCCCAGTACACACTATGTTTTGCATATATCACATTGTTACCTTTTTTGTCCCTTAACAATTTGGACTAAAAGGTTATGTTATTATGTTATGTTAGTTGTTATGACTGTATGTGATGTTATAAAACAATCTGATGCACCTGTATTACCTGCGATCAGTCCAAGCATAAATATGTTTCTGTGTTTGCACAACACAAATTGTAATGTCACTTGCATTTGATTTGTTGTTACTCTGAAATTTGGGAGAATGTTTTAAACCTGTTTAATGCTAATTTGTCTCAGTTTTATGCAAATTGATGATGTTGTGTTTTTGTTTTAGGAGTTCATTACCCTTCATTAGCAAGTCTGTGTTCTCAAAAGGTGGTAGAAAGTGAACGAGGTTTTCTCATGAGCACAGTGGGTAGTGGCTCCTACCTGGGGTGAGTCTTGTGGAAAATAATGGGAAATATGTTTTTAAATTTAAATTGTTGTATATGTCCATAATAATGTAACTGATTATTTCAAGTTGTAAGATGTGTAAGCTCTTTATTTACATGTTTGATTGCTTGCTTTAGGGCATGTCTGTGTGACTTGTCATGTCTTATGGTGACCTTTTTTCAATAGCACACTGGTGATTGGAGGAGCTGGCTCCCTTATGTTGGACCTGTATGGCTGGGAGAGTGTTTTTTATGTGTCTGGTCTGCTCTCCGTCCTCTGGGCCTACTGCATGTGGAAGTATCTACTCAAAGGAGAAGGCAAGGGAGGTTTTGTGTTAACAATTACTGTGTGATGTTAATGTATAATCAGTCAGTGCCCTCATGTTTGCCCATGTGCCTCTGTTCATATTTGTTTGCAGGTCCTATCATTACCCTGGAGTCCCTAGGAAGTGGTGGGGCCCAATCCAAAATGACCAAAAGACATTGGTTGCGGCTTTTTAAACAACCAGCAGTCTGGTAAGATAAGGCACTGTGAGCTAATGTGACACACCGCATTAAACCTATATTCAATTTGTCAAAATGCTGCCATATTACCTAATTACCTAATTTAAGCACTTTCATTTAAATGTTGGATGTAATGTTCATAAGTCTCTGACCTGAGACCTGTGTAACCTGAAAAACAAGTTCAGTTAATGGTTGCAATGTTCTAACTACAGTTATTTCTCTTTCCACATTATAATGTGCAGTGCTGTGATTGTTACACATCTTTGCACAGCAAGCACCTTCTTCACCCTTCTGTCCTGGCTGCCAACTTTTTTTAAAGACACCTTCCCAGATGCCAAGGTAATGACCGTCCTGTTTGATCTCAGATTTGACATGAAGATTTACAGTGTGTTGAAGTTCATAGCTGTCAATCATACATCATTTATGTATTTCATTTACATTTTTGTCATCATAAAATATTTCTCGCTTTTTAAAATTCATCTTTCTTCATGCTCAAACATTATGTCCCTGTAGGGTTGGGTATTCAATGTCATTCCCTGGTTGGTGGCCATACCGTCATCTCTTTTTAGTGGCTGCCTCTCTGACCACCTTATCAGTCAAGGTAAATATTCCCTAGCCTGTTTTCACAATTTACAAAAGACTGAGTAGATCATTAAATATAAATTATTTGTCATCTTATCATATTGTCATCTCTGTTTCCTAATTTATTGACAACACAGCGAACTTTCTTAAATTCTGCATGTATCTCAACAGGTTTTGATACAGCCTCTGTGCGAAAGTTGATGCAGGTATTGTCTTTGAATTAATCTGACATGCATTTAATTGTTTTTAAATGTTTTATCGTGTTATATCTTTGTCACCTAACCTTCTGTATAGATAATAGTTTAATTAAAGTGTTTGTATACAATTTCATGTCTAGTTTTTCTCCATGGGTGTGTCGAGTATGTTTACCCTGTTGCTGTGTGGTAAAACAACATTTTCCTGGGCTGTTGCATTTGTGTCTGCCACCATGGGCCTTACCACCTTCAGCCACAGGTAGTGAGCTCTTTGTACACTTCACAATACCTCTGGCTCAAGATATAACCCGCTCTTTCAAACGTTGTGTCTTGTTTCTGCTTGTTTGCCGTTTGTGTTGCCACATGCCTGTCATAAGACACAAGCATGAAAAAGCACATGTGAGCAAGATACAGAAGTTAATAGTTCATTTCTTAGGCCTTTCTAATTTGGTAAATTGTGTAATGTAATGTAGAGATGTACATTACATTAAAGATGCACATACAATCTACTTTATTGAAATACTTTTTTAATTATTTGTTTTTTTGTATAATATGTCTTAAGGAGTTCTCTTATTTGTGTTTTAGTTTGATTGCTTTTTATTTTATTTTTCTACAGCGGTGTATCTGTAAATGTTCAAGATCTTGCTCCCTCTTGTGCCGGGTCATTATTTGGTGAGTTTAAATTTTTTATTGTTTTTGACCAAACGATTTTTAAAATTTCTTCCAAATTAATTCTTAATTTTGTCTACAGGGGTAATGAATACATGTGGTGCTTTCTCAGGTTAGTATCTATATTCATTATTGATCTTTTACAATTTGTTTTGAATAATTATGTGTAATTGAGTATTTATTACCTGTTCAAATTCATCTATGGCTCCGTATTCAGAGCTCATGGGTCTCCTGTCACTCAAACTGGTCTCTGTGCACAATACATATTTCATCAAGGGAGCAAAAGATGAAAATTACAGAGGGCAGAAGATGACAGGCGTGGTCCTCTGGGCAATACTGAACAGACTGTGACATGTTCTTGTGCACGGTGGCAGAGTGGTTAGCATTAGTGTGATACCATGGCTTCTCTCCGGGTTCTTCGGCTTCCTCCCACTGTCCATAGATGTGAATATGTAGGTGAATCGGTGTTTCTAAATTGCCCATAGTGAATGAAAGTGGGTTTGAAGGGTTGTCTGTTTGTGTCTGTCTCTAAGTGTTAGTCCTGTGATTAACAGGTTGTTGTCCAGGGTGTACCCAGCTGAAGGCCCAAAGCTGCTGGGATAGGGTCCTGTGTCCCATAACTGTACATGTTGTAGAAGATGAATGCCCAGATGTTTATTACAATATATATTCATCTGTTTCTCTGCAGGGGTCCTGATGGTGTATTTCTCAGGGTATCTCATTGAGACTACTGGTTCTTGGGCGTCTGTGTTTGCCCTCATCACCACAGTCAACCTGCTTGGTCTCTGCACTTTCTTGGCCTTCGCAGAGGCTCGCCGTGTTGACATTGACTCTAGTAAGAGCCGCCATCACAACATCCACATTTAAGACGGCAGTCATTCAAAGGAACTCAAGTGCCAGTGAGGTATTAAAGGCATGACAGAAGTGAGACAGCAGCCAAACAGTGGAACCGGCAATATGGAAAATGTGTGTGTAGCATTATCAAGATAGAAACATGAATAGCATGTTTCGAGTATTTATGTGGCTTTATGCAAAGTGACCATGAGCATTGTTTAATAGCTTTTGTCCCTCTGGTATTGATTTTGTGAGAATAAAATGCATAATGGTAGATGAAGGCACTATTATAGAATGAAAGTACTGTCTGGGTTGCCACTGACATAGGGTATTTGGTATTTTGGTAAACATGCCAGAGAATATGACAGAAGCTAAGTATTGTAAAAGGGGCTATTGTTAAACAGTTGCAGTGTGTCTGTTTAAACTGTGTTACAGAATGTGTTACTCGGAACACGCTAAGGGATGGAAATTGTTATCCAAAGCATTTGCCCGTGTCTGTAAAAGAATCTGATGTATTCTTGACAGATGTGAAAAGTGGTTTGTTCTACTGCAGGAATAGCAGCCACAGAGGCCATGCTCCTCATGTGGTACTGCAATCTTTTTAGTATCTGCCACTCTCACATAATGGGTGAGCTCTCTTTGTGGCTTCTCATTAATCAGTGACTAATTAAGTGGCTCGTAATGTCCTAAATGATTTCCCTTTATTTATAGTCTCCATTCCCATGGTTACACACATATTTGTGGTATAATCCTGAGTGGTTAGTTGTAATACTGAACGACTGCTTGCAACTGAAGATTTAGAATTCATATTGCCTTGTTTCAAGTTGGAAGACCAAAGTGTATTTGTTGTGGTTAAAGTTTGTAATCTTACATAATCAAAATACCTCACTTGAATATTAATATTAAGTAATTATATATTTATAGGTTGTATTTTTTTTTTATTATTTGTTATTATAGTTGAGGGGTGGGAGGCTCATTTTAGATTTAAATTAAAACATATATATTATGATTAGACAATGCAGTACCAATGCAGTAACTTAATTTATTATACTGAGAAAGTTCCATTTAAAAGACATTGAAGATCACTGCAGTATTTTTCAAGGCGGTAATTCTTTTGTTTGTAATACTAGGATACTTTTTCCTAGGATGCTTACAGGAGCTGTTCACTTTTGGGAATAGGTTCTTGCCACAAACTAGGGCACATTTTCTTGTGGCAGTGACAGACTTGGTGTCTCTCTTCTGTTTCCGTAGTCAACTTAGCTACATATGACATTTGACCAGATGAATGTTGGTGAACAGGAAAGGTGATTAGAAAGTAAAAAGCATTTAGTGTCGTCAAACCTGACTAGCTGAATGTTGATGCCTTTATTAACAATTAGGGTTACATGCACAAGGTTCAAACATGACATCTTTACTTTTAAATCTAGGCTTTTTTTTTTTTTTTTTGGTTTATTAAAAACAATGCTCTTGCTGTATCATGTATTATTCAGGATATATCAAGCTCAATTTGATTTTTTTGTTGATTTTGTTTATAGACTTTTACAAACACATACCAGTCCTTGGATTAGATTTGTACACCTAATTGTTATCACGTACAAACCATATACTTTACATTAACATTAATACAATCAGTGTTCTGAAAACCACTGTACACATTACGCAATAGAATTTACTCTTTTGTTCTTGTTTGCTTTTCTATCAAAGAGAACTCTGTATTCTTGGGATGTTTTATTTTTATTTTTTTGTGTATTATTTCTACCCTTGCTTTGTTTTGCTTCCATAAGTTACTTTACATTTATAAAAGCCTTCTGACAGATAGTTTTGATAAAATGTAAATGATGTATTATAAAGAGGAACCTTAATGCAATTAAATGTCGTATTGCAATGCTTTGTTAAACTTTCAAAATAATAAGCTGGAATAAATATATTTTGTCACAGGTTCTGAAATGTTCTTTTTCTATTTGTGCATTACTCTCTACTGCCACAAAGCGGCAGCACTGTATCAACAATGGAAGGAAGCCCAAAGCACCCGCAGACTTCCTTTTATAAATTTATTTGAGATTCAAAAGACCAGTACAAAATGATTCAGTCCCTTGTAAAGCTCTATGTTGACTTCTTACTTAGACCTAATTGTGTGTATATACTTTTATTTTCCAGAGAACACCTAGAAGTTGCAAGCGTCCCATGTAGCACTTCGGTAGATTGAATTGAAACGCTTGTAGGGTTAATGATTCAGACGGGTGCCGTTGAGCAGGTTTCGGTCGCAGATCTGTCCTGTTCACACCAGCTCACTACGGGCTCGGCTCTGGAGTCGGGGCCAGCAGGACGTATGTGGTGGCACCATATGGCACCAACGTTGTGTGCCATGTTGGCTAGCTAAAGCTGCCCACGTGTGAATGGCCAGACGCTAGTCAACCCAACCCACTGCTTCTCATGGGACTCAACTGCTCAGGTTGCCATGGAGACGCGTGGCACGGAAAGGAAGGCGGGGTCATAAGTGGCCAAAGTAACAAGTCAGCTAGAAGTCAGTTCAAAAGTGAGTGAACGTGGCTTTACATTTACAGTACATACACATCAAGGAACACTGTTGGTCAGGCACTAACAAGAGTGGCCCCTCTGACAGAAATGGTGTTGTAAAAGCAGATATAATCGTGATGAGTGGCCCACTATTTAATTAGCAAAGGTGAGACAGTGGAAAGGGGAGTGCAGGAGGAGATCAACCCTCCCCCCCAACTTGTGAGCTGGTGAGAGTACCCCAGTAAAAGCAGACTCCATCAAAAAAGCCAAAGATATGTGTAAATGAAATAGCCCCATTAATTAGTAATTAACATCAAGTTAATGACATTTCAGTGTGTCGCCATCTCCTCCTATGTCCTTCCTCTGTGGCTGAGCGCCTGCCTCTCTATTCACTCCCGGATCTGAATGCTAATTAGTGCCAAGCTTAACTGCTCTACAGGACTACCTTTGAATATAGAGGCCTACTTTAAGACTGGTCATTGTGTGGGGAGGATTAATCACTTTGTGGTAATAGATCAGGAGGCTTTATAAGTCTGCCACTCCTCAGAGGGCTCTGATATGAGACCACTGACAGGTTTATGTAGTAATTGCGTTCTGCCTGTTAGCCTAAAAATGCCCCCCATTATTTCAAACTTATTCTCGTGGTGATGTAGATGAAATATATTCATAGACAATACAAATTCCTTTTTTTTTCTGATTAAGTTCAAGGCTGGGAGTCGGTAACGTCTTGTTGTTTTGGGTCCCCTCCTGAGCCTAAAACGGTTTGCTGACAGTGTTCATTTTGCGTGATTTGACTACAGTAGACAGTGTATGTGTGTAACACTAGATGAAACATGATGCTCACACAGCAGTGTCTCTCTAGTAGAAAATATATTCAAACATTGATGTGCTGGATTACTCTGCAATGCTAGACAGTGCTATGACAACAGTTATATTTTTTTGAGTTTCTCTTCCACAACACAATTGAGGCTATTCTCTTTGGTGTTTGTTTTCTAAAATGTTCTGATCCACATTTGACCTTTATAAAGAGAGCTACACACACACACACACACACGCACACACACGCCTGAACAAAATATGTTGATTTCTGTCAATTAAACCCCATCAGCTGTTTGCCTCCTGCTACACATATGGCCTATGTTAAATCTAAAGAGAAAATGGAGCTGCTATTGAGAGGGGCATCATTTTAATAGAACCCTAAGGGACAAGGCCCACACCTGCGCAATAACATTAACCATGCTCAGTCCACTGGCCAGATGAGTGCAGTGTGTGTGATGTGTCCTACATGGCCGGTACACTACTGCAGCGTTCTCTATACTTAAAATGTTGCAGATGCCCATTGGGCCACAATTAAGATAAAAAAAACTAAACAAGACAATATATGGCTGTTTCAACTTCAGCACATCGGTCATGTTTTTTTTTTCACTTATACTACAAAAAAGTAGCGCAGACTTTATTATTTGATATTATATAAGCCAGCAAACAAACGTGCAAATGCAGTCCAAACAAACTTTCCCTGCAGTCAGTGACAAGGCGGAAGAGTACTGATGCTTCTTTTTAAATTTAGCCAAATAAATGGTTATGAAGTTCAAGAGTCCTTCAGAAATTGAGACAAATAACTAAGCAAATGCTTGAAAATATCATTTTAGAGGACAATGAGATGCATTGCCTTTGGCATAGTGCATCAGATGCTTGTTTCTTTTATTTAATTTTTTAAACTGATAGGGAAAAGTTCTATTTCTGGCCACAGTTTAGCACCAATCCAACAACTACATATGAATGGAGGATTAAGGAAAACTAGATGAAAATTTGACTAAATTAATGTTTTTGTACAATTTGTATTGTATCAATGTGTAATGAAATATTTTCTGTGACTATAAATTCTTCTTATTATTAGGCAGGTTAATAATTCAGACATTTTTATTTAAAAAAATAATTGTGCTTTCATGTGTTTGCAGCTAGTTGCTTATCATTTGCCGCAACATTCTGTTTGTGCATGCACGTGAGGAGGTTAAATACCCCCCCCCCCCCTGTTGCCCCCCCACCCCTCAGTCAGTGCCCTCCACTCATCTGTTCTAGCTCTCCCCTGCTTCACACAACTCACATCTCCAACACCAACAGATCTCCCCTTTTTTCCCCGCTTGCTCTTTACTAAAGTTTGGCTGTCAATCAGCTATGGCCTCAGGCAACAGGCACTGATGAAAAGACCCCCGAGACAAGGAGACCCAAATTAGATTTCAATAAGGATGTTGAATATTCATATCAGGGAAACATCTAAAGGTAAATGCTTTTTGATCTCAGCACACAAATATCACTTGTGTGCATTCCCAGGTCCTGGCGCTCTGGTTCTACACTGTTTTCTCCCCCAGCCTGGTCCGGCCCCGGCCTCAGCTCTGTCTCACTCCTCGGGGGATGCAGTGGAATAATGATGATGGAGCTACAAAGGAGAAAAAGAGCCATAATGAATGTTTATACTAAAGGGACCCAATAGAAAGGGCATCCGTAGTAAGTATTCAGTAATTAGTATTTAGCAGAAGTTGATCTGTGCACATTCAAACACACACTTGGACACACACCATGGCAGGAGCACTGAGGCAGAATCATTTGTAAACTTTGTATGAGAGAATGCTCATGACAGCACCAGTCACAACACTGTTTCATTTATCCTGTCAGCATGTTTACTTTATTTATATAATTGACTCCACTTTTGTCTCTGGCCCCAAAACGTCCCCAGAATTCATAATATGCTTGTTAGTTTTCCTGAACATAGCTGTGTTCTTTTACATGTATAATTAAAATGAGGGTTGTTGTTCTTACGTTGTGCGTTTGGTAATTGTTACGAGTGCATCTAAACTGGCAAACACTCTACCCTCAAGAAATTTCCATCACTTCCACCTTAGTGGACATGGAAACGTGCAGAGCGGGTGGAGGATAAGGGATTTGCTGAGAGGGGGGCATAGCCTGAGGCTCTTTTCCCCAGTACACACTACTCAGGAAGCGCTCTGTGAAGTAAGTCACAAAAAGATACCAAAGGACGGGAACACCATCTCTTCTTGACGCAGGAAGGGACCATAGCGCTAATAGCCCACGTCAAGTCCTATCATTAATAATAGGTTGAGAGTGGCGATGATATTGGAATATTGGAGACAGAGCTACTGCTGTCCGTGATGTAGGGAGACAAGCCAGCATTTCGCCTCTCTGCCCTTTAGCAAAGCCAAGAAAAAGAAATCAGCTCTCATGTTATACTTTCCTCTTGTTATTTCTCTCACTCAGTGTTCCTCTCAACCTACCCCCACTCCTTCCTTACAAGATGATGGTCAGTCTATTGCCAGGCAATCTGGTCTGTGATGTTGTTCACACCTTCATCGAGCCAAAAAGAAAAAAATATATATCTCTGACAAGATGATGACTTGCCCAGGTGGTGTGATTTGGTCTTGCGGGTGAGGGCAGCCAACCAAAGTATGTGGTTGTGTGTGTAGGTCTACAGTATATGGTTGTGTGTTTACCCCAGGCCCTGTGCTGCGGTGCTGTGATGCTGAGTGTCACCCTGCTCCGGCCTCAGCCCTGCAGCCAGAGAAACCAGCTGTGAAACTGACAGCTTTGTCTTGGGCACTCACCTACACTCGTTCTTCCCTACACAGGCACAAACATAATGAAGCACAAACACACACTTGATGGCCTCAGGTTTAAGTACACATGCATACACAGCCTTCCCATATCCACATGTACCCACAGACCATCACAGCAGCTGCAGGCAGTCTCTCTCATGCCAGCTACAAACACAGTGCAAAAGGAATATGCTTACTGAGCTCTGATATAGCGTGCATAGTTGGAATGGGAACACCTTTTTACTTACACCTGTAAAAAAGGAGCAGAATAAGATGTTTAACAGAGGATTACATCATTTGTCAGTTTTTACAAAATAAATTCTAATTAAATTTTGCTTACAACCAACATAATATAATTCATTCTTATAAGCATTTGTAGTCTACATTTTAAGCAGGTTGTCTTTTGAATGTACTTTTTTTTTCTTGACACTCGTATTCAAGCAGTATCTAACCGGACAGGTAGTGGTTTACTCTGAATGATTAGCCTGATTGGATATGACTTAGCGGTCCCTTGTGATGGCATGCATCTTGTATACACGTTTCAGGTTTCCACTGCAGGAAGTGCTACGAACATACATGTGCACAAGTGTTTTGTATCATGTAGGTCAATAAGGACCTGCAACATCGCTACGAGCATCTGAACCTGTGGTCCATCCAGGAAAAAAACTGATGAGTTACCCTGAGGAGATGCTCCCTTACATGGCACCTTCCCCCACACCTAACGTACACGCCGCACACTAGTGAAGGTTGCCATGTGTATCCAGGTGTCTGGCTCTGCTTTAGCACCCATCGCATGTCACAACGACAGAAATCAGTGTTCTGACCAGAAAGTCTTCAGGCAGCGCTTTTGTGTGTGTTACCGTGCCACATTGGTGGACATGAATGTGTGTGGTCTTTGTGCATCTGTGTATTTGTGTCTTTTTGTCCTGGCTTGTTCCTAGAGGGTGGGGGTGAGAAAAACAAGTGCGAAAACAGCAAAACAAGTTAAGAGACAATGAAGAAAGCAACACTGGCACCTGTTTCCCCATGGTGTGCAGGGCGAGGAATACACCTTAGAGGCTAAAACATCCTTCAACACAGTCCGCTTCTAATGATACCACTGAAACTCTTTCTACATACGGCACAAAAAATAGACTGTAACATGTTATTTAAAAGAAAAAAATAATTCAGAGTAAGGTATTTTCATTTCAGATACATTATCATGTCCTTCAGTCTCTACCATAGTCTCTAACATAGACAGAGACAGAATTATGTAACAATTTTCTTGTGAGTTGTGGCTCCATTAAGCCTGGCGTGACTGGCAGTTAAGACTGAATGTTCTTTATTTTAAATGACAATTATGGCCTAATTGCTTTTATTTAAAAACTTATTGAAAACTTCAAATTTATGTAGACTCTTAATGCATTACACAAGATTGAAATAAATAGCAATAAACTGTTACTTGTACAACCTGTACAACACATTCTTTGCTTGCCTGCCAGTTAGCTTTATAATTAGACTTTCCAAAAACATAAGAACCATCATTGAATTGGTGGCTACTGTACCTGTAGTTAATTATAATGTTCTGCAGCTGTTAGCTACAAATTACTTTGTGATTGATGGATGGATGGATAGATGGATAAACACTGACCTGTCCAATTGTTCTTTGCATGATTTCAGAATGTATTAATCCATTGCTATTTATTGTCTAAAGCCCCAGTCTCAATGTGTGATTTTTTGTATTCATGCATGTCACTGTGCAACTTGAATCGGCTATATTCTGATGCATGTCACGCTGTGGGATAGACAATGACAAAGACAACTTGGGGCAATTGTTGCTTGAGGTAAGCCTTGTTATTGGTTTAAGGCAGCATTTGCTACAGTTTTCCTAAATGTATGACTTTGTATGACTTGAGCAATTTTTGGTTGTGTAACTGTGAGAGCAGTATTCTTTGATCCTGTCACCAAGAAAGCAGTTTCTCCATGATAATGTTAACTAACATTATTTAAACTCTTGATAATGATAATGGCCAAATTTCCACAGAGTGACAGAGGCTTCAGACACTTACCCAAAATGTAATATAAATATAGTAAGGCAATATTGTATAATGTAAACTACTGAAAGATTATGACAACAAGATAGATTACTACATTAGTTGTTCTTTCAAGATTTCAATGTCAAGTGAAAGAGTTGTAAATTTTGCACTCAACCTCATAGGGTTACTGTTTTTTTCTGTCTACTACAGCAGCTTCCACCATATCGCCTTTATCTCTCCTTCAAACCATCAGTAAACAGGATGCCTCTCTAACACACATGCACACACGATTTTTTGGTTCAGTTATGTGGCCAGATGTCCAAGTTGACATAGCGCTTAAGGCGTTTGACTGGATGAAACAGTGCATTGGCTACGGGTAAGAGGGATTAAAACAAGGCCTGAGGCACTTGTGTTATATTGAAAACATCCTGGGCTGCTTTGTATGGAGATTTGCATACATTGGGGTCTGCGCAGTGATGGCCCATCTGGTGAAGTGCATTGTCCCCAAACAACAAAGTGTGTTTAAATATTTCACATCTCCATCTATTGGGACAAAGGTAAATGAAAAAAGAGTTAGTCGGAGAAATAGTGGAGGTTAAAAAAAAAAAAAGGAAGCAGTAGATTGGCACAGCTTTGAATTTGAATTATTCCCAAATGTGCCTTAGTCAGAGATTCAGTAAATAGCACTATTGTCATCTAGAAACATGAAAAATGAGGAGAATCTAAACTTACTGACTATATCATTCTCCGACAAGCATTGTGTTATAAATAGACACGTAACATTGAATCAATGTAATCACTTTCCATCTTTTTATAATTCATGTAGTGTAAATTAAATGCTGAAAATCCATAGTGGGCAGTTTGTTATAGACTGGTCCAGTATTAAGTTATCTTCCCTCTGGCCAAAACCCTCTTTATTGTATTAATGCAATAACTCTAGATTCCTATGACATTTAATGGCACTGTAAAATTAGATAATTACAGTAATATATCTGTGTACTCTTGCCCGTTTCTGAGGTCAGAAACATAAAAATTAATAAGGAACAAGAGGGTGAAAGGAGACATGGAAGGAAGATTAAATGAGAGTCAGTTACAAAGTAAGTTTTCTGAATGCATGTCAAAGTTATTTTGACATCCAATGTTTACATGTCCGCTCTTGACACTCCGTGAGTTTGTATTTTCACTCTCCTCTTCCCATGAGTCTTTTATTTCAACCAAAACACACATCAAATGAAAAACATGCTCAGGGCAATTGATGGTGGACGGAACAGTAAGGTGATTTAGCGACGGGACGGTCTGTGTGTAGGCTGGACAGCCTGGTACAGCCTCCGTCTTCACAAGCCGCACTCATACACACTTTTACACGTACACACACGCAGACAGACACACATACTGACACCAAATATCTGAAAAAACAGCCAAGATGGACGTGAGGAACATGTTGCCTGCACGGGGGAGGATTTTGGAAAGAAGAGCGTGGTCAATCTGTTTGTTTCTCTGCCACATCCAAGAAGAGTGATAATTTCATTTTCCTTCATTATTTTCTCTCTTTTTATTTATTTATTTTACTCCTAACCTCAGTTTTTGAAAAGCTGCTGAGGTTCATATTTAAGAAAAGACCACCTCACACAATGTTCCTAATTAATAAAAAAAAAAAAAAAAAAAAAAAAAAAAAAAAAAAAAAAAAAAAAAAAAAAAAAAAAAAAAAAAAAAAAAAAAAAAAAAAAAAAAAAAAAAAAAAAAAAAAAAAAAAAAAAAAAAAAAAAAAAAAAAAAAAAAAAAAAAAAAAAAAAAAAAAAAAAAAAAAAAAAAAAAAAAAAAAAAAAAAAAAAAAAAAAAAAAAAAAAAAAAAAAAAAAAAAAAAAAAAAAAAAAAAAAAAAAAAAAAAAAAAAAAAAAAAAAAAAAAAAAAAAAAAAAAAAAAAAAAAAAAAAAAAAAAAAAAAAAAAAAAAAAAAAAAAAAAAAAAAAAAAAAAAAAAAAAAAAAAAAAAAAAAAAAAAAAAAAAAAAAAAAAAAAAAAAAAAAAAAAAAAAAAAAAAAAAAAAAAAAAAAAAAAAAAAAAAAAAAAAAAAAAAAAAAAAAAAAAAAAAAAAAAAAAAAAAAAAAAAAAAAAAAAAAAAAAAAAAAAAAAAAAAAAAAAAAAAAAAAAAAAAAAAAAAAAAAAAAAAAAAAAAAAAAAAAAAAAAAAAAAAAAAAAAAAAAAAAAAAAAAAAAAAAAAAAAAAAAAAAAAAAAAAAAAAAAAAAAAAAAAAAAAAAAAAAAAAAAAAAAAAAAAAAAAAAAAAAAAAAAAAAAAAAAAAAAAAAAAAAAAAAAAAAAAAAAAAAAAAAAAAAAAAAAAAAAAAAAAAAAAAAAAAAAAAAAAAAAAAAAAAAAAAAAAAAAAAAAAAAAAAAAAAAAAAAAAAAAAAAAAAAAAAAAAAAAAAAAAAAAAAAAAAAAAAAAAAAAAAAAAAAAAAAAAAAAAAAAAAAAAAAAAAAAAAAAAAAAAAAAAAAAAAAAAAAAAAAAAAAAAAAAAAAAAAAAAAAAAAAAAAAAAAAAAAAAAAAAAAAAAAAAAAAAAAAAAAAAAAAAAAAAAAAAAAAAAAAAAAAAAAAAAAAAAAAAAAAAAAAAAAAAAAAAAAAAAAAAAAAAAAAAAAAAAAAAAAAAAAAAAAAAAAAAAAAAAAAAAAAAAAAAAAAAAAAAAAAAAAAAAAAAAAAAAAAAAAAAAAAAAAAAAAAAAAAAAAAAAAAAAAAAAAAAAAAAAAAAAAAAAAAAAAAAAAAAAAAAAAAAAAAAAAAAAAAAAAATTGCATCTAGATTTTTGTTGATTCTTGCTTAGACCCTTTGTTCTTTCAATTGTTTTCCATAAAATATTGTCTTTTTATTTTATTATTTTGCATGTATTTATTGTATCTACCTGCTATGGCACACTTTGGTTTATTAAAAAAAGATTATTCTGTGGTTTTTGGATTTTAAGCCTCTATACTGTGTGTCCAATGATTTATAATTTGTACTTGTCTCACTGTTGCTGTGTTTTTTCATCACCGCAATAAATGACAACCAAATCACAAATCCAACATGTTCCTAAATTTGAGCAACTCTAGTATAATAGAAATAATATCACAGCATCAGATTTTTTTAATATTGAAAGAGACAGTTTTGTTCAATCCCAGTCCTTATTTCTTTGTCTAATTATACCTCATAAGCCAGTTCATCTTTGTCCAACAGTCGTTATTTGCAGAGGGTCACACACAGAAAGCCTGAGAAAAAGTATAACAGACACACATTAACCCCCATTTAATCAGGATTACAGGGAACAACCGAGCATTATTTAATACACATCACAGAGAATGACAGCAGTAGGGAAATATGGGACACACATATCCACATACAAGCACACACAGAGCAAAACACAAATCCTGCACAATCAATCTAATGGTGTGCATTAGTTAACTGCCAAATGTTGGGCTTTTTATGGCAGGATCACCCATCCCTTGAAAAGATAAATACGGTGCACAGATCCCAGTAATTACAGCAATCCCTTTAGAGCACACAGTGAGAGAGAGTGTGTGTGTGTGTGTGTGTGTGTGTGTGTGTGTGTGTGTGTGTGTGTGTGTGTGTGTGTGTGTGTGTGTGTGTGTGTGTGTGTGTGTGTGTGTGTGTGTGTGTGTGTGTGTGTGTGTGTGTGTGTGTGTGTGTGTGTGTGTGTGTGTGTGTGTGTGTGTGTGTGTGTGTGTGTGTGTGTGTGTGTGTGTGTGTGTGTGTGTGTGTGTGTGTGTGTGTGTGTGTGTGTGTGTGTGTGTGTGTGTGTGTGTGTGTGTGTGTGTGTGTGTGTGTGTGTGTGTGTGTGTGTGTGTGTGTGTGTGTGTGTGTGTGTGTGTGTGTGTGTGTGTGTGTGTGTGTGTGTGTGTGTGTGTGTGTGTGTGTGTGTGTGTGTGTGTGTGTGTGTGTGTGTGTGTGTGTGTGTGTGTGTGTGTGTGTGTGTGTGTGTGTGTGTGTGTGTGTGTGTGTGTGTGTGTGTGTGTGTGTGTGTGTGTGTGTGTGTGTGTGTGTGTGTGTGTGTGTGTGTGTGTGTGTGTGTGTGTGTGTGTGTGTGTGTGTGTGTGTGTGTGTGTGTGTGTGTGTGTGTGTGTGTGTGTGTGTGTGTGTGTGTGTGTGTGTGTGTGTGTGTGTGTGTGTGTGTGTGTGTGTGTGTGTGTGTGTGTGTGTGTGTGTGTGTGTGTGTGTGTGTGTGTGTGTGTGTGTGTGTGTGTGTGTGTGTGTGTGTGTGTGTGTGTGTGTGTGTGTGTGTGTGTGTGTGTGTGTGTGTGTGTGTGTGTGTGTGTGTGTGTGTGTGTGTGTGTGTGTGTGTGTGTGTGTGTGTGTGTGTGTGTGTGTGTGTGTGTGTGTGTGTGTGTGTGTGTGTGTGTGTGTGTGTGTGTGTGTGTGTGTGTGTGTGTGTGTGTGTGTGTGTGTGTGTGTGTGTGTGTGTGTGTGTGTGTGTGTGTGTGTGTGTGTGTGTGTGTGTGTGTGTGTGTGTGTGTGTGTGTGTGTGTGTGTGTGTGTGTGTGTGTGTGTGTGTGTGTGTGTGTGTGTGTGTGTGTGTGTGTGTGTGTGTGTGTGTGTGTGTGTGTGTGTGTGTGTGTGTGTGTGTGTGTGTGTGTGTGTGTGTGTGTGTGTGTGTGTGTGTGAACAGTTTATGCCACTGGGGTCACTAAAAGAAGAGACAAAACGAGGGAAGAGGAGATGTTAGGGTTAAATTTATCTTTACAGTAATTGGAAAAATGCGAGTATTTATAGGATGTTAACATTAAGACAACCATGACACATTTTCTGCATGCTCACACAATGCATCTTAAGTTACCAAATATTGAGCTTTCTACATTGAAGTATGAAATTTCTCTAAATAAGTTTGTAACTAAAACACTGTGTAAAACCCCAGCAAAACATCTGGTAGTGGCATTTGCATTATTATTCTGTAATTTCTTTACTAAAAAAAAAATTCTGGACATTTTAGAGTTGGGTAATGTTGGAATTAATGTCTATGTGTGATTATTAACTGCATGTCATACATCTCTTCTTTAACAGTGTCTCAGTGGTACAGAGCCACCCCACCCCTACAAGACCAAAATATTAAAAAAAATTATCTTTTGTGAAGGAAATACACTAGAATGAGATGTCTTCTTCTTTCAAACATTTAATATGTGAAGTCATTATCATAGTAATTAAACAGGAGAAAGAGGGCACGCTATTGCAATGCTGCTTCCATCCAAGAGGGAAATCCCATCTATTGTTCTCTCTGTAGTAGATAAAATATTTTTTTGACTGGGAAAAAGACAAAATATGTGTAAGAGTGTGACTGAAATGGTAGTTAGATGTAGTTTTGCCAAAGGACTAGAGCCTTTAGGACGATTGATTTCCGGTCAGTGTCAGAGAAGCACTAACTCACTGCGGCATGTCAAACTTTCATTATATTAAGTGAGTGCAAGTTGTCTGCCTCTGCACCCTTCAGAGCAGCATGGAGCTAAGTGCTCCTCACATGGCTTTCACTCTGGGGAATACAGGCATGTAAGGACAACTGACCGTGTTTGCGCAGGCCGAAAATGGCTCAGAATAACTGATTTGGTCATGCTAATATGTACAGGCCAAACGTGATCCTTCCAAGATAAAAAAAAAAAAAAATTACTCCTTTTTCCGTGCACTGTGAATGAGTCTGTCTTCCACTTGCAACGTGCGAAATCTGGAGCTTAACACCCGTGCCTAATGATGCCTGAAATATCAGCGGAAAACATTTGTAGGGACAGATGTGGATTAAAGTTCATCTTTTCTTCAAGCTAGATAAAAACTGATTAACAGGCTGGTTTCTCTTTTCTGTATTTGATTATGCAGAAAGAGAAACAAAGGATGAAGTGGTTATGTCAGTTACTCAGAGGGAAGGTTGCCAGAGAAACCCAGACAGTAAAAGTAGAAAGGAACAAAGACAAAACTGGATGCAAAGGGAAGGCAGAGGGAATCGTCAGATGCTCCTCATTTCTGTTGTGGGTTGCTTAAGTGAAAGAGGAGAACATTTTTTGAGTCACATGGAGCGAATGAGAAATGTCAACAGATTGAGTCAAAGCAGAGCTGGGACCGTCTGGAAGGAGAGAGTATCAACACTGACGGAGGGCCACGCAACATTTTGGGACCATCACCGGGCTAATGGCTTGAATTATTTGGACATTATGAGTGTGTGTGGATGTGTGTACATGTTGCACGGGGGCGGATGTGGGATTGGCTTAGTCTGCTGTCTATAATGAATGGTTAATGTTAGTCGGGGAAAAAATGAATACGGTCACCATCTGCTCAATCTAAGTCTGTGTTCTGTGTGTGTGTATGGGAATCATGCACAGACACACAATGTGCTCTTGGAGTGGGATCTGGAAATATGGAAGAGAAAAAGGGGAGGGAGAAGGGAAGAGCAAATGAAAAGACAAGACAAGAAGAACAATGGAGACAAAAGAAATATTTGAATAGATGTCTTTTATGGAGACAACACAGATGCGAACACAGGTGAGCACAAACAGACCACAAGTTAGGAAAGCTGTTAGCTCTGAAGCACAGATAGCTCAAGACATGTAACGGAGAAAAGGAGCAATGAAAGAAATAGTTTCCTTTACATATAGTTCTTTTATAAACACGGGAGACCCTCAGGTGAAACGTATTTGACAGTGAGTGGAACATGTTCAGGAAAAAGAACAATGGTTTTGACATCAGACGCCTAAACATGTCAAACAATCTTTTTGGTGAGGATTTATCTCCGCTTCTTCCTGTATTTCTTACTATATTCTTTCCATGCTGCATTTATTAGACATCTGACATAGTTTTAATTCTCCTCTAAACATTTGTTTTGATTATTACTAAATAAGTTTTATTATGCACTAGGCACTTTGAAGATCAATGAAACAAACTGAAAACAGTCAAACATTATCCTCACCTTTGATATGGTGTCTTTCCTGTCCGCTCACATCAACAGGTCAAGCAGACGGCCAATCCCTTTGAGCCTGGGTTCAGTAGAGGTTTCAGGTTTCTCTCCACTTTAGTCAATATTTTTATAGGACAGCTAGATAAAGAATACAGATAAACTTGAAAAGTGTATGGAAATTTAGAGTGTGAACAATGCATAGAAATATAAAATGAAAGTTAATAAATATATAGGAAACAAAGCTATAATTATGATCAAGACTGCAGTTTCTAATCTACTTAGAGTACATCGGTATTGTATTTGTAAAATGTTTATAAGGATGCAATTATTTTGTTAAACAGTACAAAATCAAACAAAGAAAATAAGATTAGTAAGTGGAGAAAAAAAAATAAGTGTTGTGTGTGTGTGTTTGTGTGTGCAATGACTGCCAGACATTAGTAGTATATACAAGTACATACTGTAGAGCTATCCATAAGCACACTTCCATTTGAATCGACAGTAACAGTATTTAAAGCTTTTGTGGAATTACAAGTGTTGAGGACACCAGAACAGTCTCATCATCGGCTGTGCTCTCTCTCGCCCACTCAAGCGCCAATGCAAAATAAAAGCATGTTAGCTATTCTCTGTCTGCGAACACATTTGTCCCAAAAGTTTGAAACTGAGAAAGGACTCCCCATAGACAGACTCTTTAAACATTGTTCTCTTCATAATGGGGGGGATTTTTAGCATTAATAAAACATTTGTGTTCTCTAAACACCGACTTGATAAGTAAATACAGCCTACATGAATAATCCTCATGTCTCTATGCACTGTGTATTACACTCACACACACACCAGGTTGTGATTAAAATCTCTGCAGCCTATGATCCGCCTTTAAATCTTTGCAATTTTCATTTTATGCAGCTTTAATATGGATCATAGTTGCTCTCAGAGTGCCCCATCTTCTAATCTGGAGCAATCTGAGTTGAGCCCGGCTAGGCCAACATCTGACGCTAAGCCAAACAGTCATTTTCCAACAGCCCTTCCGTCACAGACAAAAGCTCTGTTCAAATGTGGCAGTAGGCAACAATAAATACATTAATGAAACAAAATAAACATTGAAAATCTATAAACAAAAATGAAAAAAAAAAGAGAAATCTGACATTACTTGTCCTTGCAGCAGCAATTATTACTTTATAATGGCACTAAGGTGGAAAAGGAAAACATAACATTAAAATAAGACAGATTTTTATTTTAATTGTTGTTATATGTGACTGTATAACACACACACACACACACACACACACACACAAACACTTGATCTGATGGACCTGGCAGTGTGTCAAAGGCAGCAAAAGGGGAGGGGCTGGGGAGCAGCATTTGTTGAGTTCAGAAAGCCGTGGTGTGTTTGGGTGGGGTACCCGCTCTGCATCATCACGTCTTTATAGGACACACACATGTAATACATTTCATACTCACACAGATGACCCTGATTTTGCAGTAATGGATGGGACATAAGAAGCTTAAGTAATTAATGCTACACTGTTAAAAATTGTATATTAACATTGTAATTCTTACTTTGAGGAAACTGAAACCCAAATCGACAGCATCTGAAGTTCATGTCTAACGTACAGAGAGCATGACTGCAGACATTCATGTTGGTTTATCTGGATTAGCATGCCAAGCACCTGACCAGCAGGCAGCCTACTGGGACAACCACTGTAATCATTACACCACACCATACATTTGACCTCAACTAACTAATTACATCCACATTATGTAAATATTTGATGTATATTCATAAAGGTGTGACTGTAACATAGGACTGTCATGGCTGAAGCTTGGGGGTAAAAAGTGATAGTGAACATGAGGGAAAGGAGGTCACCCCACCACCTTAATCACGTTAATCCTCCTGATGGCAGACAGTAAGACCATTATGGACATATTTAGAGCACTGCTTTCACTGACACCTATATACTGTTAAAACAATTTCTCCAACCAGAAGTGCTGTAACATTACTATTTTTTTTTCACATGCATAGCTTACTGTTTACGCCAGACAATTAAAAATAAACAATAAATAAAGTTAGCAGTTAGCAGTAATATTCATGATTTACCCTGGCCATTATTCAGGAGAACACAGTCACAAAGTGGCCACATAACAAAAGGAATGTGGTGGGACATAGCAGATGTATGGTTTTAATACTGACCAACTTGTAAGCCTCGTGTTTGCCTGTCAGGAAGTAGACAAGTGCAGGTTCACCTCAGTAGACATGATTTAATCACACAATAACCTCCCTCCTCTTATCAAATCCTCTTAAGCAGACTGTATTACATATCTGCCAAACAAAGAAAACTCAATCAGAACAATCAACTGAGCCCTGGCCAGGCCCGCCCCACCAGCTTGTCTGATCCCATTGTCATGATTAAAATGAAAATGGAGCTGGGACATTACCAGCAATCCCATGCTCACCCATAAGGAATATCAGAAATCTCTCTCAATGTGTGTGAGGGGGGAAAATTTAAATGTGTCCCATGTAATTCCCAGGCTTGGATCAAACGACAATGTCTTTATTGTTTGCAACATTAATAGACAAAAGATTAGTTTTGATGGGATTTGTTTAGGGGTATTTAGTGTGTTTTTTCTCAAAATGTAATAAATTAATTTGTTTATGAGCACTGCAGTTTGCGGAAAACATGTTTGTTTTTTTGTACCTGTTCAAGGTGCATTTTAAATGAATGTTTTGAAAATAATTAGTTTTTAATTATTTTTTATATAATATATATAAATTATAAATTTAATGTAGCATTCCTATAAAATCCCTTTCATATGAAATATGACTAAACTTACTTCATTTTAAAATGGCTTTTTTCAGTCAGAATTCAAACTGCAGTTCAAACTAACTGTAGTTACTTCAGTTTGTTCAAACAGAATTCAAACTAACTGTAGTTACTTCAGTTTGTTTAAAAAGAATTCAAACTAACTGTAGTTACTTCAGTTTGTTCAAACAGAATTCAAACTAACTGTAGTTACTTCAGTTTGTTCAAACAGAATTCAAACTAACTGTAGTTACTTCAGTTTTGTCAAACAGAATTCAAACTAACTGTAGTTACTTCAGTTTGTTTAAAAAGAATTCAAACTAACTACAGAGCTATAGCCAAAATCATACCAAAGTTCAAAATGGAATTGTCTGCATTAATATTTTATGTTATGCTTGTCATTTAACATTTGAATTTGAATAAAAAAACATAGAACAAGACTGTTCTATAAACAGGAGGAATGTAATATCTACAGTAGATTATGTCTTGTTTTTAGGAGCAGGCATTTTGCCCACCAGTATAGTTAGTATTAGTTTAATTACATAAAGAAAGTAGGAGATATTTATGCATTATTTTACCACTTTCTGTGCTACATGTTCAAAAGCGTGTAAATATATATAGATTATTCTTTACCAAAACAAAGTCTTTTTACCATCTCACTAGCAATGATTACTTATATTATTCTTCAGTGGTAAGTCAGATCTTAATCTTTAATAATATATTGTTATTGTTTTCTAAAAAGTACCAAGTTTATAACCTTAAATATATTAGTGACATAATTTAAACCAATTATAAACCATTTATAAGATTAGACTTATTGTAAAGTGGTACCAAATTATACTTATGACCCTCTATAAAAGTCAAAAAACTGAAGTGCTCCCAGCATTTCATGTTCCAAATAATAATTAGTTTTGTAGTGACTCAATTTGACTCTTGATTTATAAAATTAGGCTTTATATTTAGAGACACCAACAAAGCCTTACAGTAACAGACACACTATGTATTACTGTTGCTCCAATTCACTTCCTGGGATAATCCTTAACACCACAGAGAGAACGGCAGGTGACCTGGACCAAACAAGACACACTATGGGAAACCTTTAACACACACACACACACACACACACACACACAGAAAAACACAAAGCAAAGTGTACGCAGAGCCAACCATTCATAAATAATACTAATCTGACCCTCCCTTCACCCTACACTCTCCCTCTGCTTTAGTACCATCCTGTTCCCCTTCCACACGTTTTCGCTCCCCTCCTGAACTCTTAGCAAAACATATTGTAGTCCCGCTGTTTAAAAATGACAGAGTGTCATTCGGCCCCAAAGTCATCTCCTCCATTAGCAGCGCAATGTAATTAAACCTGTAAATGACAAATACATAGACACAAACACTAATGGCCTGCTGTGGCGGAGGAGAGTGATGGGCAGCTGTCTCTTGTCCGTCCACTGTGCAGCTCAACCTTGAGACAGGTCGAGACCAGGGGATGTCTGTTGGCCCAGTCAGATAGCAGTGGAAGGTTAGCAGAGCACTGATAACCAATGATTTATAGACAGTAGTCCACCAGTTAATTGCGTTCTTAATTGGAGGTTATATTACAAAGCATTATTTTTTTAGCAATGGATGCTTTTGTCTTTGGGTTAAAACAAAAACAACTGTGTGGGAAATAAACAAGAGGTGTTTTTCTGTTGTTTGAGCAAAAACAATTGAGAACAATAACCATCTTCAGGGATCATATCCTGTGTTATTATCCTCTTAGTTCCAAAAAGGAATAACAAAATAATAATGCAGTGGCTTATATGGAGTACCTGTATTAACCGCTGCTGCATTAGCATATGTGGGTTCTTCCACTGTAAAGACATTTAGAGCAATACAATGAGGCTTTTTGGTACAGTTTTCACAGTATTAAACATTAAACACAGTCAAGACTATTTTCAACATATGTGTTGCAGCTTGACAATGTTGTTCTCGGACAGACCTGATATTGTCTTCTTATAGATATTGATATTGACTTCTTTTTAGACATTAAGAATTTTAAATTCAGAATGGACCACAACCCTCTATTCTGGTAGATGAGCCATTGGAGTAAGCCTATCCCAGGATCATTGAGCAGGGATGATCACCAGTCAAACACATGTGCCAACACATATAGAAATGAGAAAGCAGGAGGACCCAAAGGTACCACCAGTGAATGGTGTGCATTTTTATAGAGCCGCTTTGTACCTTTCTCGGGCACCCAAAGTGCTCTACATGATGCTTCCATTTACCCCATTCACACTTGGGACAGACAGAGACGGGGGGCTGCCAAACACAAGGCCCTCATGGCCGTCTCCGACCACCACCAAACTCGCCTCTACAATCACACACAGTCATGCACCAGAGCTGCAGCACTGGAGGCAAGGTGAGTTAAAGGTCTTGCCCAAGGACACAACAAACGTATGATCTAAGGAGAGCGGGAATCAAACCGCCAACCCAAGTAACTCAAAGAGGACATGAAGAATCCACACAGAACTATGCATGTCTTAGAATCATTTGTGATATCATTTTCTTGTTTTTCTCACCAGTAACTCCTTATCATCATTCCTCAATTAACACTAGCAAACCCATAAATTTGCTCTGAATTTCTTTCTACAGTATGTATTGTGCACGATTTTGGTCTCAGAATACTCTGTTCTAGGTCTCGGCCAGCTCTCTGTACGTATGGCCTACACCAAACAAAAAACACACTCTCTTTGTTTCTATCCTTTCAATCACACAATGTATCCATGTTTGTATCACTTTGTCCTGAAGAAACCTCTGCACACAAAAAACAAAATCCATTTCCATATTAGTCGCAAAATGTACTAGGAATTATCCCTTCCACAAAACAGAATAAAAGCTCTTTTATTCCTGCTAATCCTTCAAAGACTGTGATATTACCTGATAGGATGCTGTACGCTGTGAATACTATCAACAAGACATGCCCAAAATAATGTAAGCAGGTCCCCAATGCAGAGATTAGACTAAGCACGGCTCTCAACCAATTTATCTGTTCCCTGAAATGTGGCGCCTATTCTGTTTCTATTTGACCATATCCTCTTGTTTAAAATGGAAGCAAATAAAAAAAGTAATTTACAAAGAACATTTTTTTCTAAATTGACTGGAGATAAACACTTAACATGTGATTAAAAGGTTCATCTTCAATCAAGAGCTCAGAGAATCACGCCTCAAGTTGTTTGCAATAATAGGTCCTAGAGAGAGGAAAATCATAAAGGCAGAGCTTTCCGGACACTTAAAGCCCCTCTAGTCTGACTCTTTTGTGCTCGATACACAGTGTCAGGGGGGGTAAGAAGATTATCACAATGGGATGAAGAGGATGTAAGACCCTTTCTAACCTCACCGTTGTGGGAGGCTTAGGAGAGGTACAGTGAAAGTTGCTCCAAGCTTTTAAACTGCTTGACCTTAAAAACTGTTTATGAACGAGAAGGGAAAGCTGTGAAATGAGACGCGAGTAAAACAATGGCAAACAGATGCATAATGCAAATATACACTGAGAAAGATGCTAATAAATAGTTGTCAGTTGTCATTATGATTGTGTGAAGTGTCGCTTTCACCTAAAATGTGAACATCCCTTTGCTGCTCATGATTATTTAGTGTGTGTGTGTGTGTGTTGAGTGGCTGGAGCATTGAAATGACAAGAAGAGTTATTTGGGCTGTAATGAAGCTGCTTAATGAAATCAGTGCCCTTGAAAGTTCTTCATCAATTTTAGCTCCCTTGCTCACTTGCTCACACTCCACCATTCCCGGACCTGTCAGCTAATCCACGTGCACGATACAATATTAATTAAACACTGCGTTTCCTGAAGAACTTAAGTGAGGCGCTATCATTGATAATGAGCAGGTTTAAAGGAGTCACATCCCTCTAAAATTACTTTTTAAACTGGCCTTATTAAGCAGAAAATGAGACCCAAATCAGCCTACAAGCTCCTCATTAAAAGCCACTGATCCTTGGCCATGCGCATGTTTCAATGGTTTTAATTAGGCGAGCGCAAGATAGTCTGTGACAGGAAGTGCCATTAATCTTGTCTTTCATTCAGAAGAAGGAGTACAGCATGTTGCAGCTTGGTGCGACAGCCTGGGCCCAGTGGAGCCTTGAATGCCACAACAGAATTACTGAAAGAAAATGAGAAAAATTAGGTGACACCATTTAATCATTTAGTTTAGAGAGCTTATGACTAAATGAACTCAAATATACATTAACGTCCCCTAGTTACAAATCAGCATTGTTATTTAATCCTTAGACACACACACACACACTTGCTAAAATGTGTCATCATTTTGTGTGTTTATGAGTTGCACTTGCAGCAGAGGAAAGTCCCAGCCCCTCCTGTCACACCATCTCCGCATGGAGGATTATGGATGGCCAATTACATCGCTTTTGTCATTAATTAATGAGGATAACGAGCTCCCCCTGCTCCCCACAAACTGCGGTGCTCCTCAGCTGGTACTGAGCAGGCGAGGGGTGCTGGCTGAGCAGGTGAGCGTGATGACAGAGAAAGACACAAGCCAGTGTGAGTGAAGGAGGTTAGATATGTACAAAGACTGAGCACAGTGATGATTGTTGACCTGGGGGCTTTGCAGTACATTTGTCCAGTGCACTGAGGTGTGTTTGCTCACCACCAGTCTTGTATCTGTGGGGCCATTATAGAGATTAGGCAGAGCTACAGTAACGGATGCCCCCGTTTGTCATTTCATATCCACTGTCAAGACAACAAGCTTAAACCAAAGAGTGAGAGTGAGGAGAGCACAGCAGTAAAAATAGGGGGAGGGCCAATGGGGTGGGAGGGTCTTTCAACAGTAGGGGAAATGAGAAAATAATCACTATGCACTTGAGGATTAAGACACTGTCTCTCACTGAGGACAGATACAGGGATGCAGCTCTGACTTTGACACAACATAGAACAATGGCTCAGACTGTTGTCTTCTAGCTTTGCCCATCCCGGCTCTATCCACTGTCCCAGCACCCTTCCACCAGGCCCAATCGTCTGGGTCTACCACAAATGGTGTCAGGTGCCTTGTAATGAAAGGCAAAACGCTTTGCCTGACAGCTATGTTTTAAGGGGTTATAACAACTGAGCACAAACACAACCAAACGTGTGCAAGCCATAGATGCATACAGACACCCCTCCACCCCCCTCTGATGTCTGATTAACAAATGAAGGTCCGGGCCTAGCTCTCTGCACTTGCAGCAACGTCTCCCCAAATCACATGGCTCCTCGGAACCAACTGACTCACCCGCTCATTGTTTCGACAAGGTGGGGCTGGGAGGGACGATGGTGTGTGATGTCATAGTGAAGCTGAGGAGCCCTCAGGTGGAAGCGCCCTTAGAGTCCTACCTCGGGCACACTTTCAGATGGTCTGTGCTGCTACACCATCTCAAACCAGCCTCATACATGCACATGTTCCTGTAGACCCACTTGTCTATCCCTATTGTTCTTCCCCTCCCCCTCATAAACCTGCCAAAAAACACACTTCTCGCATGTCACTTCTAAAGACACATTAGGCAGATAAAAAATAATTAATCGTTCATAAAGCCTTAGGTTTAACTGTTAGAACAGTAGTAATGTAGTAATTGTTAGTGAAGCATGTTCATTCTCCTGCAAAGTTACTCTCATAAGTGTAGTAATAGTCTGGAGTCTTGTGTGTGACATGGAGGGCAACAATGTGCATCCGATGCATGAGCTTGCGCATAGAGATAACTTAATTAAAGAAAACAGCGCTGTCAGAAGCATTAGGCAGAGGTACACACTTAAGGGCATATGGTTTTAGTATAATACCATTGGGTTGAAGCAAAGCACACAAACATACCTCAAAGCCTTGAGCCATGCTAATGAAATCACTCCCATTCTATCCCACGGAGAACAAACACAAATGTTTACAGACATGGCACAGTCTGTGTGGAGTCCTGCACCATGCTGGGCTGTTAGCACCCAAGCAAACTGCATGGACTGAACTGAACTACCATGAAGGTCCACAGGAAAGAGGAAAAAAAAAATTACAAAACATGTAAGCAATAAAACACTGTATCGACATGTTATTTCAAATACTTTTGAACTGTTCAATTGCCATTATATTGTTGTAGCTCAAATGAACATATGAAATGTGTCCTAATTGTACTCTTTAAATTATACTTGTGCTAAGTGTGTCTGATTTTTAAATATAACCTTTTTCTTTCATACGTGTCACAAAGTGTTTTTTTTACACATGTGTTCTTTTTGCAGGGGCATTCCAAAGGCATATTTGAGTTGTTTGCCTGCTGCAGCAGTAAGAAGCACATTTTAATCTGTGGTTTTCAAAGGTTTCATTGTTCATTGCAATAAACAAAATCTAAGTTCTTTATTTCAAAATATAGTTAGTGATTCATTTAACATTTAACATTGTTATTTGCTCTGACAAGATCTGTTTAAAAAGATGAATGTTAACAATACAAAAAATAATGCTTGAATTAAGACTTGTGGACCGCTGTCTAGTTAAAGAAGAAAAACAATGTTTTGGATGTATTTCATATGTTCACAAAACACACAAATAAAATAAGTGTAAGTGGTTTGAATTAAGAATTAATGCTTTGTGTGTGTCACTGCCTTTTTATTGCTTTATTTAACTCAGTTGGACAGTTGTCTAGTATAGTTTTGTTTATACTGGACAACTGTCCAAGTCATTTAAAAAAGAGATGAGGGTGATTAATGACTTTAACCTGTTGTTGGTGGGTGACTAGTGTCAAGCAGATTACAAATGTGTCTTAATGTATAGACACAATAGCAATGCAAAGTAACACACTGCCACTATTCACTGTAATAGCAATTAAGATGATAAGGTGACACAATAAAACATATATTGCAGCAGTGCAACATAAGAGGCCTATGGGGAGGAAAAGTGACCAGTCAATCGGCCACGCAAAAAGGCAACCGTCTCATTTGTAGCAATTAGTCTGTTCGGGCACTGATGGAGCACAGGCCCCAAGCACTTACATCAGCTACAGCATTTGTCACATTTCATCCTCACTGGCCCGTCTCTCTCAGGGGCCCCAGACAAGACACATGTCATCAAAAGCCCAATTTAAGATGCTATGGGTGGCCCGCTGTTGTGACATGACGCTAAAGAGAGACTGGATAACTTAGTCACTTACAGACTGGCAAATGCATAGTTGCATTCAGTGTTTATACAGACTTTACAGTGTGCAGCACTAAAATAGAATACTGAAATCTTTGTTTTGAAATATTCCCTTTTCAGTGGTTGTCGATTGGGGTTATTTGACCATTTATTGCCATTTAAAGTGATATAGAGCTGGAAAGAATAGAATTTCACCCTTGCTTTGTTTTATATTAATGTTTTAGGGATTGTGAGGAATCAAAGGAAAATACATGTGTCAACAATAATAAAAAAGGGCATTTTATTATAACCATTACTGATAAAAATAAAAATAAACACTGCAAGATGTGGGCCTATTTATTCACAGTAAGAAAATTTGATAATTGAGCAAAACTGTACAATAAAAAGAAGACAGAATATTGACAATTTTGGAGCAATAACACACCAGACTGAAGCTGTTTGCTTTGACACAAAGGCTGGATAATCCAGGTAAGTCAGGCCCTATAGTTTACACATGCCCTTCTGCAGAGTGAAGGAGCCCTATAACGCTGCTCTCTGCATCTAGTGGAGCGTGCAGACAGGGGCAGAAATTGTGTTAATAGCTGGCCAGGGCATAAGAGCCCGCCAAAGAAGCCTGCCTGCAATAACGCAAATACCCAGAGACAGGTCATGTGCGCCCTGGGCAGCTCGTGCGTTGTTCCCCTAAGCACCATCGACTCCTGCGAGTGCCAAACAGGCCCCACCAGCCTACAGAGGTTTTTAAACGCAACACTTTGTGTCAGACTTCTAATGCAAAAGCTACAATGGTAAACAAGGGTAAATAACCACTTTCCAAAGTCATATCTTTTCAAAACATTTAGGTCTGTTATAAAAGTAAACAATTTTGTCCCACTTAAGGCTTTAAATATATTTACCATAAATTAAAATAAAAAATACGCACAGTTTAAGCATGAGGCATTCACGTCTGGCACCAGTTTTTGTCCGTAATGTTATGAAACTGTAAAAAAATAAAAAATAAATTAAATGAGGCAAACTGGATTCAGGCATAGATACGTTTTTAATTGTAAAGACAAATATAAACAATATATGAAATTCATGTTGCAACACAACCAGTGTAGGCTATAGACTGTATTTATAACCAGTTATATAGCCGGGCTTTTCACAGTTGTACAATACAATCATGTGAGATGTGCAATAATAACTTAAAACATTAAAAAAAACTGTCAGTACATCTTATTAAAAGTTGAACATGACGCCAGTCCAGGTAATCTTTCATTGAATAGATTTTTTTTTATCTACTGATTGAGTTTGGATGAATGTTGCATAGTTTACAACAAAACAAAACCTGGTTAAATTTACCAAAATGACAAACTCTTCTAAACATGGCCTGCATTTTCCTGAAAGTGACACAGCGATGTGATCGAGGCCTAAACAGTTTCAATAAAGTAGTGGTCGTAAATCTTAACTATGCGTTAGACTTAACTTTATAGTTAAAATAACTAGAGTGGGAAAAAGACTGACATGGGTTGTAGCACAGGTAAAAGTTCGGAAATTGGAAGGAATAAAATCAAGGCTTGTCGTTACAGTGTTTGAAGAGACTTGAAGGTGTCCCGGAATAAGTCGAACACTTTTCGGCGCAGGTGGCAAGCGCAGAGCTGGAGAACGGATAGACGGCTCCTTGTCCAAAGGGCGCCAGGGCGGTGGGGATGGGGGAAGTGATGGTCTGTCCCTGGTTCAGATACGCCACCAGCCGTCTCATCTCCTCCAAAGCCTGTGCCTGCATCAGGATATAGTTCTTAGCCAAGAGAAGTGTGGCTATTTTGGAGAGTTTTCTCACAGAAGGGCTGTGTGCGTAAGGGATAACCGCGCGCAGGCCATCCAGCGCGTCATTCAGGTCGTGCATCCTTCTCCTCTCCCTGGCGTTGATACTGAGACGCAAGGATCGCTGCTCTTTGCTCTTTTTGGCTAGTGGGCCCCCGGGCTTGTCATCCCCAAAAGACGGGCCCCTCTTCCTGGACTCCAGAGAGTCGAACGCGTCGTCGTCGTCACTCGTCTGCTCCCCGCCGCTCTCGTTGGACTTCGTGGTCTGTCCGGAGATGAAGTCGGTGGCCGGTGTGAGCGGGAAGCGGGCAGGGTTACCAGTGCCGTGGCCAGGACCAAAGCCGAACGCGGACTGGCCGTAGCGCTGCGTCAGGTCCAGCAGCGCGTCGTTACTGATGGACTTCAGCAGGTTCTCTTCACTAACATTCATCTTTCTGTAGAAAAGTCTCTTCTCTTGTCTTCAGACCCTGTCTTGTTTTGTTTTGCACTTCTCTCCACAGTTGCCCCGTTTCTATGACTTTCCTGTCGCTCACAGTGACTCTTGAAGAAAGAGCTGTGAGTGTAAAGCCTTTACGCTCTGCGCTCCCCCCTCAGCGCGCGCATAGCCCACGTTAAACAACACTTCTCTGACTGTGTCCGTGCGCTACAGGCTTCCGCTCCACTCTTTTCCTCTCTTTGCCCTCCCTCGCCTTGGGCAGGTTGTGGTTTACGCCGTACCCGGAGCGCGACTTAGTATAGAGCACGAGGCCCACTGGGATGATATGGCCGGCCAATCAGAGGGGCGCTTTAATTAAGTCAGGAAGAACCAGGGCTGCTCCCAAGGAAAGTGACTGCAAGATGAGTATTGTGTTAATAGCTGGTATCCTAGATAATATTTATTCCTCATTATTCACTCCTTTTCAAAGATAAACATTTTACTTAACGGCTATTTATTTTGGATTTATCTGAGGCACAATTTGAAATAGCCTTTTAGAGCTTGTCATTAATAGGGAAGCATAATTGTAGCGATACCCTCACATCTTCACATGTTCCTAATAGGCGGCTAAGACGTTTAGTAGCCTACTCATCAGTGCTTGCTGTATGTTAATTACTTTACTTAAATAGCCTAATTTCAACTTCAAATATACAAAAAAATGTATAGCCTATAATTAAAAAAATCAGTAAAAACAATTGTGTTGCTGTCACATTCGGTTGTTTGGTGTGGTGTAGTGTAGCCTAACCTAGCTAACGTTATTCCATTAGTCTACCATAACACTTGTTTAGTAATAATAATAATAATAATAATAGTAATAAAACGCATTCCACTGCTTTAATAACTTATGCTAAGTGCTTACCGTGCTGGGGAAATACTTGTAAATGACCCAGAAGGATCATAAGGTAAATCTTTTGCATTTTTTCTCATTGTTCCGTGTACAAACGGACATTTTACAGGCTACAGTTAGTGAGACAGCTACGCTAGTTTTCTAATCTTTCAGCACTTATACTTAGTAACTAACTGTGTAATTTTACTCCTGTCTGCTCCTCTATAGCGAGTATCTCTTATAAGAACTTGTAATCAGTAGGTTATATAAAGGCTTTTTATATGCACCACATTTTACAGGATAGCCAATAGTAGCCTAATGTAAAAATCAACTTTCAGCAACAAGAGCTACGACAAGTAGACCTACTAAATGAGACCGTTATCCACAAACCAATGTTTCCCTCCATAAGCAGCCTGAGCAGGGAATGAGGAAACTAAATTAAAGGTAGCCTACACAAGCTCTCAACTTAAATACTCACCAAACATCTCACGTCTTTGCTGCCAGTCAAGGCTTTTATGTGCCTCGGGAACAGGTGTCCAGGCCGCTGCCACTTTACCACCAGTTTTCGCCAAAGTGTCTGAACTGGGATGACGCTGCCGCTCTGTGTTGAATATGAAACATTACAACAACATGCATTCAACCATGCTTCACCCCGTCTGAAGTCTCTCCCTGAAGCATTTAGAACGTTATTCAACTCTGTTTTGGTGACAGTGCCACCTTGTGGTTGAGTTACTCAATTACTCTGTTTGTCACTACATACTGTTATTGTTGTCGTTGTTCATAATACTGTTTATTCTAGTGGTCTAGTTCATCTATTGTCAAGGTTAGAAATGAGTCGAAATTGCGAAATTTGTGTTTGATGTCTGTAGTAGTTACAAGAGTCCGTAGGTTTTCTATATGAAATAATAACAATAATGTTACCAATTTGAGCATGAGCCATGCTTGAGAGTCAGCATCTGCTGATCTGCCTTTGGATCAATTTGAGATATTATTAATTATGGGACTGATGCGCATTACATTGGCCAGCAGGTGGCAACAAAGCCAACCAAATTGGCTCACTAAACCAGGTAAAATGTCAAAATCAAAACTCAGTTTTACCTGTTTATCATGGTCATTTAGAAAATTTACTTCTTGTGTACACCAAGTCACTGCTGTAAAACCAGCCGCACAGCACAGAGACGCACACTTGTCACCTTTCTCCAGGAGGGCTGTGCTCTAAAAGCTTCTGATTCACAGAGACTGAAAGAAACACAGAAGTGTTAACACACCACCTAATAATACATGATGCTTTCAAAGGCTGTGCTGCAGCTCATGGTCACCATGGCAACTGCATCCTTAGCCGCTATACAATGGTGGCATAGAACATTTGGTCTGTGACTGACTGTACCATACACGCTGAGAGCAGAGTGTGTTTTGCAGTGACTGTGGAAGTCCACCGTGCGGCGGAAAAGCCTTTTGTATCGATCTGGAGCCACTGATGCTTCTGTAAGGAACAATGCAAGAGTGCATTGAAAAGCTCATCTCTCAAGGCCATCTGACAGACGGACTCACTCTCCTCTCTCTGTCTCATACACTTCAAAGGGCTGCTCGGTTTATATATGGCACAGGCTTCTTTGATCATTGATCACTGCCGACTCTGAATAATGTGTGGATTTACAGTGCAGACCTACAGGGACCAGGCAGCCATGATACCCCACTGCTGCACAGGAATCTGGTTTTCTCTGCACCAACTCCCTTACATCCTTATATGTCATTCAGCGCTCAGATCAGAATCCTCCAAAAAGAACAGACCTACACCCTTTATCCGACCATAAGCTAGTGCACCTAATGAAACACTGAGCACTATGTCATTTAAAAAAAGAAGTAAGAAGAAATTACAGAAATGTTTAATTCACCTCATGTAGGCATGTAGTAGACTCAGTGCTATGTGGGAAAAGTACAAAGATAATTGTTCACATCAAGCAGCTGCACTGGAATTTCATCTCTAAAAGAATACATTTTGAACCCAAAATCTAACCTTATTTTTCTCCAATTCATTGCTGCTCACTTCGGTGCAATGCAGATTTTCTCACGGTGAAGGTATGGTAAGACAAGGTGGGGCCCATGAATAATTGTTAAAGATTTCTCTCTGACCCACTTTGGATGCCACTTTTACCTCCCTTAAAGATACCGCACCCTACTTCAGTCAGTTTGTGATGTCTAAATAAAAGACACATATGTAAATAGACTCTCAACAAACACAGGAGACAAGGCATCTAAAAAAGCACAATTCTACTGACAATTTACTAAACATTAGACTTAAACATAAAACAGAAGAGGAATAGACTCTCATAACTACAACATGATCCTGTGAAATGGTGAGAAATGTTTGACATTACTGCATAATGTAATCCTTGATGAGGGAGGAGCACAGTGCAAATACATCACTTGAACTTTTTTTGTATTTTGTGTCTGTCCTGTGTGTGAGAGCTGCTCAGTTTGGCTTTAGAAATTCTCTTTTAATGCTGTGCAGTTTGATCACAAACACAACTGTTCATAGCAAATGTTTTATTTATAATGCAACAGCGTTGAACCCATAGACAAGCGGTACAATGCCCAAAAATCGATCAGAAATCAGATCAGAATATTTTTACTAAACTTCAAGTTTCTGCCAAACAGTTTGGTGTCACTCACACATGATGACTGAAATATGAATGATTTTCATCAATTTCTTTTCCAATTGTCATCCTCTTTTCTGTAAAAAATCTGTCATTTGTTTCTCTCTGGGTTTTGAACACATACCATAGAAATACATGATATGGATGCAGCACTGAGCTGATGTGCTCTGTTTGGACAGGTTCTGACCATTTCTACCTCACTGCTCATGTTATCTCGTCTTGCCTATTCAAATTCCCAAAGTCTGCCATTTTTTTTTTTGATTTCTTTGTCTCTGTGCAAGTTTCTTTTTCAGGCCACCTCTTTTATACAGTTCCCTTCATGTTTCCCAATGTGAAAAGTCACCCAGTTTTCCTCCAACATTTTTTCATCGAAAAGAACTCCATATTTAATTAAGTGACTGTCTTGTTAAAAGGCTTTTAAGTGCTCTTGTTCAGGGCTCTGGGCAGGAGGAAGGGGGCTCAAGCTTTTATTTATTCATTGGTTGGTTCAATGCCTCTTCCCTGCTCTCTGCGAAGAAGGCACCGGATTAGAGGAACAAGTCCACCCCCATCACACACACACACCTTTCATTCTCCCTAGCTGACTGTATCGACTCCCTCAGGGGACACCTCTGCGTCAGTCCACATTAACATCCATCAGAGCATGCTGCTCCAGAGGGGGACAAGGCTGTGTCCCACTAAGCCACACATATACAAATGAATACACATTTTTGGAGCATCCTCCAACCAACACTCTTCATAGATGTGACTCACAGGCTCAATGTCTTGTGGCATTTGTTTATCCGTATTTGCAAATTGGTCTTCTAATAATAGAGTGCTGCTGTCCTACTATTTGATCAGTATTTGAACCATTTTGTAGCAAGTAAACAAATAGAGAAAGTCAAGAGAAGAAGTTTCACAGGACTGAGATTGCACTGATTCCTCCACTCTTTGTGTGCTCTGCTCTCGTTATGTCCCTTGGCTTTCGATGGGAAGGGGAGTGTTTGGAGAATCAGCCCAGATGACAGAAGCATATCATTAATGAGCAGTGTTTCTACAACAAAGCTCCGACTCCATCGAATAGCACTTGTTCCCACACACTGGTGTCACACACTATGTAATAAAAGTCTCCTAATTTGTCAGTGGGATATATCTGCGATCTCCTTTCTTTATATATTTTTATTGCAATACATATACTTGTATCTAAAATAGGATTATATTTGTGGATTTTTGGTGTATCCACACGTGGGTGTGCATGAGAAGGAACTGGTACAGTATCATGCAGTGGGATGCAGATTGTTACACCACTCTGACCTAGATTCCAAAATCAGGCAAAGAAAATGGGCAAATCAGCTTGAATACAGCACTCATAGCAAATGTATTAACCTATGTTTCACCCTAATGTGTCACATTAAGACCTCTCGTTTCCATTCATCACCTAACTTGAAAGTCTTGGTGATTGATTGAATCAATTCACACTTAATAAGCAATTTTCTCATTTCTCTTTTCCTAGTTGAATCTAGCATCAAACTAAAATGCAAATCACCACAAAACTTATAATTGGATTCTGTCTATTAATATAAAAGCTCTCTTCATTACTAAGCTTCAATCTGGCTTCTTGGGGCACACACAGATCAAAACGTTGCTATGATAAAGCCACAGTGAAAGTAATGGACCAAGGAACAGTGATGTCAGCCATTCAACAACTGAATCCATAATAGACAGGATTTATGTAGCCAGTTAATATATTTGAAAAAGGTACGTTAAAGGTTCACAAAGCACAAATCATAATGGTTAGAAAGTTAGATGTAAGATGTGTTATGGTCTATATAGTTGTTAATGCTAATGTTCAAGTAGGACATACCACATTCTACAGAATCTGGCGCACAACACATGCCAACCTATGTCCATAATAATAAAATGATGGGCAGTATGTGTTAAAAAAAACAACAACGTGTGTGGCATGGGAGTTAAGAAATAATTAGCCACATAACAAAAGTTCCCATCCGACTAGTTAATTTACAGTTAGTGAGTTTTTTCTTGACATATGACAACATTATGTTTGTTCTTCATCGGAATGAGGTTGATGAGACCTTAAGGCTAATCAGCATGCTTGGTCGGAAAACAAAAGAATATTACTGAAAATGAATACCGGCATGTGACAGTTGGCGAAAGAGGCAGACGGCGAGAGAGCACCAGATGCTGTGTGGGAGGGTTGATGATATCACACCTCTTTTCCTCTTCTTCTCCCTCTAGTTCTCTTTCGCTTACACACACGCATGCACACATTAATAAATGTGCTCAACATATTTGCCCTGTCACCTACTTATCCTTGCGTGACACACTGCCCACACCTTTTTTTTTGTGGTGCTTCATTTTACCAGCCAAAGCAGCTTTCAGAAGTGTGACTATGAAAAAAATATATAAATCATAACTGTGTACCATTCCTTAACTTTCTTGGGCTGTGTCATTATATGCAGGTAGAAACTGTTCCATAAGCTTCCTGCCAAATCAGAAAAGTACGAAAAAATTAGTCTAATTAATTAGCTTTGCATTTGTACATGCAAATGAGCTTAATTAAAAAATAGACTCTCCTTTTGCGGGCTTCAAAGGGAGACAGTGAGGCCTAATCAGTAAGGTTTGTTCAGCTGTGGCACTAATGAGACATATTTGGCCTAACGAGGGAGCCATGCCCTAATTTGTTTATGCTAATGATTTGAAACAGGGCTTGTCCTTTTACTGTATCTGTGCAGTTTATCAGTTATACAATGCATTTTAAGGGTTTGGTTCAACACTCTCAAGGCACTCCTCAGTTGTTTCACTAAACAGTATCATCACATCTAAAGCCCACCATTAGATGCAGAGGTGGCAGAAATTCTCAAAACATTTTTATTTAAAATATCAAAGGTGTGACATGCCTGAAAATAATACAAAAAAGAATAATGGGAGAAATCCTGCTTAAACAACAATTATTTTAAGAGATTATTGGCCATTTTTCAAAGAATATGAATGACCACACAAATAAACTTTTTTCACTCATAGTTAGTGGTTATTTTTCTCATATAGTAAAGCTGCCCATTCTTCTTGGCAAAAAGATCCTCCCAGAGTCACTCAATAATATTGAGGACAGGAAACTAAGATGACCAGTCCAGAACCTTCACTTTATGCTATTGTAGCCAATGACAGGTCGACTTGGCCCTGTGCTTTGGATTGTTGTTATGTTGGAACGTCCAAGTATGTCCCATGCGCAGCTTCTGTGCAAATATTCCTCCAGTATTTTCTGATAACATGCTGCATTTATCCTGTCATCAATTTTGACCAAGTTTCTTATGCCTTTATAGTTCAAACATCCCCAAAAGATCAGCGTTCCATCTCCATGTTTCACAGCAGGAATTGTGTACTTTCATCATAGACCTTGTTGACTCCTCTCCAAATGTAACATTTATGGTTATGGTCTTTGAGTTTTGAGGCTTGTCTCTGGGCTGATTGGTGTATTGTAAGCAGGATGCTTTGTGGCATTTACATAGTAATGGCTTTCTTCTGGCGACTTGACCATGCAGCCCATTTTTCTTCAAGTGCCTCCTTAATGTGCATCTTGAAACAGCCACACCCCTTTTTTTAGAGAGTCCTGTATTTCAGCTGAAGTTATTTGTGAGTGTTTCTTTGCATCCCAAACCATTTTCAAGGCAGTTGTGGCTGAAGTTTTTGGTTTTTGCTTTGGTTTCAACAGAATCCCTAATTTCCCTTGATTAGAGTTTGAACACTGCTGATCAATTCCTTAGATATTTTTTTATATCCCTTTCCTTTTTTATACAGTTCTATTACTTTTTCCCGCAGACCTTTTGACAATTCTTTTGTTTTTCCCATGACTCAAAAAACAGAGACGTCAGTGCATCACTGGATGAGAGATGCAAGGGTCTGTCAGGAACTCAATGACCTTTTATACACACACACTGATTACAAGCAAACAGATCACAGGTGAGGATGGTTACCTTTAGTGGCCATTCAAACTTGTATGTGTCAACTTGTGTGCATGTTATTAGGCCAAAATCACCAGGGTATGTAAACTTTTTATCAAGGTCATTTCAGTTGTTTTACAATAAATGGCTTCATCAAACCAATAACTATGAGTGAAAAAAGGTTTTATTATTATTAATTAATTTGATTGGGACAGTATATGTTAATGAACATACATGAGACACAGCCACATGAATGTAAACATGTCATCTGTTGTCCCAACATTCTCACACATTCATTTACCAGGGCTGTGTCACAGGAGGCAAACAGGGTTAAGTGTCTTGCCCAAGGACACAAAGACAGTATGAACTGTGGGGAGAGAATCAAACCGCCAAACTTTCCGGTTATAAGTCAACCGCTCTACCGCTGAGCCACTGATGAAATACCTCTATATTACGAGTATGCTGGAAAAGTTTCTACTAAAAACCATTTGGACCACACAACTACATCTAAACAAAGCAGAAGACCTAAGAAACTTGTTGTTGAGCCTTGTTGGACCAAAACCAAACCCTTTTCACAGAGACACTCCATACTAACAATCATCACATGGTGGTGATGGCTGATTGTTTGTAGCTTGCAGTTGAGTTGAGAGAAAACACTTTGGTCAAGTTTGGGTCATGTAGCAGGACGAGTATTTGAACCACAACAGCAAATAAACACCACCAATAAAATAAAGAAAAAAAATCACAAAACAATTGCTTCATATTATTTGTGATAAAGGAGGATCCAAACTTCTGAATCACCAGACTGTAACTTGTAAATGGTCACAGTTACGTGATGAAGAGTAGATGGGTCTAATCAGCGCATGCTTTAGTATAAACACTGAGTGACACAGTGAAATAAGACACAGCGTAACAGAAAACTTAAATCATCATTTGAATTACTATATATTTTTATATATATTAAGTAGGGAATAGGAATATATGTGCCATATTATTTGCTGACATAGATTGTTTAAGTCCAGACCTAGGGAGATCTAGGGACTTAAACATTCCATACATTTTTAAATATTAAAAAAGCCTTAATCAAAATTGGATTAACTGGGTATTATTAAGATTCTGGATATAATTATGTTTTTGAATTGAAGAATGTTTTTGTAAGACTTCATTCAGAACTTAATGCACAGTTTTTCTTCACAGGGATGCAGAAATACTCTTATAATTCATTATAAGACTCAATAACAATATTTTCAAACAAGCAACAAAAAAATGTTAGATAAAACAAAATAAAATGTCCCCAACCAAACCAAACCTGCATGTATAAGCAGTTATGTACACACTCACAATTTGAATGTTCACATTTTGGCCTCCAGGCTTAACAGTGCCAAAGCATATACGCAGCCACGAGACCTGTCATGTTAGAGGGGCACGGCTTCTGACCTCCCACACACAGATCCTACAATTATACTGGGATTTGCCAGTTGAAGGCAAGGTCTTTCAATATAAAGTAGGCATATATGTAGGTGTACTTTGGCTTTTGGCCTGAACATATGTGTACTAAATGTGCATTGTGTGTGTGTGTATTGTGTTTGGTGAGTGACAGGCTCCCGGTGCTTTTGTTCACCGTTGAGTGAGTGTGAGGCCGAGTGAAACGGCAGCATGGCTGGCCCTTGCTGATAACTAGGCACAGCTAGGGCTCTGTGCACCTATTCAAAATATGAACGCATACTCACACGGGCCTCTACAACTGTGTTAATTAATCTAAAAACAGAGGGAAAATTGAAAAAAATAAAAACACCTTTTAATTGGACTGTCTGTCTTTCAAGCATAAAGAGAAAACAAGCTCAATCATTCCCCACCATCTTGTCGCTTGTTGAATTATTGATAGATGGAGCAAACTGTACTAGAAAATGAAACAGGGCTGGAGTGTTTTGAATGTAGTGATAAAATGTGATTATTCATGTGTGATGTGTGCTGTGCGGATACTTGTAACAGAATGAGGAGGAGTTTTCTCCATAGTGATTGTGGAGGACCTGTATGTGCCAGACAAGCCAGCTGGTATCTCAGTGTCCAAGTACAAACAAAGCTCCGGAAAATGAATCAGAAACAAACTGATGTGGAGGAGGCAGTTGTTAAATGCTCGAGTTTTCATTTGTGTTTGAAAACAATGTGCAAATCTTGATCACTTTATTCACAAGGACACATCAACGGTCTGACTTATAAAAATGCTTCAATTACAATATATTTCATTGGTTTCAAGTGTAAGAGCAGCATGACTGAAATATTCATTCATTTCCTACCGATTAGTCCCGTAAGGGGTCGCGGGTGACTGGAGCCTATCCCAGCAGCTTTGGGCCTGAGGTGGGGTACACCCTGGACAGTGGCCAGTTAGTCGCAGGACTAACATAACAGACAGTGATAGACAACTATTCAGTCTCACATTCATTCACTAGGGACACTTAAGCGTTGCCGATTAATACATGCATGTGTTTGGACGGTGGGAGGAAGCCAGAGTACCCGGAGAGAACCCACGGTAACACATGGAGGACACGCAGACTCCTCACAGAAAGACCAGAGTTGACCATGAATGTTTTGAGTTTTTGAGTTGGTTTTAACCACTCTGCCACGTGCACCCATGACTGAAATATATATATATAATATATATTATTATTATTATTATTATTATTATTATTATTATTATTATTATTATTATTAATAATAATAATATTATTATTTCATGACTGAAAGAATAATAATAAGAAGAAGAATAATAAATAATAATAATAAATCATATTTTATATATTTAGTTAGGTTGAGCACAAGTCTGTTTGATAAAGCTCAGTATTTTCCCAAATGGAATTACCTTTATGAGCCCACCCACCAAATATCACCACCAGCTGCCACTAGTTTTAAATGTCTATTAGATATAAGAATTACATGAGTGATATTATTAAGGGCAAATCACAATAACCTTTAAACAGATTGTAAAAAGAATATGGAAATGCTCTTTACTTCATAATGTCTTACCTGCAGGATCATTACATTTCTGATTATCAAACAGATATGAAACATAGGAAACCCCTGAATAATGTTTTGACAATGACAAAACATGTCCAACTCAAACTTCTTGAGCCCAATGAGAGACCTTGAAATATTCCCTCCATCAATTAATTTTCATTCAATGACACACTGCTTTACTTAGCCAAGCATTCAGCCTCTTCAGACCGCTATAATTGTCCCAGTTAATTGCTTTTCAACTCGCTTTGATTACAAGGTCAGCCCTGAATTGCTGGTGTACATGGCTCAAAGTTGGGTGCTTAGCTTAGCTCTCCATCTTCTTTATTCCACCCCTTTTCTTTTAGGATCACTACAGATTACCTCTCTCGTCTCCTACTTTTTCAATAATATTACATTAGATATGGCAGGATCTGAGCTGTAAGTAGGTAAATACTTTCGTCTTAACATTTAACCACAGTCGAAACACAAAAATGATAATCGTTTCTGTCATTCATCACAAGACAGCAGAAAATATACTATACCACATGAGGAGACATAAAATTCCTTTTCAGAATTATACTGCTGGAATGGTTAAGAGAAAAAAAGCCTGTCATGTCTTGCTTATAATGACAAAATTGTGATCATATGTCATGTAATGTATCCCTTTACAGATTTTCTTTTGTTTTATGATTACTGATCACATATCTTTTTTCATAACAATACATTTTAACAAACAGTGCTGGGTGCTAGTTTGGCATTTTGTGTTCAGACTGAGGCTATGTGAATTAATATAGTGTCCCCACAACACAGAATCCCACTGAGGATAATGTGTGTGGTGCTTTGTCCTTTCCCTCGGCAGCTCACACGGAGGCGACAGAGTCCCTCTCATTACTAAACACCACAGCATCCAAACAAAGGCTTGAGCAGCGTGTTCTGTACTGATAACTATGTGGCCTCCCATACAGATCAGCCTGCCATATAGGCCTTGATGTATCGTCACAGACCCAGACATTAATGCATGGACACGCTTAAAGTTACGCATTCAAATATAAACTAAATAACATACACACATCTATTTGAAGGGTACAAGCCTTTTACGTGTGATTAACATTCAGGAAAGCACACAGCCAGGAAAAGTGATTCTGCAAACTCCTGAACAGATAGCATTCCAGCTTTGCATCAGCACTGTTTTTTTGTTCTCACTGTTGAGAAGAACAACAAACGCCGTCCCACTTCAATGAAACAGGAAGAACAGAAATAGTAAAGGTGAGTTGTGATTGTATAGACGGCAGATTACTTTTTCTTTTCTTTTTTTTTACACAGAACATTCATGCAAACAGGCAACAAGAGGCATTATTTCTGCTCCACTTCAGTGTTGCCCTCTCCTCATCTGGCCTTCTGCATGTTTCACACCTGGCTGGGTAAATGTGCCACTGGGCTGCCCCCTGCTGAGGACTTAAAGCACAAAGATACATATATTCACATACAGATGAACTCCAGCTACGGCCTCTTTGCAGTGCTTTTTTTTTTTTTTTTTTACAAAAATATACACATATATAATTAGCAACATGAGTCTTGTTCTATAAATGCTACTTTTGTGTCTCTGGTCGTGTAGTAAAAGCAGCCTATAGTTATGTTACCTCCTGTGGTGACTAATATCTGCCATCTCTCTGTCACAAACAGCCACAATAGATTGTATATCTTACTGTAATATTGCTTTAATACTGTGTTGCCTTCAGCTGTGACTTGGCTAACAGTCAGTAGGTACAGAGATGCAATAGCAGCAGGGAGCAAAATAGGGGCCTTGCATTTTACATTCCTGTGTATGCAACTGCATATCAGTAATTGTAAATTCCTGGTGGGTATGGATGATTTTTGCCCCTGTGTATAACGCTATCTATATTTCAAAGGGCATTTCAACGCAGCTGGCGGTGACCCGTTTTGCAAATGAGTTGAGGGTTGAGGAATATTTACTGAACAGGGAGATAGGATGTCATTCCTCATGCTGATAATGAGAGAGAAATGTGAAGGAAGAAAACACAGAACAGGAGGAGTAGAGGGAGGAAAGGGAGCAGGAAGAGGAGCCTAAAATATGCATGTCATCGTGTGGGTGACTGATAGCTTTCTGTGAAGGTTTCTCTTGATGCGCGTGTGCACTGCAGTCTTCTAATTGAGCTCTGCTGCCAATCACAAGTCTTCATAGTGTCTGTGTGTTTACCAGGAGTGTAACAGCCTGCTGCTGAAGCCTCCAACTCACTGACACACACAGAATTCAGTGTCTTTGATCATCTGAGTGAGACTGTCCTAATTAGCTTGGTGTTAAACATGAGAGACAAGTGAGATCAGGCAGCACAGCCAGCAGATGATCAGTGCATTTTGAGGATGTTACTATCACCCATAACGATCAGGATGAGTCTGCACCATGGAGCTGCCTCCAGCACTTACACAACATGGGCATGGGCTTTTGCGTTGTTCCATTTTTAGGTGATATTATCAGGCATTTTATTTGTCAGAATCAAGTACAGACAGAAGAGAAATGTGGGCAAAGATAGAGATTAGGAGAAAGCCAGAAATCAGGCCTGAGATACATCGATGGGCCTTATTTAACCACAAAACCCACTGAAGGCCAACCCTATCCTTGAAGTGTATGACATCCTTATGCCAGCTTATTTTCTCTGTTTTACTTTGCTTATATTTGGAGCCTATTCTTGTTTGCAACATTTTTTTGGCACAGCAAATTCAATATGGCAGCCACAGTATTGTCTGTCACCCTATAGACTTGGAAACATATGCATAAGCAGTGTGGATGGTTTGTGTTTGCCTCTGACTGCTGGGTCCGCTGTAAAACAATAATGAAAGAATTGTGAAAGCGCCTTACACTTCAACCCCACAAATATGTTTAAGTTAGCACACATTTTTATATTCTAAAATCTATCAATACAAACGTATAAATGCAGGCTGTGTTTTACATGCCATAATTGTATTTTCTTTCAAACAAGCTTTTAAATTTAAACGGCATTCATGAAGAGAAGTCTGCAGATTTTGTGCAACTGCAGTTTCCTTCTGTTCCTTCGTCGTCCCTGATGTAGTCTGCAGTCTCAGCAGTTACAGACATGGGCAACTCACACAGGAGTAATATCTGTGTCCCCACCGCCCCATCCTTTATTACACCTCTTTCTTTTCACTTTCTCCCCCTCATGAATAAACATTCCTTACATTCAGTCAGTGCTGGCATGAAATGGCCACACAGCCCCTGGCACACGCAGGAGTAATGCTGCAATCATTATTCCACTGCAGTGGTCCCACACAAGCATATTTCACCAATCATGTGGCTCTCTCCCCTGGCTTTTGTTTGGATGACTTAAACAAATGATGTGGCAGTGAGGAGGGCCCGTGTACTACTGCTCCCTCTGTTAACACAGCAACCGTTGACACGGACACAGCAGAATTTGCATAAGAGAATGCTTGAGTGGTATTGGCAATTCCAGAAGGGAATCCAAAGATCGTTCCCTCTCTTTGGATGGGAGGGTGGGGTTGAGGGCTAAATGAGTAGGGTGGGGTGTTATTTTTGGTTCTCCTGCTTTTCTGTTTCCTTTCATTCTGTTCTGCCTCCTCCCTGTTTCTCTCTCAGACTGCCATCTCTTCTTTTCTCTGGGGTTTAGTGTTGAATCTTAGGTAATGAATGATGCCCACATACCTTGAGTCTGGCCAATCAGTGACTGACATGAAGGAAGACTGTAGGTTTTGCTGTTAATAATAGACAGGACTAAAAATGCATCTAAGTATCAACCAAGGATGGTTTAACTTCATTGTGTTGGGTTCGTCAGATAGGTAGGAGAAAAGGAGGTTTACTTTCAATTTACGTTCAATCGTTTAAGCAATAGTGATTAATTATGTAACCATACAACATTTTTGCTAAGGTTTGGTGTCTACTTTAAAAAAATTAACTATTGCATACAGAAAAAATAAATTCACAAATTGTTCTGTTTTACATTGTAGGATATTTCTAAAAAAATAGCATAATTTCTCTAGTATATCAAGGAAAAAAATTACTGAAGACAAATGTGTTAATAAAAGAGAGGAAGTGAGGAATAATCTTGATAATATTGAATTCAGTTTTGGTATTCTGTCTGTGTTAGTGTTTGAAAGTAGAAGTAAAATTGGAGCATAGAACGAAGTTAATCAGTCAGCCTGAAGGGCCACTGCTCTGTGCTTTTATGTATCACTCACTACATTTCTCTTTCTTCCTCATTTCCCTTATCAGACTTTCTTTAATCACTGCATATCAATGTGACTAATACATCTAAGAGAGGTGTTTGCCTGCTTTTTACTTGTAAAAAACTTTTACTAAATTCTATAAATTTGCTATTAACTGACTTTCAGTATTCTGACAATGAATATAAACAAGAAACCAACAGACCTGTCTTTCTAAATGTTTATGACTCTGTGGAGTCCTTAGAGTGGGTGTGCCATACTGCATAAAGGTTGTCTCCATGGTGATAGATGTGGGGTCATCTCCATGACGATAGATTGCAGGGGGTGTTGGCCGCCAAGGTCGTGGACCAAGGACAAGGCGAGAGTGATTGCAGCCACCCAGACAGGAAATCGAAGAGAAGCACTCCAAAGGGGGGTCGAGGAAAAAGGTGCAATTTCACAAGCCAAATTACTTCTGGGATGGAGAAGAGAAAAATACCACAGCAACGCAGTGAGAGGAGGGAGAAGAGGGGAAGAGGAGCAGAAGGAAAGAGGAGGGAGATCCCAAACATCAGGAGTTGTTACAATTTTGATGACTATTATCAAAATCATCAAACATGTATGTTAAAAGTAAAAAGAGTGACTTGATTACTCTGTTGCCACACAAACCTCTCTGCCTCTCAAAGCTACAGTCCCTGCCAGAGTTTGGCTGAATTTCCACATGCTTTATCAAGCTGTGTTTATTTCTGAGACTGATGCTGCCTGTGACTGGGAAATATTGATTGGATTGTGCAACATGTTCCACTGCAGTATTACTGATTTCTTTCTCTGTTGTCTGTGTTTTCTCATCTATGCTCTCGGCTGATTCGACAACATCAGTATGTGCACTAACCGATCAGAAGGATGTTAACAAGAACAGACACAGTGAATAAATAACAATGACAACTTAAAAATTCTCCCTGTTCTATCACTCTCTGCTCGGGGTTTCCCTCATGCTTTGCCTGTCTCATTTACTTACTCCCTCTGTTTTGTTTTGTTTTGTTTGTGTGTGTGTGTGAACAGGCTGGGTGAATTGAATCATTAAGTCCACAGTGCCACTGAGCCCATTGCTTCATTGCACCTAATTAAGCCCCTTGGTTTCCTATCAATTAAGATTGTAATTAAAAGTAGTTGTGCTTCTTTTTACAGATAGTTTGCTGATTCAGACAAATGACACAAACATGACATGCAGGAGTTTACCTAATACATTCCTCCATTTAACATTCACATTATTAGAAACAGACAATAGAAAAATGATGGTTCAACAAACTGTGAACACAAAAACTTTAGTTTATGGAAATTAAAAATATTGTTTTAAGAGGAAATTTAATTAATCTTAAAATATTTTCAACATTAGATAAATTTATAAAAAAGTAAGGGGGTGTTCAAATATAAAATAATGCAAGATTTAGACACTTAGGCGTCTAGGTCACAATTGCTACTGTCTATGGTTACAGTACAATTCTTCATCCGTGGTACATGTGAGCTGCTCATTAACATTTGTGAAAGTATTGTAAAACATAGGGCTCTGGGAAGCTGGGAATGAGGAATAATGTGGAGTTTATGTGAACTAGGGTTGAGTTATTAACATAACCAATGAATTCACCTCTTGATAATCTCACACTAATCACCTAATCCTCCCCCCTCAGGTGACCAGACTTGAAACAAGCATCAGGGACCGTGAAAACAACATGAATCCACTCTTGCACACACAAACACATTCACTTATGCATGTTTGTACACATATGAACAGAAACAGGAAAATAAGTCACAGAAATGAGCACTGCACCCCGCCTCTGCTGGCTCAATCCTCCTCAGTATGCCAATGTTCACTTCACCAAAAAAATATACACTATATCGTCTTGTTTCCATGGCAACAGGCTGTAGAACTGTGGGTATATGAGCAGGCGGCTGCAAAATCACTGGAGTGAGAGGCGTAGCAGTCTGTCACCTCAGCCTCCCCCGAGAAACAACATGTACTGTACTACTGTACTCCTGTACTCCAGTCTTTCTCCATCCACTGTTCTCATTTTGTTCAGGAGACTCATTTGTTTATGTCTACATGCAAACACTGTCCTCTGTGTTGTCTTAACCTATGTCTTTTAAGCAGCCAAACAAAGTCTACGTTCTTTAACATGTGACCCTTTTGTTTAAATGTGATCCTAAACTGCCCCACCCCCTCTCCTCTTTCAAATATCTGACACTCTTTTTTTTGTTGGAGGCCAACCCGTCCTTGGGTGCAGTAACAGATTACACTAGCGCACACCATGTGACCTTAATTCCCCTCTGCATGCTTCTGCCACATTCAGCCAATCAGCCTCAGCAACGCATCAGACATGTATGTGTGTATAATGCTGCAGCTGTCTGCTAATGGTGGCTTTAAATGCAGGCGACCATGTTTTTCTGAACAAACGTGAAGGAGATAAATACAGTTGCTAACGAGACCCAAATATAGATAATATCTGTTGTAAATTTGCTCTACTTAAATATTCTTGAAATTAACTGAATATGGATATTAGTTGGTTCAGTAGTTCAGATCTAGAGCTCAAACTGGGAGTGTGTAGCCACCACGCTAAGGGGGTCAAGCAATGGTAGTAATGGCTTGACATATGAATAAAAGAGACACCAGATGAGTACAAGACTACACATTGGACATGACAATGACATTGGACAAATTGTATTCAAATTTTGAGGAATGGCCATAAAGCTGTTCTTTTGTATGTGCAGCGATTGTTTTAGACACAGACTAAATTCTAAACTTGCATGCTCATCTATTAGCATGTATACATACTATATTTAAATGTAAAAAAGAGCAAGCAAACAGTGTGACTCTGTGACCCACACAAACAAATAATAGAAAATCATTCTGTGTTTATTCATATGCATAAAGTCACAACTTGTTTTTTTTTTTTTAAAGGGGGGTACACAGAATGAATCAGCAGTTGTCAGTAATTCTCCCCAGCACGTGTCGCACATTTAGACAACCCCATTCATCTTCAGCAAACAACCAAAAATCTTTGTGCAGCCCCAACAAACAGACCTCAAAACCCCCGCTCATTCTGCCGCCATCAGTTGGCTCAGCTGGTGGCATGGAGGTGGGGAGGAGTAGGCCGCACAAAGCAATGAATAGATGGGTGTTTGTGGGATAGTGGTCGTATGTTGGTAAGACTATGGCCTATATCTTTGCTAAAAGTTTTACTGGAGTAATGTAAAAACAGGACAATATTAGTACAGACTGTGTGAGTAGAGGTCTATTTACTGACACAAAGAAGAAGACTTTAAGGTAGGATGCCTTACAGGCACAGTGTATGGAAAGGGTGGAGGTCATTTAGGGATTCGTGGGCGTGTCAATTATGGAGATCAGACAGCATAAGCAGACATTTAAAGATTACATTAGGGGGAGTGGGCTATCTCTATTTGATTCCACCGGATAAAGCCCTCAAAGCTTCATATGTATGTGTCTGGCCTTAGCGTGTACATATTTGTTTCTGTGAGTGTAGCAGACGTAACCGACACAGCACCTTGCCTTACAAGACCCCCACTGTTGATGTTGACCCCTCTACATTAACCAAACCATTTTCTACCATTGCATATATATTTTTTAATTGCCAAATGTGGTGTTGTGTTTGTGTGAGTTAGTCTATGTCTAAGATATTTAATTTTAAGTCTGCACAGAAGTTAATTTTCAACTGTCTTTGAGAGAATGTCTATTCCTGTTTTTTTTATGTCAGAGAACATTTTTTTCCTGCCTGTTACACAGTTTTACTTTAAATGTTGCACAAAATTCATATTGTATTACATGTACTGTGCAAAACCCATGCATGTCAACCAGGTGTTATTAACAAGGTGTTACATTTGCTTCAACTTAACCTATAAACATATTTTTGGAACACTGCATCAGGCTTTTTGTCAGAATCTTAAATATGCACATATCTCTGAGATGTTATTTACTTTTCCTCTGGACTGTTGTATTCAACATATCCACATTTCAGTGAACATTAGATATATTTGATTTAAAAGACTGCATTCTGTGTAGGGTAGTTGGGTGTATTTCTATCTCTGAGTCATGTGAAGTCTCGCTGTGCTTTGCCTATGTGTTTGTAACAGATGGTCTGGCAGAGACACCTTGTCGCTCGTTGGTGTATCATGCCAACTCCGATTGGCCGAACTGAGTAAATCACAACTTTGAATCTAGCATGTTCTTCATTTCTTTATCTGCCATTTTGATCTTGTAGTTTGCCATGTTCAATATACAAAAGATACAGCACAGTCTTCAAGATGCTGCAAGCATCATGTAAAATGACAAGGGGTTGACAGTGTATTATTGGTGCTTGTTCAGTGATACAGTAAAATTACATCAAAACATTTTCACATTTAGAATGAATGAAAGCTAAAAAAAGGAAGAAAGGAAACATGTTTACCTATAGCGCAGACTGGACTTCAGACCAATCTCATCAAACTTTGTGTTTCATTGCCAATGTATTTGAAATAGCAAAAAAGGAAAGAACAAGCTATGGAGCTAGAGTTGTGTTCATGCCTCTGAAATCTGTCAGAGTAGTGCAGAATTTCTGAGTGCACCCAAGAAAAAAATGTCTTGCATTATAGATTTCATTTGATAAAAGCAAAAAATGCAATACCCAACTGACGACCCCGGCATGGCTATACAAAATTCTCTTTGGCATCGTCTTAACATCAAGGACTGACTACAAACAGCATAGCAAGGCTGGTTTGACTGGTATCATGGGTATTTGGTAAATACTTTTGATATTTTACTATCCTTGTGCACTAGACCAGATATGGCTCTTGTCACTCTACTGCCATTGTGCAAAATATTCTATCAAAGCAAAAATATCCCAAATTTGAAAGGGATCCCAAATTTGGAGGCTACAGATGGGAGAAGCAGGTTGGGTGACATGGTAGTGTCCTTAAACTGACAACCACTCTCCCGGCCCAGTTTCAGGCTGTAGCAATGCATCTCACTTCTTGAGAAAGAATAAGATGAGCTGTGTATCAAATGCATTAGACTGTCTCTGTGTAAGTGAGAATATACCTCAAATACTTGGCCAGTTCACTCAATTATTTTGTGTTTTTTTCTTAGTTTTTTAGTGCCATTAAAATTCTTTAACGCCATTTTTATATAGTATAGTTAATTTTTGTGTCTGCAATAATTTATTCTTTGCATAGTACTTCTTACTATAACCAATTCATAAATCCACTTGAACTTGAACCTATTCAAATCCAACTAAAACCTGTTCAAAACCAACTAGAACCATTTCAAATCCAACTAAAACCTATTCAAATTTAACTACATTTTTTACAAATCCCACTAAAAAGTTGTTCAAATCCAACTAAACCCAATTCAAATCCAGTGAACCATGTTCAAATCCATCTAAAACCTGTTCTACATTGACCCATTGACTTTTACAAATATTTTTCAGAATTTCAATTTGTTGTTTTGTTTTTTTGTTGATTAAGACCCACCTTTGGCTCCCGACCCAATGTTTGGCAACCACAGTTCTAGACCAACATTTCCTGTTAATTAATAGCACTTTTAATTAGATAATTATTTAAAAAAGAAATATTAGAAAGAACATATTGGAAGTTGTAAGTAAAACCCACGATCCCAATTTAACACATTAATGAAAAGATCCCTCTAAAATGGAGATATTGTGAAGTTAATGAACCTATATAATGTATTCAGAGAGTGAGCTCAAGGTGAGGTGGAGGAGGAGGTTGGGGGTCATTGTGTGGGAGAGAAACAATGGACACAATACCATGGGGTCTTCACAGTGGCCTCCTTATAACTACATTACAGTGGTGAGAACAAGCTGCAATAAGTGATAGTGTCATGAACCTCTAGCTGGTCTATAAATCAACACGGATTCATGCAAATTAGACCAATTCCCCAGATCTGAGTCTTAAAGGCCCTCGCCAGATCTCCATCTCTCTCGCCATTGTAAATCCTTCACAGGAAACAGACAAAGTCATAGAAAATGAGCTGTTAACTTATTCAACTTTTTTGAATGGTTTATTCATACAATTCATTCAAGTGCTTATAACATAATAATATATTTGATTTCATAAAAAAGTATATATATGAATTTATACAAACTTGTTCAAATTATATATATCATATTGTAATAAATAAATCTAATTGTATGTATATTCAAAATGAAGTGGGAGGAAGCTTATTTAAACCCACCCCCGTTCACCATTTCAATCCAATAATATTCAGGCTTCTGCCCTTTCCAACTGTTTTACCATTATATGTTACATATTCATATTCAATTGTCTAGGAGTACAATAAATCTATATACCTACCAAATACTCATCACATGACAATTCACAGTAATAGAACAACCCATGACTCAATTTTCTTCATTACTCATTTCTTTATACATGTTTTTAAACTGCTTCACATTTGCTTAAGCTCCACATTCATACTATTCCACATTTTGACCCCACAGACAAAAACACAAGAACACATGATCATTTTTAAAGTATGTAGGCTCTTTATATGATAAATTCCTTCCCTTTTAATTAATATTTTTTGAATATTCCCTGGTAATTGCTCACTTTTTGCCTTATAAATTATTTATGCTGTTTGAAAGCTGATTACATCCTATAAGTTTTAATTAATTTAAAGTAATGAACAGTAGGTTTGTGTGGTCTGCAGGAGAGACTGCGTATAACGCATCAATTTGGAAAGGTAACAGATATGCCAATGTGTTCCAGCCATCTGTCACCAAAGCTCGGAACGGTGAACTCTCATACAAAAGAGAGCCACACTGTTCATATACAAGCAAGGCACCAGCTCTGCTTTTGTCCTCCAGGCTGCTTGGTAAGTGATGGTGAGGACCCCAACAGCTGCTGCAGTGGTGAAGGTGCATTCTGGGTAACCTGCAGCCTGGCCTAGCAGCAAGGTGCCCTCACCCACATGGACATGGACAAACAGGAGAAGAATTACTAATACCTGTTCATGAATTGATTGGCATTACTAAGCATGTACTTTGTCAGAATAACAAAGCAACTAAAACTCCTAAGTTCACTCGATCCCTGTTGTGGATAAAGTCTGAGGCTCATGGGATACGCTAGTTTTTCAGTTTTTTCCCCAAACGCGCACCCTTCTTCAAGTCCAATCATTTTGTTATCATTCACTCAGAGAAAAAGGCCAGGATGACAAAGGTTAACAATCTGTCAGCGGTAAAGAGGAAAAAATAAGGGATCAATGAAAGGTCCGCAGAACACTTCTATTTTATTGGTAAAGAGAAAACAGCATGTTAATGAAGAGCCATTTCACCAAATGTTAAATATCCCTGAGGATCACTGAGCAATGTGAGATTACACTGCCAAATACCTGTTATCTGTGTTTTTCTGTAGAGTTTGCCTCATTTGATAAAAGTCCACTGGCCTTACAATTCATACTTAAATACTAAGACTACGTAGAGTGATTGTAGAAGATGCCCCATGCTGTTTTCAAGCTGTTGAGGTCACTGTCTGCTCCCGGTATCCTATCTCTCAATGGGCGGTTTCTCAGTGTCCTGAACTGGGGGCTTCCAATCAGACAGATTGGTGTTGGGGCCCCATTTGACACAAGGAGCCCAGTGATGCTTCAAATCCTAGAGGGCCAAGTGGCAGCTTCTCAGAAAGACCTATTTCAATTACCATAAGAGCCTTGGCTTGTTTCCCTTTATCCTATTCTTTAATGGACTCTGCATGTAACAAGTCATGCAAATGACTTTAAGGTCCTTTCTATTTTAGTGCAGTTGTTCCTAAGAGGGTTTGCTTGTTGTTGGCACATGCACTGTGTTTATAGTGTGTGAAACAAAGTGAAACAAACCAATCAAGTTAGTGGTGGATACTTTGTAGACTGTTTGGGCGTGATGAACAGACAGTACAAATAATTTAAAAACAGATTATCAAACCAAATTTAAAATGCAAAACTAAAATCAGAAAGACTTAACAAGACAAAAGTGTAAAACCTTGCAAATATAACCTGAAATAATAATTCAATCAAGATTAAGCCAAGGAATTTATTAAAGGCTCTCCAGGAATATTAGGAATACCTTTCTTAGTGATACATTTGGTAAGACTAACCTCATACAAGGAACAGAGAATTCAAAATACATAAAATATTTCAAATAAACATTATTACTATTAGCATTTTAGGATTGCAGAAAAGTTGTTTTTTGTTTGTATTTTGTAGACCAATTGAACAACCACGGTAGCCCTGCAGGAGCAGGGTGTTATCTACGGAAATAGATCAGATGATGTGTTCATTTTGAGTTTTAGAAGTCAAATTTTTCCCTTTGAGTTTTAGAAGTCAAATTTTCCAAGATCAATAAATGCGATTAAAAACATTTTACTAAAGGCCCTTTTTATTCCAAACTATGTAATGAGTGTCAATTTGAATTATTTCTATATCACTAACATAGAGAAAGAAAAAGGGTTTGTTTTAAAAGACAAATATGTTAGTGTACATAGTCTTATTCTCTTTGCTTCATTAATTTGTGTTTGTTTCTGTTTGAGTTAGTTAATTACCTATGCGGGCTAAAGCACTGTGACCTTCTCTGTAAAGGGATGATAAAATAGCTGAACTTCCATTAAAACAAACACTTAATTAATCATGTGAGTGCGTCAAAAATACTCAGTAGAGTTTTACAGAAAAGAGTGGATTTTATATAGTACATAACAATTTTGGAGTAGCATTAGATCCAATCATGGGAGCTCAACAAGGAGACTTTACCCAGGATGAGAGTTTGCTTGATGGGGGATGATCTGCAGGATTACCTGGCCTTGGGATTGAGCCGCAGCAGGACTCCATTTGTAACGATGTAATCATGAGTAAAAATAGTTCACCTCAGAAACCACAGCCTAACTGTTCCAACGTCTATACGAGTATGCATGCCCACCTATACAGCCTTTTTGATTTGTATGCTTAGGCCATAGGACTGTACTGACAGTGGGGGCTCTGAGAGCAGCAGTGCAATGAATTCTTTAGCATGAGCTCACACGTAGCCCTGCTCTCATCACGCCTGAAATGACTGGCCCGAAGATGCACTCATATACAACACATATTAAATCTATGGCTGGCAGCCTACTTTCCCTCCGCTGAAGGTCCCAGTGGCCTACATGCAGCCCACACTGAACTATCTCATCAGTAACACATCTCCTCAGAAGCTACTGCCGCGTCCGCACAAGCACAACAAAACCAAAATAGAGGAAGGAATCTAAGGGAATTTTCAATGTCTTCTCTCTCTCCCTCTGCCTGTGGTGAACACTGGCAGGAATCAGGGGGAGAAAAGCACGGTTGCTAGGAGACAGGTTGTGGTTGCCATGGTGAATTTAAGTGGAACAGCTGGTCCAATCAGCATAAAGTGCAGGCAGGCGGGGTCTGAGCCAGAGAGGCTCATGCCAGCACAGACAGGCAGACGCACTGACAGAAAGACACTGACAGACAGGAAGGGAAACAGAAAGGCTGCTGAGGCATGTTCAGTGGAGAAAAGGAAGTAGGAAGAAGAAAAGGGGAGTGGAGGTCAGGAAAGTAGGCCAATGACTTAAAAAGATCAACAACAGGGGAAAGGAAAATAATGTCTACACAAAGTGATACTGTGTGGTTCAGATTTGTTCGGTGACAGATAAGGCAAGTTAAAGTTTTGGAAAATATAGAACAGATGTCTAACTTTGCAAAATACTACTGTTGGTTTTATCTAAAGCTTAGACGTTGATCTGTAATTTTCCACCTTACCGCCGCAACAGTCAGATCATTCAAGGATTAAACTATAGTTGCTAGTGTCTGTTTATTTGCAGACAGAGATTAATTTCTTTTCTACAACAATAAAAAGGTAAGAACACCAATCATGCCAGTTTAATTGTTGGGCTGCATGTTGTGGGATGATTTCAAACACAATCAAACACAAACAGCTGCCTCAACGGTTACATCCATTGTATTTTATTGTATAACCCAAACTGAACCGAACCACTTTATTTAAAAAATATTGACATAAAATCGCTTGAATGAAGTGTGAGTCACCTTAACATACATTTAATTAAGCTAGGATTCATGGGGGACTGAAATCAATAAATTAATAAAAAGAACATGTACTGACTTGTCCTATTATTGTGATCATTGCATTGGGTTTTTAATAAATGGATTTTCTTGGCACCTCTCGTTGAGCGGCAGAAAAACAGCCAAGACTATAAATTTGAGCATCTTTGACACTGGCAGGTTGTGATGGTCAGTCTCTACAATAATAATAATAATAATAATAATAATAATAATAATAATAATAATAATAATAATAATAATAATAATAATGGATGGATTTATATTGTGCTTTTCTCCCAAGGGACCAAGTGCCTCAAAGCACACAGTCACACACTGGTTATGGTAAGCTACAACTGAGCCACAGATGCCCTGGGGCAGACTGACAGAGACATGGCAGCCATTTTGCGTCTACGGCCTCTCCGACCAACACCACATACATTCACATTCATACGAGGCAAGGTGGGTTAAGTGTCTTGCCCAAGGACACAACAACAGCTCATGGTGGAGTCTGGTGGACAAACAAGTCTGGGGGCCAACATTAGAACTGCAAAGACTCTATTTCTAACACATTCAGATGTTTATTGTACTATGGCAACTTTTTCCAGATAGTAAATGGTTCAAGAAGTTGGCAAAACGACTAAAGCTGTATATTCCCAACATTTCCAGAGCTCCACTCAAACTAAATTGACAAAGGCACACTACTGACAGGTGATCCCCAGAGTTGACTCTTTCGGATTTAGCTTATCTGGACAGTGTTAAGGAAGTGCCTGTTTACAGGGTCACTACTGGACTGCACTGCAGGCTGGCCAATATTTTATCAGTTATTGCCAACATGATGAAAGATTATATGAGCTGTCAGTAGAGTAGAGACAAGGGGCATGTGTGTATTGTGCTATTGAGTGAAGAGCCCTAATGACATGAAGAACTGTTTACTTTACCTTGAACACACTGCTACCAGAGCATAGAGATGAACATACAGCACCGCTAACAAAACAAAGCTTTATTGTTTTTAGGAGATGAAGCAGACTTATTGTGCAGGCACATACATGAGCACACACATGTCCTTTCTAAGAAGGACACTCTCTGGGAACGTCTTGCATGAGCAGGCACAGAGGGGAGTGGGATGAACACAGGCTGCCACAGCTTTAACCAGTCATGGCAGCCACTTATCCTGCTCATTCTTCTCTACAGCAATTATGTCTCTGCTATACTCAGCATTTGCACTTTTTCTGATTGAAGGAAATTGAGCAAGTAACAACATGTAGGTTGTAGAATATCTTAAATTTGTGCCTATCCCATTTAAAAGACATGAGTATAGAGAACTTACAATGTTTGATGCCATTGCTTAAAACAGAAAAACTGAGAGGATGTGACGGAATAATTTATGCACAGAGACATAAGCGGATGAGAAGATTTTTTGAGCTCGTCCAGCTCGCAGCATGTCCATTCACACAAAGCTCTCACTCTGTCACACCTTCCTCCTGTCACTCACACAAAGCATGTCGGGAGGCATGGTTTCCAGGGCGACCGCGAGCCACCTTTCCTTGACGACGGTTCAGAATGCTGAGATGGAAGACATTAGCTTGCACCTCAGGTGTGGCAATATCGATGCCTATAGCTCAACCATGGACAGAACAAAGCAAGCATGAAGGCACTGGGAAAGAAGAAAACATTAAGTCGTTGTAAAGCAATTAGCTGAATTCAAACAACAGCAACCAAAGCTGCATAAATAATATGGCCAATGTTTAACAAGATGAACTCCTTTCGATCAATAAAGTATTACTGTTATACTATCACATTTATCCGACATAACTAAATAGACAGCTAAAGTAGGAAGAAACACTGCACAGTGTTTTAAATTAGGAATGAACTCAGGATTAACGCAAGCACTAAGACTTGACCAGAAATGAAATAGGATGAAATTTACAACTAATCCTACAACTTATCGTGAGACAAAAACAGGACTAAACCAAAGAGGTATTTTGTTGTTCCAAAGTCTCTAATGTCTAATGACACATACCAAGTCAATAAAAAGTACAATAACAGCAGTAGAAACTGGAAATAGTGCAATTGTTCTTGGATGGGGTTTTTTTGGTTATGCGGTTAGGATCCTCCACAGCCCAGTTTGACATAGAACCTTAGGGAGTTGAACAGCTCTCTGGGTATCTCTTCTTAGTGATAAATGAACTAAGCCGCCTCACACTTCTAGTGTGAATTAAAATTTCACACACATACTCCCTCAAAGGACCATCACACACTGTCCTAAATATGCAATAACACAGTCTTAAAGCCCCTCAAGGCTCAAAAATAAATCTTCAAAGAAACTCTCAATCTACAACACATTTTACACACTACACAGACACGCATAGGAACAGCAGCAAATGCACAGAGGAGCACAAACCTGATCAATGCAGACTTTTGTATATGGTTTTGGTGAAGGCCGCAGCCATGAAATTCATAAACAGAAGCAAGAAACAGAGCTGGGTGTGTCGCTTGTGGAATAACACAGTGGATACAACACGGGGGTGCTCTCACATCTCAAGAGAAACACTGAAAGGAGCAGGGTGTGTTGAAGGAGACTGAGTGCACAGAGAATTGAGTGCAGTTAGTAGTGTTTCCCCCTCGGCCGAGGCATTAACAAGCCTATAATGGAGCCTCTTAAAAAGCCGACTAGGATCTCCTCCAAAACTAACTGATTTAGAGTGGCCAGGGCCCCCATGGGCAGTGGCCAAGTTCCCCTCTGTCCCTCCCCAGCTCAGCCACCGACAGTCCTGGTGGCAGGCGGCACACACACACATTGTGTTTGTCTACTGAACCACATGCAATAGCAGTTTATAACACAATAAAACACCATGAGGAGGCATTAATTGGATATAATAGCCAGGGAATGATTTAGATGATTTAACACCTACTTTTAAGACGGGTGCATAAAAGAGAAAGAAAGGAAAAGAGCAGAATAAAAGGTAATTACACACACTGCTCCCAACCTTCAAATAAAATGCTAAGCAAAACACATATATGAGAAATATAGACAAATGCACATCCATCAAGAAGCTGTGTATTTTACATGTTCTGTTCTGTTTAATGGCCGTTTTTCTGTGTGATCTTTAGTTTTTTTTAATTTCCACTTAGATTGACTTTTTACAATCATGTTTTTGGAAGCATTGTAGCAATATGTTTAAAAGGAACAACACAGTTCCAAAGAATATGCAGTTTAACCTGGGGGCTAAGGTGGAGGAGGGGGCTAAGGTGTTCTTGAATCAGATGTTGGAGACTACAGGACTATCATTGCAGGGAAATGCAGACCTTTCTCTGATGGAACGAACAAGTTGGCACATAAAAATAAAAAAATAACTATACATATACATCTTACCACCTGATGCAGCAAACAGTACACAGTTCTACTGTGTTGTGCAATTTTGTTCAGTAATTTTGGGCTATATATATTTCAAATAAACATTAATTTAAAGTTTTCCACTTTGTTTAAATGTGATCATGCTGGTGAAAAATAAGTCAAAATATAATCTCACCTGCCAGTAACCCTTGAATTGATGGCAATAATCAGTCCATCACAGATGCGGCTGATGCTGATGGGATATGACAGGCTTGTAGGAAAGGCTGGTAGGAAAAAAAAACCCAGGCGTAGTGTCGCTATCACAAATCAGTGTTTGGTTCGCAGAATTTTATTGACAATATAAGTATCAGGGAAATAATAGAACCTATATTGTAGCAGCAAATTATCCTCAAGCCCCTCTCACTAACCCTTCAAAATATTACCGCCCTATCTCTTCTGGCCTTTGTCACCTCATACTTTTTCACTTGGCTCTGAGCGCAAGTAGAGCAGAGACTTGCATGTATGTACATAATTGGCAGTCTACTGTCATATCACATTCATATCAGCGTAAGGTCTTGGGCTTGGGAAGAACAATGGAGGCCAGACAAAAGCCTCTGTGCTCCGAGACTCGCCCTGATAACCACGGCACAGGCCAGTCAATAAAACCAATCATCTCTAATCTCCTTGGAGGGGGACTAAACATTTCCTACAGACACTTCACAATGCCCACTGTACCAAGCCGAACCAGCAAAAAACAAATTGGTGAAATGCAACTTCAGTGCACAGAACTAAGGTGTTGGTATTTGGGCAACATTGCTTAGCATTTGCTAATATTTTTACAATTTAAACCAGTCATAAGCAATTGTTAAATTGTCCAATTTGGTCTTCATCTTCACATTTACTGCCAAAGGTTACAGTAATAAAGAGTCATGTAAAGATGTCTTCCACAGTCCATATTCGGTAGAGTCCTCTATTGACAAATGATTAAAGGTCAGCACCCTCATCTATTAGCACCTTCTACTGTGTCAGCAAGTGCACACACATTGTTTTAGGCGTTAAGGCCATATGACTCTTTTGCTTCTTCCAGAAAATGATCAAATTAAATTTATGTCATATACAATTTTTGTTGTCCTTTTCTCAACACCCTGTCCGCTGTCCCAAGCTTGAATACAGCTGTATGCAAAACCTCCAATGTTCCAACGCCCAAACCTCTCGACTGGGGCCTATCCAATCTGTAAAGAAGTGTGGGGGATGGTTGAGGTCATTGAGGTGATGGAATATGTTTTTTGCAACCGCATTATTTTTAATTTTTAATATTAAATAGCACACAATATGTAATGCTGTAAATGCAAACTAAAAATTATTACCAACAGTGGCTTTTTTTAATCTGCAACGCTACATTTAATTTTTAGTCCTCGTCTTACTAAATATTTCTCCCTCTCCGTCTCTGTGCCTAATGATATTGGCAGAGGTGTGGGTTAATTGCAGGGTCAACTGACAGCGTCAAGGAGCAGTGTGCTGTGAATATGAGACGAAAGACACATTTAAGTCACAGTGTGGGAGAAGTTTTTTTTTAAGGACTTGTTTGTGTGTCTATGTGTACTTGTAAAAGGCTGAATGAGCATGAGAAAGAGGTTTGCAGAGAGGCTAAACCTTTGTTTTTACATAAACGGCTGACATTCAGGATTTGTGTAAAACTCACATCAGCACTAGCCTCACCTCTGCTCTCTGCTTTGGTGGAATAAAAAAGAACACTGTCTTTGCTGCCAAGTTATTTTAGTAATGAGTGTCAATGGGGAATTTGTACAGTGAATGCAGAAGCATATCTGTAATAGCCTTCTTCCCCTGTCTGTGTCCCAAACAAATCAATGCAAACAGCTTGTGACATTTATCAGATAAGAGTCGAGAAGCTTCATATTAGCACTGATTCTCACTTCACTGGTCAAGTGGATCAACATTATTGATATAAACTCTTCTGAGGACAATGCATTTAAATAGAAAATATGTTTTATCAGCGCAGCCATTTGTGGAATCCAGCTGTATGTGCAGCTGTCATTTTTACCTCACCCAAACAAGGAATAGTGGCATGTGGCTAATTATTATTAATTTGTTTTTGACAGAATCTCACTGCACAAGTAAAGCATTTTCAACCTTTCTAATTCCAATTCATTTAACCATTCATTACTGTCTGTCTACAAAATGTTTTTATTTTTTAATTGTTTTAAAATTAAGGGAAAAAAACAATTGCAGGCTATAATAAATGTGTAATAATTAATGTATTGATGGAATAAACATTGATGTCCAGTTGTCAGATTGTATATATAGGTTTATGTATGTATGCAACAGTCACAACAATCCCAGGTGTAAAATGCTGATCTAATTTTTAATTTTTAATTTTTACTTAGCAGTAAGTGAAATTGTCCTTTTATTGGAAATACAATAAAAGGACAATTTTATAATTTATTTATGTTTGGGAAACATGATGTATGTGCAGCAGATCTAGTGCATGAATATTTTACATGTGAACGTTACTAAATCTGCACATAGACCTCAAATATAATGCTTCATATTCACAGCTTATTTAACGCGTAGCATCCACACTAATGTAATGTTTGTCCATCTTCTACCTGCGTTGCTCCTCCATCCATTGTGCTTGTGCAGTAGGACTGTGGGTGTGCATGGTTCGGTGCTGGGCTCTTTAATATGAGCTAGTGTTTGTTATATGTGGCCATATATTAGCATTTCTCCTGTGAGGGGCCCCTTGCATTCAGATCAGCGGCCGGCTCCCTGATCGCAGAGGACAGCTTACTAGGCCCCTTGAATTGTTCCGCGCGAACAATGGGTTCCTTTGTCAATGTGTTTCTCTTTCTCTCTCCGGACAATACTGGAGGGTCCTTCTGGCTCTCTGCACTTAAGAAATGTTTGCAAAATTACATCACTTTATAAGGCTCTCCAAACAAGTAGCGGTGGCTAGTTTCAAAGTGAATGGAGGTTTTGGAACCTTTTTTGCGCAATCGTCTGGCAGCGTTTAAACGAGAGAAGTCCTCTTCGTTTTAGAACTGATCACGCACTAGGACTTTATGTGTATAGTCATTCAGCGTGAGAAATACTAGAATAAAGCAGGATAAACTTCTAACCTGTACTGTTCTCTGCTTCCCCACTGCATAGATCTGTGTGTGTGTGTGTGTGTGTGTGTGTGTGTGTGTCTATATGTCGTGCAGTGGCAACGCGATGACCTCTCTCAGCTCGGCACGTCAACAGGCCATGAGCAGAAGCCCAGCTGTGCCCACTCGGCCCTTCAACCACATTTTACAAATCGCCATGATTTTCCTGGGAACATTACGAACATCTCAAATAGGCAATGCACCCAGAAAATATATTATTATTATTATTATTATTATTATTATTATTATTATTATTATTATTATTATTATTATTATTATTATTATTGTTATTATTATTATTTCTAATGTGTTCTTTTTAACACTTTATTTTTGTCAGTTTTGTTGTTATTTATTTTTGTGTTGCACTGTGTAGGTACCATATTTAACACAGGCATTTCTTTACAGTAAATTATATGCTGAGCTAAGCAGATTTTCATTTTTTTTCTACTTTAAATGCACCTCGCTGCTTTATCATAGGCCTAACTTTCCTAAAAAAAGAATACACTTTGAGCTCCAAATGTTTACTGTTGTTAAACAGCAATGAACTAGACGTTGTGCACGTTTCCATCCCTCGTGACTCGAGACCTTATAAACTTGCTGCGGTGTGAGAGGCTACTTACATGTTTAGGTGCCAAAACAACGCTAAACTGCGCGCCGCACGTTCCTCAAACGCGCAAGAATATTTTCCCAGCGAACCTCAAAGGTCCAGGGGCCGCAGCGCGGACTACTGGGGCCAACTTTGCTCTCTCTTTTGTTGGGGCTATTGTGGGGGGCTGCGTGTTGGGATTGGGGGTGTAATGAGGGGGCTACGACCCCCCGATGGGGGTGCATTTGGTGTCCAAAGACCGTTAGACAGTGGCTGAATGAATGGGGCCTGAATGTCATTGTAATGCACAACTCCCCCTTCATTGAGCCTCAGAAGCGGAGGCCGCTGCTCTGCACTGGAGGAGCAGCAGAAAAGCGACAGCAGTTCTCAGTGCTGAGAGATTTTGGTGCAGCACTCCGTTTGCTGCACACACCACGAGGCCGCAAAACCGCGAAATGGAATGGACATAATGGCTCATCCAGCTCAATGCTGTGGATACACGCGCTGACCGCATCCGAGAACCGGATAAATGATTTGGGATTTATCAGAAAAGGCCGTGGACAATGGACACGTATACTGCGGCAGGTGGCCTCTATACTGTAGCTTTATTAGCCTTTTCACTTCGTCTTTAGCATTAGAAATCCTCTGCATTAGCGCCTGGCTTATTGATGCTAATGCAGGCTTGGAAATGTATGGGTGAAGTTAGACAATGACTCCCAGGTTCAGATAGTTCATAAATGCATTGGTTTAGATAATTAGCGCATTTGCGATTGTATGGCTCACTTCAGGAGAGCGATGGACAGCGTTTCCTCCTCAACAGCGCTCCCCCTTTGTTCCTGCAGCAGTGGGAGGCAGCGGAGGGAAACTCTTCCGGGACAAATGCCTAAAAGACGTATTAATAGTATTTTCTATTAATGTATAAGGATATGCAAATGAATAAGGCCAACAATGTGTTACATATAGACTGTTATCTAGCCTAATATATAAATATTTATTTTCTAATTTCTAAAAATGGTCAGAGTTGTCTCAGGCAGCACGTGTGGGGCCTACAGATCAAGTGCAAGTAGGCTACAAATCAGAAGGCGAAAATAAAAGGTGAACCGTTTCAGGAGACAAATAATTATCATAAAAATATGATGTTTCATCGTACTAATTGCTGCCCTGCATCTATAGAGCCGACAGGCCCCCAGCAAATGTGGGTCATTACATGGAAGCCCCAAATTGCCAACTTTTTATAAGTTTTTTTTACCAAGTTTATAAGTTGTAAAGAAACTGATACGATACTCAATGTAAGTCTGAAATTAACCATTCAATTTAGGCTAACAAGTTTTTAAAGTACAGTACCATATACCTATTCAAATGCAGCTATAATTAAATTATAGCTGCATATTCCATAAACTGACTCCCAGTAGCCTATTTTCAGTTTCCTTTTGTTGAACAGTGTCGTGCACTGAGATGTGTGTGTGTTTTCCCGCTGGAAGCACAGGCCTCTCAGCACTCACCTTCTGAGTGAATGTACAAATGCAATAAAGGAATGACCTTGATCAGATACACGGGGAATCAATGTTCTAAGAAACCCAGTGCTCTAATGAAACCGTCAGTTAAAACACACTGAAACAATCTAAAATCAAACGAAATGGCGGGAGAAGTTTGTGTCTTTCTGATCAGGGCTGTTCAGAGTCAGGTGCACTGTAAGGACTGTTCGATAGTTGTGTTATTCCTCCAGTGCCCCGCAGCCATCCTACACACTGTATGTTTTGGTAAACGCCATCCACTACAACTATCTGCGCGCGTTAACAATATGTCTGCCCCGGTGCGTGCGCGTGACGCGCTGCAGAAAGTCAGGCCGCTGGTTTCAAGGACATTCCGGGCTGATGAGGATTTAGTTTTAATGGGGGTAGGGAGAGAGGGAGGCTTGGGCCCGGGGCTGTGACGTCATTGTGTGTCCATGTAATCCTCTTGCGCTGAAGCCCAATCAGAGGAGACTCGGAATTGTCTGGGATGGGAAGAGAGGCGCGCTCTAATCCGGGAGACAGTGGATCACACAGCCGAGAGAGAGAGCGCGCGGGGGCACGCGGCCAGCACCGGATTGCGCCTCAAATGGGTCAGATTAAAAGACACGAACCGAAGGAACCCAGTGATTCGTTGTGGAAACGGGACATGTCTGAAGAGCGAAGAGGATTTTTGTTCCACTTTTAAGGCTCTACGGTAGAAACATGTAGGGATATGATAGAGAGCCGAGTGGCCAATAGAAGAGCCAGATCTAGCCTTATGTAAATCTGTAGTTTCTGTAGCTTCTCAGTTGCACAGGAGCGGGAGAGAAGAGGGCGTTGATCACAAACGGACCAACGAAGGAGCTGCGTTCAAACCAAAGGACCTTACAGCGCTGCTCGGAGTGGAATGTACACGACTTGTATTTGGTCCTCGTCTTTGTTGGGTCAGGGTAACACTATAGAGGACTGTACTGTGTGATTGTACGGAGATAGAGGCTTTAGCCTTGTGCCTCGGATGTTTGTTCAGAGCGACGGGAGCTGCAGGAGATGTATAAATGTGCACTATCATAAGGGCAGAAAGGCTTTGCTGAAAATTGTTTATCAGATGCCATGCTTATTTTTTGGCAATTGAACAGAACTGGGTGTTTGCTGATGCTTTACGCAGAGCTGTGGCGCAGTCATATCAATATCTTTGCACAGAGGGTAGAGTGTGCCCGCGCGTAATAGTGCTGCTGCAGGCGATAAATCCGCTTCCCATCTGTGTCTGCGCGTGCATGTGTGTTGAGTGTGCTTGAAAATCCGCTGTAGGTTTGTACATGAGTGTGTTGTACTAAAGCGCGCATGCAAACGGAGCAGTAGTTAAAAGACAGTTGTGCGGCGTGCTCCTTGGCGGTTTTCAGTGTGCGGAAGTCACGCGGGGTTAAAGGCTCTGCACCCGCGCGCGAGGTGACAGAACGCCTTCTACATGGGTTGTCCCTCTGCGTGTTCACAGCGGACCTTGATTTAATGTCCATACAATTAAGGCACGCGGTGAATGCCAAGAGAGGAATCTACACTACTTCACTTTCCAAATGTCTATGTGCAGTCCCGGTTCGGCTGTGTATTCTGGGGTTTAGTGGTTCAGAAAGGGGCCTGATGCCGGACTCTCACTGTGTGGGCTCAGGGGTTAACATGTTTCTGTAGCGTACATAACAGTAACAAAAGCCTTGGTTAAATGGCTCAAGTTCTTCTAATGTGGTTCTTTTTGGCTTTAAATGTGTTGTTGGGTTTAATAGCATGAACACTGACAGACTTAAACCGCGACACTTGGCTGTATCTTTTAGGCCTCTCCAGGGCAAACTCAGCTATTCAGTCTGTCGTTCAATTCAATTGAGCCTATACAATTAATTCTGAAGTTATGATAAGAAATATCTTTTTTCAAATTAGCCTTTTGGGCCCATTTGAAATAAACTTAACGGCAAAACATGGATTGTTTTTTGTTAAATTTGATCGTGTTTGAATTGAGAATAACTTTATCAAAAGAAAATAGAATCTAAACACAGACTAGTGCTTTAGATGTAGACTAGCTAACATCTATTCCTCTTAGCATCACACAACAAATAATCAAATATCTGTTCTTTCTTTCGAAATTATTTGAGTCATTAATTTAAGATTAAATGTATTCCCTTCTGTATCCCCACTAGCCTTTAATTGGCGCTGACTGAAATGAGTGACTTAGTGCCACCTACTGGAGACGTTTGGACAAGCCCTAAACTAATCTGTAGCCTTTGTAACATTTTTTAATTTTTTAAATTTGGGCCATTTCTAAGGACTAATAATTTGCCCTCTTTATTTATTTAATGGAATAATTGCAAAGCAAAAAATTAATGCCTCTGCAATTAATCAGTTTGTCTTGTTTTGTATATAGTTTATACGATAGCACTACATCATGGTATTCAATAATAACATATATATATATATATATATATATATATATATATATATATATATATATATATATATATATATATATATATATATATATATATATATATATATATATATAACCATTTATATAAACAAATATAAACTATATTAATTATTATATATTTAAATAGATATATTTATATATAAATTGATTCAAATCACTGATTTATTATTATGCTAAATATTCTAGAAAATAAAGTGTTTAGGTATATTTGAATACACACACTACTTGCTTTTTAGAACTGACACAATGTATGTAAACATAGAGCAGAAAGTATTATTGTGTTTACCTTGTCATGAAACATGACAAAATTTGTAACAATGTGATCAAATAAAGATGTTCTATTCTGGACCCTCTCTTTTTTGTGGTTATACATCTACACGTGTAAATTTTTCATTATGGACTTGCTATGAAAATCTTTAAAACTTATTCAGCATATGCTTTGCACTACAAGCTTTTATAAAATTATGATAATTGCAACAAAAATGCTTCAGGCATAGTATTTTTTGTATACTAAAATACCTTACTATAATTTCTTAAATTAGGAGTTAGCTCTTTGTAAAAACTGGGAAACCTCTAAAGACAACTGTTAATGACATGTCAGTGTTTGGATTATAGCTATAAAGGGATGAATATTGTGCATTGTTTATATACTGCTGATGTTGCTATGCCCTGCCCACTCTTTGTAGAACTAACATTAACATCTCTGCTGGAGCAGCCCGATAGAATATGACAGCAGAAAAAACAAGCCCAGCAGTGCAAACCTTTCATTGGCATTTAAGCATGGAGGCTGCCCTGTAGAGCTTCCTGTCTCTGAAGAAGGTCACAATTTGTGGCTTTTACTTCACCAACACATAATTCATGACATCAGGACAAAGTAATTGCTGAATGGACAGTTTATTAAGGCTTGATTTCCTTTAGAAAGAAAAACCAAGATAAATCTTTTGAACAGGTTATTATGCCCACTACAACTGTGGTCTAAGATAATCAATGTTTATTTAATATTTCTTGTCAGTACTTCTTCTTGTAGTGTACATACATAGAATTTTATGGCTAATCTTACTTCTTTCAAATGCAGCATACATCTTCAAACAATTCTCTTCACTTTGCCATGTAAGCCCATTACGCAATCACAACCAGTTCACGCTTCCTGAGGGCAACAATGATGTTTTCGGTGATGTTCTGACTCTCGCCTTTCACCTAGTCCAGCGTGAAGGGCATATTGCTTGGCTCAACCTAGCTACTGATTAGTGAGTGAAACAGTAAATAGTTGTGTTAACAACTGTCAGTTCTCTAGACTACATATGATACACTGGCCAGGTAAAATACAATGCACCTTCACAAATTTAGTAATAGGGTTTTGAAGCATTTACACAAAGGTTTGGCAAAGTGCGGTGTATTATTTCCAACATGGGGTTCAGGTTCTGACAGAAGAATGGTAGATCTTGAAATCGTAAGGTGGCCAGCCCATCAACCAAAAAGGTACACCGTCTTTTTTAAAGAAATGTAATTTTGTAGTAACCATGTAGCTACATCAGACACATAAATACACAAATCTTTTATATAAGAATTCCTGAACATAATACAATCACTATTAGCAGCATTCCTTGGTATCATGGACAATTTTCTAATTGTCAAACACGTTAAGAAGCTTTGCTCTATTGGGGAGATAGAACTTCCCAGTCTGTAAGAAATTGTCTCCCTTCTGATTATAGATACAACACTGCCACTTTTGCCACACAGTCAAAATGCATAATGGATCACTTAAGAATTACTTTGCAGCTTGACATTATCAAGACACACTTTTGGGGCGTTACTTTTTAGTACTGTTTCCTTATCAATGGTATGAGTCCAATAATAACCAAAAAACACACAGAAACCACATTTCATTCATATTTTCTCTTACTTGATAGTAAATCAGTTACATTAATTTTAGGTTATACATTTTTAGGCTTTCTCCATGAATATATAGGCTCCTACGTTAAAGCTTAGCATTATGACCAACATGATAAATTTATCAAAACCAAATTTTAACAAGGAGGGGCAAGAACATAGGATTAAGACAGAATGATGGTGAATGAACAAATATAAGAACCCTCCCCCCTTTTGTGAAACAAAAACAGCATAGCAACAATTCATTCAATGTAGCAGTTATATCATTAGATAACTGATCATAAAACAATTTAAAATGGTGTGTCAAAATTCTCTCAGACTGGGTTGAGTAAAGAAGCAGAACCTCCCAATGAAACATACAAATAGGTCAAAGACAATCATCAAAAGAACGCAAAGCTGTGGGGTGCCAAAGATGTCTAAAGTACAATTTTTGATTTTAATGTGAATTCTGGTTGTGGAGGACACATTAGTTATTTATGTTCCAGAGGCCTTTGCAATTCCTCCATAAAAATGTCTCATGTCTTGTGTGACTTCACACTATCCCTGATTTCTTCAGCAATGTCACTGTTTGAGCAGTTCTTTTGAATAGTCACCAATAATTAGAAGAAAAAAAAATTAAGGCTCCAGAAAACAGGTTTCTGAAATGAAAATTGTCAGTAGTAAGCCAAAAAATATAGATTTTGTTGATCTGAATGAAAAATAGATAAACCCTTGAAGTTTAATTATCACGCAGTTCCAAGTCTGACATTGCCTTCGGGATCCTCCAACCCTGTTGGCACAGTTAAACCTCTGAAGCATGGCAATGTTGCCCCCATATGGACAAAAAGGGGCAGGACACATCCGTTCCTGATTGTACTGAAATATAAAGTGGCAGATTTTTCTCCATGGTGCAGTCAAACCCTGATTCAATTGACATAAGAGGGGATGGGGCAGAAAAGATAGAACCAGTCAGGTGAGAGAAAAATACAAGATGGTAATAACAGGAAGAAAACTATAAAAATGAGCTGTGGTGGTGACTATGTAATACATTAAATCATCTTGTTATCCCTGCACAAGAAGTGGGTTGTAAATGGGGCAAAAAGCACAACTTTCAACAATGGCTGAGTTTTGCCAGGATAAAATAGAAAAAAATTAAGGGCTTTGTTGCATTTTCATATTCCATCTCTCAAATCAAATGTTCTAGTGTAACTGCTGATCAAGCCGTGGATAAATGTTTTCTATTGTTTATTCCGGATCTGACGCTCCTGTTGGGAAACAGAAAAAAGGTCATTAAAGCAAAAACATTTTAGAGAAGCAAAACACACTTCAGTCACTAATGTGTATAATTGAATGAGTATCTACAATCAATAAAACGACTCTCTACCTGATCCAACCGAGAGCGGTTCTGTATTTGAGCAGGTTCAAAAGTCTGTCAACAAGAAGAAACAGAGAAAACAGTAATTACTCAATAAAAAGATGTGAAAAGTGGTTAAAGGGTCGGTAAATCAGTAATCAAGATTGGCCACACCTTGCGCACCTCTTCCTCCTCTTCCTGCCTCTTCTCATAGTGGGAGAAGTCATCAAAGATAGAAGTGGTGTGCTTGTACTGAGCAATGATCTTGAGAACCTGCTTGGCCTTTTCCAGAGGAACCTCCTGAGTGTCGCGGGAGTTAGTGACTGGTTTGTTGTCGTTGTTCTCGAGGCGGATATGACGCAGCTGGCTGTTAGGCACATCTTTAACAAACAACCAATCCACGTCAAATTTGCCTTTCCACTTGTCCTGTGCCCAAACACCAGCACTGGTGCCATAGTCCACTGGTGAACGCATCTCTGCCACACCACAAAAATGACCACTGCCATTAACACTAAATAGCAAATACACAGGACCTTTTCCGTTCATGGCCCTGAAAGCTGAATCCAACCTCTTGTTACCATGCTCTGTGCTACACCATATGGAGTATTTGATGGAGCGATGGATATCGTCCTCAGAGTAGCTCTTAATAATGAAAACACGGCCATTTTTCAGATTCCATTCAAAGTCCTTGGGGTTGTAACTATGAGAGGCACGCAATTTCTCCAGCACTGGATGGGACTCTCCACCAGGACCCTGGATTGCTAAATTCTGTGCTCCACTGTTCCCACCAACCATACTCATTACACCACAACCATCCTGTCCAGGGCTGCCCTGCCCATAGCCATGGTTCCTGTTGCGTGGAGCGACCCAGCGGGTTTGGGGTTGTGGGGGCTGGGTGTGGTTTTGGTAGGGCTGTGGAGGGGGCTGGTGGTGTTGGTGAGGCTGGTGCTGTAAGGCCATGGGCTGCATCTGGGCCTGTACCAAAGACTGGGGTGGATGGGGCTGCAAGGGTCCCTGCTGCATAGGGGCTTGAGTTGGTATGGCGTGGGGCAGGCCCAGAGGCGGTTGCTGCTGCTGCAGTGGAGCTGTGGCTACTTTAGTCACAGGGCCTTTGTCCCATGTTCCTATGTTCATGTTGTGTTTGATAGGAGGGGGAGGCAGAGCCCCCCCTAAATTGGACATCCCTGATTTCACCTTTGACTTCAGCTGCTGGGGTTTAGCAGGCTTACTGGCAATGGCCGCCCAGGAGGTCGGTTTTGGTGGTGGCATGCCAATGGGTGTTGCTCCATTTCCTGGCGCTGCCACAGTTGGTCCACCAATTACAGATCCCACTGCCTTAACACCTGAGCCCTGACCTGTGACATCACCGCCAATCTTCAGGCCGACCATACCCTGATCCAGACTGTTCATGCCAGGGGCCTTGTTGAGGGTGTCACTGTGAAAGCCAGTCTGCCCATCAGGCACCAGGGTGCCCCCGAGAGAGCTAGGGGGGTAACTGTAGCTGCCACCGTATGCTGAACTTTGAGTCTGCTGACCCTGGGAGCCACTTGTCCCCCAAGCAGAGAAGGCAGGATTTTCAGGAAAAAAGTTGAACCTATGAGGGTAGATGCTGCTTCCCAACCCCCCTGGCTGACCAAACACGGTGTCCGGCATGAAGTGATGGTCTCCATTACTCAGCGGTCCATAGGGAGTGAGGTAAGGAATCGGGGGGTCCCCACCTGTAGACCAGGGTGCTTCACTGAGGGGGTACGGAAATCCAATAGATGGAGCGTAGTAGCTGGAAAGGTAAGGGTCTGTCATGGACTGGTAGCTGTTGTTCTGAATAGATAAATGGCAGAAAAGGCAGATAATTATTGTCTAATGCATTTTTTGTATATTAAGTTCTGATTTCACAAGTTTAAAGTACTTTGATAATCACAAAAAACAGTTTGACATGTTCCTAATAAATTAAGAGACCTATACCTGAGTTGATTGCCCAGTGAGGTATGGCTCAAAATCATTGTCATGGACAGTCTCTTTCTGATGCAGTGAACCATTTTGGACTGAAAGAAGAAAAACAAAAATCTATTTAATTTTACACAAAATTATAAAAAAATTTGTAGTGTGAGGTTATCATGAATTCTTGTTTCATTATAAAAAGCATTCCACAGAGTGAATAGTTACAAGAATGTAGACATACCTGTGATGACAATAATACACACTACCGTGGGAAATAAGATATTTGTTGTTTAAAGAAGTAATATTTTGTATTATGTTAAAATTCCACTGAAAAGACAAATCAACATAGTCTTCTGCAATTAACCATCTGCTGAAGTAAGAGACGTTTCCATTGAACAGTACAATACAGGCCAGGTCAGGTCAGTATGGCATGGTTTGGTATGGGTATCTCTTGAGCAGGTTCCCAAGAATGATAGCGCAAGCTACATTTCTAAGTACATTGGTGTTTTGTCTGTTTGTGTAAACAATGTTTGGCGTTCAATCAACAAACTGCTGTGTTAAACACCACCTTATATTAAGTGCATCACATGGTTTGAACCACATTAGAGAGATTTCCAAAGGGGTTTGAGTAAAGCATGATTGACAATATAGGTTTATTAAAGTGTGGATATTTAATAATTACAATTTACCAACATTGAGTAACTGAATACATTATTATAATTTGAGTTGATACATAATAATGGAAATAATTACAAGCAAATAACAATCAACAATTAACAGAAATTTACCAAACATAATGCAAATATTTATCTTTTGAGTACAAAAATTATTAGTCTGTGTTTCAAATGTTTCATGAGAGATCAACTTACCTTTAGATGCTTGCCCCTTTGATCTCTGCACCCAAGTGGGCCATGAAAAGAAACAAAATTGTAATTATAATTTTGTGTTAGAGCAAGATTTTAATATAGTCACTTCACACATATCAAAAAGTTATCTTATCAAGTGTATTTCTAGCAATGATCTAAGACTAATTGTTACCTCCTTAAGACATGCAGAGCAATAACTAGGCCCTCAGGGAGAGTTTAACACTTTAAGTAATATGATTGGTGCGGTAAAAATCCAACTGTGTTTATCTAGTGATTCTTAAGTCGTTATTACTTAAAGAGAAATGCCCCTCAACAACTAAACGTAGTCGGATGAATTTGGCTTTCAAAACGGTGCAAACACGCCACCATAGCTAAAAAAAAAAATGTTCACCTGGACAAACGACACGGGCAAAAAATATACTATTAAAATATACGTCATAAACAGCCATAAAATATTCTATATATATATAAACTATTATTTTATATATATATATAAAATAATAGTTTGCTCGCAACACAATGTATTTAGCATTAGCTTTTGGCTTACGCGTAATTCAGCCATGGAGTTTTACTGTTGCGTTATGACACAAAATGTTTTATTTTTTGGTCGAGGTGGATTTAACTAACATCTATGTTGAGGCACACAAACCACTGAATGTAAATTGAAACCATTACTCATACAATAAAGAAGTTGCTAGCCAGATTCACCAACCAATGTTAGTAGCTAGTTAGCACTTCCGAGGAATAGCCATAGCCCTGTAAATGCACAGAGCTAGGTTACAAGCTCTATATAGGCGAGGTACATCGTCCTTCCTACCTGAGGGTCAATGCTTGTGGTAGACATAATTCATTAAGCAAGTCCCTGGATTCTCACAGAGCCTGAGCTTGTGACTGGATTTCAAGCCCCGTGATTGGAAAGCAACTTCACAGCTCAGTTAGTTAGCTCTTATGCTACTGTGGCTAGTTATGCCGCTAAGCGTAAGGCTTGTAGTCGTAGCGCAGGCTCAGCTGTGTATTTTCCGATGTATCCCAACTTCCACAGTTCAAGTCTGTCTGCCTTGTATCGGAAATTAGTCAAGTCTTTGTACAGGCTTTCAAGTTAGGGTTATAAACCGCCGAGTTGACTTGTTGTGTCTTGTATTTTTTGCCCTCGGTGGCCTGATACTTTGTCTTTTTTATTCCTCAGAGAGAGAGCCCTCCTCAGTTGCGTTAAAGCCCTGTGCACTTCCCCAATGGCTGCTCCATCCGGGCTATGAGCGACCGCTGTAGTTTACGCCGATCTCCGCGGGGTGGCAAAAGTTTCAAGTGCCTGTGACACCCCTGATATTTGTTAAAACATGCCAAATTAGGAAACGTTTGTTTGTTTCTGAATAGATCTCTGCTAACATGTAATCAAAATTAAACTTAGGCACTACCACTCTAAAACCACAGAACAGCATGTATTCCCCCAAAATTATGCTATAGGACCTATATTTATTATGGATTTATTGCTATTGTAAGGTGATTCTTTTATGTTTTGACATAGTGACGCTAACAACCAGCTAGCCTTCAGTGAACCCTTGTAGTCACCTTCTCCCACCTCTAGGTGATGGCTTTATCCATAAAAAGGATTACAAAAAACTTAGCCAAAAGTATTTTTATTTTATTTTATTGTGACAATGTAGGCCAATGCTACTGTTTTGTTCCTACAAATACAATCAAATAAACGAGTGTGCCCAATACAAACATTAAAATAATTCTGTCAGGTTATTTACGAGCTGAGATTTCCAAAGAGGCGGAGCCACATGGTGTGTTCGGCTGTCATTCATCTAAGGATCAATGAGCATACATTCTGGCATGTGGTGGCTTTTCTGGAAAGCAGTCTGCTGTAAGTAGGTACTGTGCAGGCCCCCTGCATCACATTAGTTTTGTTGATGCGATGCACTGCCCTTACCTTCAGTTTGGACTCCACTATGGACCGCAAAAGGGATGACTGGCAGAGGACAAAAGGGGAAAGGAAAATCTACATGTCACATAATGATGGATGACAGGAGGACTATGCTGCAGTTGCTCGAGGAGCCTCAGATGAGGAGAGAAGGAGACAGGCTTCGAACTTTCCAACACTGGTCACCAGATGCCCCTGTTACACCTGAAGATCTGGCTAAAGCTGGCTTCTTCTTTTTAGGCCCTGGTGACAAAGTTCAGTGTTTCTGCTGTGGAGGGATTTTAAGATGTTGGGTACATGGGGACAGTCCAGTAATCGAGCACAAAAGACATTTCCCCACATGTATTTTCATCTTGGGTCGAGCTGTGGGAAATATTCCACTTCAAGTTGTATCATCTGACTCCGTGGATGGCCAGCTGCTGAGTCAACTCCAGAGAATTACCATGGAAGACCAGGGCACTGTGGGCCAAGCTGTGTACCCTGAGATGGAGGCAGAGGATACCAGGCTTACCACTTTTCACAACTGGCCCACAGAGGCATCAATCCAGCCAGATGTCCTTGCCAGAGCTGGATTTTTCTATACAGGTTCATTTAGTGTAGGCAATGTCCTAAATATAAATTATTATTATTTTGTATTTTTCAGAAATTCTTACTAATACAAGGTATTTGTAAAATATTTGCCCCTGTACTAGTTGTTGCTAGAGTGACCTGTCTTTGTCACGGAGTTCATGCTTTGTTGTCCTGATGAGTCATGAGGTTACTGACAGAACAGCCTAGACAACGCTGGGCCATTAAAGCAGTGCACCACACATTCATGTGAAAAAAAAGAATAATAAAAGATTATTATTCATACTCTTTCTTGTTCTAAATAGTTTGTGTGTGTGTGTGTGTTTCCAGGGCATGGGGACAATGTAAAGTGCTTTTTCTGTGATGGAGGACTAAGAAACTGGGAGCCAGGGGATGATCCCTGGCAAGAACATGCAAAGTGGTTTCCAAGGTAAAAGTGGGATTTGGCTCAAACAACCTGTATTGGCTAAAATACCAGTGATCTGTTAATCTGTAATGGTTTTATAATATATATACTTTTTTTCTCCTCTTTCTTTCAGATGTGAATTTTTGATCCAGTCCAGAGGGCAGGACTATATCAGCAATATTCAGGATGTTCACTTCCACCTTGGGGAAACTGTGGTGAGAGATTTAAGCTCATTATTGACTCAGAGATTAGGAATTTAAAATTTTATTTTACTTTATGTATATTTTCTTTCTGTCAGAGTGGATCACTGACAGCATCTAGAGACACTGGCTCCAGAAATGGTGAGTATCCCCAAACCTCCTTTTGAACAGATTATATCTATATTATAACTGTTATTACTGTTACCTAGTGCTCATGGATGGAGGTGAGCCACAACAGGGCAACTATACATCACATGCCATTACTGTAATTATTTGGGATGAGCAAATACATCACCCAAAAGGCACTTACAATATAGACAGTATTTGTATGTGTTTTTTAATTTAAATTAGCTTCTGCTTGTCTGGTATCCCAGATGTGGTAAGCGGTTTGGGAGCATCCTCAGCAATACTTTCTCCCGTGGTGCAGACTGTGCTTCAGATGGGTTTTGAATCTAGCCTTGTAGAAAGCCTGGTCAAAACCAAGTACCTTTTGTCTGGACAATACTACACTTCTGTGTCAGACCTAGTCAATGATGTCCTACAAGCAGAGGAAGAGGAGAGACAGAGGGGACCCACCAGCAGAGGTAACTTCAAGTCACAGGCGGTGTGTCAGTACTGAAAATGATGACATTTGATTTGTGATTGTATGGTATATTGGTGAATTGGTGTTTTGTTAAACCTTTTAGAGCCAGAGGTGACACAAAGCACCAGTACTGGAAATACGAGAACCCGACCTGCCATCAAAGAGAAAGGTCAACACTACTGTTATTTACAGAATCTTAAAAAAAGGCATTAGTGACTTATTTTTGGTTTCTTAGATACATTTCTGTCAGTTTTTCTTCTTTCTCACAGTATTCAGCCAATAACCACAGCAGAGAGTAACTGTTGTTAATGGCAGTGTTTTTAGAGATATATTCTACTCCACATTTGTCTAGAGGGATAGGTGTGGAGGCATATATATATATATATATATATATATATATATATATATATATATATTGCGTGAAAATTTTTTATAAATATAAATTCTGCATATTCTGCCTTAAAACAATGATATTTCACCAGCTCACCTTTGTTACCCACACAGTGAAGGACCCCAGTCCAGAGGAGCTCCTGAGGCAGCTTCAGGAAGAGAGGACTTGTAAGGTTTGCATGGACAAGCTAGTGTCCATCGTCTTCATTCCCTGTGGTCATCTCGTGGTGTGTGGCGACTGCGCTGCCAGCCTCCGTCACTGCCCCATTTGTAGAGCAGTCATTAGAGGCAGTGTGCGTGCCTTCATGTCCTGATGCTGCTATGAGATCCCATTTCTTGTGCAGGTGTGGAATGAGTGGTTTGGGATTTAAATTTGTATTTACCACTGTATAGATTTTCATATAATGCAGCTTGCTTATAATTTTCTATAATAAAGTGCTGAGCATACACATTGTGCATAGACATTATTAATATTGTCTATATGTGTTAAATAATGATAATGTAAATGTTGCAAATTTGATTAATTTAAGACTAAATGGTTATCAAAAGCACATCATTTTATTAACAAACACCTATTTACAAGAAGACAAAGCACAGTTGTGGACAAACAGGATTACACAGTCAGATCACAAGAGGCTGGTGCTTCACACCACACCAAATAGAAAATACAAAACAGTTTTTTCATATACAAAGACAATTATCTACAAAGACGTGGATTGTTTTTTAGGGAAGTCGCACAATGACAACCAACTATTTCCAGTCTCTAAAAGGCTGTATTGCACCAAGAGGAAGACAGGCTTTTTGTCATTTTAGTAGCATTTACTACTAACAGTGATTATAGTCTATTACAGTATAGGTGCCATGTGTTTTACTTTCCACCCTTAGAATGCAGATAAGTCTCTTTATAGAGATAGACACCTATAGAAATCCTTGTATCTTGCCAGAACAGAAAGCCACTGATCAAAATCGATTACTAGTAGATGAGCTGATTATTGGAATCATTGCAGATTATAGTCTGCATATCTGGCAGTGATGTTCAGGGAGATTTTTTTTACCAAGCCTTTTTTATCTATTAAAAAAAAGTTTACAAAATCGGAATGACCATTTATTCTGCCACCCTATAAACATTAAGGTTTTAAACACTTACATTCAAGGGAAAACAAAATATTAAGCAAGAAATCGATTTATGGAAGAACAGATCCTTTCATCTTGTACTTGAACACTTGAACTGCAGGGGGCAGTAAAGAGTCACAAAACAAAGGCGAGATGGACTGGGGAGTTCTAATGACAAGAAAAGTGCATCTAATTTATTTATATGTCTCAGTGAAGTTGTGTTAATCTCAAATATCTATGCTGCGTTTAGTGACATACATTTAAAAGCTTTTTTCCCAATAGTAACACACATAATTAATAACAAACTTTTTATAAAACATGCTATGCATCATCTAATGTTGAGACTTTAAACTGTGTGACAGGAGATTCTACTATTTCACACTCTAAAGCCATACAAGTGAATAATACTGTGTGCAATAAAAATAGTCAGGGTTCTGGTTTTCTTGAAGTTATAAATATTCTACGTAACCCTTTGAAATGATCACTTCCTGTCGACAAGAAGATCTGTAGATCAGTAGTTAGTGGATAAAAACTCACAGTAAAAACAAAGCTGTCTAGAACAAACGCTTCAGAAATACTGCCTCGGCTGTTTGAAATAATATGTTTCCAGAAATAAAAATCGGACTCACAGGCCATTCTTTGTATTCACATTTCAAGCTAATCCCTCCATTTTTGCGCTTTATTTACATTTTCTATTTTTGACAGATGCCCCTCTAGGTTTGGTCCTTTTGTTCTCTGCCCTCCCTTTTACCTCAGAGCGCCTCTTGTATCTTCCTGCATCATTTCTGTCTATGCGCACAAATCTTGGCCTAAAGTAAACAGGCAGACAATAGCTCATTCCACAAACTGAACTGTAATTCAGTCCTACAGGCCAGATCTGAGTCAACCCAGCAATAACATGCTAAAACGAGTCAGCTCTGGGTTAAACTTACTCAGCAGCAATTCTGGAGTTATTAAGATGACTAATATTTGTGCAAATGTGAGACTTGCTGGAGTGACATTCACCTCTAAGCTTCACTAAACCTGTCGTGCATAGCTCCTTAAAAACAAGGGCCTAACTGAAAGCTGTTGGTCTCATCTTGGGGCAGATAATGATAATAAAAAAGCAAAAGGATGAAATCAACAGGAAAAATGTATGGCGTGCCCGAGTAAGATAATGTGCTTCAATCAGTTTGCTGCATCACCTCCTTGGTTTCGTCCTCTCATTTACGTAGACCTAAAGCAGACACAAGAAAAACAGCAAGGAGTTAAAGGTGCACATTTCTACATCTTAGATCTTTAATTAGTTCCCAGTCTCTCGTGTATTGATAGATAATTCAAAGATACATTTTTATCCCAAGAAAGTTTAATATACTTAAAAGCATGACATTGTGAGATTTAAAAAATACACAATCAAGTTGCAGATATATGAGTTGTACACAATTGCACCGGGAAATTGATTTATCTGTCACATGCATAGATGACTTTCTTGGTTGGTTGATGTCATATATTGTAGACAAACACAAACAAAAATTGTGTTGACAGAACTGACAGCGCCATTGTTTACAGTAACAAAAGAGTTTCCATCTGGACAGAGATTTTTTAGCCCCAAGATGTAAAAAACAAAGTCCCATAAAACATCTTTCAGTGATGTGACTGGTAAATTGTTATTATATTTTTTGTTTGGTTGTTAGATTGTATTATCTTTAGGGTTTGGTTGTTTGAGGTGTTTTTATTGTGTTTTCTTGAATACCATGTTTGTCTCAGTCCTGTCTAAACATTTTTATTAATGCCATGACTGAAAGTGCAAACCAATTAAGCCATAAATAAAAATATTTTTCCTTTCCCTATTGACTTTTATACATTATTTCCTGATTTGGAGGCGCAATGAGGTTTAAAGACTACACAGAGGCAGAGTACAACATAAAAGGTCTTAAGCCTTGTGACAGGATGTGGCTTGTTACATGTGTAGTTTATTCCAAAGACTTTAGTTACCGGATACTAAACAAGCAACTACCTGCTGCAGTGTATTCAACCATTAAATACTGATTAAAGTGGTAGATAACTAATGAGACATTGATATTTACAGATTCTCCATATCACAAATCCATATAAAACAAACAATGACATATTGATGCGTTGTGAGAACAAATTGATACTTACAGATACATGGGCTTTAAAAGGAGATGAGATGGTTTCTCATTGACATGGTACAGAGGGAATGGGTCAAATCCACCAATAAAATCAACTGAAAGTAAAATATGAATAAAATATGAAGTAAATCAAAGACAGACATGGGAAGACAAATGATGAAACCATAGATAAAATGAACAATGACATGGCAAACAAAGAGTATATCATGTAATTCACAAGTTGTGGAGACAAACATATACTTTTTTTTTATTGTGGAAACTGCCTAAGCTGGGGACAGGTAAATGCTGGCCAGCTGTCAAAATAGCCGGAGTTGTTTTATCGCTCAGAAACAGAGGTGACCTTCAGCCACCACCCAATGCTTCATATTTTATTTTCTCACACAAAAGTTTCAAGTTTAGACTATGTGTGGAAGAGCAAACCTTCTTTTAATTGTTCCAAAGCGTAGCATATTTTTAACAGATGCAAAGAAGAGCATTTTTTTTTTGTTGTGAAAGAAAAGACTTGTGGCCCTTGAAAAGAAACAAAGAGCCAAACGGAGAGATGTGAAGAGAATGCATCACGCCTGCTGGTCTGAATGACATGGAGCCAATGAGATTAGCTGAAAAGAGCTAATGTCCAGATGCACCCCTGCAAACAACACCATAGACATAAATTACAAAAAAAAAGGAATAAAAATAGCTATAGCAGGGTTAAAAGAGCCGGATCAACGTAAAAGGCAGATGTGTTTTCTTTTGGGGGGAAAGTGACGCTGGGAAACATTAGGCTAATCACTCTGATAAGCAGCCCTTGTCTGCAGAATGGAGATATGTGAGCCGGATGAGAGAGGACGGTCCCTCAACTTTGTCCCCTGTTTTATCTGTAGAGCAAAACAAAAACACAAAGTGGCGACACCTTACTGTGGTGCAGGTGATATTCTCATTAGAAGCTGTTGGGAATCTGTTCCACTGCAGTAGTGAGACGTGTTGAGGAATAATAATGGTGGCTATTTTTAAGCATACTCAGTGGCATTGATGGATACATATGCTTGTCAGTCTCCACAAAAAGAGTCGTCAAAATATGGAGTAGATAGTTACATGGTCAGACAGATTGTCATTGAAGATCTGTAATGTTTTATCTGTGCTATGAACATCTGATTCCTTGGCTTTTATGGTGCTGTATATTACGTTAACTTTTTACAAACCTTTGCTCATGTCCCTCTTGTGCGTGTTTAAGCATAAAAAAACAATAAAAAACATTTAAAAAGCAGCAGCGGGAACTCTTTTCTACAGTTTTTTTTCTAATTCTGGTGATGATAGAATTGCATGTTGGCTTTGTGGTGAAATGTACTGGCAGCTGATGGTAGATGTAAATTCTCCCTGGAAACATGCTGATTGCGTGGAACCAGGGAAGAAATAAGAGGTTTATAGGTCAGAAATTGAGGCGTTTCTACCGTGCCACATCTGATTATATTTCATCATCTGATTGAAATGAGAGGACCTTCCATCACTCACTCACTCACTGTATGTATGATAGCCAAAGACAAGTTTGGGTAAAAAATGTGTGTATTTAGACAGTGAGCGCTCAAGACCAGGCAGACTGTCTGTAAAAGCAGTTCTTGGCACTTGGCTCCACTGCACGAAACTGCATCTCCTCTATCACACACCATTACACAGCCATCAGGACTATTCACTGCTAATTTACTTTTAAAAGCGGTTGGATGTTTTATGCTAAGTTGTTTTGCATACAAAATTTCCTTTAAGTTAACCATCTATGGAAAAAAGACAAAAGTTTGTCCTGGAAGTTTTTGTTGCAACTGCACAAACTTACAGTATAGTTAGGCTTATGGATTATAACTATTATAACTTCTGTTTTGTAATCAGCTATGTGCATCCTGCAGAATATTAAAAAGTATTTCAATTGTGACGTGTTGTTTCTGTGACACAAGTTACAATCAATAATTGTGTCTAATATTTACACAGTGGCATAAACTGGCCCACCTCTGCTTTAAAATGTCTAAAGTAATGACTGCACATGTTGGAGGTGAAAGCTAATCTTTCCACACCTATCCATCCATTCACTCATCCATCCTTGACTACCGTGGCTCTGGATTTTCTGGGGTTTTGACTCAGCACAGAGGTCGGCAGCATAATTAGCAGACATGCTAAAGCGAGCTTATCCCAGCGTTAGACGGCTAACTCTGTGACCTACTTTACAAAGCGGATTTTCCCCACCACTCACTCCACCGGTGTGTCTGTTTGCTGCTGATAACTCTGTGGAACAAATCTGAGACACAAACACCTCCAGACAAACAGTGACTCAGTGATGTGCTTTGAACCTATCAAATAAGTGCGAGCAAGCAAGTGTATGCAAATGTGCTTAAGAAAAAAAATATCAAATGAACAGTATAAAACCATGCCAAAGATAATAGGGCTTATGTTTCAAAAATGCTAATTCTGCCTTGTTTTGTGTAACTGGCTTCTGATGTGACATTGTGATCTTATTGCATTAGGTTGCAAAGCTCATCCTGTCTTATTCTGTTTGTTTCTGCATATTACAGTATGTCTGTATACATCGCTGTCTATCTGTCTCCTAGAAGAATACACAAACAGTGTAGAATAAGAAGAAGTTGAGTCAAGAACAAAACAGCTTTAAATTCACGAACAAGAACAGCCACATCATCAATGACAAATTCAAGGGCCATTTTCTAAAGCAGTGTTTCCCAACCTTTTCTCAGGACAGCCATATTTCAAAACCCTAAATCATTTGTGTAAATTTCCCTGTTCTGCTTTAATGTATTTTTTTCACTGTTCATTGTCATTTGTAAAAAAAATGAAAAACATGTAATTCTTGTTTATTACAAATGTACAAAAAACATTGACTTTCACTAATATTGTAATTATTAATTATATTTTGGTGACCCAAATAATATCTCTTGCGACTCTTTTTTGGCTCCCAATCCAATGTTTGGAAACCACAGATCTAATGAATAATGGCAGGAAGGGTAATGAAATGGGCAGTGTTGCACTTAAAGAGATGAGTTTCCTTCCAATCAGAATAATGAGGTTGATAAATACATTGACCTATAATAGTGGTCTTGGCTATTCTTGATTTAAAATCATAAGAAAAGTCATTACTGAGACCTGAACACTAGACTATCCACAGTATATGCCATACTCCACTTGCTTTTTCTTCTCCTGTGAGCGTTTCTTCCTTCCTAGGGCGCTATAAGCTTGGGAAGTTATTGACCAGTGTTGGCCTAATGAGGCTGATAGAACGAGTGGCTAGAGACCTCCCCTAACTTTTTTCAAGCACACATCATTAGAGCTGTACAGAAAGGTAGGAAAGAAGAAAAAAAAGGAATTGATTTAAATCTGTGATTACACTTTGTACATTTGTGAAGAAATCAAGAACAGAAATAAAAGTCAGGAAAAGAAAAGATTCAAACCCAAAAAGTTGTAAAATGCTAATGCAGCCAGGGAGCTCAAGAGAGATGCTTTAATCTAGACATCAAATAAAAGATAGAAATGAGAGCGCAATGTGCCTTTTCTGGTTATTGAGATGTGTGAGTGCACCTGCGTCTGGAAGAACAAAATGTCTTGTGCAAAGAACTTATTACACAGAGTTGTGTCTCCAAAGTCTCCAATAAAACCATTGTCCTACTTTCACCTCCATAGCACCACCTTTCTTCTTCTTTTTGTTGTTTATTTACTTTGCCTTAAATTCAGAGATAACGTTAACGTTAACAATGTCAAATTTTTTTTAAAATGGAATATGGGTTCATTGTCGTGCTCTGGAGATTAATGGAGCTCAGAGGTCAAAAATTGAAAAAAAAAAGAGTTAGCCATTGTAAAATGAAGGAAAAAGATGTCTTTTTTCTAAGTTGGAATGAGTGGTGAAATGCACACTAGGGATAACTCAGGGGTGACTGGTGATTAAGTGGTACAGCCTCTGTACAGCTGAAGGGGGAATCAGTTGGGTGGGGACGCAAACCGCTCACAGACACTGAATCTCTGGTATGCAACCAAGTAAGAGCAGCTGTACGGATGTCTGAAGTCTACAGCAGAGCTGGCAGGAACGACACACAAACCAGCTTGATTTGAAGAGTATTTGTGTAATTAGTGCTTTGCGGTGTTTTCAATCAAATAAGACCTTGAGTGTCTAGTGAGAACGTGTCATGATTGAGGATATAAAACACACATGATGTACCAGAAAGCGGTTAACTTGGGTCAAATATTCTCCAACCCACTGTATGTAGTGGGGGCTAATGCATTTCACTGACCGTCAAAGGATTCCAAAAATCTATTAGGCTCCTTGACCTATACCCTTTGGGGTCATAGTAGCATAAGTATGTCCATCTCTGGTTTCACCTTTCCACACCCCTATCCATGTTTGCAGTCCAAAATATATATATATATATATATAAAAGGGTTGCCTTTGTTTGACATCACAACATTAACATACATCCCCATGACAACATTCTGTAATAAACAGAGATGCTGCAGAGGAGGGATGTTTGACAAACCACTGTGTTTTTAAGTAACAAGTGGATGGGGGAGTTGCAAGAAAACAGACAGATGGAGTGGGATACGTATAGGTTTTACATTCAGAGATGAAAGTGAGAAGATCTAAAAGGCAGAGAATACATTAAAGTAGGGCTGGTAGTAATGATGACGAAGATCACACAGAACGATGGGGAGGCAGAACAAAAAAAATTGTGTTTTTTGGTCTTGGAGGGAGGGTCTGAGGCCCAGCTGATGTGGGGGAAGATGGCGGGGAGGACACACTGGGAGGTTTTCCATCTCATCAATGCAAATGGATTTGACTTGTTCATTATTTTAAGGCTATGGTTCACGTGACAGGAACTTACAGCTGTCTTCCTCTTCGGTGATGGCACTCACAACATAGCAGGCATAGACGAAGCCGAGGAGCTGTGAAGACACAAAAGCATGAGACGTTAGGAAACACAAGGGTGACTGGACCACCGAGAAATGTACAACAGTTTGCTTTAAGATGATGTGGGGGCTGTGGTTTCTGTGTCAGTGGGCAGGTGATGCAACAAAGTGTAACCAGGCTTAGCTAAATTATTAATTGATTAATTACAAGTAATAATTCATTCATTAAACCTGCTAAGACCTAAAGGGAGGTCTAATATTTACAGTTTTTTTTTATTTACACTGCTGAGGCCAAATGTCTTTTCTCCTTTTTATGTTAGTATAATGTATTTTAACTCAAATTTATCAAACATGACAACTATACTACAGACAATCAATCACATAATGAGCACATTCATTACATGAAGAGGTTTTTGTCTGCTCCAATTTTCATTATCTTAGTTCAGTGAAATGTACGATACAGTATGTCTGACCCTGATCATAATTAAACTGTCTCTCTACAATAAGCAAACATAATAATGATTAATGCTTGGTAAAGAATCAAAACATAAAGTAGGTTTCCCCCTGCTTTGATAAATTTGATAAAAAAGGACCACTTGTAGATTCTCAAAGTGCTACAAAGTGTCCGTCCCGTCACGTACACGGGAGAAAGCAACCAGAGAAACACACAAGCAAGAACAAAACACACTTGAAATAGCCTGTAAACCTGGCAAATGGCTGTCATCGACTCAGAAACAGACACTGGGACACTTTCTCTCCACCCAGTGAGCCATCCAGCCAGCCATCATTTGGCGCTGTGCCATGTCAATTAAAACAGCATGGGCACTCTGCCCTGCCTGCACGCAGAGTGTACAAACACATAACCCCAGAGAGGAAGGACTGTATGATGTTGGCTGCTATTTATAAAACACTCACTCATCCTGTAAGTTAGCCTGGCTTTGGTAATTACAAAAGGAGCAGATACTGCGAGTTCTGTGCGGGTCTTTTATCGTTGGTTCATTCTATTTTAGGCTACTGTATATCGTTTTGATTGAAGTCCATCCAGATGCATGTTAAATGTTTTATGTCTGAATAAAACAGCACAGGTGTGTCATAGAGCTGAAAAGGCGATGCCACTGTGGAGCTTTGATAAGATACACAACCCTTCTCTCACTCAATTTTCTCCACTATCTAATTGCCCGTCTCAGCCCATCCATTACAGTGGGACTGAAATGGAGGTGAATTAGCATATGTATAAAGGCAGTGTCAGGCACAAGATGGTGTTAACAGCAGGAGGCACACCCAATGTTTTTTTTTTACTTCCACTTTATGTGTGTATGTGTCTTTGTGTGAGTTAATATGCAGAAGTGTGTGGTTGGTTAATTTACATAATGGGCCCAGATTGCTGTTGTGGTCTGGGAATTTACACACGCAACAACAAACATGTCACAGCACAAAGACCCAAGATTCAAAATGGGAAAAAATAAATAAACAAATCACTGCATATTTTGGGTGGAACGTCTTGTTTCTAAAACTTCACATGTTGTAACAAATGATGACTAGTTTTCCAAACTCTGACTGGAAGGAAGACCAAATGTTTTTGTGGTTATCCTGAGGTAGTCTTACTGTAAATGAGACCACAGCCAGTTACATAGCCTTTTTTCATAAACTGCAGAAGCAAAGAGAAGCATAGAATGATCTTAAAGTGCACTGTCGTCTCGTGTCTTTCAACGGCAAAGACACAGTTTGTGTGATGGTAGGTCCTGCAATCAGTGAAGGGAACGCTCGGTGGCTTTGTGCTTGAGGCTATGCTGTCCTTGATGAAATAAGTCCATGCCCCCAATAACAAGTGACAATTCCATTTATCTACTAGCATTTTGAATGACCTTAAATCATGCCTCTTACACAAACCGAGTCCTCTACTCTCCTCTTTGACTTTTCTCTGCCACTTCAAGAGTTCAGCAATCATTAATGTCAAATTAATGTTATATTAATTAAGCCTTCACTTCGCCCTGAGACTAGATTGCAGTCTGTCACAAGGACGTGGCACAGTACAGCCAGCTCAATGGCCTGCCAATCATTTACTCGTGTAGAAAATATCATTTTTTCATTTTAATTTCCTGCAGGTTCTTCAGCGCTATAGGAAAGAAATACATTTGGAACACTTTACACAAGGAGCTGTGGGCCTTAATTCACTATTTAATATGTTGCAAGTGGAATTCAATTGTGAAGGTTCAGCATTATTTGTGTTTCTTCTCTCAGATAATGAGGGAGAGAAGAAGTTCAAGGCTGAGGCCCCAGCGCATGAATGTATGTGAGAAGAAGGTTCAGCTGCTGATTGAAGGAAAAAAGGTTACTTGTATTTGCATAAGTTAATGAAGGTAAGGTTTATACTGAATGCGCCTTTCCAACACTCATCTTCTGTAATGGACATTTAAGATTGCATTAAAGTTATTGCATAAAGCCTGCCCTTCACAAAAACATGTTACCATATATTTGAGCAATTTTCGTAAGCAGGAATAAAAATATCACACATTTAGACCTGTCCGCTGATTGACGGGCATTCATAATATGTCAATCCACAAGGGTTAGCACACTATTGATTACAGGTCAGAGTCAGGCAAAGACTTACTAAGTGCAATAATGAATAGGAATACTAATATTAAGACTGGGTGTACCACATGGAAATGGCGTACAGATGTCTTGTAGGTTAATTACACAGCACCTTCTGGAGTGAGCGTCTTTGCAACAAAATTGGACGTGTGTGTTTAGGAAGCTGCATGTTTAATGACAAAAACATAATGAGATAGGGATTGCCGAGACCCCGTCCACCTGTTCTTCGCCAACAGCCCTTCCTTTCTGTGTATATATGTGTGTTTGCATGCACACACTGAAATCAGCCTTACAGAGGTTACAGTTGACCCCGGCGGGGTTAGTAAGAATCTGTGCTGCTGATTTGCATCTTTCTCATCAAATTACAGCACATAACGGCGTGTTAACGGGGAAAGAAGAGAAAAAAAGGTGGCCAATTATCTTTAGATTTTTTTTATGTGTGGAACTCTATAACAAAAGATGAGGCAGGTATAAGAGCAGGACAGGGTATGATAACTCCTTACACAATTTCCCTACACTACTGCTTACCTTGTTTTCTGCCTACTCCCCAAAAATTTCACAAGACCAAATATTAAAGTGAAATTAATCTGAGCCAAATCCATTTCCTTGCAAAACAGATTAACAATTAAAGCTCTTGGCAGCGAATGGCTTTGAAGTGTAATGGTGGCAGTCATGTATTTATGACGTACTGTGAGGAGCCTGACACAGAATTTAGTGGCCGGCTGACTCTGACTAATTCTTTCGTATGGTCACAAAGTCTTTTTTTTCCTCCTTCCTGTTTTTTGGCAGCAGTGGTCTTTAAAACTGCATTGTCAGTAAATTCATGTTGGGGTATATGCTTTTGAGACAATGTCATTCTCGTTCAAGCACCACATGTAGAGATATCAAAGCTCCCACTATGACGGTGTTCAAAAACACACACATTTGACCCTAAGGGAAACTATTGCACTGAGAGCTAATCACTGGGCTGTGTCCAAGCGGCCTGCTCTAATCAGGTTCTTTCACCCTCACACTTCGACATAATCCACTGATATCACAGCCAGTACTCAACATCGAAGCAATAGGAATTTTATGGCATCTCAAATCAAATAAAGATCAGTGGACCAATACAGCACACACAGAGTAGACACCTTATTCAGATACAAGGTTGTATATTTGGACTTTATGCTAGCTCTGTTGCACTCCACACATGCATTTTATGAGTTGTACCATAAAAAGTTACCATAGAAAGTTGCTGTCCTTTGCTCTGAACACCATACCAGGATTTTTTCTTTTAGCTTTAACTTACCTGAAAAAAAAATGTTTCATAATATAATAATATAATATAATATAGCACATAAATTCACCAACAGTAATTAAGCTACGCTGGTTGAAATAACCAATCACAGCTAAGTGGCATAAAGAGTCTACTCCAGCACCATGTCCACAAGAAGTTGGATTTTATCAAATTTGATATTAATTTTATCAAATTAATTCAAAATTCTCCCTGCTGTACCTTTAAATTCCAAACAGAAAAACTGACAATAACTTAAGAGATGCAACAACATTTTTTGATAGAAATTAAAGGGCAAACAATGGAACAGGAAATGGTGACAGGAAGGCAGCAGGGAAGTCAATGGGGAGATAGCAACAAGGGAGAAAAAAAATGAGATCATGAGCATGGAACAAGAGAATGACGCAAATAGAAACTTTCCCCATTTACACCTTTTCCACACAACCTAATCTTTTTGCTGCAGATTTTACAGTTAGATAGGTAATAGGAGAAAAATACACTTAAGATATGTTGCCCTGACAACGCTCACAGCCCCCTTAACTTGTCAGAATGATCTTTACCAACCTGAACTGAATATAACATCTTGCACTATCCATTTGCCGCTGCTGATACTGCTGTTTTAAACGACTCTGTGTCTCTCTGGAGTTGTTTTCTCAGACTCTACTGTTTTATTTAACAGTGAAAACAGCACAGAGAAGCACAGGAAGACATTGTGATAGGAAGTTGTGTAGAGAGATGGGAAAATGTGTAAATTATCTGCCTACTGCACAGACAGGGAAATCCGTCATCATTATGACAGCAGTGGGAGACCAGGGCAGTTTACAGCAGTAATAAAGACGGGACGGTCACTTTAGGTGAAGTCACAGATAAGGGCAAATGAAACAAAATATTCCCTTTTGTGATATATGTTACTTCTCAGCTTGTTGCAATGTAACCTGTGTGGCATAAGCTACTACACAAGACTGACTGTGCCCATTCAAAGCCCTTGATGGTCTGGCATAGACTCCCTCTGTCGTGATGAATGGCAGCAGACACATGACAGTGATGCCTCCATTACTGGCCAGCCGATCCACATTTTTCATCTTAATGAAACATACTCCTTGGAGCTCAAACTAAATATTTAATGGCCTCACACAGCAACCTTGAAAACCCTTTTAACAAAGACAAAGGGACACGCCACTTGATTATCATTCGTTTCATTTATCCCAACTTGTGTCTGTCTGCTTTCCATCTCTTCTACTTCCACCGGCTGAAACTAATGAGGACATCACAACTATGTCCTTTCCTAGGTAATTATTTGCTTTTAGTCCCAGTGAAAGGTAAAGAAGAAAGCATGGGTTGTGAGGCCATTTGTAATAATGAGAATATTGCACCAATTTGAACTCCTCCTAAACCTCTTCCTATAAATTTGCTGCATCATGTCAAGATCCCAAAAAGTCTAACAGTCTACTTTTCTTTTATAAATGTGAGTGGGAGCACAACAGTAATGGCTATTGACTCAGAGAAATATAGAGTTGTAAAAGGACATCAACCATTTTATTACCTTTCTCTGTGGGGTGATGGGAATGGTACAGTCCAGTACCTTTCTATAAGTCACACTGCTTGTTTATCAGTCTGCCACAGTTTAAATGCACACACAGCACTTTCCTAGTTGGACAGATTGATGTAACCCTGTGTTATGTTGAACGTATCAGATGCTGCAGTACTCTTTATCTCTCTTTGGTCTCCTACTGCTGGCATGAGACATCACAAATAAAGAATAGGAAATCGGTATGTGCTTTTGTTTTGCTGGAGTCAAATACAGGGATCTGAGGGTGTGCTGGCCTCTGTTCAACAAGAGGTCAGCCGGTAGAACAGGAGTGTGTGTGAATGCACACGCAGGCAGGAAGTCTGCATTGACGTTTCATACAGAGCAAAACAATAAGAGCCCTTCCAGTGTTTGAGTAACCTGTTAGCAGCTGGCAAGTCTGAGCCTCTCCCAGACAAAACAACCGATCAATTTTTCATTCAGCGAGGAGCAGAGAAAGGCAGGCGCTGATAGACATAATAACAGACTTCTGTGTGAGTATATTGAGAAAAGTGCTTAAAGGCAAACTAAAATCAACAGCTTTCTGTCAATCACTTTGTATGAACTCTACAGTGGGGGCTTGTGTGAAGTATGTAACATGAATGCAGTGTCTTGTTCACACATATATATATATATATGTGTGAATGCGTTAAAGGAGACGTCTGATCTGTTACTAACTTATACTTACAGCTACAAGGATCTGCGTACTGCTGTGCACCACTTCGATGTACTGGTAGTCCATGAGGCAGCCCATGACCGTGATGTAAGAGTGGCTCTCTGCTGTGGTGCGGAGTCCTGGAGCCTCTTGCATTTCTCTCCTTACACAGCCCGGTCCATGTTCGCTCCACCATGAGTGATGGGCCGAGATGTTGAACGTGAGCAAGTCATTGTCCTGAAAATACAATGCACGGTGATTAATCTCACATAAATAGTTCTCTCAACAAAAAGTCATGCTTACAACTCAAATGACACAAAGCTTGAGAAATGTTGGAAAGTGAATGTTCTTAAATTTACACAGTGGTGCTTTATATAAAACAAATTGTTTTATACTTATACTTTACAACTTATCTGACCAGAAACTTTGTGCACAAAAATAAGCCTCTTTTAGATATAATTTAACTGTAACAACAGTATCAGATCAATATTTAATTAAAACTGGACATTGTGGGTAATTTCAATTAAACAGGATACACAATAGTCAGTAATTTTCAGTATTATCGCATTCATCTAACAATGGCTTATCTTTAAAAGAACAAATAAAAAGAATTAGAAGCGTCTATTATATAAACTAAATTAGTTCATAATCAGTAGTTGTGGCATCAGTGGCATGTGATAAACAATTTACGTTGCTTATATTCCACTCAGGTGCCATGAAGCTGATCAGCAATATCCAGAGCTGCTACTTCTGTTTTAGACTCCGGCAATGTCTTATTTGCAAGCGACCATATGAGACCAAACATTCAAATACACAGATACTCACACTAATCAATATCCCAATACAGCAATCCAACCCTGCATCTGCCCCCAGAGACATGCATTATTAACAGAGCCAAGTAATGTAAGGAAATCTCTCTGATTCCTATCCAACAAAAAATATATATATAACAGATATATCAACAGCTTTCAGCAACACATTGAAATATAAAACAATAGTCCTTCAATGCAATATGTCAAAGCAGTTTTAAGTAATGCGTCTATAATTTTTATTCTGTCATATCCATTTTCAGAACAAGGGCATGTGAAGGTCAGGTAGGACTGTGAAGACTAATGACTTGAAAGATGCCATTGATTGAGCCTGCAAGCTGTGGAAGTCATCTCTGTGCACCGCTGTGGGCACACTCACGACAGCCACACATCAATAGTCAAGAGGCTTTTGGCAAGTTACTGTTGGGAGTGTTATTGTTCTGATCCTCGACACCCAGAGCACCAATCAATCCTACTGTATCATAGATTAAAGGGTAGTCTCCTGATACTGCTCAAACTATTCTCTTTCACAAAAGTCAATGTATATCTGTGTTTAATCACTCTCAGTTTGGTCAGATGATGATAATTGATATATTTTTTTTATTTATTGTTTCAAACAGACAAACTGTTAATGTTATTGTAATGCCACTAGGAAGGGTGCAAACATGCACAGCTAACTGGATACTGTTGTAGTCTTTAAAGACCAGATTTCACTCAGATTTATGCCATTGTAAAAGTCTACAACAAACATAACTAAACTCCATTTGATCCTATGAAATGTTGATTGTTAATAAGTTTGCCTGCATAGCTTATAATAAATAACATGTAAAAAGTTTGTCAAAATCTTTGGCATAATTATTATAAAGTTTATTTTGATACCTTTACGACAGTGTGACAGAAACTCCCTATTCTTTTTGACTGTGACCAACCTTCTTGAGAGTACAGTTTGTTTCCTAAGATAAAACATTACACTGATAAAAAAAGTGTACGGGTTTCTAGGAAAAAGACAGATACATATTGAACAGTTTTTTTTTCTGCAGAGCATGTGACTTTAGCAACTTGCCCTTTTCCAAATACACATAGGCCACACAAACTCAGACCGCACAAAGCCCTGTCAAAACCGGTCAAGGCAAACCAGACTGAGGTTGTGGACTTCAGCTTAGGATAAAAATAGGAAGTCAGATGTTTGGTCATAGGTGTGTGTGTGTGTGTGTGTGTGTGTGTGTGTGTGTGTGTGTGTGTGTGTGTGTGTGTGGGTAGTGGGCGTATGCGGGGTTGTGGGTGTGTGTGCTCCATTAGCCAGCTCTCCTCCTGGCCACCATATGCAGAGCTGGGAGCCCGGGCTGCCTCCATCTGTCGGGTTAATGCCCAGCCTCAGCCCCAAGCAGCTGGCCCCTACAAGCCTCATTATTCTGGCAGGAGCACACACACACACACACACACACACACACACACACACACACACACACACACACACACACATGTAAAGACACAAAAAGGCGTGAGACACAGACACACTTGATGGAGTCGAGGGCTATCACACAATGACAAAGTCAGCAGAGCTTGGAAAGGAGCTTCTGAAATGCGTTTTGGCAGCATGGGCCAGTGTGAGATGAACGTTGCCTACATGTATTTTCACAGGCCAGGACGGGAATTGAGCAGAAGAGATTGATAAATAGATGGGACAAAAACTGAAATGTTCTAGTAATTATTTTTATCTATCATGTAGGGAGATTTTAGGTTTAGCACAGAAACTCAATTTATTTTTACAAAACTGTATACGTTCCTTGAAAGCAAATTATACATCTTTGTCAAAGTGCTGCAATTACGTCAAAGGAGCAGTGCAGAATCATAAACTAGGACTGACTACAGTGGAGTATATGATTTATGTTTTATGGCTGTGTAAGGAATAAATTATACACTGAAGGTAATCATGTTTACTTTAAGTACACTTGTTACTCACACTGGCATTCAGGCTTGACATTAGTTGAAGAAAACACCTGGTGGCAACACATCACATCCAATTATAGCTAAAATATACGTGTTTGGTTTTCCACAAAACACCATTAGGTTTTATGTAAGCTGTTGAATACTGGCCTGTCATCAGAACACGAGACCAACCCATTAAGAATGCACTGAGAAACATTTTATTAGTATTTTCACATTCAAGTTTACCTTCAATATTTAATTAAAATGACATAATAATGAAGATTTTAGTCAAAATGCACACAAAAGGCAGAGAGCTAACCCTTCCAACTATGAATGTCAAAGGTAAGTCATTTTCAAGTAAATTTACAAGTATCTAAACGTAACAAAGGGATGTGACACTGTAAAGGCTTTTCCTGTTAGTGAGTAATGGTCTATTTTACTGCCAATGGTCAGTTCAATAAGTGTACACTTTCCATACTTTCTCCCCATAGTTTATCAAAAGTGCTATTAAAGCAGACTTGTAGGTGTTTTGAAACTTAACTCCAGACATAACCCTCTTGCCCTCCTGCAGCCATGCACTTAGAGCAAATAAATCATTCATGTTAGACAAGAGGTGCAACATTTGTTTTTAATGATGTATGATAGAACGGTTGGCAATAACAGAACATAAGAATCTGTAAAAGTCTCACCTTTGATAGTCCTCCTACGTCCAGGTAGAAGCAGATGATAAAGACGTTCCAGGCCACCCACAGAGCAGCCCATACTGTGTACTGAAGAGCACGAGAGAGAGATTAGCTGCATGAAAACTGAATGAGCACAACTAAACAGGAGTAATAGATCATAAAGATGACAGGTCAAGAAGCAAACACAAGATAAAAAAAGCACTTCAACTTTGAACAGTAAAATAAAGTAATACAAAATCAAAGTGTGAATAAAAGAACTTAAACATGTTTAAAGCTGTTATCTGTGTAAATGCCTGGTACATAGGTATATAATATTTATTGAAGTTCATTGGAAAGCTGTTTTTTATAAAAGTACTTTTAAACAAAAAAACCTCAGCAAGTTTATCCTTGCCCTCAGGAAGCTACAGGTTTTAAAAGTGCTGAGAAAGAAAGTTTAGGACCTCAATCATTTGCAAAGTTGCACAGTCAGACCTTTGACAGATACATGGTGGTACAGCAAGATACTCTGTCAGTAAAAGAGAGTCATCAGCACTAAAATCCTCTGACTCATGGTAAACTGTATGTTTTAAAATGTTAGCGCTGTTGGAGGATGAAGATAAACAGCTCTTTCATAAAAGGTGGACGTGTTGAATCATGACATTTCCTCACAAAACTGATAAAGAGACAATAGCATTACTTTTCACACAGTTCTCCTCTGTCTCCATCTCCCATGTCTCTTTATATTTACTCTCTTTACCTCTTTATCGCCCTCAATCTTTTCCTGTCATTAACTCCACCATCTGTTCCTCCACTACAATGCCACAGATGAATATTACAGTGTAGAATATAAACACTAGAACAGTAGAATATAAGTGCCTAAAAGAACGGTTATGAAGCGCTGTCCTGTAGAGGGGCTGCAAACAACAGGCAGCACAAGCAAAGAATGTCCTGTTTAAAAAACCTAAAGCTAATGAGCTCCTTAGTCCCATTAACACCCCTTTCCTCTTTAATTAGGCCTCATTACCACCGGATTAAAGTGATTTAACAACACAATGGTTAGGACACATAAGCAGTTAGAAATGGGAAAGCAACATTTTCACTTTGCAATGCAAAATTATATCAGGCTCACAGAAAAGAAATGTTGCAGCACTGAATGTACTCACCACCACAATGTAGCGCGGCCTGTACTGGATGGTGCCAAACAGACCGAGGATAACTATAATGATATGGAGGAAGTTGGCGAGGATGGGAGCCCACTGGTACCCCAGGAAGTCAAAAACTTGCCTCTCCAAAGCCAATACCTGAGAAAGGAAAATAAAAAGATCAGGTTTGTGTTTATTGTGGGCGAAGTGCATCCCCTGCTGTGACGGTGAACTGGAAGGAACGCTGTGTGGTTGCCAATACTTAACTCCATTAAACAGCTCCAGAAGTAGAAGTACACATATATACACACTGGTGCCATGTTCATGCACCACTTAAGAGTTTATTGAGGACAATGTCTGCTCACGTCACAGCAACTTTCCAGCAGGCCTAAACCGAGTTGCTTGAGCATTAAGCTTTTATTGTGAGACCTGCCAAAGTTTTTTTAATAATAAACTATAACAGATTTGTCAATTCTTCCCCAACTGAGCTGAAGACAAACTGTTTCCTCTGTTTTCACCGATGGCCTTAAGAACAATTGCGAGAACTTAACAGGAGGGAAGGGTATTCCTTAATAATACCACCACAGTGAGCTTAGGCATTTATTGAAACCAGAAAACAAAACGTACCATGGGCAAGCAAATTCCATGTTTTTCCAAAACAAGTTCACCTCAGTACCATTGACATGTTTCTTTACAATATATAAAAAAACATAATGCCCTATTTTGTAAAATCTTCACTCCATTTTATGCACCAGCAAAAAATAAAACAATGCAATTTAAACACTTTAAAACTGCTATTCCCTATTTGCATCGACTCACTTAGCATTCCATTAGGGGGACAAGCAGCGAGGGGGCGAAAGTCATTTAATTAGAATTCCATTGCCAATCCAATTCCACGTGTGGGTCCGGGTGTGTATGTCAAGCCATGTGTTGTTGCGTGTTGACATGTCATTTCCAGCCAAGCGCTACAAGATGGATGAGGAAAGGAGAAATCTCGTCTCCGCTGCAATGATAGGAACGCACCAGCGAGCACATACACACTTGGAATATAGCCATGACTGCTATTTTAAATATAATGGAAATGTTTGAAGAAACGAGACGTAGTGACAGGCCATGGAGGGAGATGATCAAAAAGTGAGTGATAATTAAAATAGCACAGAGCCAACCCCTCTACAGACGAGGCCTGTCAATTGCAAGAAACATTTGTCCAACTGCAAAAAGACCAGAAATTAATAATCAAAATCTAAAATAATTGTATTACAAGAACAAAACCTAAGACAAGCCAAATTCACACATGACTATAGAGAATAGAGAATGACTGAGCTCACACCAGTGTTAACAACCTCTGTTTCTGCCCTGGATAGAGGCAAGGCTCATGGAAATAAGGAAAGTCAAGAATCGTACATCTTCTTGACGGCTCTGGGTCACGCTTTGAGAGCTTAATAAAACTCAGACTCAGGATAATGTCAGCTAATACGAGGTGCTGCCAGACTGTGTTTAAGGAGACTGAGGTACCTCTACAAGAAGGCCACAAGCAAACAGAGACGGGACACAAGAGACACGTGCTCATGGAAAATAAGAGCACATAGTGCACTTTCAGTTTTTTTCCTCCTAAAGAATATGAAGCCCACCATTAGTAATCCTTTAAAAGCTTGGAAGATCTATTAAACAGCTTTTATATTTTCTGTCTAGACAAATGCTAATTGCTTCAGAGTGTTGATATGATAACAGCTCCATTTTGGCCTTTTTTTAAAAAAAAAAAAACTTCTACTTCTCTGTTTTCTTTGCACACTTTCTCACATAAATAATAATAGGAGTAGTTTATATTAATGAGCACAAATCTTGGACATACTCATATTTATTATGCACAGCTGTGGACCCTTCCCTGAAATATTACCCCCAGTCATTACACTAAAGAAGTGCTTATGGCTGTGCAAACGTGTGCCCGTGCTCTTCCCTCTCAGATGCTGCTGCGGTCAGCCTATCACGTTCGCTGCTAACTCAATAATCCACAGAGATGACAACAATCAATCAAAAATAGATGGACACACACAAGCACACACACCTCCATACGACACAATTAGCCCGCAATTCATAGGAAGCATCTTAGTGCAGAGTGGGGCACAATTCGATCAAAAGATACCAATACTGTTCCAGGAAAAGAGAGCCGGTCTTTGTAGCGGCCCATAAAAGCCTCCCAAGCTCTATCGCAAATGACTTAGGGACGGGATTGCTTAGTTGGAAAGGAAGTTGCCCACACATTCAGCTCCTGCCAGCATAAATACCTTTATAACAGCAGGATTCAACAAGGACATTACGCTACTGCCCCTTGAGTCATTTCATGATGTCTGGTGGGCCAGTGGGATAACTGTAATGCCAAATATCTCCACGATATAACCAGTTATATTGACATTAAAATATGTTGCCTATAAAGTCGCACTCGAGAGAAATGGTAAAGAGTGGTGACCCTTGGCCTCTGGACACTGTAAACCACCCGTCGCTGTTCTGAGTGTGCCCTCAGTAAATTGTCCTCTGATAACATGTTACTGGATGTGTCATCAGGATCTTTGAAAAGCAGATCGGAGAGTGACTCCAGGGGGCATGAGTCAGACTCCTCTGTTGTCAAGCAGAGCTCTGACTCAGACGGTCAGGGTGAAGCAGTGCGTGGGGGAAGACGGGTGCCAGGAGATGAGAGCAAGGTTGGCTGCACTCATCTCAATATTATGACATTACATTTAAAGTAATACCACTTGATACGGTTATCAAAGGGGTTTTATTTTCTCCTACACCAGGTGATGACTAATGTGTACAGCAGGTTACGACACATCACTAAGACTATTACTGGAGAGGCAGGAAGTATGTGCAATACTTAGAGTTAGTCACTTTACAAAACATGTCACACTAAAGTCACACTAATACGTCTTTTTGGTTCTTTTGCCCTAAAAAAAAACACAAACACACCACAAAGACACCAAAAGAGCCACTTTAAAATCCCCAAATCAGTTAAAATATTGCCATAACTAGAATTTTTTAGGCCCAAGCCTCTCAATAGAGTGACAGCTCCTATAAGGCAAAAACCCTGTAGGGGCAGTTGGTTAGTAAACTGGCTCAACGTGTTTCTTTCTTTAATCTTTGTGTTTTATAAATTTATATTTTAATTTTATTTTTCTGTTCAGTAGTTTGGAAACTTTACAAAAGTGTGGAAATGCCCTCTTTGATGAGCAGGAGTCTTTTACTGTAGAAAAAACTTTTCTAGGTCACCACCCAAGAAAGTTTGTGCTCTGTTGAAACATGCCTCGCCCCACTGGCCAACTGCTGAGTGCAAATCACAGCTTGCTCTTTTGCTAGTCACTTAAAGGAAATGCTAGCACCAAAGTGATGTGGATTAACCAATGGCCGAGGGACGTGAATAGTTCTGCACATACTCATACAACTAAAGTTACTCAACTAAGTATTGCTAAAGGGAATGTTTTTTGCTTTAATGTCACTAAAAGGCAGCGCCATGAGTAATGAAGCTGCCAGTTTTCTAAATGTCCTAAGCCTTGCCTTGACTTGTAGCAGCCACTTCTCAAAGAACGTCTTCCAATCCAATTTTTCACCTCTTGCCGGGATGAAGTCATTATACTGCGGTCCCTGCTTGGTCCTTGTGTAACTAATGTGTGTGTGCAGGCGAGTGTGTGTTGCTTTTATTGTGTGTATGAAGAGTTGGATGGATTGATAGCCCTTGGTGGTTGCTGGTCTGGCAACGCTGAGACAGGGATTAAAAGGACGGGTGCCTTCATAAGCCACTTTCTTCTTTGCTGTTTGAAATATGGTCTTCATATTTGAACACTGTATGGCAGGACCCTGCTTTGAACTGCTTTGAGCTAGTTTCAGCGAACAATGCTAACTGGTGTATGGCTCTGGTTATTTCAGTGCTGTATACTTTATAAAGCAGTGCTGCAATTCTTTAAAAAGTCACCAGACATCATTTAAATAAAATTGTCTGGTTCAAAACAGTTTGCAAAGATGATGATGAAGCATGGTTAGTTGAGATCTGACCCAATTTCATGTTTTGACAGAAAACATCCTTCCTCCTTGGGTTGCTGTCTCTGATAAAATCTCCCTCCATCTTTCTTCTTTTATCTTCCTTTAAATGCCACCAGCAACATTTTCATCCAAAAATGCTGATGCATAATTTGGATTATTAGAAGCTAGTGTGAACATTGCTAAAAAAGACCAAAGGACTGGGTGTCTGATAGCCAATAAAGTACATTCATGTCACTTAATATATGTTGTGTTTACCTGCTTAAACTACTGCTCTTTATCCCATTTTTGTTGTTTTACATCTAACCAAAAGTTTAGGTATCGTTTCAATTAACAAAAGGCCAATTAAGCCATTACACAGGAAATTCTTATTATGTAGGCCCAGTTGAAAACGGCAAACAGCTGTCAGCGGTTTGTGCCCTCCAGCTCTACCCACCATAATTGAGTTAGTAATCTCTTTTCATCATACTGCCATGACTTATTTGAATCTTTCAGCCAGTGTAGCAACTCTGCTATCCCACCATTTTATCGCTTAACACAATTACAACAACAAAAAATAACAACAACACAAGTGATGTTATCAGCCAGCTGTAAAACAAGGACAAAATGACACAATTGCTAAAAGGATTTGAGTTAGATGAACACCATTTGCAGCTATTCAACTGAGTGTGATCTGTCAAGATAGTCATCCCAGCTGTGGAGCTCCCGAAACAATTTATTCCATGCCACGCTTTAACAAATGACACCTCTGGAGCCGTTGGAATGGAAAGAGAGAAATGGGCTTGCAAATAGCTCGAGTTTTATCTCCATTATACCCTAATATTGCAGCGTCATTGATGTGGAACACACAAGGCAAACTCACATGAGCTTGCACATGAATGGACCTGCGCACACCCACTTGCATTCACCAGCCCAAGGTTTTCACTATAACCACATAATTAATGGTCTGTTAAATTGAAGGCATTAAAATGGCAGAGAATTGTAAAAGGGGCCTCCAGGGACAAAGAGGAGATATTTTTCCAGCACAGGGTGTATTATTATGCACCAAAATGCATTTAGCAAGGCCAGTCCAAATCAGGAACACCGGTCTTTGTCAATTGACAAATCTACCAAGTCACAGAAGATTTCAGATTTTCAACAAACGTGTGTGACAGGCTGCTATTAAGCATTTAGGGTGGGTCGTTTTTGTGGTGAGGTAAAAGACTACATATATATATATATATATATATATATATATATATATATATATATATATATATATATATATATATATATATATATATATATATATATACTGTACGTTAGTCTGTGTTTAGAGTAACACTTGCACAGGAGTAGGTTGTGTACTGAGGATGATGCTATAGATCATGAAATATTTCATGAGCCATGTAATACTACTGACTATATGCCTTTTCAGAAGAATGAAGAGGAAGTAGATATAGTACATATATCTAAATGTTGTTTAGAAATATACCTTCTTCTTTTTATTTGACAACTGTATCCATGTTGATTTTATTCCATTTTCTTCCTCCGGTTATAAACTGGGGTTAATGTCATTGATTGGTAGATATCGACACAGCTTTAGTTCATTGGTAGGAGGGATAATATCTACCATAGCTTTGTACTATGGTAGCTGCAGGTTCAGATGTGACATCCACCATTTCTACCAAGCTTGTTTTATGTAGCTTGTGTGAAGTCCTGAGGTCAGTTATCAGGACTCTTTCATGAACGCTCAGGTCTGCTCAGATACATTTCTTCATTTTGACTGGTTGATTTTTATTTCCTCCATTTTCTCCTTCATCTTTTTGTAAAGGTAAAGATTTTCCTAGTAACCACACCCAAGAAGGAAATGCATGGAAATAGAAAGTAGATAGAAAAAAGAGGGAGCCATCTGGGGTCATTCTCATAATTGGTCAGGAGTGAGAGGTCGCCCCACACCCATCCCCCATCCGTCTCTTTATTTCTCTATCTGCATATCTCTGGATCTCCTGTGGCTCTGGCCCTGGTGATAAATCAGATGGTAATCAATAATTCAAACCTATTCAAACCTAGTGTCCCAGAAGGGTGAGAAAATGGGAATGAGACAGTAGGGGGGGTCAAATAAAACAGGGAAGTAAAGATAACACAAAGCTTTGTTGTGTTTTGACAAAGGATACAAGAAAGAGGTGGGGCAAGATTGTTCATTACACATTCGAGCCATGCATCTCATCCCTCTTATATCAAGGTTGTATTAGGCACCAAGGTGAGGTAATAATATACCGGGGGGCTGCAAAAGTCTGTTGTCAGAGGAAATTTTATTATTCAGTCACCTTGCCTCAAACCTGCAGCACAGACACAGGTTTTTACAGTTGTTCAATCTAGCTTCTCTGAATAAGCTTGGCTTTTGTACTTCATGCCAGACAAGACTTGTGCTCACTCTTTTGATAAGCACTGTTGATTTACAGCAATCAACACAGACTGGGTCAAGACGACAATCAGCTGTAAGCACCGGGGGGCACTTGAAAGACTACACACACACCCACTGTACCTAATTAGTCACCTTCACAACCTTCAGTGAAGAAGAAAAATGGCCCAGAGACAATGGATGACAAGGTTAGGACCTTAATTTCTCACCTATTACTTATAGTGCTGCAGACTGTGATCCCAAATTAAACACATTAAGAACCTTTGCTCTTTTGCTCCTGCATCTGCCAAAACACGACGTTCATTTATGCTTGTATGCAATGTTGTAATATTTTAGCGATATATAATATTAATATATAATATAATATAATATTTTAGAGATTTTTGTAAACTCAGGATGCAGCACAGAGGGGTGCTTTAAATGCTGTATGTTACATCTGAATGGGTGAGAAAACTTGCACTTGCAAAACCTGCTAAAACCTAAAACTTTGTTGATTTTTGTCAATCTGTGCAATGTAAAAGAAATTAGTCACATCCCAGAGAAGCTTGGTGGGGCTTTTATAACAGTCCCAGTGAGGCAAAGATGAAGTGCTGGGACCGTCCACTTAATTTCTGCAGGCCTATCTCCTCCATCAACCTGTGGCAGTGCCAAGGAAACAGTTCATTATCATTGATCACACATACCCTCAACCACAAAACTATGTAGGCTATACTGAAGATATGTCTGCAGCTTCTGGTAAAACGGGAAATAAATGCTGTTTTGAAAGATCAACTCTAGTATTTTGCCAACTTAAAAGTGGATAGTTAAACAGTAAGTCTCACTAAAGTCTAGTGACCTGCCTTGCTCACATTCATTTCAAAGCTGGGTGTGAATGTATGTAGATTACAGTTGTTGACAGACATCCAGCTTCTAACAAGCCATGAATATGTAAAACAGAATTTGAATGTTTGCTTCCATAAACCAAATGAGTAAGCAGCAGAGGTTAGAAAAAAAAAAGTTGCCTAAATCCTTTGTATGATGTGATTCATGCCGAGGGATAATGTTCCTTCTTTTGAGATAAAACATTTCAGAATGAGAGACAGCACTTCTCAGCTAAAACTTTCTTGGAAGCACTTTCTCTGAACTCAGACTTCTTCTCTGAAGCTTTCACTACAGGGTTAGTTTTTCTCTACCTATATCAACAGTGGGCTATTAAATATAAATTTAGCAAACACAACTGGAGACCCTCTAAAAGCTAGATATTTGTAGTATATGTTCACCCCATCTTCTCCCATAAAAGCTACATAGCTTTTAAAAATATACTTTTAGGTAAAGATATACTTCATAGGATTTGACAATGGCTGTTCTATCTGGCTCCTAAACTGTATACTGATACCAGATCAGCTTTAATCACTTTCATAATCAATCACGAGCAAAGTTATATTCAGACATTTTCATCGTCATTGTCCAGATCTGAGCAATAAAATGTCCAACATCATTATTCACTTGATGTCTAGAGAGACAGATTGACCATCCGCTCTGCCGTGGTTCCCCTCGTGGCCTGTTACTAACATTGACAATATGTCTGGGCTGAGACCCCTATCTGGCCAATCGAAACACCTCAAGGAAACCACTACATAAAAATAAAACAAGCCTGTCTGTTTTTCTGAATACAAACAAATAATCAGACAGACAGTGGTTCTTTCCAAGGGTTGCCTATTTTCAGAAGCTGACCCAGGTTATCCAACTCCACTGTCTGGAATAGTTAGGTTACAGAGAAGAGAAGGAAGCGAGGCGTTTCAATCAATGCGGGCTCATTATGTGTTGCCTTCTGTCCCAGAGAGATGAGCCCCATGCACAGCTCGGCCTGTTGATGAGTAAAGAGGGCCACAATTCAATTAGATGATGGCCGAGATGCCAAAAGAGGTTTGATCAAAGCACTCTGCCTGGCTAATTAGCACACATGGAGGTTCACAAGGGCTATTTTTACATCTGAGGAGCAGTGTTGTTTTGTTAATGATAGTTTTACCCTGTAATGGACTGGGAATAACCTGGCTCATTGTCAATGCATGGGTTTCAGTCAGGGAGAGAGAGGTCCCTTGTGTCTACTCTGTGCACATACCGACATGTATATTCATGTGAGCATACAACATATACAAACACCTGCCCAAAGACAGCCAACCTGTGACCTTTTGCAAAGGTTATACAGGGTTTACTGGAACCCCATTTATGGGTTAAACTCATTACAGGCGTGTGTGTGCTTGCAGAAAGGAAGTGTCAGGTCATTTAGAATAAGTGCCAGGGGAAAATAAAGCAGTTTCCAAGAGTCTTCTGGGACTTTTTAGGCAGCTCCCTGACAGCTTTATAAACTCCTTAACAAATGGCTGACTCTTTTCTCTCTAATGAAGCAAAGACGTATAAAGTCTTTGAAGGGAAAACAGGTGCGTTCCTCAAGGTGAGTTCACATCACCACTGTGTAGGGCTGGTTTGTGAGTGTCACCCGAAAACGAGACATAATTACATAAAGGAAGAGATATTAAATCCATGGTGAGAAAATCTAATATCTGAGTTTCCTGTTTGTCAAAATGAGAAATGATTAATTACCTGCAAGGCAAAGCAAAAAAAGCTCAAATGCAGTGGTTTATGATTTAGTGTAAGTCCTTCAGTTTCTTTAAATTCTATAATAAGCCTTTTATTAAAGAGAACCAGCAAAATGATGAAACAAACATGGATTTATTGGAATGGGTGAATTAATTTAGAGATTTTTAATTACTTTTCAGTAACTGCCATGTTATCATAACTCTCTCTTTTCTTTTTGTTATACTGTTCTCATGCATGATACATTACCTTACATGTTCTTTTTGTTGTGAAGATTTTATAGCTACCCTGTAAGAAGTGGCATTTACTGGCAGACCTATGCTGTGAGTAAGCTCAGTTTTAATACCACCATAAATAACATTGTCACACCCTGTCAAGTTAACTCTACTCAGGGATGGCGGCACAGGCGAGTCAATAGGAAACCTAATTTGAGACTGCACAGCTACTATCAGCAAAATGTCACAACCCACACTCTGCTGATCAGCTTTTAAAAAATGATCCAACAAGTACTAAGTCTCTGCATTAGCTGTGTTTTGTGGCACAAATGGTTTAAGTCCTCTATGAACAAATTCCTCCAATCTCGGACCAAAGAAGTAAAAAGTACATTCTTTGTGTCATTAGTCATAGCAGCTCAATAGTCAACAGTACCAACAGTGTAACTTAAGCAAATGTCTGTGCTGTGTGAGAGCTCTTTAAAACCATTAACTCCACTGATCAAAGTATTTCAGATCAAAACAAAATAGTAAATGTTAGAATTAACAACAACCACAAAATGGAAATCTTTCAAAAATCTGTGTGCACTTCAGCATGCATCAAGGGCATGCTTACCCCAATACTGTCTATCACGAACACTGCATGCTGAGTTAAAAGTTCTCTCCTATAACGAAGCAACAAAAAAGTGGATGTGACTTTAAAAAGCCAAAAAAACAATCAATGACCTACCTTATCTTAGAGTCAAAGCTCTAACTGTGACTTTAAACAATATACAGTCAAACCATTCCCTATATTATATGCACTGAAACAAAAAAGCGATATCTCACATTGGTAAACACTACAGTTACAGGTTTAGCTTAACTTACCAGCTGTAAAGTGCAGATAAAGATGAGAGTGCATCGTCCACTACAGCAGCCCATTATGGGAGCGGTGAAAACGTGGCTCTTAACGGAGAAAGGGATCTCGCAACGAAGCTTTTATTTTGTTGACCCAACTCAGTATTGGTCTCAGTCGAAGCCCCGGTGTCCCATTCTTTATGCTCTTGTCCTGTTCTGGGTTTGTGCTCAGTCAAAAGTCTGCGGCGCTGTCTGGCCGTTGCGCTCCTGTGCTCCAACCGCCCGGGCGCACTGGAGGTGACTGGCTGGGATGGTGGTGAGCCGGTGTGTAAGAGGAGGGGTGGAGGGGGTGGGGTGCCCATTCAGGGGCTGAGATAGAGCTGAAAACGTCATCGATTGTCCGGGTGCTGTCTGTGTTAAGCCCTGACTAAACCACGTGAGAAGAAATAGTGCTATTAGATGAGGGCTAATTCAAAAACATTAAAACAAAGCCAACTAATGTATTAGCAGTGCTGCTTGCTCCTTGAAAAAAGGAGGCTGACACTAACAAGGTACAAATGTTTGTTTCTACCGTACCCTATCTACCTGAATGTTCGGTATACAAATGTTTTACATGTTTGTAAATTTGCGCTCGTAGAGAATAAGTTAGGGTTTGGAAAAAGGAAAGAAGACAAACCTTAACATGGCAAAAGCCTGGCTCCACCTCGTGGCTTCGTAGAGCAATCGCACGACTTGAAAATATAAGTCAATATCACTGCTTTTTTCTGCTCTTCCATTTTATTTTAGCCTAGTTTAAATTCTGAGTTATAAAGATAAGCAAGAGAATATAATGATAATGCACAATTATCTACTGTTGCAAAACCTTGAAAGATTATTCCTGCATGGTTCCTTCCAATGAAATTTAGAACAGGTCTCCAGATTGTAAAGAAACCACACGAGTCTCCTATCTTCAAAGATTTTGGCCTGCTTTGTGATGCTTGTCTTCCGGCTATTATTTAATTCCTGTTTTTCTCTTTGTGCAGCCAGACCCTGCCTCTCTTCTTAAGCAGCTTGATAAATCTTTCACTCATCTTGAGGCTGAGTGCTGGAAGACTTCATATAGTATTTCATCACACATCGCTTCACACTGCACCTTTAAAGTGCCACTGTGCTATCTGATAACTACACCTATCATGCCAGGCAACCCACCTAGGACCAGAGGTACTCCACCCACTTTCCAAAAAAACCTCAGGGTATTTATGGCATGCATACTGGGCAATTTTGAGTGGGATTAAGTCCTATTTTAATATTATTTTTTATCATATGTGCTATGTGGGATTTAATGATGAATGTTTGGCACTGATAATACACACACTCAGTGGGTTTGTTTTAGATGTTGTACCTTGAAGACAGTATGTCCCAGAACCACTCATATATGTGAGCATCTGCTGTGCACTTAGCGTATATGAAGCACTCACAACTGCATTTCCAAAAGTAACATCCTTTTTGAACATGTGCCATAAAAATGGTGGTGTGTAGGCGGTGAGAGAGCACTGATGCTGAAATAAGGTCGCTTTTTTTTAATATAGTTCTGTTCACAGTCTTGATGGAGGTTCTCCATGTATTCCTATTTGGCCCCAAAAGTCCTTATGGACTGGTTGATTGTGTATGTGGGCTGCGACACTTCTTTCATGACAAGTGTGTCCAGTCCCTAAGGGGCTGCTGTTGTGCACTAGACACTAATGTGAAGTGACAGGACAGCAGTGGTGTGCTGCTCTGAGGGGACCTGCATTGTGGAGAAAACCTAAGAGTCTGGCTCATAGTGGACAACAATAGCAAAAGGACCTCAAAGGACAAGGCTTTTCTCTTTTTTGAAAATGTATTAGCCTGTCCCAGTCTTTCTGTCTTTCAGTAGGCCTACCCTCTCTGTGCCCCCTCACTTTTCCCGCTTAAACACCAAACACTGAGATTCAATGACATTATTCTACTAACTTTAATTCATTAAATATCAGTTTTATATCATATAAATTATGCATCTTACAAAAACTAGTTAAAAAACAGGCTCTATCTTTCAACAGATTTTTTGATGCATTTTACTTGTATTCAATACATATTTGCTTTCACAGACTTATCATCTTCTAATACCTGCACATTTCTAAACACAAACTTCGATACAGTACATGCAGCTCTGGCTGTATGCTGGCTGTCTTTATTTAGACTTGTGCTCATAAAAGTTTAAGGACGCATGTGCCAGTCTCATTTCATGTTCATCAATTGAATAAAGTGCCAGACCAAAAGACTATTAAATAAAGCAGTAGATAGTAGCCTACAGCAAAACAATAATTTTGAACTAATTAATCTTTGATTGAGAAATATTGCCCCCCTAAATATTTTGAAGCTATTTTAGAGGAGTATGTTATAAAAACTCGACCGACAGAGGGCGCTGTTCTGTCAGGGCGATTTTAATTTAATTGAAAAGATGCGTTTATACAAAGAAGTGAACACAGGAAAACGAGACATTTTCTTTCAAAATAAAATAACTCAAATTACTAATATATTTAGCTACTGTTGCAATATCATGGCAAAATGATTGATTTATTATTGGAAAACATTGACAGCTATGTTGTTCCTCGACCATTTTTCATGCCACTGCGTAATGCACAAGACGGGAAATAATTACATTTAGTTCTTGGAACAAAATGCACGCCAAGTAGTCAAAAATGTGGTCTAGATACACTTTTTGTTTCGGATTGTACGTGTTTCTCAGCTGCATCGGGCATTGTTATCTCGAATAAAATAGGTTCATGGTTGTATTATCTGTATTATGGACATTGTGACCGGAAATGTATGTTATTGTCCTATCCGTATTGACACAATTGCAGTCACATGGTTCAGTCTAACCAGGCGCTGATGGAGCCAGATGAAAAAGGCGAGAGGCGAGCCCCTCCGGTTGCGCGTCAGCATTGCCTCAAATAGAAATCTGCCGCTTCCACTTGTGCTCTTATCCTGACACACGGACGGCTGCAGCCCCAAAAGCACAATTTCAGGCAAAATCTACATGACATGCAGCTGCTCCCACATGTGATGTCAAAGAAGAAGGGCGAGTGGAGGCTGTGAGGAGACCGAGGCTTTCCAAAGAATGATAGTGAGGACCGAGAAGGCGCGCTGTCCCAGGAGAACTCATCTGAAGAGCTGGCCGTCAAAGACAAGGGATGCTCCTCTAACGCACTTGGTGGTGGTGAGTAGCCTACCCTGCATCCATCATATTACTCTTTTCAATAAGGCTCTACTTGGCACAGCGTGGGCCATTTCCAAAAATCTCCCTCCCGTATTGCTTTGGCTCGATCCCACCTGTCTGATCAATCATTCATACGCTGTTTAGTAAAGGGCAGCATCACCTAGCCTATATGTTCTGCGATGTGTCAAAGTTGCACCGCTTATTGCACACAGCTCTTACTGAATGCCTGCAGCCTCAAGTTTCAACCTGCAGTGGATGCATAGGATACAATGGATGATCGCTCGGTCGATCATGTCCCTTTTTAAGTTTTGATTAGAATGAACATGTGTTGCACACTGCGGCCACGGTGCTGGCGTGAGGCTAATTAATAACGCTTTTGTGAGGGGCTCCCTATCACAGGCACTCATCGGTAATCCGCTGATGGCCCGGAGGGCGTGGGTTGCTGTATGTGATGATAAGAGAAAGGAACCAGTCCTACTTTCGCAGCAGGCTTGATTAATTATGGACTCAGAGCTGATGAACTGACGAGGAGAGAGAGAGAGGCATATCAGCACTGGGCTCTTCTCGGTTGAATTTTCATTTTTACAGATCTGTGGCTGTTACAGCAGGGCCTCTTCTGCAATGATTTCTTGGGGAAAAGGGAAGATGGCAGCAGGATTTCGCACCTGTAATAATCTGCGTGACGCACTAGCTGTAGTGCTGCAGGTGTGGGTGGAGGTGAGAGTAGAACTAGCAGCAGGCTCAGTGCATGTCGATGAATGAAATCCTCTTACTATGCAGCAAGGGTTCCCACCTCTGGAGTGTGTGTGTACTTCACCTCATTAAACTCATTGTGTTGACTTAAGCAGGAGGGTCACCCCTGAGGCCTGTTCTCCTGGTTTATTGAGGAGCATTGCCCTGAATTACACTTCCCTCCCACTGATTGCACACAGTAGGCTACAGGAGGACATGCATGCAGAGCAAGATTTCAGCTTCCATGTTGGATTCACATTGTTTTACCCTCACACCTTCTTTAATTTAATGGTGCAGTTAAGGTGTGTGTTTTGTAAAGCTGTTATAACTCACATTACCCCAGTGGATACAATCTTTTTGTGGAGATCTGTTAAATCTTGGGTCACATTAGTAAAGTTAATTCAATCTCAAACCTTAACGTGTTTTTGAATATTGTCAAATATAAATCAGACTCGACCTGAATATTATGTAAAAGTCATACAAAGCATATCAATATCATGACAGTTGATTTTAATTGAGAAGAACTTAACTCTAGCACCATCCTGATTTTAAATTGTTGATGAAGCCACAGTGCTGGTTCAAATCCCAGGCATTTATGATCACACTCTTACCACGCACACTTGACACATAGACCCCTCTTTTCTTGGTTCTACAAACGGACTCACTCCCTTGCAGTCCGTGTGCCGCATTTCTCCTGAGGCGTTCTCAATATTCTCCCTGTGTATGTATTAAACATCAAGCACGTCAAACTGTGGGCTTGGGGGCCGGGCACTTTAAGGCAGAGTCAGCCTTCTGGAGGGTGACAGAACAGTCAGATGGCTCCCACAGGGCAGAGAACAATTCCTGCTGATGCACCCAAGGCGACAGGAGTGGAGCGCTCAACCCCCGCCCTCCACTTCCATCCACCACTCAGAGTCATCACATCACTCCCTGCCACCTCCATCTTACAGGCATCAACCTGCAGCTTTATAATGTCTGACTGTCTCCCTCACGCCGTTTATGCATTCCAAAAAAAAAAAAAGAATGAACAAGAAAAGCAAAATAATCAGCCATGTACTGTATAATTGGTGACAGTGATATTTAGGTGTGGTGTTCATGCATGCACTACTTGGAATCATTGCATGTTTCCAAGTAATTTTCACACACACCTCACACATTTGCTTCTTCGTTTGTTTCCTGAATCTGAATCTGCAAATGCACCAAAATCCCATAGCATTCTGATCCTTGTACTTACTTACACAACAACACTTAATGTCATATTGTCATAAAGTCTATATGTTATATTACACTAATGCACAATTGCGCACATGTGGTTATGTACATGCACATTAGCTGCGTCTGCATGGGCTCAAGTCAGAATCTGATTTGAACTTGGAGTGCTACAAAATTTACCCTCTGCCCTGCACGACAGTTCATGGGTCCATGACCAAAGGGCTCAGAGCTCCAAAACTAAGTGTGTCGGTTTAAAATATCCCACTATTAATGGTGGGTATCGGCATATATCAAAGAGGCCATCAAGGGGAAATTAGGAGAGAAAAAAGAAGAACAAGTGCAATCACTGAACGTAAAGAACATAGTTTGTTGTGTTGTTTTAACTGCAAAAGTAAGACATAAGTATAAACCATAACTTAGAACATGTTACTTTGAACACTCTGAAATAAACCAGTCCCAAACCTAAACTTTATGAATTGCCATTCCTTCAGGCCAGGTGCAATTTCCTAATAGCAACAATTTAAATAGAAGCTCATTTATTCCTTTTTTTTTTACTTTAAACTAAGCACCATCATATGTCAAACACACACACTGTAACTCTCTGTAATGTTGAGTGTTGCACATTCATAACATAAACCCTGATATAATATGCTGGTCCAAGACTCTTTTATTACATGCCAATAATGCAGTGCAACCTCTGCTTGCATTTATTAGCTACAGGGAAGTAAATCTACTGTAGACATCCTCCCACTAAGCAGCTAGCATGACTCTTTCTCTACTTAGAATGTGCTTTAAATAGTATTTAAACACAGCTCAAACGTAACCACTTTTTTACTAACCCTTGGTCCAAAAGAATACACCTTTACTAAAAAAAAAGAAGCTTGTTTTTTCCATTCATTATTCCATCCATGTTACATTATCAGTTGTCGAGTATAAAGCTGAGTTGCTGTGGCGACCAAGAGATTTTCACACTGCTGGTTTTCTTCTCTTGTACAGTCATGTTAAATTAATTAATTAAGTTTGATTCATCAAAGAATATTTATCCTTGACTTTTATCTGGATCTTAACATTAGATTATAAAGTATTGCAGCTTCTTCTGCGTCCTGCTAAAACCATCTCAACTGCTTTGACACCAGTGTGCTTAAACACAGACAGTTTTTAAAAAAAATGTGTGTGTGAAGAAGTAATTATACCAACAGGAGTTTAAATCTTAGCAGTGAATCAACAGGGTCTCATTAGTGGGGACAGGACGACTTTCACTACTCTATTATTTATTTATTTATTTATTTTTGCGACGGGATTGGCACATAAAAGTACTGCATGTTGTTGCTTTAAGGAAAGGGAGGGCATTACATAACCACATCTATGGCTTTGATTTGGGCTCAGCTTCAAACCAGTGACTTTTTGCTGTTGCAGGTGTGCTTCTGCAAGGATTTGCTTTTGCGCACTAAATGTAAAGCTGAAATAACTTTAATCAAATCATCAAACAAAACTAATAAAGATAGCAGAGGCCAGGGATAGGCAATAACTGTGAACATATTGTCTTGATTAGTTAGGATTTTAGTTTTTTGACAACATACTTTTTACAGGGCTTATTGTTTTGTCAAACAAAATGATGCGCCCTCTGAAAAACTATTTCTGTTTCAATCATTTGACCCATAGGTAGCTTTATTTCTTTCTTTTCTTAAAAATGATAAAAAAAAAATAGGGTCACCTCCGTGGTGCATATCACATAAACCAACAACTTGGGTTTGAATCTGGCTCGGGTCCATTTGCTCCATGTGATTCTTGTCTCTCTCACCCCTTTTCCTGTATCTACCCGGTCTCTGTTGTTTAAAGGCTAAAAAAATCAAGAAAATCAATTATTTGTCAATTACAAGTTACTAATTGATTTTGGTATATTTTTTATACAATAATTGTAAAAGTAGTGGCATATCCTGATTCACAAAAGATCATTCACGGCCAAAACTTTATTTTCCATGTTGTGAAGACCACTTCTTCATTGGCTTTTCTTGATGGTTTTTATCTACTTGTAAAACACATTGGTAAATTAATAGATATAGGCGTTGTTTGCACTGTTTGTCTACCTTGTAGATCTAATGTATAAGACTATGTACAGACTATCCACATTAGTGCATGGTGACACACCATCTGTCCCCATTTGCACAAGTGCAACGTTTATGACGTTAACCAGATGATTAACAATGTTAAATGTCAGTTGCTCTTTTGCACACACTAAACCTGTGCAAGCATAGTGGGTGGGTGACTTCACCTTTGCAGCAGAATCCGTTTATTGATTCCTCTGACAGTCACACAGGTGTTACAAATGACAGACCACAGTGCACAGGGACAATAAAATGTTCATGCTGAGTTGTTTGTTCATTTATTCATTAGCAAGAACTTAGGCTGTCTCTTAGACTTAGAGTAACGTTTGCACCTGTTCCATCTCGTGAGGTTTGAGACAGAGGTGCATTTGGCCACTGCTGTACCTCCTGTCAGTTCACCTTTGTCATGAATGGGGGAGATTGTATCATGGAAGCTTGAAGAAGAATTAGGGGTGGAGTCCAGTGCCCAAGAGACAATGGCTAGCCTGATCCTTTATTGATTGGTTTAGTAAGAGAATCCTCAGGCTTTTAGTGCTGCTGCTTAATAAGAGTGGCTTGTGGAAAAGAAAGATCACATCAGCTGAACTCCACTCCGGAGGATGATCAAAAGAACAGTCCACAGCAAATCAAAACATCACCAGGAGGAGGCAAAACATCATTCAACATTTGTGACATTGGAAAACATGTCATTATACAAAAGCAGGTTATGACCTTTTTGCTGCCAAATACTGTGCACAGGTGTGTGATGTTTCCACACCTTTCCAGAGAGTGTGTAAATCTATCAGCTTTGCACACAACAGGATCACACTAAAATAACTGCCACATCTTGCAGCAGTGCTCCGTTTCTGCAAGTTAGATGTGGTTTGTGCACCTTTTTTCAGAACTGTGTCTATCTTGGTGTTAAGTCGGGGGGGCCTGTCTTCCGAGGAGCTATTTTAAGCTGCAGCAAAATGTGTTAAGCGTGGAAGTGAAGTGACACGACTGTGATATCTCAGTGCTGGAAAACCTTAAAAACGTCTTTATTTAGTGTTTGTCTCCTTTGACAAGACTCAGATTGTACCTGCCTTTGACAGAATCACACAATGGAAACCTGTAATATTATTCTATATGGACACGTTTATTTTCTAAATGAAATTATGATTTTTTTTCTTTAAGGAATCTAGCACGTAGTTACATTTTTGTGAAAGTATTAAGAGGACAAGCATTTGAAGCTATGTTTAATAATTTTATTTTATTATTTATGAATTCACCTCACATGAAAGAAAGCAGAGGTCCCAAGTGTTTTTTCAATAACACTCTTTTTTCCTCTCCGTTATATAAACATGCACATAATTATGTAGCCATTTACTGTCATTTCTGCACATAGCCACCAATATAATCAGCAGTTTGGTATTTACTAAAGGAGTTCATAGGCTCCATACATCGCTGCCAGCACTTTCTCAAAATCCATATGATGCTGTGTAACCTAACACATTTGAGCTTGTGTGTGAGTGCATTCAGTGTTTGCATGTGCTTACACTTGTTTAATGAAAGCACCTGGTGTGTTTGTCCCCTTCATTCAGTCGTGTTATTGATAGAAACCTGGCTCTGTCAGTGTGAAAGCTGTCATAAAATCTGTGCTAACCCAATTCAACAACCCAATTAGCAGAAGCGTGCACTCTATTAACCCTGTTCACTCTGTTGGACCAGAGTATTTCCCCAGCATCAAACACAGAGAGGGGCAACAGGGTCAAACACAATCATTAAATGTAATGTAAATGGTCTTCATCTAAAACACAAGATTTCTCAAACGGTAGATTTAAATGTGGCATAAATAATGGATTAAAAAGGGGGAGTTTGTTAAAAACTAAAATTATTTATATCATATGGTTTTATAACATTGTTTTGACTTCCTTACAATTTTCATATAAATATTTCCTGAACCATCTTCTCACACAGATATGCTTCCTGTTTTATATTTGCTGCAGGTTTAATGACACCTATTTGGGACGGGCAATAACTAAAGTTACAATGTTATTCAAGTGCAGTTCAGTAAAAGTAAAAAAAGAGCACTTCCGCCAGAAATTTGTTTATTTATTTAGAAAGTGTAAAACCGTAACAACCTTTTGTGAAAGCTTGCAACAGAACCAAACAGAATACATTCTCTACAAGTTAAACCCAGTGATCAAACCAATGCAATGCTTGAATTAACCTTGAATTATTTTTGTTATTTGTTGTCCTAGTTGGATGCTGGTGTTGGTGACAGATGACTGCAGCACAAAGGGGCATAAAATTATCTATTTAGCTCTGTTTCAATATAATAGTAAGCATATGGTGCAAACAATGAATAAAGATTACAGAAATGCCCAAAAAGGAAATAAGGATGACCAGTAAACCAACTGTCATCATAATGCATTGTAATGTTAATTGAGAGAAAGGATAAAGGAATTGATTAATTAATTCCCAACTATTCATTGGTAGTCTCAGAGTAATGTCCACGGTCATTATATTCTTTTATTTTGTATTTGAATTGATAATACTTTGATCATGTTAGTCACCGACACCGTGACCTTTCAGGAGTCGACGTGAGGGTTGTAATGGCTTTGCAGCCGTAGTAACTCAGCAGTTGCAGCGCAAAGCAGAGGTGTATGGTAGGTGGCCTTGGATGAGGATTGTAAAGAAAGGCGGAATGACTCACTTCAAGAGGAGCTGCATACTCCATTGACAAGCAACCCACAGAGCTCTCTTCTTTCTATCTGTGGCCTCTCCATCTGTGTAGGTTAGACACGCATGTAGGTTAGCATTTCACAATTCACCTGGGTTAATGGCTTTTCCATAGGCTGCCATTGTCGAGGCTGATCTGGCTTTTAAGACTGAATCAAATCAATGGCTTCTCCCTGTGTCTGAGGCAGGAGGAGCAGGGCAGCCTCTCTCTGTCTGTGCTGCCCCGATAACACTGCTCAATGGGCGCTAACCACCTTTCAAATGGAAATGGAATATCCAGTGGAAATTAGACACAGTCATCTGGATGGTACTTAGCAGTGGGCGGTGAATGGGATGAGGATGGCAGCGCGGCAAGTGAAGGATGTGTCGCACTTAGCCCACTTGTGTCTGAGCTTAGCGTTTGGAGTTGTGCCTCTTTCAGGGGTTTGCACATTCCAAGAGCTCACATACAGTATGTGAAATGCAAGCTTGCAAGAGTGACTCACTCTGAACCATACTAGAGGCACCAACCTGCAATAGATATTCATCACAGATATATTCCCTCTTCTTGTGACCCCCTCCCATTTTGCCTCACAGCTTTACTTCTTGCCTCTCATTTTCCACTCTTCATTAGCTTGCTCAGATCCCAGACTAACTCATGATAAGAGAGGGGGGGGATTCATAAATTGCTTACATCAAAAGTATAATAATAATGTGACCAAATTTAGTAGTGGCTTGGTGTCAAATGAGGAAAGGGTTTAAAATAAATCACTGATTGTGGAAACTGTGGAACTTAAAAAGTGTGTCAGTCATAGCTAGGTTTGTGTCCTTGTGTTATGTTACTTGTATAATGTGTGTGGGCTGGAGCCATTGGGCGGATATGCAGTGGTAAATGCTTGCGAGGAAGTGTCGACATGTGTAACTGCTTCAATTGGCTCTCTGTAGTGTCCTCAGGGAAATAAGGGAGCATCACAAGCAGATAGATATAGGCTGTCACTGACACAGAGTTATGTTTCTGTCCTTTATGTGCTTGTCAGCAATTGATTATGTGCAAAATATAGTACATGGGAAAATAAAATAACAGGACGTGTGGTGTGTACATGTTAACCATTACCTCCATTTATTGGCTTAATTATTTCATTGTTTTTCCCTGTTGTATTTGTGCATTGACTAAGGTCAGCCATCTCTTGTGGCTTGCTGACCACACATACACGCGCACACACACACACACACACACACACACACACACACACACACACACACACACACACACACACACACACACATATTCTGTGATCTGGCCTGTGGCTGAGTGGGTGTTAAACCACACTCCGGGCATGCATGAGTTTATGAGTTGATAAGGTTTACATGGCTCTGCCTACAGGAAGATGACAGGAAGTTACAGTATTGATACCGTTGTATGATGTTCTGCACTCTCAGTTCAGCTGACAGGACCAAGACCATCAGGCACTCTCAAAAATACCTTTTGTGCAGCGTTTCAGTTTTGCTGGTAATCCACAGTCTTTGTAACTCTAACACGATAGGAACGCAAGGTGCACAGTTGGGAAAAGATTAGAAGCTTATTTCTTCCTTTCTCTTCTTGTGCTCTTTGATCCTTGCTTCTCGGTGATTGTCATGTTTATGACAGCGCCTCTTGCGTTTTGCTTTTCTCACTGTGTGGTGTGGCGTGTCAGCAGTTCATCTCCTGCTGGAGGTCTGGAAGCACATGTAGTTGCGCACGTGAAGTACACTCACTTTAAGCAAGACACACCCGCCCTCTTTCTTATAGAGGTAAAGTGAGTGTGCCAGCATCCACGATGAATAATTGAGTTATCTGGCTCTCTGCAGAAATAGCAATCTCCACACACAAGTGTGAAAACATCACTTGCCACCCGAGACCTGGGACTGTTGCAGCCATGTGGGTTTACATGTGTCTGTGTGTGCTGGCATTCATTTAACTTTTGTATCAGAGCATTTTAGCAAGCTTTATCACAGGCATCACCAGATGATACATTACAAATATTTGTTTTTAATGCTAAAAATGGAATTCAATAATAATAATAATAATTCAATGGACTCAATAATGGAAAGAAATATTAAAAGGTATATAAAAAATAATAAGTAGTATTTGTGTCGCACAGTTAATTTTTCATTGTCAGAAGATGAGTCTGTATTGTGATCCCCCTGGGCTGCCATGAATGATTTGTGTGAAGCTTATGACTCAGGAATTCTTCTAAGCTCATCTTGAGTGAGAGAAATTTATTGGTTTTAGGTTACAAACAACAGCGTGCCAAAAAAAAAGAACAATAAACATGTATTGACTCAGTTTATTAAATACACCTGCACTATATAAAGTGACTATAATAAACTCTATTTCTATCAATCGTAATCAACTGAAGTTTTTAATTTAGCACTTATGGAGGGAGCAAATAACTGCAAGGATGTTATTTCTCATTTGCATAAGGTAAAGACATGCTGTGCCTCTGTCGCTGTTGCAGAGCAGAGGAATGAATCTATATTTTTGCTACTATGCAGTGTATATTCAACAATACATGTTGGTCAGCACCATGTCAAGTCCTATTTTTACCGTGTTAACTTGAGTTTATAGCTTCTCTGGAGATGATCACAGCTGTTAAAATCCTCATAACCAGTGTTATTGGTAGAACTCGAGCATCCCCTTTACTGTATAAGGAGTGACCTACAATGTAAATCAGCTCTGGGGCCTGACACATAACTGTGTGCGGGTGACTCCTGGGATCACTCTGAGCCAATCCGAATGGTGACACGACAAAGCTGAGGGAGCCAAATCACTGCAAACTGACAAATAGGGCCAAATCTGACAGGCACAATCCTCAGTGTGGCTTCAGTTTGACAGTCGCTCCAGTGGAAAAGCACAAACCAACACCCTACACAGCTCTGCTTCATTAACAGAGTTTTATAACGTCACTTCAGCCTCAAGTCACACGTCAGAGAGATGCAAGTTTGACGTTCCCTCAGCAGAAAGTTCCCTCACTGTTGGCTGTTTAGTGCAGTAACATGGACTTGTGGGGGGGGGAGATGTAAGCAGCTGTTAGGTCTAAAAGCTGTGAGCTGTTATGGGGGGACGGCGGCAGATTAAACGGCAATCCTGCTGATCCAGCCCATTTCTCCCCTCCCCCACGTACACATACATCCATCACAGGGACGAGGTGTTGCCACTTTATCTGTAGTGCACTGTGATGTTCCAGACATGAATTTAGTCTGTACCTGTGACATGCTGTAGTAAAGTAACAAGCCCTGAAACGTGGTAAGTGACGGAGGCTGTATGTGTGGGGTAAAAACTGGGGCAGATCGTCTCAACACGGATGGCCTCAACAGCTGCCAGTGGCGATCTGGTTGATTGGGTTGGATGCTGGGATGATTCGGACCCTGTCAGGCCATTAGGAAAAACACTTGGATGTAATGTCAGCGCACATTTGAGCAGAAAAGCTTTTTGCCATCATTGTCACGTACTGCTTCTTTATGTGAACATGACAGCATGCTTGCACCAGCATTTACAGTGTACTACAGAGGTTATGACAAAGACTGTTGGGTTGTGTTCTTTCTATGGTCTTTGCTTGGGCTAAAACTCTTTCATTAATCTGCAGCCTGAGCATGTCTCCCAGGATTATGTGAGCCCGGTTTGGATGTTTCACAACACTGTCACTAATACTGAGCCAGACATTTTTCTGTCTCACTTATTCTTTTGTTCTAGTTTCTTCCTCTCCCCTTTTTCTTTCTGACTCTCGCTTCTTTTGACGTTCTTGCTGTGACTTGGTTCTCTCTAGTCTGCCTCTCTCTAGATTTTCCCCTTTTTTGGTGCTAGCTGGGGGATTGGGAGGGTTCCTCTAAATTGGCACACAGATGAATAATGCATCTAAAGCAAAAGCTGGGAGCTGGTTTGGATATATCTGTCTGCCAAGCTTTCTTCTTTTTATGTTCAGAGTTAGGAGATTACTTTGCACACCACTCTTCAGCATTTTTTCTGCATTTTACCTTCTAATACCTGCCAAACTCTTTTACCTTCGAATGGTCACCCGGTGTTGGGGACATTACTGAACTACACTCTCTAACATTCCTAAAGATTGTTGAACTTTAGATGTTTCCAAGCTTGGCTGCTTGCTGTTTTGCTACAACACACATGCATAATACATGTGTGCAATTTAGATTTCATTTGATTTTGTCTCGCTGCATGCACGGGTTTGTTGGCTGCTATGTGTGTTTTTCCCGCTATTCCCAAATTGCTGTATTAAAAAGCAAACTGCACTCGTGAGCATAAGCCCACAGTAGCACCATCATTAAAGTAATGAGCAGGAAGTTAGCACTGAAGTCAACTATAAATATGAGATAGTGAGGAAGAGAGAGAACCCCAATCCCATAAGGATACATCTTTAAATCCTGAATGTTGCTTCTGACTCATTGTGGTTAATTAAGTCGAGTCAAGTGAGAGGGAAATGGGGTCTTGCCTTGCCTAAGTCTGTCGGATCAGCACAATACAGTATTTGTAGAGCTTCTGAAGTCTCTCAGTAAAACTGTCCTTTCTGCAATCGAAATAAACACAGACACACTGGTTCCTGTCTATTCTCCAGACCCACTCAAACCCCAAGGTTTAAATCTACGTTAAAATAGATCAGATTATATAAATACTGTACTCATCCTGGGGGACATTCAGGACCTTAAATACATTTTAACATTAAGCACCCATTTTTTGGGTAGTGCTTCCTAGAACAGTCATATCCAGCCCAAGACTCATACGCAATGAAATCTGTTGAGCGCTCTTTGGGATTTTCTTTGTTGTTCTGTGGTGCAAAGATTTCACCAAAGCGACACAGGATGAGGCAAACGAGTGAAATGTCAAAATCCTGTGCCACTCTAAAAATAATCCTACACAAGGCTTGCCATTTGAGGACATCATAGGCTCACAATTTCGGCTGGAGCAGATAAAACAAATGGCTCCTTAGACAACAGCCACCAGACGTGAGAATAGTACAGTTATGTGTGTGTATTTAACTATTTTAAGTCCCATTACTCACCAAAATTAAACACACTGGTGCCATACAGTTCATCATCAAGATTATAAAAAAACACCATGAGTTATAAATATAATTTGTGTAGAATGCTGTCTCCATGCTCCTTCTGGCCATCACTCTGTCGTTTGTTTTCAACATCCACAAATACAATCAGAAACCACCTGAATGCATTTACCTTTCATAATAAAATGTAAATCCATTTAGTCCAATGCATTGTTTTTAAGGCTATTTCTAACTATGGATGATTCATCAGCCGTCAAACAGCTTTTTTTCTGCATTTTCCTATCACACAATCAAATTTTTTATTTAATTTAAAAACTTTTTTTTAAATTTTAAAACAATATTAATTTTAAATAAAATAAAAAAAAATTAATTAAATAAAAAAAATATTGTATATAATTGTCAAGATACACAAAGAACCATTCAGCTGCTAAAAAGTGTAAATGTACTTTTTTTTTTTATTTATTAATAACAAAAGAAACATTAAAACAATGAGACAGACATGACCACACACTCACACAAAACAAACTACAACATCGCAAACCAATATTTAACCAGTATCTTTAAACAAATTTAACTATATAGAAAAAAACAAGGACATCTACACAAAACAAAACACACACCACAATTATAAATACACATACAATACAACACAGCCCCAGTTAGAGTTCAGATTTGACCAAATTACAATAATCTCCTTCCGGTTCCAAACATTTATCAAACATTTCCTGTCTCTTTTTATATTTTTTGGCATTGTTGTTTGTCTTGACAATGTGGCCTTCCTGTCTCTGTCTTTTAATAAATATTGTACTTTTTTTTTGTTAAGTGAAAACCTACTTCTAGCTTTACAACTATAATAAATATATAAATATAAAAAAGTGGTAAGTGTGCTTTGTACTATCTTTTCATAGAGTTAAACCTGTTTCAATTGTGCTGTGAGGCTATAGGTTAACCACTGCAACATGGTTTATGGATAAAATACATC